>JASSZA010000049.1:1450000-2050000 GCA_031835075.1 Saguinus oedipus
GCCAATTTCTCATAATAAATCTCTTCATACACACACACACACACACACACACACACACACACACACACACACTGTTTCTCTGGAGAACCCTAATACAACCATATACAACATGATAAATCTTATAATGTTTAACAAAACTATACATAAAATAACACTTTAAATTTGAAAAAAATTGTAAACAGCAAAACATCACATTCATAAGGAATTATTATTGCTGAAAATATACTTAAAAATGTATAGAATATTGCTAGGCTCTTGAAATTATATTCCCTATAAATTTAACTCCTAATAATTGTATGTACTTTCAGTGAAAATCCATAAACTGAATTTTAAAAATGAAAGATGAAAACAAAAATATACTTGTCTTGAGATAAACTTAGTGGTCAGTATCAAGACACTCTGTTATCACCACCACAGGTTGTTTCTTATTTCTCTAAACTAAGAAAGCTGCCAATGTGCTCAACATTCCAGAGCTTTTATCTCCTCTGCTCCAATGCAGAGCTGTATATTTTTGTGTTTCTTTGGCCTTATATATGTCTCTCAATTTTGTCACTTATGTTTGAAAGTGTCAAATCCTAATTTGGACTGCTTATTCTAAGTCTGATAATTGTGGAGTTTAAGGAATGTAGTGGCTACATCACATGCCTTCTTTCAATGTTTTGACAATAACAAGTATCTTTTCCAATGACCAAATGCTCCTGATTTTATTCTGTGATTAGGCCTCACAGTACTACACAGTTTTTTTCCTGTATAATATTACTTTTACAAAGAGAATATTTTGAAGAAGATCTAAGAAGACAGAAAGAGCTTGACTGAAGTTAAACAATGCCAATGTTTACCCATAGAAAGGCCTTCATATAAAGGACTACTAATACTTAAACACATCTCATAAAAAAAATCAATTATATATGGGGCTGGTTTTTCTCAAAAAGACAAATTCTTCAGTTTAGAAATGTCAGCATGCTTGGTAAACGCAACTTGTTTGAACCTCATTTGGAACTATTGCCCATGAGAACTTAAATATTTTTACAGCTAGACATTCAACTTACTGCTTCACACATCTGGAATATCACTTCTTAGACAACTTATATTTTTTCTTAAAAAAAAGGAATGTCTCCACATTGGATGATTTTTTTTTCATATAGCACTTAATAAATCTCTGTATTTCTTATAGTTTCAAACTGACTAAATAGTTGCAAGAATAGCACAAGCAATTTCTATATATCCATATAGTCACATTCACCAATTATTTACAACAAACTTATCCCCTTGCTTCATCATGCTGTCTCATGTGCACACAAACACACACACACACAACCCCCACACTTTTTTTTTCAAAAGTAAATACAGGTCTTTTATTTAAGAGCAAGTTGAAGATATCATGCCCCTTTATGCCTAAATACTTTAGCGATGGTTTCCTAAGAATAAGAAGCATATCAAAGTACAATCATCAAAACTTAACATTGACCTGTATTATGTTTTAATCCACCATTCACATCTTTTTCAGGATGGATCTAAAACAAGGTCACACATTAATTCATCTGTCTGGTCTCTTCAGCCTCCTTTGATCTAGTACAACCCACCAGCCTTTCTTTGCCATTTTTGATCTTGATATTTTAAAACAGTTAAAGTCAGTTAATTTGTAAAACGTCCTATAATTAAGATGTATTCAATGTTTCTTCATGATGAGTTTTGGGTTATTCATCAAAAATGCAGAAACTCCTTAGCAGTGATACTGTGTTTTCAGTGTATGACATCAGGAGAAATATGATGCTGGGCTGTCCCTGACATTAAGCTTGATCTTTTCTTCATGGCATCTACCAGGGTTTTTTTTCAAATATTACCCACAAGTTTTACCATCTGTTGGAGATTTTCTCACTTCATCACCCCTTCTATATTGACGAATTGGTATTCTTCTATAGGAAAAATATTTCACTTCCCTCCCATTAATTAATTCATTAATTTATTTAATTACTCTTATAGGGACTCATGGGTTCATAGCTTAAGCAATGAGTTATAATCCATTATTACCATTGTCCAGTTGCATGCTCAAATTGTTCAGGATTTGGCAGCCTCTACAAGTGTGCCCCTGTGTGTGCCTCGATGTGTGTGTGTTTACATATTCTCATCGTTCTTTGAGAGTTTTCTTATTTCTGGGTAAAAAGTAAGTTCCAAGCTCACTTGCCTTAGAACCAAAATGTGTCTTTTTTTGAAGGAACCCGGATTTCTTTGAGTGGATAGAAGTATTTTCTGGTATCAGAGCAGTATTTTCCAGTACAATTTCTTTTAGGTACTCACAGCAGAGTTGGAAAAATGAATTAATAAATCTATTCCTCTATATTTTTATGTGTATTTATATCTATATCTATAGTTCTAAAAAACAGGAGTTTATATTGACACCTCCAATTTCAATCCAGTGTCACAAGGTATGTCCTAGTCTTCTATTCTTCAATATTGATAACTCTAACACCCCA
Organism: Saguinus oedipus; assembly: GCA_031835075.1. Lineage (NCBI taxonomy): Eukaryota > Metazoa > Chordata > Mammalia > Primates > Cebidae > Saguinus > Saguinus oedipus. Next base: position 1,452,475 of record JASSZA010000049.1, read on the forward strand.
TATCGAATGCATTTGCTTTTTCCTTCTTCATTTTTCTCTTCTTCTGTCTCTCCTCCTTTCCTCCATTGTTTCCAAATGTACTTTATCTTTTAAAAGATGTTAGTCATAATATTGTAAAAGTCTCAAAATATTTAATCAGTGTTAAGGATGACCAATAAAATTTAATGGTCTAAATACATGTTTTTTTTTTTTTTTGCCCATAAAATTAGTGACTCCAATTTTAAATACTGCATTTGGCCTATACATATAAATTTGCACTACTCATTATGTTGTAGATTTCTTTAAAATTTGTATAAAACAAATATGTTTTTATTTTTTGTAAGATGATGGTTACATGGAGGCAAAAATTACTGTAATTCATTGGTGTTTCTGTTAAGTGATAGATAGGGGCATAATGGGTATCTTCTGATTTTGTCAAAGTGTGATGGAGACCCATTCAAAAATGGGCAAAGGATATGAACAGACACTTTACAAAATAAGACATACATGAGGCCAACAAACACATGAAAAAATGCTCATCATCACTGGTCATTAGGGAGATGCAAATCAAAACCACATTGAGATACCATCTCACGCCAGTTAGAATGGCAATCATTAAAAAATCTGGAGACAGCAGATGCTGGAGAGGATGTGGAGAAAAAGGAACACTCTTACACTGTTGGTGTGAGTGTAAATTAGTTTAACCATTGTGGAAGACAGTCTGGTGATTCCTCAAGGACCTAGAAATAGAAATTCCATTTGACCCAGCTATCCCATTACTGAGTATATATCCAAAGGACTATAAATCATTCTACTATAAGGACACATGCACACGTATGTTCATTGCAGCACTGTTTACAATAGCAAAGTCCTGGAACCAACCCAAATGCCCATCAATGATAGACTGGACTGGGAAAATGTGACACATATACACCATGGAATATTATGCAGCAATCAAAAATGATGAGTTTATGTCCTTTCTGAGGACATGGATGAATCTGGAGAACATCATTCTCAGCAAACTGACACAAGATCATAAAAAGAAATACCACATATACTCACTCATAGGTGGGTGAGAAAAATGAGAACACATGGACACAGGGAGGGGGTCTCCTACACACTGGGGTCTGTTGGGGGAAATTGGGGAGGGACATTGGGAGGGCTGGGGAGGGATAGCCTGGGGATAAATGCCAAGTGTGGGTGACGGGGAGTAAGGCAGCAAAACACACTGCCATGTGTGTACCTATGCAACTATCTTGCACGTTCTGCACATGTACCCCAAAACCTATAATACAATAAAAAAAAGTGTGATGGAGAAGAAACTTCTTTTATTGAAATTCTCAACCTGTATTTGTTAAATGCCTATGATGCACAAGCATTACCATTGTGAATTTGCATCCATCAAAAATGACAAGGATGACCTAGATTATTTTTCATGAGTATTACCTTCCATTGCCTTTTGGAAAAATAGACCGATACCATATTCCCAATGTCTGTTCCCAACCTCCTTTTTGAAAATGTAATGCACAAATAATGGACTAAGCAGTCATACAAATATTTAAAAGTACCAAATAGAAAACCGCCAATAAACCAATGTGAGGTGTATTCTACATTTGGGAGAAGAATGTGTCTTTAAAGAGATAAGGAGGTACTAACCCAACAACCACTTAAATAAACACATAAATAAAAAATAAATAAATAAATAAAAACAAAGAAAAGACACTTTTATTTTTTGTGAGGTTCCACCTTTCAAATTACACTTGACTTGCAAATAATTATTCCTCACCCGCAAGCTGAAAAGAACAGAATGACTTTCCAGACCTATGCTTCAGAACAAAATGGAGAAATGTCATGAGGAATATTGGGTATAAGACCAGAATGTCATTGTAGCAGTTGAATTTATAGTCAGTAAATCCAAAATGTGTGTTTAAGCATCACAGTCAGAGTGCCTCGTGCCACTCAGATATGAGGAAAGGTGATTCAAGGTTTAGAAAGCCTGTGGTCCAGGTGCGGCCTGACCGGAGAGAGAATCATGACCTGGAGAGGGAGATGAGAGAAAGATGCAGGAATTAGTGCAGCACCAGAAACTGACATCTCTGAGAGCTTGACACAGCCAGTGCAGCCCACCTGGGCCCAAATTCCATGTGATAGAATGAGAAGCATGTCTATTGTTTCTGTGGCTGGACTGGACTTTTTTTGGTTTGATCTTTTTTGTTATCAATTACATAGAGAATACTGCTGAGTACGCCATACACTGCTGTTGTAGAAATGTGCAAATGTCAGCAGGTGAAGGGGAGAGACATGAGAGAGAGACCACAGCAGAACAGCTGCAGCTGCAGGAAGGCCAGCCACCTGGGGTGTTAGGAAGCCACACCTGAGACCTCTGGCAAGGGGGCCACCTAAGCTCAGAGCAGGATGCTGCCCACTGGACAGATCCTGAGGATGATGCAGAGAGGTGGCAGGGCTGGTGACTTTACTTCCAAACCCTCAACCTCACTTTTGCCATCAGATCCCCTGCTAGGAGTCAGCCTCTTTATCTCCTCAAGAAGCTCTCATGCTGGGAGAAATTAATCCTCATTTTACAAATTAAGAAATTGAAGTCACCATAGCCCCACCATCTGATCCCAGGTCTGCTGGGCTTTCCACTGAGCTGTGGTACTTTGTTGGGTTAGAACTGTTTATTATTCCTTTGAGGATGGAGGGAATTGAATGAGATTATACCTGGTAAGGGGCTTCTGGCAGAGACTCTCTTATGTTATTCATTCTCACACAAACACAAGGTCTCCATGTGTCTAAGGGAAGCATTATTTAAAAAATTGTTGACTTATTTACTGCCCCTTCTGGGACATGCATTAACTTAAGGGCTCTACATGTATTAATACATTTAATCTTCACAAAAGCCCTAAAAGGCAGGTGTATCATCATCTCCCATTCTATAGGTGAAAGAATTAAGACAGGAGTTAAGTAACTTGTCCGAGATTACTCAGTACATTGGCTTGCCAGCGTTGCCATAACAACTCACCACAAACTCAGTGGCTTAAACCACAGAATTGTATGGCCTAATTGTTCTGGAACCTGGAAGTGTGAGATCAAGATGTCAGCAAGGCTGGTTCCCTCTGGGGGGTAGGAGGAAAGGATCTGTTCCAGGCCTTTCTCCTTGGATAGTGGATGGCCATCTTCTCCTGTGTCTCTTCACATTGTCTCCTCTCTGTTCATGTCTGTTCAATTTTCCTCTTCTAAGTACATACATCATAATGGATTAGGAGCTGCTTTGGACTGAATTATGTCCCTCCACTGAGAAAAGGCCATGTGAGGACACGGTGAGAAGGCAGTGATCTGCAGGCTAGGAAGGGGACCCTCACTAGAACCCAACTATGCTGGCACCCTGATCTCTGACCTGCAGCTTCCAGAACCATGAGAAAATTAATTTCTGCTGTTTAAACCACACATCTATGGTATTGTGTTATGGCAGCCTGAGCTGACCAACACAAGGACCTCCTCCTAATTATATTGTTAAAAGAAAAACTTCAGGCTGGGTGCAGTGGCTCATGCCTGTAATCCTGGCACTTTGGGAGGCTGAGGTGGTGGATCATGAGGTCAGGAGTTCAACATCAGCCTGGCCAAGCTGATGAAACCTCGTCTCTACTAAAAATATAAAAATTAGCTGGGCGTCATGGCAGGCACCTGTAATCCCAGCTACTTAGGAAGCTGAGGCAAGAGAATCACTTGAAATGTGGGGTGGGGGTGGGGGCGGAGGTTGCAATGAGCCGAGATCATGCCATTCCAGCCTGGGCAACAGTGTGAGACTACATCTCAACAACAACAAACTTCAGTCGAATTAAATTTAAAGGAGTTTGATTGAGCAACGAACAGTTTGTGAATCGGGCAGACCCAAGAATCATGGCAGATTCAGAGAGACTCCAGGGATGCTTTGTGGTCAGAGCAAATTTATAGACAAAAATAGGGATGTGACATACAGAAATCAGAAGTGAGGTACAGAAACGGTTGGATTGGTTACAGGTTGGTGTTTGTCTTATTTGAACACAGTTTGAACATTTAGCAGTTATGAGAGGTTGAAGTAAGGCTGCTGGATTGGCTAAGACTCAGCTATTGTTACAGGCTCATGCTCCTAAGTTAGGTTTTCAGTTTTGTCAGTTTGTCTACAAGGACTCAAATATGGAAGCATAGAGTCATTCTCAGCCCATATTTAGTTTGTTTTAACAATATCTACAATGACACCTTATCCAAATAAGATCATATTCTGCAGTATTGGGAGATGACTTCAACATGTGAATGTTGGAATATAATGTAGCCCATAAGCTCAGCTTACAAATTAGAATGTCAAGATTGAAACCCAGGGTTGTCTGGCTGGAAAGCCCTCACTCTAAACCACTCTGTTATATTGCCCACTACATAAAATAACCTCCTAATTCAACAACTATTTATTAAGCACTTGCTGTGCACCTCCCTTTCCTCTGTCTCTGTAGTTCTTGTCTTTCCTAGAGAGGTTTTTCTCTGTTCATCTTCATTATTTCTGGTAAAATAAGGCTTTTTTTTTTCTGATTGGTGACATCATTATACTTCTTGTTTTCAATTAAGCAGTTGTTCAGTGAAACTGTACCATGTTACCATCACAAAAGATGATTAAGTTATTATCACTTCCGTTTCAAACAAATACCGGTTTGTGTGGAAGGATGACTGCTTGTTTACTTTCTGACTGTGGGCCTCTGAATATGCTAGAGTCCCTCACCATTGCATTCTTCGTGCCTAGCACACAGTTTAAAGTTAATACACATTTGCTGAATGTTGCTATTTCAATTGAATTTGTCAATGGAGATGTGTCATTGCCTGTGGTCCAAAATTTATTTAATTGGTTTAAATAAGCCTCATCAGGCTAACCTATAAATATCCTCCAATTAGGATTAACAGATGCCTTATTCTTCTAGTGAAACTCTCTCTGGACAAATTTAATTACCTTTCTTTTTTCAAAAATGCATACATGTCACAAAGATAATGGGAGTTAAAATAGCCCATGGGAAATACCTGCCTTTATAAGCTACAACTCAAGAACAGCAGCATGGAGCTTGACTGCAAAATAGTATACATTTTTGAGACAAATTAAGTGTTCTACTGTGGACTAATGGACACATAATTTAATGAGGTTTATATAAATGAAGGTGATTCATAACTGACTTGAAATTAACTTAAAATGATACAGAAGTCATGTTTTCCCACAAATCTTATCAAAACCACACCCAAATTGCCCTCCTTCCTGTTTGCAATCTTTTTTTTTCACTTTGTTTTCTAAAACACAGAACTGACTTTGTCATTCTCCTACTTCAAAATGTTGGCACCTAGTGCTTACAGAACAAAGAACAAACTGTTTAGTTTTCTCTCCAATTTATCTTTTATCATTTATCTGACTCACTCCCAAAACCTGGTGTCCTCATCCCACTGTTCTGATAAAGCCCATAGGAGACTTCCATGCCCTCTGCTGCTCGGACCCCTTTGTACACTGGGCCAATGACCAGAATAAGTGACATCTGCTCTCCTTTCCTGGCCCACCCTTATTAAAACCATTAAAGCCAATTTGAGACATCACATTCTCTAGGAAGCCTATTTTGAACTTCATATTTTAGCCTAAGGAGAAATAACCACTCTTTCTTCCACTTTTGTCTGAAGTGTTGTCCGTCTATAACTCTTTTCCACTATTTCTCCACTATGACATGAACAACTTGAAGGCAGGTGCCATCTCCATTTCCAGTGTCCTGTTAGACATGGGCAGAGAAACTTCCACATAGTAGGTGCTCAGCAAATATATATTAAAATGAGACAGGAAGAAAAAGAAGAAGGGAAATCAAGAAGGAAGGTAGAAAGAATGGATACCTTAAGATATTTTAAAATAAAAAAAATCACAGTCATGCAATCCAGTGCGACTGTCTACAGGATGAAGGAGAGCAGAGACTCCTTGCTTTTTCTTCTCCAGATATAGGGAGAAACAGAAAGATTTTTTTAAAATGAATTTTGGTTAGTTATAAATGAATATCTACCTAAGTAAAAGTAACCAGATTTAAAAATAGGTAAGATGAGGGCCAGGCATGGTGGCTTACACCTGTAATTCCAGCACTTTGGGAAGTTGAGGCAGGGAAATCATTTGAGGCCAGGAGTTTGAGATCAGCCCATCCAACATGGTGAAACCCCATTCCTACTAAAAATGCAAAAATTAGCTGGATATGGTGTAGTGCACTTATAGTCTCAGCTACTTGAGGCTGAGACATAAGAATTGCTTAAACCTGGGAGTTGGAGGTTGCAGTGAGCTGAGATTGTGCCACTAAACTCAAACCTGAGTGACAGAGTGAGACTCTTTCTCAACAAATGAATATTAAAAAAATAGGGAGATAGACTTGTTGAGACCTAGGAATTATTTCAGCTTCTTCTTTTTTTTAATTTTTATTGCATTATAGGTTTGGGGGTACATGTGCAGAATGTGCAAGATAGTTGCATAGGTACACACATGGCAGTGTGTTTTGCTGCCCTCCTCCCTGTCACCCACACTTGGCATTTATCCCCAGGCTATCCCTCCCCAGCCCCCCCAATGTCCCTCCCCCATTTCCCCCAATAGACCCCAGTGTGTAGTAGACCCCCTCCCTGTGTCCATACACTCAATAACTATGCATAACCAACGTTAAACATTCAGGTAAAAGAAGAAAATTATTTTCCTCCCCACATGTGTCCCAAAATCCAGATGTTTAGCATAGAGATAGACAAAACATGCAGATGACTAAATTTTTTCATTGTCCATTGATGTGTTTTGACACAATGGGTGAGGTTATGAGTCTGGAGTTGTATGTAAAAGCCCCCGTACTTATTTATTCTATAGTTTATATAGTAAGACAGTTGCCAGGAAGGGAAGAGTGCAACAGAGTTAAAAAGAAGGAAATAGAAACATGATTCCCTTTGAATAGAAGATATGGGATGTCACTTCTCATTCCTAGCATGAGAATTTCTCAATTTTCCCCCAGGAGAGATTAATAACAAAAGAACTTTTTAGTTGAAAGATACACCTAGTCTTCCAATATGCTGGCTCAAGGCTATGCCAGCAAGACCTCTTTAAATGGCTTGTGCGTTTTATAGTTTTCAGGGATTGGTTATATAATTATTCTAAAAACAGTTGGAATTGAGAGTCTAGAGTACTCCATGGTAAATTTTATTTTTTGAAGTTGGCTACAATACCCTCTCATCCCCCAAGCTTTTCTTAAAATATGACTCTGACACTTTTGTCAAAAAGATATGGGGCTGTGTTCCCTCTCCTTGAACAAGAGTGACCTTGTAATTATTGCAGAGGTACGACTCTATGTAACTCCCAAGTCTACATCAGATAAGATCATACAGCTTAGTTCTGGTTTTCTTGGATCTCTTCCTCTTGACACCCACCCACAATTGCATAAAGAAAGCCAAATAATTCATGAAGAGGTGTATATGAGAAATATCTGAGGTCCCCACTCAGGCAGCCCAAAATCCTTACCAAACTTTCAGACAACAGCCTGAAGAAATACACATGCATAACTTGAGTGGCTGCAGTAGATACTGCATGAGATCACTTGTCCCTGCCAAGCCTTGCCCAATTTGCTGATATGTAAGCAAATAAAGGATTGTGGCATTGTCGTTATTTTGGAGTTGTTTGCCATATGGCAACTAATAACTGGAAAGATTCATAAAGGGAAACAACACGCATTTCAACTTCCAGCTTTGTACTATCTGAAAATACATTTTTAAACTTAAGTTGTTTGGTAGGCAAAATTATGGTTCCTCCCAAAGATGTCCATGTCTCAATTATTAGAACCTATGAACATGTTAGCTTACTTGGCAAAAAGGAAGGAACTGTGATCAAGTGAAGGAGCTTGAGATGGGGATATTATCTGGGTTAATCCAAGCTGACCCAAAGTAATCAAAGGGGTTCTTATAATTAAAGAAGGGAGGCAGGAAAGTCAAGTCAGAGAGATTTGAGGATGCTGTGCTGCTGGCAGTGGAGATAGAAGACAGAGCTATGAACCAAGGAATGCAGGCAGCTTCTAAAAGCTAGAATGGGCAAGGAAACACATTTTCTCCTAGAACTTCCAGAAAAGAAATACAGCTGTTGATTGTATTCCACCGAGATGTGCTTCAGACTTCTGGTTTTCAGAGATAGAACATAATACATCTGTGTTGTTTTAAGCCATTAATTTTGTGGCAATTTGTTATGGCAATAATAAGAAACTATTACAAGTAGTTATATTTCTGCTGCTTAATTAGTAGCTCATCCCCATCCCTTTTTAAATTGATCCTGGGACCATAACTAGCCCTTATGCAAAACCTCAGCATAGTTCTGGATTAGAAAAGGCTTTAGGGACTAGAGGGTTCAGCCCTCGGGGGTTAGTGTAGGAGTGAGACTCATAACTAGCCTTTATGGAAAACCTCAGCATAGTTCTGGATTACAAAAGGCTTTAGGGACTAGAGGGTTCAGCCCTCGGGGGTTAATGTAGGAGTGAGACCCAGAAAGGATCAATGAGTTTTTCAGAGTCCTGAGAAGGTTCAAGTCTCAGCACGGAGTGTGTAACTCCAAGACCAGTGCCTGGCTTTAGTATGCCTCTATGCTGGCTTTTGGAGACTCGAGGATCTCTGTCTCAGTTGTCCAGTGTTTTCTACTGATTCTGGTGGAACAATAGATTAACTCTAGTCTAGAGTTCTATTCTAGTTGCCTCTCCCCTAGGGATACCAGTGTTCCCTTTCTCTTCATTAAAATTTTAATTCCTTATATCATTTGTGTTTCCAGTGACTCACAGACTGTCTTGATAAGGGCAAAGTAATTTGTTATTCTTTCAAAGTAATATGCATAAAAAAGCCACCTTCAACTCTTTTTTTTTATGACTACTCAAGTGTTTATGTGATCTTCAACAGATCTGTCTTAGGAGAACTTAAAACAATATAGTACATTTGATTGTTTCAGTTCTTTTTTTTTAATTTTTATGGCATTATAGGTTTTGGGGTACATGTGCAGAAGGTGCAAGATAGTTGCATAGGTACACACATGGCAGTGTGTTTTGCTGCCTTCCTCCCCTTCACCCACACTTGGCATTCATCCCCAGGCTATCCCTCCCCAGCCCCCCCGCTGTCCCACCCCATTCCCCCCAATAGACCCCAGTGTATAGTAGACCGCCTCTCTGTGTCCATGTGTTCTCATTTTTCTCACCCACCTATGAGTGAGTATATGCGGTATTTCTTTATCTGTTCTTGTGTCAGTTTGCTGAGAATGATGTTCTCCAGATTCATCCATGTCCTTACAAAGGACACAAACTCATCATTTTTGATTGCTGCATAATATTCCATGGTGTATATGTGCCACATTTTCCCAGTCCAGTCTATCATCGTTGGGCATTTGGGTTGGTTCCAGTTCTTTGCTATTGTAAACAGTGCTGCAATGAACATTCGTGTGCATGTGTCCTTACAGTAGAACAATTTATAGTCCTTTGGATATATACCCAGTAATGGGATTGCTGGGTCAAATGGAATTTCTATTTCTAGGTCTCTGAGGAATCTCCACACTGTCTTCCACAATGGTTGAACCTAATTTACACTCCCACCAACAGTGGAAGAGTGTTCCTATTTCTCCACATCCTCTCCAGCATCTGCTGTCTCCAGATTTTTTAATGATTGCCATTCTAACCGGTGTGAGATGGTATCTCAATGTGGTTTTGATTTGCATCTCTCTAATAACCAGTGATGATGAGAATTTTTTCATATGTTTGTTGGCCTCATATATGTCTTCTTTTGTAAAGTTTCTGTTCATATCCTTTGCCCATTTTTGAATGGGCTTGTTTGTTTTTTTCCTGTAAATCTGTTTGAGTTCTTTGTAAATTCTGGATATCAGCCCTTTGTCAGATGTGTAAACTGCAAAGATTTTTTTCCATTCTGATGGTTGCTGATTCACTCTAGTGACTGTTTCTTTTGCCTTTCAAAAGCTGTGGAGTTTGATTAGGTCCCATTTGTCTATTTTGGCTGTTGTTGCCAATGTTTTTGGTGTTTTATTCATGAAGTCCTTGCCTACTCCTATGTCCTGAATGGTTTTGCCTAGATTTTCTTCTAGGGTTTTTATGGTGTCAGGTCTTACATTTAAGTCTTTAATCCAACTGGAGTTAATTTTAGTGTAAGGTGTCAGGAAGGGGTCCAGTTTCTGCTTTCTGCACATGGCTAGCCAGTTTTCCCAACACCATTTATTAAATAGGGAATCCTTTCCCCATTGCTGGTTTTGGTCTGGTTTATCAAAGATAATATGGTTGTAGATATGCTGTGTTGCCTCCGATGCTTCTGTTCTGTTCCATTGGTCTATATCTCTGTTTTGGTACCAGTATCATGCTGTTTTCATTACTGTAGCCTTGTAATATAGTTTGAAGTCTGGTAGTGTGATGCCTCCCGCTGTGTTCTTTTTGCTTAGAATTGACGCAGCTATGCGGGCTCATTTTTGGTTCCATATGAAATTCATGGTGTTTTTTTCCAGTTCTGTGAAGAAATTCAATGGTAGTTTGATGGGGATAGCATTGATTGTGTAAATTACTTTGGGCAGTATAGCCATTTTCGCGATTTTGATTCTTCCTAACCATGAACATGGAATGTTTCTCCATCTGTTTGTGTCCTCTCTTATTTCGTTGAGCAGTGGATTGTAGTTTTCTTTAAAAAGGTCCCTTACATTCCTTGTGAGTTGTATTCGTAGGTATTTTATTTTTTTTGGTAGCAATTGTGAATGGCAGTTTGTTCATAATTTGGTTCTCTTTAAGTCTGTTATTGGTGTATAGGAATGCTTGTGGTTTTTGCACATTGATTTTATATCCTGAGACTTTGCTGAAGTTGCTTATCAGTTGCAGGAGCTTTTGGGCTGAGGTGATGGGGTCTTCTAGGTATACTATCATGTCGTCTGCAAATAGAGACAATTTGGCTTCCACCTTTCCTATTTGAATACCCTTTATTTCATTTTCTTGCCTGATTGCTCTGGCTAGAAATTCCAGTACTATGTTGAATAGGAGTGGTGAGAGAGGGCATCCTTGTCTAGTGCCAGATTTCAAAGGGAATGCTTCCAGTTTTTGTCCATTCAGTATGATATTGGCTGTTGGTTTGTCGTAAATAGCTTTTATTACTTTGAGATATGTTCCATCAATACCAAGTTTATTGAGGGTTTTTAGCATAAAGGGCTGTTGAATTTTGTCAAATGCCTTCTCTGCGTCAATTGAGATAATCACGTGGTTTTTGTTTTTGCTTCTGTTTATGTGGTGAATTACATTTATAGACTTGCGTATGTTGAACCAGCCTTGCATCCCCGGGATGAATCCTACTTGATCATGATGGATAAGTTTTTTAATGTGCTGTTGCAGTCGATTTGCCTGTATTTTATTGAAGTTTTTGCATCTATGTTCATCAGGGATATTGGCCTGAAGTTTTCTTTTCTTGTTGAGTCTCTGCCAGGTTTTGGTATCAGGATGATGTTGGTCTCATAAAATGATTTGGGAAGGATTCCCTCTTTTTGGATTATTTGGAATAGTTTCAGAAGGAATGGTACCAGATCCTCTTTGTGTGTCTGGTAGAATTCAGCTGTGAACCCATCTGGACCTGGGCTTTTTTTGTGTGGTAGGCTCTTAATTGCTGCCTCAACTTCAGACCTTGTTATTGGTCTATTCATAGTTTTGGCTTCCTCCTGGTTTAGGCTTGGGAGGACACAGGCGTTCAGGAATTTATTCATTTCTTCCTGATTTACTAGTTTATGGGCATAGAGTTGTTTGTAGTATTCTCTGATGATGGTTTGAATTTCTGTGGAATCTGTGGTGATTTCCCCATTATCGTTTTTTATTGCATCTATTTGGTTGTTCTCTCTTTTTTTTTTATCAGTCTGGCTAGTGGTCTGTCTATTTTGTTGATCTTTTCGAAAAGCCAACTCGTAGATTTATTGATTTTTTGAAGGGTTTTTCTTGTGTCTATTTCCTTCAGTTCTGCTCTGATCTTAGTTATTTCTTGTCTTCGGCTAGGTTTTGAGCTTTTTTGATCTTGCTCCTTTAGCTCTTTCAATTTTGCCGATAGGGGGTCAATTTTGGATCTCTCCACTCTTCTCACATGGGCACTTATTGCTATACATTTTTCTCTACCAACTGCTTTAAATGTGTCCCAGAGAATCTGGTATGCTCGTGTCTTCATTCTTGATGGTTTCAAAGAACTTCTTTATTTCTGCCTTCATTTCATTGTTTATCCAATCAACATTCAAGAGCCAGTTGTTTAGTTTCCATGAAGCTGTGTGGTTCTGAGTTATTTTCTGAATTCTGAGTTCCCACTTGATTGCACTATGGTCTGAGAGACTGTTTGTTATGATTTCAGTTGTTTTGCATTTGCTGAGGAGTGCTTTACTTCCAATTATGTGGTCAATTTTGGAGTAGTTGTGATGTGGTGCTGAGAAAAATGTATATTCTGTGGATTTGGGGTGGAGAGTTCTGTAAATGTTTATCAGGTTTGCTTGTTCCAGGTCTGAGTTCAAGTCCTTGATATTCTTGTTAATTTTCTGTCTGGTTGATCTGTCTGCTATTGACAGTGGAGTGTTAAAGTCTCCCACTATTATTGTGTGGGAGTCTAAGTCTCTTTGTAAGTCATTAAGAACTTGCCTTATATATCTGGGTGCTCCTACATTGGGTCCATATATATTTAGAATCGTTAGCTCTTCTTGTTTTATCGATCCTTTTACCATTATTTAATAACCTTCTTTGTCCCTTTTGATCTTGTTGCTTTAAAGTCTATTTTATCAGAGACGAGAATTGCAACTCCTGCTTTTTTTTGCTCTCCATTTGCTTGGTAAATCTTCCTCCATCCTTTTATTTTGAGCCTTTGTGTATCCATGCGTGTGAGGTGGGTTTCCTGGATACAGCACACCGATGTGTTTTGGTTTTTTATCCAATTTCCAGTCTGTGTCTTTTGATTGGTGCATTTAACCCATTTACATTTAAAGTTAATATTGCTATGTGTGAATTTGATACTGTCATTTTGATGCTAGCTGGCTGTTTTTCCCGTTGGTTCATGTAGATTCTTCATTTTGTTGATGGTCTTTAGCATTTGGTATGCTTTTGGGATGGCTGGCATTGGTTGTTTCTTTCTATGTGTAGTGCCTCTTTCAGGAGCCCTTGTAAAGCAGGCCTAGTGGGGACAAAATCTCTGAGTACTTGCTTGTTCATGAAGGATTTTATTTTTCCTACACTTCTGAAGCTCAGTTTGGCTGGATATGAAATTCTGGGTTGAAATTTCTTTTCTTTAAGGATGTTGAATATTGGCCCCCACCCTCTTCTGGCTTTTAGAGTCTCTGCCGAGAGATCTGCTATGAGTCTGATGGGCTTCCCTTTGTGGGTTACCCAACCTTTCTCTCTGGCTGCCCTTAGTATTTTCTCCTTCATTTCAACCCTGGTGAGTCTGACAATTATGTGCCTTGGGGTTACTCTTCTTGCGGAGTATCTTTGTGGTGTTCTTTGTATTTCCTGGAGTTGAGTATTGACCTGTCTTGCTAGGTTGGGAAAATTTTCCTGGATAATATCCTGAAGAGTGTTTTTCAGCTTGGATTCATTCTCTTCATCACATTCTGGTTCACCTATCAAACGTAGGTTGGGTCTCTTCACATAGTTCCACATTTCTTGGAGATTTTGTTCATTCCTTTTTGTGCTTTTTTATTTAATCTTGGTTTCTCGTTTTATTTCATTGAGTTGATCTTCAACTTCTGATATTCTTTTTTCTGCTTCGTCAATTCGGCTGTTGAAACTTGTGCATGCTTCACGAAGTTCTCGTGTTGTGCTTTTCAGCTCCTTCAATTCATTCATATTCTTCTCTAAGTTGTCCATTCTTGTTATCAATTCCTCGAATCTTTTTTTAAATCTTTTTTCTAGGTTCTTAGTTTTGTTTGCCCTGATTTAGAACATATTCTTTTAGCTCAATGAAGTTTCTCATTATCCACTTTCTGACGTTCGACTCCATCATTTGGTCACACTCATTCTCCGTCCAGCTTGGTTCCCTTGCTGGTGAGGAGTTTTGGTCCTTTGTAGGAGGTGAGATGTTTTGGTTTCAGGTGATTTCCTCCTTTATGTGCTGGTTTCTTCCCATCTTTATGGATTTATCCGCCTGTCGTCTTAATAGTTGCTGATTTTTCAATTGGGTCTCTGTGTGGTTGCTGAGATTGTTGATGATGAAGTATTTCTGTTCCTTAGTTTTTCTTCTAATGGTCTAGCCCCTCTGCTGTTTGAGTGCTGAGGTCCACTCCAGGCCCTGCTTTTCTGGAGTATACCTGTAGTAGCTGTGGAACAGTGAGGGATGATACCAGTTTCTTCTTCTGCTGTCTTTGTTCCAGAATGATGCCCACCAAATGTCAGTCTGATTAGTCCTTTTTTGGGGTGACTCTTTGGATATACAGGGGTCAGGGACCTGCTTAAGGATATGGTCTGTGCTTTATAGGAGCTCCAGTGCTGAGCTGTGAGTTCCATTGTTTATTCAGGGTTGTTGGGAGGTTGTTTATGTCTGCTGTAATAGAACTCATAAAACACCATGCTTTTTTTTTCTTTCCCCCTTAGGTGCTCTGTCTCATGGAGTTGGGGCTTTCTTTATGAGTATCTGTTGCACTGTTTTGCCCCACTAGGAGGCAGTCTATTCACTATTTGCCTGCCAGGGCTCTGACCTGCTAGTGAAGGTCCGCCCTGTTGCTGCTGTGCTCCCTTCTGCTGTGGAGCTCTCCCCCTTCCTGGTGGACTCTCTCTGTTATGGCAGGTTGCCTCAGCAATGGCAGGCTGCATCATCCCTGGGCAGTACTTCAGTAGGGGCAGATTGCATCAGCAATGGTGGACACCCCTCCCTCACCAGGCTGCACCGTCCTAGATGCTGGCTGGAAAACTCTCAGCCCCAAGCACCTCCAGTCGCCGCCCTGCTTGTCCCCGTGAGGGTGGGACCTGCCAAGCCCGATCACCCAGCTCCCTGCCTCAGAGTCCATCCTCTCTCTCTCCCTCTCCACAAGCTGAAACGTTGACTCTCTCACTGGCACCCCAGTAGCCTGCTGATAGGGCTCTGGGATCTGTGTGATCTCCCATGCCACTGCCCACTGCACCAGCTCAGATCATGCTTCCCAGGAAACTCCTGTTCTGGCTCACTGTCCAAGTCCCATTCAATCAGATGGACATGTCAATCTGCCCTTCCAAATCTCAGATTGCTGGTTTAACAGGGCACCCATACCAGTGAGTTCTGTGCCAGGTCCTGCTGTGGCACCAGCCAAAGCGGCCGTGAGAGCCGGCTACGTTAGCCAGCTTTACTAGCGTCCTGTGTCTCTCCCACACCTGGGACTTTCAATGCTCTGTGGGCAAAAAACATCCATTTGAGAATGCGGCTAGGACTCACCCTCTGCACCTTCACTGAGAGCTGCAATCCTGAGTCGCTTCTATGACGCCATCTTGCCTCCCTTCCTCAACTCTTAAGGAAACACTTTAAGTACTGTGATTTGCCTGTAGAAAAAATAATCTTGGTTAAAGCAGCCTCTCCAAGCTCCTTCTCAAGTCCTACCTTCTAGACAGCTGCTGAATTACCTAAACAATTAGTGAGAATGTAAATTTGCTCAGCAGTTTTGGAGCTCAATTTGACATTAGCTGTCAAAAGTTAAAATGCTGTGCAGAAAGCAGAAACTGGACCCCTTCCTGACACCTTACACTAAAATTAAGTCCAGATGGATTAAAGACTTAAACATAAGACATGGCACCATAAAAACCCTAGAAGAAAATCTAGGCAAAACCATTCAGGACATAGGAGTAGGCAAGGACTTCATGATCAAAACACCAAAAGCATTGGCAACAAAAGCCAAAATAGACAAATGAGACCTAATCTAACTCCACAGCTTTTGCACGGCAAAAGAAACAGTCACTAGAGTGAATCAGCAACCAACAGATTGGGAAAAAATTTTTGCAGTTTACCCAACTGACAAAGGGCTGATATCCAGAATTTACAAAGAACTCAAACAGATTTACAAGAAAAAAACAAACAAGCCCATTCAAAAATGGGCAAAGGATATGAACAGACACTTTACAAAAGAAGACATACATGAGGCCAACAAACACATAAAAAAATTCTCATCATCACTGGTCATTAGAGAGATGCAAATCAAAACCACATTGAGATACCATCTCACACCAGTTAGAATGGTGATCTCATTAAAAAATCTGGAGATAACAGATGCTGGAGAGGATGTGGAGAAAGAGGAACACTATTACACTGTTGGTGGGAGTGTAAATTAGTTCAACCATTGTGGAAGACAGTGTGGCGATTCCTCAGGGACCTAGAAATAGAAATTCCATTTGACCCAGCAATCCCATTACTGGGTATATATCCAAAGAAATATAAATCATTCAACTATAAGGACACATGCACACGAATGTTCATTGCAGCACTGTTTACAATAGCAAAGAACTGGAACCAACCCAAATGCCCATTGATGATAGCCTGGACTGGGAACATGTGGCACATATACACAATGGAATATTATGCAACAATCAAAAATGACGAGTATTTGTCCTTTGTAAGGACATGGATGAATCTGGAGATCATTATTCTCAGCAAACTGACACAAGAACAGAAAAGGAAATACCACATATTCTCACTCATAGGTGGGTGATAAAAATGAGAACACATGGACACAGGGAGGGGGCTACTACACACTGGGGTCTATTGGGGGGAATAGGGGAGGGACAGTGGGGGGGGAGCTGGGGAGGGATAGCCTGGGGAGAAATGCCAAATGTGGGTGAAGGGGAGAAAGGCTGCAAAACACACTGCCATGTGTGTACCTATGCAACTATCTTGCATGTTCTGCACATGTACCCCCAAACCTAAAATGCAATAAAAATTAAAAAAAAAGTTTAAATGCACATATCATTTAACCTAGCCACTTCACCTTCAGTTAAATAGGTCTGCTCAAAGAGACATGTGAAAGAATGCTGTTTATGAGATGGCATACCCCTACTCTGGAATACTTTAAAACCATTAAGAAAAGATAAACTAGATTTTTTTTATGCTGAAATGGAAACTTGTTCAACATGTATTGAACATGTGAACATTTTTTACTAGTGAATACATGTAACTGAATACTTCAATACATGAATAGGGGGAAGGTAAGTAAGCTATTGATTAGTTTATATCATGATGTACTTTGTATTTTAAAAAGCCACATTTTTATATGCATATATGCCTTTATATGGGGTGGCCTTTATACAGAGAAAATTCATATTTAACTCAGAGTCCACTTATGCATTTATTAATTGAAACTATTTATAAGCTGACCCCTCTGAGCTAGGCTGAATATAAATGATATTAAGTAAAACATATATGGTATAAGTCTTCAAGAATCTCACAGTGTACTGACACATATATAAGATAATCTTTTAAAAATAAAAATAGAATACACTAAAAAATATTAATAAAATTTGTGAAAAATACATGATGCTGTGATGTAGAATGAGGAGTGGCTTCGATATACAGGAGGATGTGAGAATACTTCCAGAAGAGATGCCATTTCAACTGAGACTTGAGGAATATAACTCTTGATTCAGTGTATATACAGCATAATTTGGCTCTTTCTTTTCATTGACTGGTAAGAAACATGAGAGTTAACAGTATTGGCAGTGCAAAATTTAAAACACAGGTTTACAAACTCCAATTCTGCAAGTACCAAAGATGAGAAAATTTGATGTGTTTCATGACCTGAAAAGCCACAGGTAGAAAGAAAACAAAAAAAAAGAAGGGAATGGGGAAGGAATGGGTAAGTTTGGAGGGGGAGCTGAGCACACTGAGCAGCAGTTCTCAAACCTTTTAGTCTCATGATTTTCTGACTCTTGAAAATTATTGAGGATCCGAAAGAGTTTTCTTTATGTGAGTCATATTTATTGATACTTATAACATTGGCTATTAAATGGTGAATTTAAAAAAATAGATACTTATTTCTTCATCTTAAAATAATAAGAAACCCATTACATGTCTTAGTAAATTGAATTGTGATTTCTCAAAAGTCTCCTAATCCTTAACATGTCTTAATCTCCAGAACCTTTAAAAGTGACCTTGTTATTTGAAAAAGAGTCTTTGCAAATGTGACAAAGTTAAGGGTCTCGAGATGAAATTATCCTTCATTAGGGTAAACCCTAAATCCAATGACAAGTCCTTACAAGAGATGACAAGAGGAAACAGACACAAAGAAATACAGGGGACAGATAGGATATCAAGATGGCATTGTAGAGGTGACTCAGGATTGCAGCTCCCAGTGAAGGCGCAGAGGGTGAGTGCTAGCCACATTCTCGGACTGACCTTTTTTGCCCACAGAACATTGAAAGTCCCAGGTGTGGGAGAGACATGGAAAGCCAGCACAGCCAGCTTGCGTGGCCGGCTCATGGGGCTCAGCCGGTGCCACAGTGCCTTGGCTCCCACACAAAACTCACTGGTCCGGGTGCCCTGTTAAACCAGCAATCTGAGATTTGGAAGGGCAGACTGACATGTTCCATCTGATTGAATGGGACTTGGACAATGAGCCAGACCAGGAGATTTTTGGGAAGCGTGATCTGAGCTGGCACAGTGGGCAGTGGCACAGGAGATTGCACAGATCCCAGTGCCCTATCAGCAGGCTACTGGGGTGCCAGTGAGAGAGTCAACCCTTCACCTTGGGGAGAGGAAGAGAGAGACAGAGAGGACGGACTCTGAGGCAGGGAGCTGGGTGTTCTGGCTCAGCAGGTCCCACCCTCATGGGGACAAGCAGGGTGGCAATTGGAGGCGCTTGGGGCTGAGAGCTTTGCTGCCAGGACAGTTGAATTTAGCATGGTGCAGCCCGGTGGGGGAAGGGCGTCCACCACTACAGACGCAATCTGCCCCTACTGAACTACCGCCCAGTGCTGATGCAGCCTGCCGTTGCCAAGGCAACCCGCCATAACAGAGAGGCTCCCTCAGCTGGGCGGAGCACCACAGCAGAATGGGCTGGTGGCAGCAGGGCAGACCTGCACTAGCAGGGCAAAGCCTCATCAGGCAAATAGTGAATAGACTACCCCAGTGCCACAGATACTCATAAAGAAAGCCCCAACCCCCTGAGACAGAGCATCTAAGGGGGAAAAAAAGGGGGGTGTTTTATGAGTTCTGTTTCAGCAGACATAAACACATCCTTCCAACAACCCTGAATGAAGAACAGAGCTCACAGCTCAGCACTGGAGCTCCTATAAAGCACAGACCATCCCCTTAAGCAGCTCCCTGACCCCTGTATATCCAGAGTCACCCCAAAAAAGGACTAATCAGACTGACATATGGCGGGCAGCATTCTGGAAAAAAGACATCAGAAGAAAAAACTGGTAGCATCCCTCACTGTTCTGCAGCTGCTACAGGTGTACCCCAGACAAGCAGGGCCTGGAGTGGACCTCAGCACTCGTACAGCAGAGGGGCTAGACCATTAGAAGGAAAACTAAGTAACAGAAATAATTCATCATCAATAATCTGGGCATCCACTCAGAAACCCAATTGAAAAATTAGCAACTACTAAGATGACAGGTGGATAAATCCACAAAGATGGAAAGAAACCAGCGCAAAAAGGAGGAAAACACCAGAAACCAAAACACCTCACCTGGACGGAGAATGACTGTGACGAAATGATGGAATCAGACTTCAGAAAGTGGATAATGAGAAACTTTAGTGAGCTAAAAAAAAAACATGTTCTAAATCAGTGCAAAGAAACTAAGAACCTTGAAAAAAGATTTGAAAAAAAGATTTGAGGAATTGATAACAAGAATGGACAACATGGAGAGGAACATGAATGAATTGAAGGAGCAGAAAAACACAACACGAGGACTTTGTGAAGCATGCACAAGTTTCAACAGCCGAATTGACCAAGCAGAAGAAAGAATATCAGAAGTGAAAGATCACCTCAATGAAATAAAATGAGAAACCAAGATTAGAGAAAAAAGCACAAAAAGGAATGAACAAAATCTCCAAGAAATGTGGGACTATGTGAAGAGACCCAACCTACATCTGATAGGTGTACCAGAATGTGATGAAGAGAATGAATCCAAGCTGGAAAATACTCTTCAGGGTATTATCCAGGAAAATTTCCCCAACCTAGCAAGACAGATCAATACTCAACTCCAGGAAATACAGAGAACACCACAAAGATACTCCACAAGAAGAGCAACCCCAAGGCACATAATTGTCAGATTCACCAGGGTTGAAATGAAGGAGAAAATAATAAGGGCAGCCAGAGAGAAAGGTCGCGTCACTCACAAAGGAAAGCCTATCAGACTCAATGCAGATCTCTCGGCAGAGACTCTAAAAGCCAGAAGAGAGTGGGGTTCAATATTCAACATACTTAAAAAAAAGAACTTTCAAGCCAGAATTTCATATCCAGCCAAACTGAGCTTCATAAGTGAAGGAAAAATAAAATCCTTCATGAACAAGCAAGTACTCAGAGATTTTGTCACCACTAGGCCTGCTTTACAAGAGCTCCTGAAAGAGGCACTACACATAGAAAGAAACAACCAATACCAACCATCCTAAAAGCATACCAAATGCTAAAGATCATCAACAAAATGAAGAATCTACATGAACTAATGGGCAAAACAGCTGGCTAGCACCAAAATGGCAGTATGAAATTCACACATAACCATATTAACCCTAAATGTAAATGGGCTAAATGCACCAATCAAAAGACACAGACTGGCAAATTGGATAAAAAGCCAAAACCCATCAGTGTGCTGTATCCAGGAAACCCACCTCACATGCAAGGATACACAAAGGCTCAAAACAAAGGGATGGAGGAAGATTTGCCAAGCAAATGGACAGCAAAAAAAGCAGGAGTTGCAATTCTCATCTCTGATAAAATAGACTTTAAAGCAACAAAGATCAAAAGAGACAAAGAAGGTTATTACATACTGGTAAAAGGCTCGATACAACAAGAAGAGCTAAAGATTCTAAATATATATGGACCCAATGCAGGAGCACCCAGATATATAAGGCAAGTTCTTAATGACTTACAAAGAGACTTAGACTCCCACACAATAATAGTGGGAGACTTTAACACTCCACTGTCAATAGCAGACAGATCAACCAGACAGAAAATTAACAAGGATATTCAGGACTTGAACTCAGACCTGAAAGAAGCAAACCTGATAGACATTTACAAAACTCTCCACCCCAAATCCACAGAATATACATTCTTCTCAGCACCACATCAAACCTACTCCAAAATTGACCACATAATTGAAAGTCAAGCACTCCTCAGCAAATGCAAAACAACTGAAATCATAAGAAACAGTCTCTCAGACAATAGTGCAATCAAGTTGGAACTCAGAATTCAGAAACCAACTCAGAACCGCACAGCTTCATGGAAACTGAACAACTGGCTCTTGAATGTTGATTGGAAAAACAATGAAATGAAGGCAGAAATAAAGAAGTTCTTTGAAACCAACGAGAATGAAGACACAACGTACCAGAATCTCTGGGACACATTTAAAGTAGTCTGTAGAGGAAAATATATAGCAATAAGTGCCCACGTGAGAAGAGTGGAGAGATCCAAAATTGACACCCTATCATCAAATTTGAAAGAGCTAGAGAAGCAAGATCAAAAAAGCTCAAAACCCTAGCCAAAGACAAGAAATAACTAAGATCAGAGCAGAACTGAAGGAGATAGAGACAAGAAAAACCCTTCAAAAAATCAATAAATCCAAGAGCTGGTTTTTCCAAAGGATCAACAAAATTTACAGACCATTAGCCAGACTGATAAAAAAAAAAGAGAGAAAAACCCAATAGATGCAATAAAAAACGATAATGGGGAAATCACCACAGATTCCACAGAAATTCAAACCATCATCAGAGAATACTACAAACAACTCTATGCACATAAACTAGTAAATCAGGAAGAAATGGATAAATTCCTGGACACCTGTGACCTCCCAAGCCTAAGCCAGGAGGAAGCCAAAACTATGAATAGACCAATAACAAGGTCTGAATTTGAGGCAGCAATTAAGAGCCTACCACATAAAAAAGCCCAGGTCCAGATGGGTTCACAGCCGAATTCTACCAGACACACAAAGAGAATCTGGTACCATTCCTTCTGAAACTATTCCAAATAATTCAAAAAGAGGGAACCCTTCCCAAATCATGTTATGAGACCAATATCATCCTGATACCAAAACCTGGCAGGGACTCACCAAGAAAGAAAACTTCAGGCCAATATCCATAATGAACATTGATGCAAATATCTTCAATAAAATACTGGCAAACCGATTGCAACAGCACATTAAAAAACTTATCCATCATGATCAAGTAGGATTCATCCCGGGGATGCAAGGCTGGTTCAACATACGCAAGTCTATAAATGTGATTCACCACATAAACAGAAGCAAAAACCAAAACCACATGATTAACTCAATTGACGCAGAGAAGGCATTTGACAAAATTCAACAGCCCTTTATGCTAAAAACCCTCAATAAACTTGGTATTGATGGAACATATCTCAAAGTAATAAAAGCTATTTATGACAAACCAACAGCCAATATCATACTGAATGGACAAAAACTGGAAGCATTCCCTTTGAAATCTGGCACCAGACAAGGATGTCCTCTCTCACCACTTCTATTCGACATAGGACTGGAAGTTCTAGCCAGAGCAATCAGGCAAGAAAAAGAAATAAAGGGTATTCAAATAGGAAAGGTGGAAGCCAAATTGTCTCTATTTGCAGACGACATGATAGTATACCTAGAAGACACCATCACCTCAGCCCAAAAACTCCTGCAACTGATAAGCAACTTCAGCAAAGTCTCAGGATATAAAAGCAATGTGCAAAAATCACAAGCATTCCTATACACCAATAACAGGCTTAAAGAGAACCAAATCAAGAACGAACTGCCATTCACAATTGCTACAAAGAAAATAAAATACCTAGGAATACAACTCACAAGGAACGTAAGGGACCTCATTAAGGAAAACTACAAACCACTGCTCAATGAAATAAGAGAGGACACAAACAGATAGAGAAACATTCCATGTTCATGGTTGGGAAGAATCAATATCGTGAAAATGGCTATACTGCCCAAAGTAATTTACACAATCAATGCTATCCCCATCAAACTACCATTGAATTTCTTCACAGAACTGGAAAAAACCACCATGAACTTCATATGGAACCAAAAGAAAGCCTGCATGGCCAAGTCAATTCTAAGCCAAAAAAAATAAAACACAGCGGGAGGCATCACACTACCAGACTTCAAACTATACTACAAGGCTACAGTGATCAAAACAGCATGGTACTGGTACCAAAACAGAGATATAGACCAATGGAACAGAACAGAGGCATTGGAGGCAACACAACATACCTACAACCATATAATCTTTGATAAACCAGACAAAAACAAGCAATGGGGAAAGGATTCCTTGTTTAATTAATGGTGTTGGGAAAACTGGCTAGCCATGTGCAGAAAGCAGAAACTGGACCCCTTCCTGACACCTTACACTAAAGTTAACTCCAGATGGATTAAAGACTTAAACATAAGACCTGACACCATAAAAACCCTAGAAGAAAATCTAGGCAAAACCATTCAGGACATAGGAGTAGGCAAGGATTTCATGACCGAATCACCAAAAGCATTGGCAACAAAGGTCAAAATAGACAAATGGGACCTAATTCAACTCCACAGCTTCTGCACGGCAAAAGAAACAGTCACTAGAGTGTATCAGCAACCATCAGAATGGAAAAAAATCTTTGCAGTTTATGCATCTGACAAAGGGCTGATATCCAGAATTTACAAAGAACTCAAACAGATTTACAGAAAAAAAAACAAACAAGCCCATTCAAAAATGGGCAAATGATTTGAACAGACACTTTACAAAAGAAGACATACATGAGGCCAACAAACACATGTAAAAATGCTCATCATCTCTGGTCATTAGAGAGATGCAAATGAAAACCACATTGAGATACCATCTCACTCCAGTTAGAATGGCGATTATTAAAAAATCTGGAGACAGCAGATGCTGGAGAGGATGTGGAGAAAGAGGAACACTCTTCCACTGTTGGTGGGAGTGTAAATTAGTTCAACCATTGTGGAAGACAGTGTGGTGATTTTTCAGGGACCTAGAAATAGAAATTCCATTTGACCCAGCAATCTCATTACTGGGTATATATCCAAAGGACTATAAATCGTTCTACTATAAGGACACATGCACATGAATGTTCATTGCAGCACTGTTTACCATAGCAAAGTCCTGGAACCAACCCAAATGCCCATCGATGATAGACTGGACTGGGAAAATATGGCACATATACACCATGGAATATTATGCAGCAATCAAAAATGATGAGTTTGTGTCCTTTGTAAGGACATGGATGAATCTGGAGAACATCATTCTCAGCAAACTGACACAAGATCAGAAAAAGAAATACCGCATATACTCACTCATAGGTGGGTGAGAAAAATGAGAACACATGGACACAGGGAGGGGGTCTACTACACACAAGGTCAGTTGGGGGAAATGGGGAAGGGACATTGTTGGGGGCTGGGGAGGTATAGCCTGTGGATAAATGCCAAGTGTGGGTGACGGGGAGGAAGGCAGCAAAACACACTGTCATGTGTGTATCTATGCAACTATCTTGCACGTTCTGCACATGTACCCCAAAACCTATAATGCAATAAAAATTTAAAAAAAAAGAAATACAGGGGACAAAGCCACGTGAAGACAAACACAGGTGTTGACATGATGTTGAAGTGAAGTGTCTATGAGCGAAGGAACACTGAGGATTACTGGAGAGAAGCTAGGGAGAGGTGGTATCCCTCAGAGGGAACCAATATCAACGCCTTGGTTTTAGACTTCTGGCCTTTGGAACTGTGAGAAAAAAAAATTTCTGGTATTTAAACTAGTAAGCTTGTGGAATTTATTACAGCAGTTTTGGGAAACTAATACACATATCAATGTAAACAGAATAGTTTAATGAAAGGTAACTATTTTCTAAAAGACAAGAAATGAAAGAGAAGAATGATATTATTCTGTATTTTTGCAAATCATTTTAGTGTCTGCTTGATAGATGCCAACTACATTCTTATATGTGTTATTGAATTCACACTTTTAAGATGTGGTTTTTTTTTTGGTTGATATACATGAAGAAAATTCAGCTTCACAAAATTGGAAATTTGAGTAACATTATAGCAGATGTTTATACTATGCATCAAAGTATTTTCTTTGATACTACACCAAAACTTGACAAGTGTATTCTCTTAAAGGTAGTTGCAAAGTGGAATCTGAGATCATATTAATAAATTTTTTATATATTTTAATATTAATTACATAGGCTTTATCTTGAACATTGAATATGTCTTTTCCCTGATGTGATTTTGAACATCACATGTTGGTCATCTGGAAAATCTTGGTTCACTGAATAATGCAGATCATCCAAGTGTTGACACATTCCACTGTATATTATTAAAGAAAACTACATTCAGTAAAGCCACCACTTATGTTATGGAGAAAGCATCAGGAAGCTGTCAAGCTCACAGTGGTAGATAAAAGTTTTTCAAAATTTGAATGTTTGCTTGAAAGTTTGCATTTAACATTGGCAGCAAATACTGTTAATTGCTTTCCTTGAAATGACAGATTTATCAAAATCTGAATAAACATAATTTGTCATTCATTCTTTCAAATAAAAATGATGCTCCTTGAAAAAGGTGGCTAGTTCAGCTCACAACTCAAACAATTTCACAAGTATATATGCACAGTACTTTCCACTTCATCATACAGAGTAGTAAGAGCTATATACTTGAGAGTTGCAATTTTGAAAATTAACCATTTTTAGTGCCTCATCTAAGATATTCTCATGTGAATTTTGCTCCCTCCCTTTTTAAATGCTAATGTATGGCAGAGAAAAACACAAAGTCCCTGGCATAGATTGATGCCACCACCTTGATACATACTAGGATCCAACAGTTTTATTCACTATTGCCTTTGCAGCATCCATAAAAATGTTAACAGAGTCAAAAAAAAAAGGCAAATGACATTTCATAGTATTATGAAAATAACTTTGACCAAATTGACCCCTGAGTTCAGGGACCATTCCCCCTCACCGAGGCATCTGCAGAACATTCTTTAAGAACTGCTGATCTAGAGTCTTATAAACTGTGAGAAAGAGTTAGATTTTATTTCACTTACAATCAGCTGCTCTTTGTGGGATTTTAGCCAAGGAGTGATGTGATTTAATTTAAATTTTTAAAAGATGACAGAAAGATTTCTTAATTGAGGAAGTGTTTCATGGTACCATTTACAGAGAAGTAACAAAGGCTGTAGGAGAAGGCAAAGGAAGGAATATTAACAGTAGCTTGGGTACATTACATTTGTATTGCCTCTTCTTAGACCATATCTCTTTTGAAAGTATTTGATAGCCTGGGGATGAATGCCAAGTGTGGGTGAAGGGGAGGAAGGCAGCAAAACACACTGCCATGTGTGTACCTATGCAACTATCTTGCACATTCTGCACATGTACCCCCAAACCTATAATGCAATAAAAATTAAATAAATAAATAAATAAATAAATAAATAAATAACTTTAAAAAAAAGGAAAAAAGAAAGTATTTGAGGAATAATTTCTTCTCTGTAGGTTGGAGTCACAACTTGATATGTTAACACCCAAAGCCTTCAGTTCTGACAGTTACTGGAGGCTGCCTCAGAATAGGTTTATTAGCCTTGAGAAATACACCAAAGATAGTTTAATCTTCTATTCCATCAAGAATTCCCCGTTGCATTTCACTTTCTTTGTCATGAAACAATTTAATAAACTTTATGTAAATCTGAAATTTTCTAACCTGCCAGTCTGAGCAAAACACTGTTTTTCAACAAGGGAAGCACTAAGAAGTAGGGCAAGATACTCAATTTATACATTATTGCAATTACATTAATTCACAAATTGTCCTATATTGGGTTACCCTAGAAGTAGAGTCTGAATCAAAGATTCGAATTTGAGTAGTTTATTAGAGGAGATTCTAGAAAGCACTGGGACAGGAATAAAGTGAAACTGGAAAGAAACAAATGTCAATAAACTATATATTATCAAGCAAGTTACCTCTTGGGGCAGTTGAGGCTCAGTCTTGCTGAGGAACTCTAGAAAATACTATGAATTGCCACCACAGAGATTTCACATCTGAAGAGTAAGAAGGCTGGGATATTTATTTATCCTCTATCCCATCAATCTTTAGCTGAGTGCTTTTCCAGGAGTCATGAACCTCCTGAAACTTTCTACCTCCCCTCTGCATAAGTGAGGGCCACCAGAAATCCTTCAGGTGATGAGTCTTAGGTGCCTGAAGCAGAATACTTTAGGCATGTGCTGGGTTTTTATGTAGGGATGAGGAGATGTACACAATGGCACAGCCAGTGTCTGCTGAATGAACCATGTATTATTTGGAAAGAGAATCTCAACTTTTAAAGAATCACAGGCTTTTCACTTCTTCCTATAATTTCACTGATAATGTTGTATGCAAGCTGTAATGGCAACCTGTATGCCCTCTGAGAACAAGAACCATATCTCATTCATTCTTGGGCCCTCGGAAGGCCTGATCATAATGACTGCTCAACAAATGTCTAATAGTGACTTTGTAATCAATGGATGAGACACTTTGCTGTAAACTACATTTAGATTAACTGTGGGAGTGCGTATTGCAGTGTTGAGGAGTACATAGCTCTGGAATCAGATGGCTTAGATTGTAACCTGGATATATCTCTTACCCATGTGGCTTTGGGCAAGTTTCTTAACCTCTTTGAGTCTTGATTCTGTCATCTGACCCATGGGCAGTATCATAGTTCTTAAGCACTTGTGTTGCTATAAGGATTAAATGAGAACATTTGTGGAAAACAATTATGATAAAGCCTGGCATCTGTTAAATATGAAAAACCTGCTAGCTGTTAATATCATTGATCACTTGAAGAATATCAATTAAAACTGCCCAACATCTAAGGAAATAATATTATAGTTGATGAAATCAAACTTCACACATATGTGTGACTAAATAACACAGTTGTGATCCTGTCTGAGGCAGACTTGTCAAAAGTAATCATTTTCCAGTAAGAGGTAGACATAATATATCCCAGTCTTCTTACTCTTGAACATTGTGTTTGCCAATATTTAACTTATGTGGGGAAGTAGCCTGTGTTTAAAGTGAAAAATGATATATCAGCATAATCCCTTTTAGCAAGACAGTTTAAGATAAGATTTCAAATACTATTTTCCAACTTTATAGATAATAGATTTTATTATATATCAAAATGTTAATTGTGCTGTCTCTTGAATTTTATTTATGTAGTTAATATTTCTGAATGGTTCATTTACCTTGCAAGTCAAGGTTAGATTTATATTTTTTCTTTAAACTCTTAGTTAAAGTCCTGCTCAGTAAGAAGCAACATGCTGGGTACTTGAGGTCACTTGAGCCAGTTTCTGCCTTCAAGTACAACAATGCTGAATATATCTTAGATAGAAGAAAATGTACTCCAGAAAAAAAGTTTATAGTCATTCTCAAGAATACATTGCCATGAGAAATAATTTTCAGTACATGTCACACCACTTCAGCATCTTTCCTCTTCTATCACCAATGGAAATGAAAACCCAGCAACCTTTATAAATATAACTAGAAATTATATTTGATCAGCTTTATTTTATATGGGCTAGATCACCTATGGCCTTTTTACCTTTTGAGAAAAGCAGCTCAAGATTGTAGAAAAATCACTGAACTAGGATAAACAAATATATAAAGTCTGATCTTAGCTTTATTTCCAAGGCTTTGATTCAGTGATATTACAAGCACTGTTGACAATACATTCATTCAGCGATATAACACTGTGGATCAGAGTTTAGATGCACCTGAAAAAAAAAATATAGGCAAAGTCTGCAGATGTAGGGTTGGAAACATAACCACCAATTTATCATTATAGAGACAGGGATCTGGATTATTAGATTAATCTGGAGTAGGCAGGGAAGATCTAAGTAACATTCTTCTGTGTAGAGTTTAAGATCTGAGATGTTCATGCAAGCCAAGTTTGGCATCATTCTAATAAACAAACACACATGTGGTTGGAAAACACACATCTTCTTAAGGTGGTCCAGTAGCAGAAGAAATGAAGTCTGGGGCTCGAGCTTGGTGGTTGAAACTCAAGGGAGAAGACAGAGGTAAAACAGCAAGAGACATGGACTGTAGAGTACAGACCAAAGGTCCAATGCATCATCCAAAGACAGAATGTTGGCAAAGAGGGGGACTTAGTAATGGGGGATTGTAAAACCCCCACTTTTGTAAGACTCTGGAAGCAAAATTGGCTTAGGAACAAGGACTGTTCTCATGCTGGGGAGAGATGAGGGAAAGAGGGTATGTATTCATTATCTATTGCTGTATGACAACTTACCACAAAACTTAGCAGCTTCAAACAATGTAAATTTATTATTTCATAGTTGCAGTGGGCCAGAAATATAGGCAACAGGTCTTCTGGATTACAACCTCTCACAGAACTGCAATCAAAATATTGCTTAGGGCTGGGGTCTCATCTGAGTGCTCAGATGGAGAAGGAACAAGCTCTTCCTTGTTCTGAACTGAATTCTGTAGGAAGAATTCAGTTCCTTGAAGGCTATTGAATCAAGGCTCTCAGTTACTTGCTGGCTGTTAACAAGGGTCCACCCTCAATTTCTTTTCATTTGAGCCTGCCCATAGAGCAGTGAAGAACATGGCAGCTTTCTTCCTCAAAGCCAACAATTGAACAGTGTCTACTAGGAAGATGCAAATAAGAATCTTGTAGCATCTATTATTAAAAGTGAACCTATTACTTTTACTAAATTCTGTCTGTTAAAAGTAATCACCTAGCCCATACTCAAGGGTAGAAGGAATTACATCGTTATCAGTACCAGAAAATGGAGATAATTGGGGGTTATCTGTCCAATATGAGGAGCTAACATTGTATCGAGTAACTACTGTGTCAAGGTACACTGCTCTTAAGTTGTGTGAACTTTGGAAGCATGGAGCCAGGAAGGATAATGTAGTAGCTTGAATAAAAATATCCCTTTTCTTCACATCAGTTTTTTCAGCTCTAAGAAGACAGGGTATGGATTAAGGTCTTATCCAGTTCTCTGGTTTCATCCCTTTAGGATTTTCTATAAGCTTAATGTTGAAACCTTTGCCAGGTATCCAGATCATTTCTAAATTATAGAACATAACATTGTACTTGCTCTTTTATAAAGAGTATAATGAGATTGTAAAGGATGACTATATTCTTAAAAATGTACCTCAGCACACACAGCCATGATACTGCTGAAAAATAAGGTACAACCTACATGTTTGTATACCAGTAAATTTTTCATTAATTATGAAATTTTGCCATGAAAGTAAGCCTATCTTAAAAATTATTAAGTAAAAGAATAAAGAAGGGATGAGAAAGGGGTAGTAAGAGTTGAGGTGGGAGACAACTGACATTTATCAAGCACAGTTTAGTGTCAGGCAGGGTGCTAACAGACATTTGACCTTATAAATGTATTTTGAAATGTGAGCAATTAATTTTTCAAAGACTCTCATATATTTCATCTGTATTTCTTGTTTTTCCCAAACTCAACCCCAGTGTTTCTTGCATTTCCTCCAAATTTTCAAATATTTTACATCATTCAACTCCCTTCCTCAATCCCTTGAGATGAATGTAGAAAACATAACACATATGTTTTTGATAGCAAATTGAACATGTTTGGATTTTTGCTCCCCTATGCAGGAGAAAATATTTTCTCCTAGGATCCCCATGATGACTGTGATTCAAACATGATCATGAAAAGCAGCCAGAAATTGACTAGTTTGCTGTGTCCATGCTAATGCTGGTTGGAGGTAAAACTGAACCTCAGGTGATGGAGATGGTGATTCTTGTCTTTCATGAATCAATGACGGTTCCAGTTTGTATTGGAGCAGCCCTTTCCCACTGGGACAGCCTTCTGGCTGGAATCAATCATAGTTTCCAGCCTGGGTTTGATTCAGTAGCTCAGTATAGACACAGCTTCAGTCCGTGGCCTTTTATTGCTCTAAGACCAGTTTTCAAATAAATAACTGGCTAAATGGTTTCCAGATGCTAAAATAAAAACTATACAGATGCAAATGTATTACACTTAATTTCAAGGTTCTTTAAGGTTTTCACTGTACCTAGAGAAGACAGCTATAAAAAATACACATCACTTTAGCAGAACATACTTCATCAATTACTTCATTAACAATAACAATTGAAAAATAAGGGGTGAAATTAAGTACAACAAAGCAATGGAGAAAATGATTATAAACAAGAAATGGAATAAGCAATGAATTAATATTGAACCATAGCTACCCAGAGTACTGTTCAAGTCATTTTTGAAAATATGATGTTTCTGACCACCGATCAATAGGGTCCAGGATTTTGAATCACTTTTCTCATAATGATGAGGTTTTGGGACTTTTGCGACCATGCTCCTCTGACCTGTCCTTTTTATGACCCACAATACATGTTCCCAAGATAGCTCTATGTGGGATAGTAGTCATAGAATAAGGAACCCTCCCGTCAGCAAGTCCTAAAATATTGGGTTCATTAGCACCAGTCTGGCTGCATTTTGGCACTCCCAGGATGCAAGGTGAGAATAGACTAGTCATCCCTGAGGTTACGTGGCTGAGTGGACAAGAGGAGAAGTTAGGATGACACAAAACTATTCTCATTATAGCAGAAAATTGACATCTAATCAGAAAATGTTCACCCACTGCATTAAAAAATATGTAAAACAACTATCAAATTAGGTGGCAATAGAAGGAACCATCTGAGAAAAAGAACAGCTCAGGAAAGAAATTAAAGGATAAAGTTCACAAAATTTAGATTGACAATTGTTTTATGGAAGTCACAACCTTAAAATAACAGGATCTCAATTATATGTAAAATTTTAAACTATTAATTCATGACATTTCTTAGGAAGGTAGAAAGAGAAACTATGTTATTGGATTGGACCATAAAGAACAAAGAAAAAAGGACATTTAGAACTACTTCAATTTACTTTTATAGGAAAAAATCAGATCACAAAGAAGAGAAAAATAATCTAGCATGTGAACTAGCAATGCTGAGTAAATTGCCCTTTTACAGAAATCCCTGTAAAGTCATGAATTATGATGGAAACCCTTTGGTTCATACCAGGTTACGTGGTGAATGGGCTAAAATAATCATGAAGAGAGAAGTCCATAATACTTCATGTGAGGAGAGGAAGATGATAGGGATCTGATTCCCTTTGAGCTGGAGCGCAGAGAATCTCTCAGTGATTTTGTCAGTCTGACAGTATGGAGCAAGCTTTAAACTCCATGACAATTTTAACTCTCTCATTGGGTTTCTATTTCATTGCCTCTGTATCTGGATGCTCTCACCTAGTTTGGCTACAAATTGCAATTTATGATCTGACTTTTTAAATTCAAGAACTTCTATTTGGCCCACAGATTCACCCACCTTCTTCAACTCCTCTCATTAAAGTCCAGAGATGAGTAAACTTTGCCCCAGTGTCTAATACAGTTTCCTGGTGCCCCTGGCCCTAATGTCAACTCTACAATCCTCAATTTGTCTAAAAGCATAGGCTGTGTATATTCTAGCAGACTTAGTTTGTACAGACTGAATCAAATTCTTACGGATACAATGTGATTCCTGAGGATTCCACAGGAGGTACATGTCTCTTTGTGTTGTGCATGCATACTTTCTAGCAAGCATCTTGCCTCTCCAACCTTGTTCAGCATCTCCCCAGACACCAGGAAAGAATTCAACTAAGAAGTTCAAGAGGAGGCCATAAAACATTGTGCAAATATATATGGGGCAAAGAGCTAGGAGACCTGGATTGAAAATCTGCAGATGCCACCAACTAGCTGTGTGACCTTGGAAAAGACACTTACTCCTCTAGGTCAGGTGCCTCATTTGCTAACCCAGCATGTTAGACTCAGTCACAAAGACCCCTTAAATTTCTGACATCCAATGGCTTTAAGCAGAGAAGACACAATATTTTGTGGTGTTGGAAGAATCTGTGTTCTGCAGTTTCTAGGAGAATGGATGGAAAGTGTTAAGAATTTAGCCAATGTTCCAGTGAAAGAAGTTTTGCATTTTTGCCCATTGTTTTCTTCCTCTGACCTTGCTCCTACCACAAAGTTGTAAGAAAAGAGGAATAAATGACTGTATTTTACATTCATGAAAGAGAACCCACCAAGATGCTTTCCATTCATGCGTTCAGCATCACGACACTGCAAACCAGTGGGATTCTACTGCATTTATTTAAACTTCTGTCACCATCATTGTGAATACAACCAGAAGTCTCATGTGGGCTTCTAGATGAAATGCTGAATGTAAAAAGTAAACAAAGTAAACCTCACAAGTTCTATTCTCCTGGTGGCACCACTGGTATTTAATGACATAAGAAATACCTAGAAGCTACAGTTAAGAATTAGCTACAGTTAAAAGTGACAATTCGTGAAGCAAGAATGCACATATCCTAAATTTGGAAATCAGATTCCATTCTCTCAGGGCATCAGTCAAGCTGAAGTTAGGTTTTCCTCTATCATTACAAAATTTACTTTAACAGAGGGCTTTTTAAAAATCAAAAATGTAGCTTAGTAAATAGTTTCCTGCAGGTGAATTTCATCTTATGCCCCCATGTTTGCCTCTTCTTTGCCCTTTGGTCCTGAAATGGGCTCTTTCTTCTTTCTTCCTCCTCAGGAGCAAAGCATCTCCACAGCCTGTTATGCCCCAGGGTAAGATAAATAACTAAGAAAGAGGACAGTTCTGATATCTGAAATACTTTTTATAACCAATTTCATTTTAGTATATAGAGCTTGCCAGTAAAGTGGACAGAGAACTGATCAGTTTCAACTGTTGTATCTGCCAGTTTGTTACAGTTAGAGGCAGGGGTGTCCAAGGTGTGGGTTGGGTGGACTAGTGTCTCTTAGTTGAAAAGGCAACATGCATGAAGTGGGTCAGGTATGACAGGAGGTGGGGCAGGTGTCTTAGGTACAGGACAACAATGCCTATGAAGAAATGGATCAAAGTGGCATCACTCAGAGTTTGAATGAGGATGCCACTGGCATATGAATAAGGGGATCAGGATCACAAAACCAGGCATCTAGCCACTTCTCTAGCACCAATTAACTCCTTGGCTTGAAGAGAAAAACTGCATCTTTCTACATCTGTATCTTCACCTGAAAATTCATTCATTGGCTTATTTTTTTTAAAGAAAAGTTTCATTTGATTTTTGTTTTAAAGAATGAGTAGTTGGAATGGTAAACATTTGAGCAAAAGGAAAAAAGTATGAAGATTGAAAAACACTCAACGATTTAAAAACCACTAAATCTTCCAATATAACCAGATTGCATGAGCTTGAGAATGAGACATATGAGAAGGAAACTCTTTGTAGACACCAGCTATGAATAATATTTTTCTGTCATGCCGGGGCATTGGAACTATTCAGAGAAGCCAGGAGAAATAATATTTTTTTAAGTAGAAAAATGGCATTATCAGGGTACAGCTTCTTTTATCACTTAGAGCATGAATAATGTCATATTAATATTAAAATTAATTAGATAAGTCTTCATTTTTCAGATTAGCAGGGACTCCAGCCCCTTTCTCTATACCTCTGCCCTACCTGTCTTGATAGTCTAAGAATTGTAGGGTATAGATCTGTCCAAAGAGAATAATCAGGCATCAGAACAAAGGACTATGCTTGAAGCAAAAGAATGAGTTTGTGTGTTTTCTGCTCTCTCTGCTTCTGTCATTGATGTTGAAAAGTGGCATTGTCTTTTAGAAAATTGACTTCCTCTAAATACCATGTTTACCTTCTTACTTTTGCAAGGACTGCATTGTTTGATCTACAATGGTTTTTTAAAGTAAAGAGGATGAAGAGAGAAGAGGTTTCTCCCCAAGTTATGGATACTTTATCTAGCTTTATGCTTGAACAGAAAACTCTACACCACCATCAGTGTGAGCTTTCACATTTTATTTTTTAAAAATTCATTAATACAGTCATTTCTTCAGGTCTCCCAGGAAAGTTGTATTAGAACAATTGTGGTTATCTACACAAATTCTCTTGACTTCTGTATTCTGCCTTCTCAGGCTAAAAACTTCTCACTATCCTCATTCCAAGACAATTCTCATTTCCTGCTACAGAAAAAAAAAGACACCTCTTTGTAAAGAAAACTCATGTCATGTTAAACTGTGTTTTAGATAACAGCCTGGAGCAAATTTTCAAAGCACATGAGCCACCTGAACAAAGGTGAATGACTGTTAAAATACACATGGGGTTCAGATGGTTGGCTTCCACCCTGACCCTAATAAACAAAACTGAAAATGGGGTTGGGAATCTGCATTTTCAACACATTTCTCAAATAATTTGTATGCATATCAAACTGTGAGAACCACTAATCCAGCTGTTGACAGTAAATAGATGGAGAAGACATCAGAAGTGAGTAGACCATTTAGGAAGTTTTTGTAATCATGTAGGCAAGCAATGACAAGAGTTGTTAATTTACAGTGATTGTGGTAAAGGAGGAGTGGGTGTGCTTGGGAATCATTTCAGATGTGGTTTTAACCTACTGGTAGCATTGAGATTGGAGTCTGGTTGAACTGGCTTCTGTGTGTATGGTGTCACCAGTTTTAGAAATAATTCTCAGTGTAGATTTCTCCATCTCCTTTGCTTGCTGACCAAACACACTGTATCTGCATCAAACTAATTCAGCCAAACTAATCTGATGAATTCAGACAAATCTGCATCAAATTAATTACAGAATTGGGGGTGGGGTCAGAGGTAGTTTTAATCACACTTTTGGTCATGTTTTAGCTGCTTTATTTTATTCTCTGCATGAACAAAGCAACTGGAATACAGAAAGAAGGCATCAAATGGTGCAAGTGTGAGGTTGTGAGCTGGGATAGCTACCAGGAGCAGGCAGGGCCCAGTCCCTTGGCAATCAGAGCAAGCACTGTGAAACCCATTCTGTACCATAGGGAAAGAGTGACTTAACTGCAGCTTTCTGAAAACTCAGAAACATCACTCTGCTGTGTTTTTGAATCTTCAGCCTGAAGACACTATAGTACATACAAGGGATCACCAAGGATGGTGACATGGAAATATGAGTACAGCCATGCCTTAGGGCAGGAATCCCAAAAATATTCCCTTGTAAGCAACACTGTCTCTCAGGAGATTAACAGGGTTGTCTCAGCAACAAACACAATAAAAGAAATTGCTTACATATCTTTAGAGAATAGGGGCTTGAATAATGTTAACCAACTTTCTTTATGGCACTACTTTCTGGAGACTCAAATAGAATAATGTGAATGGAGGCTGCAGCAGAATGCTTATGAGCAAACACCCTGGATCAAGAACACTGAAGTTCAGGTCCTAGTGTGGCCACACACAAGGAGTGTTGATCCTCTGTGTGCTTTGGTTTCCTTGTCTATAAAAGCTAAGCAATAATCACATCTGGCCTCATTGAGTCATGAGAAATATGTAAAATAATGAGGGAAAGAGCTTAGGGCAATGCTTGGTATCTCTAAGTTCTCAATAAAGCCAGCTTAAAAACCAAAACCAAAAAAAAAAAAAAAAACAGTAACAATCAAGAGGGAAAACAGCATTTTGTAAACTTATTTGACCTAGGATGGTTTTGAAGGTAGAAGTAGGAAATATATATGTGTTCATGGAAGAGTATTCAAGACAACATTTAGAAAATTCTGCACTAGGAGATACTGGTGCACAATACACACTACTACTTTAGGGAGTAGGTGTCTACAGGAACTTGATATAAAAATATGTGATGCTTATCAAACATCCACATTCTTTCCAAAGGCCACTGTAGGAAAATATGCTGTGACAAAGCAATCTTTGAATGAATGTGTCAACACTCAATTCTTGGGAATCTCCGGATGTCTGTAATGTAGGCAAAGCATGTTGGTTTATACGAAGCAGTAGTTTTAAAATCTGTCTATATTTTAGAATCACATGGGTAAAGGAATGTGAGAAAGGCTTTAAAAAAGAATTTCAGGGTCCCTGCCTCAGAGATTATGATTTCACTGGTTTAATTAGAGCCTAAGATTTAGGAGTTTTGTTTGATTTTGTCTTAATTTATCAAAAGTATTTATAATATGCAGCAAGGTTTGAGATCACTGGTTAAAGGTATAGACTGTGTTATAAATATATTAAATGACTTCTTTATCTGATACTCACAGAATATTTAAAGGGAAGTAGCCATTTTCCCTAAAGGAAAGATTGTCATGTACAGATTAGAGGCTACCCAAAGAATTTTTATTTTATTTTATTTTATTTTTTAATATATATTTTATTGAGTTTGAGGTTTTGGGGTACATGTGAAGAACATGCAGGATTGTTGAATAGGTACATACCTGGCATTGTAGTTTGCTGCTTTCCTCTCCATCATCTATCTGGCATTTCTCCCCATGTTATCCCTCCCCAACTCCCCACCCCCCACTGCCCCTCCTGTAGTTCTCCCCCACATACCTCAGTGTGTGATGCTACCCTCCCTGTGTCCACGTGTTCTCATTGTTCAACACCTGCCTATGAGTGAGAACATGTGGTGTCTGATTTTCTGTTCTTGTGTCAGTTTGCCGAGAATAATAGTTTCCAGGTTCATCCATGTCCCTACAAAGGACATGAACTTATTGTTATTTATGGCTGCATAGTATTCCATGGTGTATATGTGCCACATTTTCCCCATACAGTCTATCATCGATGGGCATTTGGGTTGGTTCCAAGTCTTTTAATAGAAAAGTTGGTAGAAAGAACACGAGAATACTTAAGAACACTCAGGAGGTGAGTTTGGAAATGATGCTTCTGAAGTGAAGTCAAAGATGAAGAATGGGAGATAGAGAGGCATGGAAACCTTATTTTGCCAGCACCTCTTTCTTGCAAAAGGCAGCTGAGGGCATCAGTGTTTGTGGTAATGAGCCCTGATAGAAGAAAAATGATGACAAAAATGATGATGATGATGATGATGATGATGATGATGATAATGGTGGTGGTTGTGCTGGTGGTGAATATAATGAAGGAATTTAACAATTAGTGAGCCATTGGCTGGGCATAATTATGAGATTACATACCTGCAATGCCAGCACTTTGGGGAGTTGAGGTGGGTAGATCATGAGATCAAGAGTTCGAGACAAGTCTAGCCAACGTAGTGAAACCTGTCTCTACTAAAAATCCAAAAAAGAAAAAAATTAGCCAGGCATGGTGGTGGGCACCTGTAATCCCCAGCTACTGGGGAGGCTGAGGCAAGGAGAATTGCTTGAACCTGGGAGGTAGAGGTATGAGACTCCATCTCAAAACAAACAATTAGTGAGCCTTCAATATATAGTAAAAACTGAATTTTTTCTTATTTACTTTTCACAAAAAGGTCTATGAAATAGATGTCAAATGAGACTATATAATTTCTAGTTACATAGTGGTCATTGTAACTCATATCTCCCTTCTATAAACAGATTGGGATACTTTGATCTTTAACAGATTTTAAAACCAGAAGTAATTAGAATTTAAAAAATTGACTTTCTTGAGAAATTAAAAACTAGTCAAGTTATAAAATTTTTTTTCCAAGCTACAACCCCTTTGCTGAAAGACAGATAAACAGATACACACACACACACACACACACACACACACACACACACATACACACACACCACAAACAGAGCCCTCTCTTATGAACTATTGGCATTGTTGTTTATTAACATCCATAGGAAGAACCCAAGAGCATGTTTTCAGAAGTCAAGGTATTCTTTTTCTGGTTGTCTGTGTTGAAGATGTTCTCATAATAAGAGCATCCAGTTACACCAAGTGTGTAAGGCATTCACATGATATCATGTGGAACCTGGTGGTCAGCCAGAACATCTGAAATGAAATTCCAATCTAGATGTCAAGGACTATAGATAGAATAATTCAGTCCTGAAACTATTCCTGAGACAAAAGTTATAAACAGCAGCTGACCTTCAGCTTTATCACTGTAATTTTGAGAAGTTTAGAAAGAGTCATTTCAGTCTATGTTTAATTGTTAACCTCTTATTATAACTGTTGTAGTTAGTTTAAAAGTCTCAATTATTTTCTTAGAAATGTGCTTATGTAAAGGGTGAAATGCTTGAAAGTCTATTCATTTTGACTCTGAATAATACAGACCTTCCAGACAAACTAAGAAACATTCTTTCATTTTCCCACTTACCACTTTTGAATAATATAAAACAAATCTGTGTTTAGCTTCTGCCAAGACAATGCACTGAGGACTTTCATCATTCCCTGGGAATCATTACATTGTTTTGGTTTGCTTGGGTTCAGAGCCCTTGAGATGACCCTTGACCTTCAGATTCATTTAAACTGCTGAGTTGGGACTGGTTTCCATCTGCAACCATAAAATTGCTTTGAGTTTCTCCAAACTCAGCCCAGCTT
Organism: Saguinus oedipus; assembly: GCA_031835075.1. NCBI lineage: Eukaryota > Metazoa > Chordata > Mammalia > Primates > Cebidae > Saguinus > Saguinus oedipus. The sequence goes on from JASSZA010000049.1 coordinate 1,491,953, forward strand.
TGCTGAAAGTGCATCTAAGAGTTGGCTAGGTTTCACTGAGAGGTTTGCAGATCTATTTGATTATTTAGCTGTTCAGATCCCACTTTCTAAATTGCCAGGTGAGAACTTCACCTGGTTGAAGATTCGCTCATCTAGAGGCACTTGCTTTCTACTCATGCCTAAGTCTAAAGGCCGCGTTAAGAGTTAAGGTATCTGAAAGGAGAATACGTGTCTCCAAATCTCAAAACACCTCTTGAATTTTTCCCTAGATGAATAGTGAAAGCCTTCTCTTATCAAACCCTTCTGGTATTCAACATGTGCCTCTGTTCCCTGTTAGATGTTCTATGTCACTGGAAGTTGCTGGCATTATGTTTTCCAGTTGATTCTGATGTGATTAAGATTTTGCAAATATGAATGAACAGAAAGACATTCATATTTCAAAATCAGAGACTAAGTAGTGTGTGAAGGCATTGGGTATGCATTCAATAGAAGCATATGTGTGTAAGTATGAGTAGAAAAATGCATTTTTATCATTGAAGGTCAAAGAATAAAAAATGGAAGACTCGAATCATGGAGGGATATATGGGGCAGTTTCTTGTAAAAATGGTGTGTCATAGATGTAAAAAAATAAGCTTTATAATTTTAAAAGATTTAATACAATGTAAAAATTTGTCTCAAAATACATTTTAGAAACAGTGGTTAATTTCATTTTGCCTCCCCACCCCTGCCATGAGGCTTTGCTAAATCAAGCTTAAACTCAGATATTTCAGAATGATTTATTTCTAATTTGGAGTCATTGTCATCATTATTTTAAAACATATTTTTTACTTTAATAACTTTTAATCCTAATGCTACTGATCAGCTACTCCTTGTCTATATGCAGGGCTATGTATAAGGCTAAAATAAAAACTAAAATTAGGGCTTAAAATTAGTTTGAAATGATCATGGCTAAAATTTAAAAGATCATTTTGATGGATCTCTAATAAAACTGTTTTGATGGTACCAATAACTAGTTTTATTTCATCTCTGAAAACGTCAACCTAGGTGTTGTTGCTATAAATTTCATAGTCCAGCAGTATAATTACATTGAAAAATAAGGAACTAAGACAAAAATAAATTTTTCCCATGTATAATTACACGGGAAAATTGAAGAAATGTGACAGAAATAAAATTAGAAAGCAAGTTAATGAACTGGATGAATGATAGCTTATTTATTTAGTTTTCCTGGGTTCAGCATTCTGTAAGCATACCGAACGCACGTCCACAGCCAGCTCTCTCACTGTCTGAATCACCGACCTCTCTCCCAGCTGTATTTCCAAAATGTCTCTTTCTAACAAGCTGATGCTGGACAAGCTGGACATGAAAGGGAAATGGGTCATTATGAGAGTTGACTTCAATGTTCCTATGAAGAACAACCAGATAACAAACAACCAGAGGATTAAGGCTGCTGTCCCAAGCATCAAATTCTGCTTAGATAATGGAGCCAAGTCAGTAGTCCTTATGAGTCACCTAGGCCAGCCTGATGGTGTCCCTATGCCTGAAAAGTACTCCTTAGAGCCAGTTGCTGTGGAACTCAAATCTCTTCTGGGCAAGGATATTCTGTTCTTGAAGGACTGTGTAAGCCCAGAAGTGGAGAAAGCCTGTGCCAACCCAGCTGCTGGGTCTGTCATTCTGCTGGAGATCCTCTGCTTTCATGTGGAGGAAGAAGGGAAGGGAAAAGATGCTTCTGGGAACAAGGTTAAAGCTGACCCAGCCAAAATAGAAGCTTTCCAAGCTTCACTTTCCAAGCTAGGGGATGTCTATGTTAATGATGCTTTTGGCACTGCTCACAGAGCCCACAGCTCCATGGTAGGAATCAATCTGCCACAGAAGGCTGGTGGTTTTTCAATGAAGAAGGAGCTGAACTACTTTGCCAAGGCCTTGGAGAGCCCAGAGCGACCCTTCCTGGCCATGCTGGGCGGAGCTAAAGTTGCAGACAAGATGCAGCTGATCAATAATATGCTGGGTAAAGTCAATGAGATGATTATTGGTGGTGGAATGGCTTTTACCTTCCTTAAGGTGCTCAACAACATGGAGATCTGTACTTCTCTGTACAGATGAAGAGGGAGCCAAGATTGTCAAAGACCTAATGTCCAAAGCTGAGAAGAATGGTGTGAAGATTACCTTCTGTTGACTTTGTCACTGCTGACAAGTTTGATGAGAATGCCAAGACTGGCCAAGCCACTTGGCTTCTGGCATACCTGCTGGCTGGATGGACTTGGACTGTGGTCCTGAAAGCAGCAAGAAGCATGCTGAGGCTGTCACTTGGGCTAAACAGATTGTGTGGAATGGTCCTGTGGGGGTATTTGAATGGGAAACTTTTGCCCGGGGAACCAAAGCCCTCATGGATGAGGTGGTGAAAGCCACTTCTAGGGGCTACAACACCATCATAGGTGGTGGAGACACTGCCACTTGCTGTGCCAAATGGAACACAGAGGATAAGGTCAGCCATGTGAGCACTGGGGGTGGTGCCAGTTTAGAGCTCCTGGAAGGTAAAGTCCTTCCTGGGGTGGATGCTCTCAGCAATATTTAGTACTTTCCTGCCTTTTAGTTCCTGTGCACATCCCCCAAGTCAACTTAGCATTTTCTGCATCTCCACTTGGCATTAGCCAGAACCTTCCATGTCGATTCAGCTAGTGGCCAAGAGATGCAGTGACAGGAACCCTTAAACGGTAGCACAGCATCTCAGCTCATCTTTACTGCACCCTGGATATGCCTACATTCTTCAAGATCCCATTTGAATTTCTTAGTGACTAAACCATTGTGCATTCTAGAGTGCATATATTTATATTTTGCCTGTTAGTGAGCTGTGTTAGCTTAGTTCTCTTTTGATGTAGCTTATTCTTACTAGCTTTGTTACCATTTCACTACTCAGCATGGAAACAAAATGAAATTGCCTTTGTAGGCAGGGAGGTGAAATTGATGATCCATTAAATAAACAATAAAAGTGTCCATTGAAACCGTGAAAAAAAAAATTTCCTGGTGCACAGAAAATGTTTAGTGGATAAATGTGCTTATAAGACAAGACTGCTATACAAACACATTGCTAAACTTTTACACAGTTCAATCTGGAGAATGCTCACATATGGTTAGTGACACCTTTTATAAATTTCATGACTTTGTTCATTTCTAGCTCCTCCATGAAACCTAGAAAGGTTTTGTACTTATGGTGTGTATACTGGCCACAGTGATTCAGATATAATATGTTACCAAAATCAGAGTAGGCTACCCTATCTGTAGTATTGTCTTCTTTGATAGGTACAATTTTAGAGAAAAAGTATTTTTTGTGGCTTATTTTCATGTATTTGACCTCATTATCCACAGCTGGAGGGATTAGATGTGGCCAGATTCTTTATCTTTACTAATACATCAGAACAATCTACTGACTTCTCATGCACTTTGAAAATTAATAGGGATGATGGAGAATTTTCTCTCTCTCTCTCTTTTGCTTGGAAACTTTATTAAAATAAGGATTAAACCTGAAAAAAAGCGATGAGAATGCTATCCCTTTGCATAAAATCAGCAAGAAAAAGGAAACAGGGAAAGAGAGGAAAGGAAGGAAGGGAGAAAGGAAGAAAGGGAGGGAGGGAGGAAGGAAGGGAGGGGAGAATTCTCCTTCTCGATCTGCCTAGCAGACATTGCTATTGTGGCTTGCATGATGTTCTCCCTTGGATGTAGGTTTAAGGTCATTTAACCTGTTCTCGGCTTAGCCACTTCTGGATACATGCATTCCACGTCCAATACCCAAAAATAATTCCTACAGTAGCTACTGCTCTCATCTTGAGATTCACTCCCCCTCCCCCCAAAAAACCTAGTTTAATATGAAATCACCTGCAGAAAAAGTGATTAGGCAGGAGATGTCTGAGATTAAACATTTCAAAGGCATTATCCGTGTCCTCAAATTGTGCATCATTGCTAAGGGACCCAGTTAAAAAATTATTTGAGAAAAGAGGAAAACAATCTACATTTGTTTTTGGTCCTCAAATCCTGTTTTTACTACAGGAAACAAACAAAAAAAATAAAACAAATATATATATATATATGTTAAATCTTTGTATAAAACAGTGTTCCTGAACATGCTGACTTCATAGAGATACTTCTGGAAGTTCTAAAAGCAAAAGTTAATATGTAGGTTTCTGACTGGGCACAGTGGCTCACATCTGTAATTACAACACTTTGGGAGGTTGCTGTGGGAGGATTGCTTGAGACTGGTATTTGGAGACCAGCCTGAGCAATAGAGTGAGACCCCATATGTGCAAAAATTATTAAAAATAAAAAGTATTAGCCAGATGTTGTGGCACATGCCAGCAATTCCAGCTACCCAGGAGGCTGATATGGGAGAATCCCTTGAGCTCAGGAGTTTGAAACTCCAGTGAACTATGATCACATCACTGCACTCCAGATTGGGCAATGTAGCAAGACCTTGTCTTGAGGCAAATAAACTAATAGGCTTCTTCTGAAACAAAAGTTGTAATTTACAAGTCTTGGTGATGGTGGTGGTGGTGGTGGTGGTGGTTTGCTTTTGTTTTTGTTTAGGAGATTTTGTTTGCATGTAAAAAAATTTTAAAGCCTTTATTCTTGTTGACCATGCAAAAACCATTTGTACACATTCATTTATTCTTTCTCTATCAAACATATATTTACTCATCCATCATTTAGTCCGTGTTATGGGCCAAATTATGTTTCCTCCACCAAATTTATATGTTGAAGTCCTAACCCCCATTGTTTCAGAATGTGACCATATTTAAAAGCAAGTCTTTACAGGAGGGACTAAATTAAAATGAGATCACAATGGTGTGCCAGTATTCAATATGACTGGTATCCTTGTGATAAGAAGAAATTTTGATGCAGGCACAGATGGGAGATAACCGTCTACTAGCCAAGGACAGAGAAATGGAACAGATCTTTCTCTCAAAGCTCTCAGAAGAAATCAACCCTGTTGACACCTTCATCTGAGACTTCTAGCCTCCAGTACTGCAAGAAAATAAACCTGTATTATTTAAGCCACTCCATATAAGGTACTTTTTTTAAAACCATGGCCTTAGCAAACCAATAGCTAATCAATGGAAATGTATTGAACAATCAACTACATGGATGTTCCAGGTTGTAAAGAAAATAGAAAGAAGATTTCAAGAGATGAGTACAGCTGATAGTGATATAAAAGTGAGATAACAAAAGGGAAGATTACATGGTGGGGAATGGAAGAGAAGTATCATTTCTGGAATATCTAGAGATGGCAGCCCTCCACCAGGTGTTTAACATGGGTAACTCAAAGCAGAACACACCAGCTGGAGTGTACCAGAGGGTCCCAATAGTAGCTGTGAGTACCTGATTTCTCTTAGTCTTCTCTCCCACAAAAGTACAGCAATCTTTGTTACAAATCTCTCTCTTCCATTTCCCGGACAAAGAAAGATCTTGGGTGGGAAGTGAGGTTATCACCTATATTTACCCTTGCAGGCCTCATGATTTCCACATGGATGCATCTTCCAAGTCATTGGAGATTTCAGTCATCATGACCTTGAGGACTCTCTTTTTGACATAGAAACTGTGTCTCAGAGGCTCTCTCCTTTTCCAATACAATGTGTTGCCTAACGATGCAGATACATTCTGAGAAATGCATACTTAGGTGATTTTGTTGTTGTTGAATGTTGCAAAATGTACTTACACAAACCTAGGTGGTAGAGTTTGTTGCTTCTATGCTACAAACCTGTAAAGCATGTTAAGGTGCTGAATACTGTAGGCAATCATAAGTATTAGTGTATCTAAACATAGGAAAGGTACAGTAAAACACTGTATTATAATCACTGTTGTATGTGGAGTCTATTGTTGACCAAAACGTTGTTTATGCAGCACATGACTGTAATTGATAATGTTTCCCTTTGGTCACAGAGCTGTTTCTTCATTCACTTCTGAGTTTACCCCACCAAGACCATTTTAACAGAAAACACAGGTATCACCCTTCACCACATGGTGGTTTAGATTCCCTTCTGACAAATCCATTTACACTACAGTAGAGATGCATTCTGGGTTAATCTGTAGGAGCCTGTACATTCTTAAATTATCTTAATTATCCCCACAGTCCTCTAAGAAAGTTATTATTCAGTCCTTTTTAGAGGCAAGATCAATATCATATTTTAGGTGAATTACCAAGTCTGGATTTTAACTCAGTATTCTAAATTTCCAACAGGAATTATGCCCCCACTCCCTAAATGATCAATAGTAGTGAAATCCCAGGCATTTAAATGAGTGTGGGACCCATGATATTATTTGACTCTAAGATAATTCTGATCTAATCTCATAAAGAAATGGGAGTGAACCTCTCTCTAATTGAGAATCACCTGACAAACTTTGAAAACACAGATGCCCAGGGTCATCTTTCCAGTGATTGCTTTTAGCTGCTGTGAAGTGAGGCCAGGCATCAGTATTTTTAGAAGCTCCCTAGACAATTCTATTACAGAATACAGCCAGGTTGAAAACTACTACTATGAATAGTAGCTGCATACTGTTAAGGAAATAAAAGGTAAAAATGGGGAATATATTCCATTAGGATTTTAAAGCAAATAAAATCTATTAAATAGAACCATTAATAATTAGCTGAAGAGTTTCTATTAATTTAATAGAAATATGCAAAAAAGCAAAAGAAATCAACATAAAAGTGATCATTTTTCCCTTAAATAATTTATGGATAAAAATACTTAGAGAATCAAATCCCAGCTATGTATGTTCCATGAATAGCCAAAGTGTGTATCTTCTTTATATAAATTTAACTTCTGTGGAAATAATTAAAAACCTTTTGCTGAGAATGTTTTCTGAGCTTATTTAGAGGTCCTTTATTGGGTAACAGTTCATCCTGCTGTCCAGAACTTTCTCATTGTACTTCAATCAGACTGTTACTATAATGCTTTTCTGAGAATGAAATGCTTTCTTTCTTTCTTAGGCTTAAAAATTGAAGTCATGGTTTTACTATTTGAAAAATCCAAAATTCAAGCTGAACATGGATGTTAGTTACACTGCCATGTTTAAACACTTTTTGATAGAAAATGCTTTATTGTCACTGACTCAAAGCCACAAACACGCTTTGAATCCAATTCAATATAATTCTTATTTGTTTCCGATTTTCTTTTTTTCCTTTTAATTATTATTAGAAGTTATAAATTTCCAGAAAAGCTTGGCCTTGACAAGGCTCCACTATTTGCACATGACAAGGTTTATCAAAAAAAAGTTGGATTTTTCTAAGGAGTCTTTTATGTTTCTTCCATAAAATATGAATAAGTGAAAAAGATTAGACAGAGGAAATGGAGTATAATTCATCATCAATGTGAAACATAGTCAACAGGTTGCAGATGGATGAACCGTAGAACTTGGGATACTTCTCCAGGCAAGAAAATGCTCTTGCCTATGTCAAGGTGACCAGCATCTTTAAGGACAGTAAAGGAGCAGGGCCTACTTTGCAGTTTGTGATGTCATCTTAATTTATTAGCCTTTTTTTGTTTTTTAGTGTTTGGTATATAACTCTAAAGCTGGGTTTGACTCTTGAAAATCTATCATATTCTAAACTATACTTGATTCTAAGCTCTGCTTAAGACTCTTCTTTTTCTTTCTCCTCTTCTCTTCCTCTCTCTCTGTCTCTCTGTCTCTCTCTCTCTCTCTCTCTCTCTCTCTCTCTCTCTCTCTCACACACACACACACACAGAAAAATAAAACAACACAAAAACACACAAAGGCATTTACCACTGCAAAGGCAGTGGTTGTTAGCTGCATTACATATCATAATTAACAGATGTTGCCTTTCAAAACCAATAATTTAAGTAAATTTAAGTAAAAACCAGTAATTTAAGAAAAAAAATCACTTTTATGTGTATAAATGCAATATTGCTCTACTCTTTCAAAATCAAATATTTTAGCCAGTTTAACCTAAAACATAAAATTACTTTGGCTTCTATATCTGGCTCTAATTTTGTCTGCACTGTGCCCATGAAGTCTCATTCATGGTGAAATAGAAATTCACGGTGCAATTTTCCCCGTCGACTTTTCAAGTCCCATATTCTTTCCCTGAATTTCCATTCCTATCTAATAATAATAGAGTGCTTTATAGCATATAAGTCACATTTCTGTTGAAAAGTCACCTTCCCTGTGACCTTTTTGTCTCTGCCTGTCAGCACAAATTCTTCTAGTAATAATAAGCTCTAGCCAGGAATGAGTGCTCAAAATTAGACCAATTCCAGGAACTGCCCATATGAAGGCTGGAATATAGCTCATTTTGAAGTTAAATAATTTAACAGCTTTCCCCAAAAGTAGACAGAAAGTGGATGTGACACTTTAAATAGAGAGAAGTTTACCAGTTTTTGAAAAGGAGAAAAAGAAAATATGCCAATAAGTTTGCAGTTTGAGAAAGTCCTCTAAAAGTGATAATCCAAACACATTCACATCATCAGCTGTTAAAGCAGAGTTAGGAAGTATTATTTCTTTTTATTCTAGCCCAGTTCTTAGAAGCCAGAAGAAGCTGGAAACACTGTTATCCTTTTAACCTAGAATTCTTTTGATCTTATAATTCTTCAAAATTTAAAATAATATACCACTGTGATTCATTTTAGCAGAACATATTTACTTTATATTTTAGAGATGGGGTCTCGCTGTGTTGTCTAGGCTGGAATCTGGTGGCTATTCACAGGCACCATCTCCCTACTGATCAGTATGGGAGTTTTAACCCACTCTTTTTGTGTGTATGTGTATTAACCTTAATTTACAAAGCTTCAGTACAAACACCAAAAGCATGCAATTTTCTGGTTTTAATATTTTCCCAATGAAATAATCCCACTTAATGGCCATAACAACTGTATCATTTGTTTGGGGAAAAAGAAGGATATAAGATTGAGTCTTGAGAGGTTAGCCCCAGAAAGATTTGAAACTGACTATCTGATAATAGGCATTTTGTTCTCTTTTCAAGCAAATAATTTTATTTTAAACCTCTGGTATAAATTTATACAGATCTTACTTTGGAGTGAATCATAATGAAAAAGCAGCTCTCTTCCATTAAGTCAATTTATTTTCCAACCTATTTTGCATTCAAAGTTGACTTTAACTGTGAGCAAATTGCTTTTATCTAACTACAAGTTAGGGAGGCATAGGAGACCAGCAGTGCAGGGGCCCAAAATATTAATTACTTTCTTACTACTTAAGCTGTTTGGACAGACCTGTCCAGAAGGAAATAAAGGAGAAATATGGGCTGTTCCCAAGATCACAGAATCATAAAATATCAGCCCTGACACATGTCTTGGATATTATCCACAATAGTATTTCCCACCATGCATCAGGGGATGTAAGTAGTACCCTAGGAAGAGGTCATCTCAGTCAAAGATTGGGGAGGCTAAGTATGCTGTATCTTCTCATAGATATTCACCTTTTACACTAACCTGTAATGGACACTGAGATGTTTCAAGGGAAAGCAGCTCACATACCTAGTGTTTCCTGCATTTAATTGCTCATTGTGAACACTCCTGTCTCTTCTATACTTAATTTCCTAGAAACAAAGTTCTGTAGACACTAATTTGAAACTCATTATTTAAGAATAATAGAACAAAGTCCAGAGAAGTAAAACACCAGCCCCAAGATCTCATAAAGATCAATGTTAGAACCCCAGCCTTCAACATTCACACATTTTTGCTGGACACCTTCAAAGAAGAGACTAATTTACACACTATCTATACACAGATGAGTTCTTTGCTTGTGACCAGCCCACATCCTTGTTTTGATTCAGTGAGATATTTTCATGAGAGACAACTTTCTGGGTCCTCAGGGGCCACAGGCCACATGAATGATCATAGCAGTTATGGAAACATAACTTTTCAATAACATTCTATCCAGTCACACACAAAGACCCATGGCTATATACACGTGTAAGATGAGGGCAACCAAAGATAAAAGACCCAAACTCATATGTGGAGGCCCTGCCTTTAATAAATATCACCCTAACATCTGGTTCACTGGTTAAGTTCCCCTGAGTATCTTCAAGTGGACCCAGAATCTCATGCTTTTCTCCCAGAATTTATGAAGAAACCTTCTTAAACAAGAAACACACACTAAGAGAAAGTTTCTTTCTTCTTCTATTACTCACATTTGTGTGCAACTTTGATTTCTCTCAAATAAAAGTGGATGAGTTTACAAGTCAACCTCATTGCTCAAAGCATTGTAGAGTACGGAGATCTGGAGATACTAACTATGGTGTGGGATGGGTCTGTGAGCCAAAGTTCAAAAGGAACTGTTGATGGATTAGAAAAACCCTTAATGGTAAGCAGAGGGAAGCTACCAGCAATTTCTGGGCCCTGCACTCCCCACTGTCCTGTCTGCTCCTATCAGCCCCATCAGTCCTATCAGCAATTTTCATTGCAGCCGAGTCCTTTGAATGGCTACAGTGGGCCAGGTGGGAGATAGCCAGGCTCTGAAGATTCTTCAGAATTGAGTTTAAAAGGAGGATGAATTGGCAGGTTGCAGTCGAATTATTGAATCTTATTCTCTTGGTTGTGTCAGCAGCAAGTGATTCTTCTTTGTCTCAAACCGCAGGCCTCAGGCCTATCAAAAACAGTGATGTAGTACCATAAAGATCTTGGTGGAGGAAAAAGAAATGAAGCTTCTTTTACTTATGGAAGTGATTGCTGATCAAATTACGCTGTTTAAATGCCAAGGCAAAACAACACAGATGCAAAGACTTCTCTGTATCCTTAATCATTTTGGGGACTATTTCTCTTCAACAGTAGCTCTATATTTCTGCAGGATGTGGTATTTTTCTTCATTATTTTCCCTTAAAGTCAAACTCTAGCGTGGGGCCTCTCAGAGTTTGGTATGAATACAAATCACATGGGGATCTTGTTAAAATGCAGATTCTGAGTCAAGAAGCCTGGGCTGGGCCTGAGATGTTGCATTTCTATCAAAGTCCCAGGTGATACTCTTGCTACTGGTCCATCACCATATTTTGATAATCAAAGCTCCAGTGTATTGCAAGCATGGCAGAGTCACTTCAGTTGTTCACATTACCTGTTCACAAGCCAAGCACTCAGCAGTAGATCGAATTCCTAAAGAGTTGTTTTGAGTAGGCATTAAAAGTAGATATGGTCACTCTTTTTACTAAAGTGAAAAGAGTGTTACTGAGGATAATTGAATAAAATGAGGGCATTTTCAATTCAGTCATTTCCTTCCATTTATCATCATAGCTCATGAGTTTCAAAATGTTTTAACTGAAAATGAATGACAAAAAGAACATAACTGCAGGCAGTTTTTGATTGTCACTTACCTGAACTTTTACTCTCCTTTAAAAACAAATGCAGATAATATACCCCAAGGGCACCTCAGAACTCTTCTCTGTAAACCTCATCTTTGCCAGACAGGGCTGAATATCAGATGGGAAATTAGGTCAACATTTGAATGAGTTTTGTATATTTTTGAAATTTGATCAATTTTTATTCACTTTGGGTAATATAAAGGTCAAACCCTGCACTTGAAAAAATGAATTTTAATCATGATGACTTATCCCAGCCAGGCATCCTGGAAATGTATTCCAAGGTGCTCAGTCAATTTTTTCATTTTGAACAACTAACCACGATTTTCAGAAAACAAAATGCGTCTGGCTGATTAAATCACTGAATCGGCCAGATGCTTCTAACTTGTGTAACAGAGAATAGGGATGGTGATGAAAAGCCTCAGAACTGCTAAGGATTTGTGATGAATATGGCCTTTGTCATCTACGAGAAAGAGCATAAGACCCAAGGCACCCCCCATGTGTGCAAGAATTAACTTAATGATTCAAATCCAAGATAACTTTCAAGTCCCACTTTCATGCTGTTTTTTTTCTTTGAGACAGGGTCTCACTCAGCCACCCAGGTTAGAGTGCAGTGAAAAGATCATGGCTCACTGTAACCTGGCCCTCTTGGGCTCAGGCAATCTTACCTTGGCCTCTTGAATAGCTGGAATCACAGGTGTGCATCATCATGCCCAGATAATTTTTTTAAATTATTTTTTTGCAGAGACAGGGTCTCACTTTGTTGTTCAGGTTGGTCTCAAACTCCTGGGATCAAGCAATCCTCCCATTGTAGTTTCCCAAAGTGCTGGGATTACAAGCACAAGCTACTGCATTTTGATCATCATCATCATATTAAGTGAGTTCAATCTTTCCTTCTTACTATTCTACATTTATTAGTTGAGTTAGTACCTGCTTTCTGCCTCTCTTTGTAGATTGAAAGCTGCTTGAAGTCAGGTAATCTATCTTCCTCATTTTGAAATTGTTCAGAGAATCAGTCACAGAATCTTACATAAAGAAAGGCCCCATCACTGTTTGTTGAATAGAAGTTTATCCCAAAGATGATATTAAAAACAACATTTCCTTGTTTGGTTATGGAGGAAAATGACATTTGAGGTTAACTAAATAAATTTCTAAATCTTCTTTATTTAAAGACTTTCCTTTCTTTTCTTTCCTTCTTCTTTTTTTTTGAGACAGCTTCTGGTTCTGTCATTCAGGCTGGAGTGCAGTGGCATAATCTTGGCTCACTGCAACCTCCACCTCCCGGGTTCAAGCCATTTTCCTGCCTCAGCCTCCCAAGTAGCTGGGACTACAGGCTTATGCTACCACTGTGGGCTAATTTTTGTAATTTTAGTAGAGATGGGGTTTCACCATATTGGTCAGACTATTCTTGAACTCCTGACTTCAGGTGATCCACCCACCTCAGCCTCCCAAAGTAGTGGAATTACAGGTATGAACCACTGTGGCCAACCTGGAAAGATCTTGAGGAAACTTTAAGTCAGGATAAAGCACTGCTCAAACTGACCCAAATTAGATGAGAAACCATTCAAGAGGAGGAGAGGGAGTTGTATGATGAGGTTCTTTCTAGGAGAGAAGAATTGCAGAGAGAAAACTTACAGACTTGGAGAAAGCTGTACTGACAATGATTTCTACTTATGCAATTAGAATAGATGGTGGCTTTACTTTTGATTTTCATTATCATGTTTATTGAAATGATAGACAATTATATAGTGAGAAAGGTAAAAACACCCATGATTTCATTTCCCTTGTTTTCCTTCAATACTAATCCTAATACAAGAGTCTCATTGTTATCAATGTGAGTGCTGTTTAAAAGTCAAAATTTGTTCAACCATAAAAATTGCATGATGAGCACTGGATTTCAACATAGTACAGCAGGGTTTGTTTGAATCAAGAAGTAACGTTAATCACGTGAGAGTATTTTAAACAAAAATGTTTCTGTAAGTCCTTACCTCCTCTTCTCTCATCTACTCTCTTACATCAATCAATTCCCCACCTGCCCTCTGAACTTTGATTATGCCCTTTATTCCTTTCCCTCTTCCCTTTTCCTCTTCTCCTTTCCTACTCCTTCCTTATCCCTTGTTGTCAAATCATCTTTTTATTTTAGGAAAGACCTCAAGTCATGAAAACAAGGTGGGATTACTTTACTGTAGAACTTTCCTTGGAGTCCCAATGTAGAGACATAAATTTTAATGACATTTAAGATAGATTTAGATAAAGGTGATAATTAATGGAGGAAGCAGTACCAAATGCTATCAATTCACTTTATGATCTTGAACACTTAAAAATCCTTTTTGTGTTTGCATTTGTAGAACACTGTGGAGAAATAAAGCCAATATCCCTTTTCTTCTGTTGGTAGATTTGTTGCAGTTTATCAAAACACACATGCACAGACAGAAACCAGCAGTTCCAGTAATGTGTTTACTGTGTTCCTCATTTGTTTATGTTAAATATGCTCTGTTTTTCATGTATCTGAGGACTAGCATTTACATTTGTTCATTCTCAGACTTTATTCCATTCCTAAAGCTACTGACAATTTAATGAAGGATTAATCTGCTATATGCATATAATTTATTTAATTCACTACTAAAAGAAAGCACTTAGCTTAATATAATCTTGTTAGTCTTTTGAATTAGAACACAGTTTAACATACTTTACTTTTTCTAATAATTTTGACAGCTTTGGAGGTGTTTGACATGGATAGAGAAGCCAAGTATCACAAATAATTCAAAAACTCCTAAAATATTCAAAAATCAAATAAACATTGAAATGATCCACAAGTTAGATATCCTTTTAAAAAGTTACTTCTTAGTAAATAACACTTCAGTGCTATAAAATCCTTTCTTCTAAGGGCATAAAAAATTATTTAAAAACTAGGTCTACATTTTTAAGGTGTTAAATTGGCATCCGAAAAATTGATTTTATTTTACACTGGATTATTAATGTAACCTACTTTTACCTGAGACAGTGTTTTAGTATAAATGACATCATCATTAACATGGTTTTTATTTAATCTTTTCAGTAGTTAGTTTGTATAGGGTAAAGGCTATATGTAGAAATGTGTTAGAGTCAGAATCCACTGATGTTCCTTTGCTGACAAAACTTGTAGTAAATTTCTTTTGATATTGGGATAAACCGTGTTCCTCTTCATACATTATCTTTTCCCTCTCAGTCTGGAGAGGATAAACAGCTGTCATTTCTAAAGACTTATAATATTAAGGTTTATAAAACATGCCCTGGGGTAAAGCTCATTGAAAAGTCTTTGCAGAGCAGTAAAGTTTTGCCGTGATTCTTGAGTGCACATCAAAAAACAAGACGGTTTACAACCAAGTGCAGTTGAAAGCCACTGCAGTTTTGTTAGTTCTCCCTTTCAATAATTCTGTAAAGCTCATATTCATATCAAAAGCAAAAAACAAAGCTTGTTAAGATCCTTACACGTATATTACCATAGAGGTTGCACTGAATAACTCATTTAGGTCACTGCCATATTTATTGCACCACTGAAAACCTGGAATTTGTAAATATTTTTTATTTTTATGGGGTGATTATAGGGTGCTATGCCTTACACAAAATTCTCTTACAAGATTTTTTCTATTCATTGGCTAATATGTAACGTGTCTGGCATCTTTATTTTTCTTTCAAAATTCAAAAGATCAAAATAAAATTAAAAAGGGAACACAAAGACATTTCCAAACTAATCATATACCCAAAATGAAGGTTGCTGTGCTCTCTTAATACCAAAGTTGACTAAATTCTCTTAAAACTAATGGGATCCCTCACCTCTGAAGTGAAAGAACAAACCCATCAAATAGTCTGATTTCACTCAAGTTAAAATTTGGTTAAAATATGAAGGATTACATACCATCTACTGCAAAATGCTGCCTGGGATTTCCATAGCTACATATTCAATCTAAGTCTTGACCTCATTTTAAAGACAAAATTTCTAAGGTCATAGTATTGAAATCAGAGCCAGGAGTCCTGAAAAGCCAGCATAATAATAATTTTTTAGCAATTGAATATATTCTATGATATAGGCCAAGCATAGATCAGGCCAAAATTTATCTATCCATGTTCTACTTCTTTTAAAGAACTATATTTATGGGCATTTCTTATTTGAAGTATCTTTCTTTTGCAGAGCTTGTAGTCATGAAATGTACTTTTTTGTCATTTTTATACTTCCTGATGATTTATTCATTTTTTATTTGTTTAACACATTTACTGTGAGGATGCCATGGGCTGGGCCCTGGTCAGCCTCAGTGTGAAGAGGAGGTGTCCAATTAGGATTTGAAGTGAAATCCAAAAGGGCCAAAAAAAAACCCAAAATCCTAAAAGGAAGAGAATTCCTTGCACTAAAAACTGCACCCAGATTTCAATTTTCACTGAATTGACACCAGAACTCCTCAAATGTACCTTCTGCTCACCCTCCACATCCCCTTGGAGAAATGGTTCATTTTTCAAGTGCTTGCATTTTTAGTAAGTCTGCTCAAAAATGAATAATAACAATTTTTAAAAATGCTGATGAAGAATCAAGTAGCATATCAATCAGTATTGATCAGGAAAATAGCCACTCAAATGGAGCAACTGAAGAGAGCTTAGTGAAGGAACTGTTCATAAAGGGGCTGGCTCAAAGACATCAAAGGAAAGGTGCAACTCACACCAGGAAGCAACACCTGGAAGCATGTGGTAGAGGCCTGAAGAGGGAAGTGAAGGATAGAGGCTTGCTGGGGTCTGGAGAGGTTAGAGCTAGGTTTAAGAAGAGATGCCTAACAGAGACTTGGCCTTGGCAAAAGGAACACAGCCATTGTCAGTTGAACCCACAGAAAGTCAGGGAAGAAGCTCAGAAAATAAATACCTCTGTTTCCCCATTTTCTTTTCTTCCTTCCTTCCTTTTTCTTTCTTTCTTTCTTTCTTTCTTTCTTTCTTTCTTTCTTTCTTTCTTTCTTTTTCTTTTTTCTTTCTTTCTTTCTTTTTCTTTTTTCTTTCTTTCTTTCTTTCTCTTTCCTTCTTTATTTCTTTCATAGGGTCTCACTCTGTTGCCCAGGTTGTGAGTGCAGTGGCTCTATCTTGGCTCACTGCAACCTCCACCTCCCAGGCTGAAGTGATCCTTCTACCTCAGCCTCCCAAGTAGCTGGGACTACAGGCATGCAACACTATGCCCAGCTAACTTTGTATTTGTTTGTAGAGGTTGGGTTTGCCATGTTGTCCAGGCTGGTCTTGAACTCCTGGACTCAACCAATCAGCCTGCCTTGGACTCCCAAAGTTTGGTATTACAGGCAAGGGCCACTGCACCTGGTCACCTACAGGCTTTCAACTAACCAAAGCACATCAGAAGCCAGAGTGCAGGGCACCGCATTAGTGCAGTCCATGGACATTAGTCTCCCAAGGTCCAGAGGAGACTGGAGAAGAGGAAAGAATTGTTCTGGAAGGGCAAAGACTCTCCAACACATATAAAAATAAAAATTCTTATCCACAATAGGCAAATACATTGAGAAAGAAAGCAGATTAGTAGTTACCATGGGCTGGGGAAGGGGACAATGGTCAGTGATTGCTAAATGGATACATGGTTTCCTTTTGGGGTAATAAAAAATTTCTGAAACAAGATAGCAGTGGTGGCTACACAATATTGTGACTGCATTTAATGCCACTGAATTGTACATGTTAGAATAATCAAAACAGTAAATTTTGTGTTACATGAATTTACCACAATAAAAAATAATGATTCCTATTGAACAATTTGGGGAAAAAGGTGAATTTTTCTGTCTCAGATGTAAGAGGCAATTATAGTTAATGTTTGTCTCAAAAATTGAAAATAAAAATTATCTAAGTGGACAATTAAATCCAATGAATAAAGTGCTGATTAAACTGACACAAACCTAACAACAATCCTGTTGACTTGATTAAAAACATTTGCAAATTTGTGCAAGCTTTATGCAAAGTGTATGTATACATTTTAAACACAGACGTTTAGTTTAAGAAAATAGCTATATTTTATAATATGTACCTTCTCTACTCTTTCTTTGGTGGCAAACTAGTTTAGATCACTGAAGTTTTCTCTTAAGTCTTAGAATTCAGTAGCTGGTTCGAATGTGGGAATAGAGAAATTAAAAATGTTTGAGATCTGAGCTCCAATTTACATGAACTCAACTGCGGGTTAAAGCAACTAAATAAAAGTACCAAAGTATAAGACTTTTTATGGGGCTCACATGAGGAAATGATTCCAAACCACTGTTTTCTCTAAAAAGGAATTCCTTCAGTGTGTTTTGGAAACAATTCTATAAATGTTAGTATGTTTTATGCTAATTCTTCATATACAATGCGTTAATTTTATAGGGATTTAAATCACTAGGGTTTATTATTCCTTTTACATTGTACGCATCTTTGAAAAGAAACATGACTCCTTGATTTATCTTTATATAATGCTTTAATTGTCAAATGGCATTGCGATTTTAATAATGGGCCAGATTCCCTTTGAATCAAGTTTGATGATAATTTTTGTGTAGGTACCAAAACTCAGACCCCCCATACCTTCCTAAGGTATACATAGCAGTGTCCTTTTGATTGGGAGATGGTTATAAATAGCTTTTAAGGTGATTTTCAGGCCTAACATTCTATTATTGACTTATAACTTGGCACTTTAAAAGCTTAAACCCACACAATCCCACTGAAACCTCAAGATACTCCTATTGGCAGGCAAGTATTTTCCTTGTTTTGTAGATGAGGAAACTAGGGCTTAGAGAGATTATGTTACTTGCTCAAGAGTAAGTCAAGATTCATGGCCAGTTCTCATTCTTAAACTATTACACCATCAAATCCAGAGTTATATCTTGACCGAATGAATACACTTTCTCTACTTGTATTCCAATGGAGGTAAGCCTAATATATCTTAAAGTTTTCCAATAAATAAGCTTTACACTCTGGATCAAAGGATTCATTTCATCTAATTTATTACATTTACTTAAAGGAGACTAGTAAGTATGAGTTTAGTTTTGCCAGCCTATGACCTAGAAAGAAAAGCAAAGGTTGACTTCAATGAATTATAAAAGCTACAATCTTCTAACACTGTTTCTATTAAAATGATTCATTATTTGTTAATAATGGCAAAAGTAAGAATTAACCACTGTTTAGATTTTAAATATGTCCTTTAAATGGTGTATCATTTTCCCTCTTACAAAACATTCATATTGTTTTTGCTTAAAAGATACTGTGAACACTTTCCTTTGACCATACATATTCTACTCACTTATATTTTATGACCATATGTACTTAATAATATTATTTCATTTAAAATATGATCTAATTACCTTAGTCAATTTTATTTTGTTTTATTTTTCCTCAGAAAACTAAATTCTGTTACCAAAACCTTTATATGGTTTAGATAACTCCTTTATACTATAATCCTACTAAAAAATTACTAGTGAAGAGTTTTTATATTTTTAATATTTCTGAAAAACATAATTGCCAAGCTTGTTTCCCAGAAATGCTATGAAAACTTATACAGAAAAAATAGTGCCTGAGATTTATCAGTTGCCAGTCCTCTTGCAGATATTTTGAAAATGATGTATTTTCTAATTTGATAGTGGAAATTGGTACCTTTTTTATTGGCATTGTTTGAGTGACCATGATAATGTACGATTTCCTTGTGTTTATATCTTTCCTGGTTTTGTATATATTATTAGTTTTATTTGTCTTTTGGGCATACATTTATTTATCATTCTTTATGTCAATACATTTGGATTTATGTTTAGAAAACTCTTTCCTACTTCAATAGCATATAAAAATTTATCCAAACTTTTCTTTAGTTTTATGATTTTACTTTGATGTAAATATAATTTTAACACAGCTGGAATATATCTGGTTGTATGTCATAAATATTTTTCATTTTTGTCTCTCTTCTTAAATATATTTAATAGATTGAAATGTAAGAATCCTCTCTTTAAAAAGCCATATGCCCAAGAACTTGAAAGGTCATATTTATTACATATTAAGTACTTACATGTAAATAATTTTGTTTTCTTTAAAATATATTTTGTTATCTAATGGTAAAATTTTCTCATGCTTTGCTTTGTAAATGATTTACTTGGAAATTTTGGCTATTATTTCCAGTGAAATGAAAGATTACTTTGTCAAGTTTGTTACACTTAGAGAAAGCTATTTGGGATATTAATTGGAATAATCTTAAACATTGATTTAAGAAAAGGATTTTAAATTTTGTTATGTTTAATTTTTAATGTCATTAAAAATGGAATGAGGCATTTTTCTATTGTATTTTCAAAATGGTTATTGTTGACACAAAAGAAAGATCTTTTTTTTGTGTGTGTATATGTGTTATAACAGGTTACCTGACTGAACTAATTCTCAATGTAACTAATAGATATGGTTGAAACTGGATTTTCTCTGTGTGGTTACTTTGAATTATTCCAGATCTAGCAATGGTAAGCTCCAGTAGGGCCTTAGTTTGATAATCATCTGTACTAATTTAATTATGTTTTCTTCACTCATTTATTCCTTCAACAAATATTTGTTTGCTTCTTTCTATATTCTCAGGACTGTATCTGACATCAACAAAGGGCAACAGCCTAGGTAAACAATGTAATAATTAGCTCAACGTTTTATGATAGTTTTGATAGATTTTTAGAGGTTCTGAAGCTTTCGTGAGCCTCACAATCACTTAGAAAATTGGTAAATGTATCAGTGTTCAAGCCCAGTTCTACTTCAACAAGCCTGGGCTCAGTGGTCTTTGTGAACTCTTCCAATGATTCTAAAACAGCCAGTTTGAGAATGACTGCCTTAATCTCAAAAATAAATTACAGGTGGATTAAAACAGGTTTCACTTATCCTAATGGGGATGATGCTTAATAATACCATTTATTGATATGTGCTTTACAGAAAATAATTTAATTCTGTCAACCAAATTGTATAGTAGCTACATGATTATTCCCATTTTACAAGTGAGGACCTGGAGGTTCAGCCAGATGAAGTAACACGCCGGGGCATGTCTGAAAATATATGACAACAAGGATGGAAATCCAGCCATTTGGTTGCATTTAATCACTCTGCTATTTTATATGACCTTTATGCCTCTTCACTTATTTTTTTACATTAATGGGTTTTTAAAATTTAAATACATTTATTTTCACAAGAAACTTTATATCATTAGCATAAATAAAAAATGTGTTGGATTTACCAAAAATAGAGAGTGCTTGTAAAAACAAATTTAACACACATGAAGCCATGTTTCTTAATGTGTGCTTGATACTGTTCCTGGCTCTGAGCCCAGTGCCCCATTTTTTTGTTTGTTTGTTTTTTAAAAGAGATTAACATGTGTTTTTAAAAGCTTCAGAGACACACTAAACTTAATCTTAGACATTCTTTTTGATTTAACTACAAGATTTAAAAGAAAACTAAAAAAGGATAAATGTAGCTCTATATCATTCAAGGAAATTTAGCCATGAACCTCTGCTGTCTGAAATTATATTTATCCTTAATACATGGACCATATAATGGGTAACAACGTGTCAATAAACCAACTAAAAAAGCCACAAACAAAATAAAAAACACAGTAAGTATGTGTCTAACATTGGGTCAAGCAAAAACTTTATAGGCACAAAAGTAGTAAGATAGAGCAATTGCCAATTTCTTTGATTAGAAAAATGTTTAAATAGCATATACCAAAAGAAAGAGATAAGATAAGCAGACAACAAAATCAGAAGACAATTGCAAAATACATAACAGACTAAATATTAGCATCTTCTAATAAAATGTATGCATATATATGTTAAATTACAAAATAAATGAAGAAATTGAGCAAATCAAGAGTCAACGATGATTTTTCTTTGGATCATGGTTGATTTATTTTTCTTTTGCTATATTTCTATATTTTCTAGCTTATTATCTGTTAGCACATAGTTTTTTATATTCTGAAATGATTCTTTAATTAACATTTAAGAGAGAGTACAAATGTGAATGAATTTGTAGATAGAGACTCAAAAAGACAAAATTTATCACAGACATAGTCTGTTTTTAAAAAAATCCATTAATACAACTTGGCCTTCATGAAAAAAAGACAAATCCACTGTAAATAAATGACATCCAAATCATCTCTCAATGCTTTGTCTCCAACCCTACTCCCCACACCCACTCCCTATACACACTACAAACTCTTATAGTGAACCATTTGGTTCACTAAGAGAAATTTGACAGAGACCTAAGGGTCTAGAAGTGAAAGCTGACAGTACACATGTATAAATCTCATTTGAGTGTCTTACCAACCCTGAGAGATTGGTTTGGCAATAATCAATGTAATCTCACTTTGTTGGTGAGGTTATAGACTCAGCAACTTGACCTTTTTAGTATTGTGTTTCTCAAACTAGTTGTTAACTTAGAATCACCTCCTAGAAGTATTCATCATCTTGGACTGAGGCACTGGTGATTGATGTGTCTAAAAAATGTCTCACATAATTTGACTATAAGCCAGAATTAAAGGTAGAAGAGCAAAATTTCAAAATGCAATTTTCTGACTTAAATTTCTGTTATAATTTTACTGTTTCTACCCCCAGGAGCTATATTATTTAAATATTCCATACTTAAAACATGTAATTTTGTTATGGGCAACTGAGATTTGGCATCTTTAAGATGTTTTGCCATGTTTGTAGTGATACAGATTTAAGAACCTAATATGGTTTTTATTTGTGTCCCTGCCCAATCTCATGTCAAATTGTAATCCCCAGTGTTGGAGCCTGGTGGAAGGCGATTGGATTATGGGGGCAGATTTCCCCCTTTGGTTCTCGTGATGATTAATATTGTCAACTTGTTCACACTGAAAAATGCTGGGTGTGTCTGTGAGGGTGTTGCCAAAGGAGATTAACATTTAAATCAGTGGATTGGGAAAGGCAGAACCACTCTCAATTTGGCTGGGCACAATCTAATCAGCTGCAGCTCAGCTAGAATAAAAGCAGGCAGAAGACTGTGGAAGGACTAGACTGGCTTAGTCTTCTGGCCTCCATATTTCTCCCATGCTGGATGCTTCCTGCCCTTTAACATCAGACTCCATGTTCTTCAGCTTTTGGATTTGGACTTACACCAGTGGTTTCCCAGGGACTCTCAGGCCTTCAGCCACAGACTGAAGGCTGAACTATTCATTTCCCTACTTTAAAGGTTTTGGAATTGGCTTTCTGGCTCCTCAGCTTGCAGACAGCCTATTGTGGGACTTCACCTTGTGATTATGTGAGTCAATTCTAATAAACTCCCCTTCATATATTCTCCCATCCTATCCTTTCCCTTTAGAGAACCCTAACTAATACATATAATGCTGTTCTTGTGATAGAGTTCTTACAAATCTTGTTGCTTAAATGAGTGTGGCACCTCCTCTCTGCCCTCTCTCTTCCTCCTAGTCCCACCATGTAAGACATGACCTGCTTCCCCTTTGCCTTCTGCCATGATTGTAAGCTTCCTGTGGCCTCCCTAGCCATGCTTCTTGTAAAGACTGCTGAACCTTGAGCCAATTAAACCTCTTTTTAAAACAAATTATACAGTCTTATGTATTTATTTATACCAGTATGAGAATGGAGTAATATGGAGCCTATGTTTTCTTAGAAATCTCTTAAGAAAAACCTATTTATCTATAAGGCTAATGAAGGGGAAGTCTAGCATCTGTACTTTATTTATGCATCAGGTCTAAAAAGCTAGCAAGGACATTCACTGTAATTTTTCTGTCCAGATTTGGAAAATCAAAAATTTTGACAAATTTAAAAGTTTGAAAGTTTAACTACTTTCTACAGTGTATTAAAACATGTTGGTTTAATATACATTACGTATTTTACACTTGACTTGAAAATATTTATTATTATAGAGCAAAAATATCTAATATGATTGTTTACTACTTTGCCTTAGAATTAAATGTTCAAAAGTTTCAACAGATATCAGATAATACTTTTTAAAAATTATATTAATGATCAGTTAATTACTATGTTTAACAATTAATATACTGAATTATACATTTAAGGAAGTTTCTTCTTTATGCATTTATTGGGCAAGTAATAGTCACATTATTTTAATGTATGTCTTGCCTGACTAAATTCATGATACCCATTTTTAAGTTATTTGGAAGCTTTTTGTGAAAGAGTTCATGTTTGCCAATGTGCTTTGTTTTCTTAGATGTTATGTTGTACCAAGTAATTAGTCTCACAGGGTAGACATCATAGAATTTGTTATACATGCTTGGGAGACTTTGATTTCATCAGCAAAATATTAAAGATGTAAAATATATTTCATTGATGCTACTAAAACTGTTGATTATGTACTGGCAATTGAAACAGCATTCTATGTAATGAAATAAAAAGATTACTTTAAAGTATTTCTCATAGTGAGAATTTGGTGAAAATGTTGTTTCCACTTAAAAGTTTAACAAATCGATGTATTACCAAATAGTTTTTTCTTTTTTTCTCTCTTAAAAAGCTAATCTCATATCAAAATTTCATAATGAATTACTATAATGTTAAAAATGGGGAATGGATTCCTAGCATAAAGAGGCAATTAAGCTTAATTAAAAAAACCTGGGTTCTGAGGTTAGCAAGATTAAGGTTCAAATCTCAGCTTAGGTAGATAAGTACATTTTAAGCAAGTTTCATAAAGACCGTAGGCCTCAGTTCCTTAGTTATCAAATAGGTATAAAAAGACTACTTAATATATTTGTTAAGAGATAGAAAATGTAGAACAACTAACATAGGATGAAAAAAGGTTGTTTATTTATTTTCTTCAGTCTAACAAAATCCTGTAGAATTTAGACAGAATCTGATTATAGTCATATATCACCTTGCATAATATATAATGTGTTTCTCATTTTTCTCTAGACACATTAAGAGCAGAGGTCATGTTTTAATAATTTTAGTGCATGCACAATAAAGATGATAGATGGAAAATATTGAGAAAATATGTAAATATGCTTATTTATTTATCAAAAGGATTCTCTTTGTATGGTATTATTAAAGACAATACAGTATAAATATTTCTTCAACTATAGAAAAAGACTGAGTTTATAAGGGAGCTGTCATATGAATTCTAATTTCAAATGGAGAGACTGTTTTGCATCTCTGCATTCTTAGATTCTTAATTTTGAATAGTGATTTCCCTGACCCAATTAGCCAAAAGTAGAATGTAGGAGAAACATGGTTGATTTGTGGCTTCCAGAACCCACTCTTGTGGACAGGAGACATCCTGTCATGATAGACAGCAGAAGCCATTCTGTCATGGTAGATAGCAATATGAGCCCAATTTCTCTCCCCTGTACTCAAACCTTGTGCAATGCAACTTTGCAGTATCATCTCACTGTCGATGGGATGCCACCCTTTTTCAATAAGTTTAATCACATGACTTGCTCTGGCTAATGAAACATTTATAAGTATTATGCAAGCAGAGGCTGGAAATAAGCCTAAATTCAAGCTTTCTCCCTTGTTCATCTGATATTGCCATGAAAATATGCTAGAGCTAGCTTGCCAAAGGATAAGAGACATATAGAGCATAGCAACCCCAGCTGCCCCAGGTGACAGCCCGGTGACATTCAGACATGTGAACAAGCCCACCAGATTAGTGCAGCCACCTAGTTGAAATTTGTACTCCAAACATGTGAGTACAAATTAATGGCTGTTTGTCACTAATGTTTTGTGGCTCTTTGTACTGTAACATTATTATGGCAATAGATAACTATTACAGATGTCCTTAAAAATCATTTTTAAAAGATGCTGTTGTGAGCTAAGCAAATGCTCTAAAGCAATGTATTTTATGTCTACTGTGTTTTTATAAATAAATAGAATAATTCCAGATTTTAACATATAGTTGTTTCAGTAGACGTATAGAATAGTGACTCTTGGGGATGAACATGTATTCAATGCAAAGGGTTAATTATCTACACCTGGAAACTGAGGAAGCTTCTCCCTGGTGCGTAAATAATCTCGTGGTAGTAAGATGACTCTTTTTGTAAGAGCCAAATAAATACTTTAAAGTATTAAGTCACATACAGTTAAGCTTATGGACATAAAACTCTAACAGATATTGATACCAAAAGCATTTTTCCTTCATATGGCTTTTGTAGCTTTAAGTGCCCTTTTGTAAAAATAGCAACAAATAAATCTATAAACATTTATATTCTTATTACTTCAAATCTCTCTATTTCCTACAAATTCCAAATCCTGACCATTTGCCTGAGCTCCAGACAAATATATTTAACTGCCAGCTTGACATTTCCAACCAGAGGTCTGTCAGGCACCTCCAATTCAACACATCCACAGAGAAACCCACTACTTTTCACTGAAAACTGACACGTGGAATTCCTGTCTCTGTGAATGGCTCCACCCATCACCATGCCAACACTAAAACCTCCATTCCAAAGCTGTAACTGAGACAGTGAAAGAGATCTGACCTAACAAAATCCATCTTATGTTTCACCTCCAAGCTGTCCTTTTTCATTCCTGGGTGTTGGCTGAACTGACTTTGGGAGGAACTTGGTTTATAATTTAAAACAAAGATGATAGCAGGTCTTTCCAAAGCAAACCCCCTTCATGCTGGGGGACTATACTGCCTTTGTAGGACTAACACAATAGCCAGAAGATTAGGATTATGGTTTAGGAGTCATACAGCTGGAGACTACAAGATTCTGACCCTTCTCAAATTTCTCCTGGGGATAATACAGCTACCATAAAACTAAGACCAGTGCTTTAGATACTTTGCAGACCCTGCACTTGATGGATCATGTGGCACCACCCAGATTAATAAACTAGCTCATCTGATCTTGCGGTCCCCACCTGGGAACAACTCAGCACAAGATAGCTTCAACTCACTGTGATTTTCATCTCCGACCCAACCAATCAGCACTCCTGACTCACTGGCTGCCCTGCATCCACCAAGTTATCCCTAAAAACTCCTATCCTTGAATGCTCAGGGAAACTGATTTGAGTAGTCAAAAAAACTCTATTCTGCCTCACAACCAGCTCTGCATAAATTGCTTTTTATAGTAATTCCCCTGTCTTGATAAATTGTCCCTGTCTAGGCAGAGGGCAAGGTGAACCCGTTGGGTGGTTACAACCCTTGAGTCTTCCTTAAGTTTTCCTTTCCCATCATCCCCCTTTCCCCAAACCTTGAGAAAACTAAAGTGGTTCACACATTCCCAAAAAGTAGTCATTTTACAATTTGCTTGCCACGCAAGAACCATGTATTTTGTATGTATATGTATGTATGTATGTACTTATTTTTAGTAATCCAAAATGATCACTAGAAAATCAAGCCATTCATTTTCTATAATAATCTGTTTGGGGGTTGAACATAGCCTCAGATTAGAAAAATTCAAGGCTCTATTTTTCAATGATAATGCCAAAGTCATTGTTTCCTCATCCACAGGTGGTTTTGAGAATAGCTTTTAGAGAACCCAAAGAAAGAGAAATTCCCATCTTCAGTCAATTCCTTCAGAAATCAAGTTTTCATTGCAAGGGTTAAGGGGAGGAAAGAGAGTTTAAATTTTAAAACACACAAATAGTTATCTGGCATGAGTGCCTTAAAGAAATTGTTAATGCCTAAATGCTCTATGCTTTTCAGTGGCCTGGTGCCCGAACTTAAACAGAACTTCAATAAAACTCATACAAGCAGAAGGGGGGCTGGGGGGGATAGCCTGGGGATGAATACCAAGTGTGGGTGAAGGGGAGGAAGGCAGCAAAACACACTGCCATGTGTGTACCTATGCAACTATCTTGCACCTTCTGCACATGTACCCCAAAACCTATAATGCAATAAAAATTAAAAAAAAAAAACTCATACAGAAAAAATAAATGGAATGGAATATAAGGAGCTCAGCAACTATGTTAGAAATGTTTATCTAAGGAGAAAAACTAAACACCAATTTTTAAATCCTTTCTTATTATAAAGTATAAGGGGACTGAAAGTTTATCTCTAGATTGCACTGGGCAAATGAAATGCATATGTGTTTGTGTGAGGGTTCTATAGAGAAACAGAACCAATAACATATACAAAAAGATTTGTTAAAGGAATATGCTCAGTAGTAATGGTGGCCAAGAAGTCTCATGATCTGCCTTCTGCAGCCTGGAGAACCAAGAAAACCAATGATGTAATTCAGTTTGAGTCCAAAGGCCTGAGAGTTGGAAGGCTGGTGGTATAATTCCCTGTCCAACTCTGAATGTCCCAAAACTAGGAACACTATATTCAAAGTCAGGAGAAAATGAACATCTCAGCTCAAGCAGAGAGAGGGAATTCACTCTTCTGCCTTTTTATTCTATATGGTCCCACAAAGGTTTGAATGGTATACATCCACATTGGGGAGGGCTGTGTGCTTTACTCAATTTACCAATTCAAATGCTAATTTCTTCCAGAAATAGCCTCAGAGACACACCAAGAAATATTGTTTCACCAGCCTTCTGGGCATCCCTTAGCCTATTCAAGTTGACACATGCATATACACTGTTTTTCCCCAATAACAGGAATGCCATATGGCTTATTCAGTTCTGCTCTTGGTGTGGAAATCCTGAGTATACAACTTTGAAGAACCTAGAAAACTGAGCATATGAGGATCTTGATGGTGACACACCTTCTCTAAAACAGGTACATTTCTGCAGCTATTAGAAACTTTAACAAGCAGTGAATGAAACTACTATACTCAGTGTGACTGATTCAATTTGGGTTTATAGTGAGCATCAAGTACTTAAGCCATAACGCCTTGACATGATGCAACCAGGTGGGGTTTGTTGGTTAATGACAAGCTGCCATGCACACTACTGCAATGTGGGGTGAGCAGTCCAATTTTATTCTACTTACTAATTAAGAAGAAAAAGTTTGCACCCACCCACCCTTGTTGCTCCATTATTCAGAAGCATAAAGGATTCAGAATTGAAACAGTAAAAACCTTAAAGGGTCATAAAACCAGCAAAAGGAAGCTCAGTCCCTAATCATAAGTGATTTGAACCAGCAATCATTTGTGCAGCTGATATTACAAAAAGTAAGCTGTAGATTCTGTATGTAAAGCACTATGTGCACTCATGAAAGTAGAGCCTGATCATTTTCTTAATGTGATGCTGTTCCTGGTCAAAATATAAGAAATCTCAAAGCAAAAGTTCAGAAGACTGTGTGTACACTGAAAAGACCTTTGGTAAGCTTGGATAACACAGGGAGACCAAGAACCCAGGCAAGAGCTAAATAAAAATAGAGATAGTAAGAGGTTACACAATTGATTAATAGGACAACTGGAAATGAACATCATTTTAAGTATTAGATACTTAAAATTTGATGAAAATAATCATTCTAACAAAAAATTGACTTCACAAAGGCATGAAGATGAAATGTCTATACAGTTGACCCTTAATCATATGGGTTTTGAACTGCCTGGGTCTACTTATATAGGACATGTTTTCAGTAAGTAAAATTGGCCTTCCATAAAAGTGGATTTCACATCTGGAACCAGACACAGGTCAAAAATACAGCACTCACAGGATATGAAACCCATGTACAGTGAAGAATAAACTTTTCATTTCAGTGGGTTCTGCAAAGCTGACTGCTGGACTTGAGTATGCCAGGATTTTGGTATCCACAGGAGGTGCTGGAATCAATTCCCCAAAAATGCTGAGGGATAACTGTATTTGTAGTTAGTTAAATTAGTAATAATTTAACAATGTGCTTGGTATACAGTAAATATCTAGGTTATGGTAAATATTAGATACATAGTTTTATATCCAAGTGGGAATTTGGTGATTCTCAACAGATTCTTTGGCCACTTAATAATGTCTTGAGTTTAGTATGAGTTATTTTTCTAGGTAAACCAAAGAGGCACACATTAGTTTTCTTTTGCTGAATAACAAATGTAGTGGTTTAAAACAATATTTATTATCTCATAATTTCAGGTCAGGAATCTGGGTACAGGTGAACTGGGGCCTCTGGCTCAGAGTCTCTTACAAGGCTGTAATCAAGATGTTTATGCAGCTGCTGTTTTCTCCAGACCTGACTGAAGTCTGAAGAATCTACGTTCATGCTCAATCATGTAGTTGTTGGCAGGATTCAATTCCTTGCTGGGTTGTGGGGCCAAGCACCTCCATTTCTAATTGGCTGCTGGCTGAAGACTGCCCTCTGCTCTTTGCCCTGTGGGCCTCTCCATAGGGTGTTCATGGCATGACAGTTTGTTACATCAAAGCAAGCAAGAAGAGCCAGGCAGAACAAGTGAAACAAGATGGCGGTCAGAGTCTTTGTTAAGTGGCATCCCATCACTCTTGCTATATTCTATTCATTAGAAGAAAATCCCTAGGCTGGTCTATGCTCAGAGGAAAGGAATGACTCAAGGATGTGAACATCAGGAGTCACAGCTCATCGGGAGCCATCATAGAAGCAGCCCACCAGAGAGCAGGTTGAGAAAACAGTCCACTGATGAATTGAAGTCCTCAGTTTCACATCAAGGCCTACCACTATCTAGCTGTTCCATTTGAGCATGCCACTTGACAGAGCTGTAGTGTCATGTGTGTGTGCTCCAGAATAGGCTGCTTGGGTTTCAATTAAATTTCATGCAGTCGGCATGCACATGTGCATGGGAAAGTTACAAATTTTCCTTTGTGGTTTCCCTACCTGTAAAGCTGTGGATAATTATGACATATACTCCATATTTTATGAGGACTACTTGAATTTACATATATGTTATATAAATCTATACATACATATTTATAATATAGAATGATATATATCAAAATATAATGTATATTATATATAATGGTTTACATTTTGATAAACTATATTTTGATATATATTTGAGATATACATATATATACACAGGTTTCTGTAAGGAGGGTTAATTTATCTATGGAGGATCAGCAGCACAACCTGAGGAGTCCCCAGTGTTTATGGCAGACAGCCCATCTGAGTCTGGCTATCTGACCACCAGTGTCTCTGTGCCACCTGGCCAAGGCTAATGAGAAAGTTGTATAGACATGTGTTGCTTCACACAGTAGGTAGAATAATGAAATTCACAGTTCCTCAATAAGATTGAAAAGGACTCTGATAACTGACATGAACTGAACTCCAGTCAGGGAGCCCTGGCACACTGGGGCTTATGCAAGGAGAGGCAGCTCTCAGAGCACAGAGGGGTGAGAGCTGTCTCTAAAGCTCGGGCTGAATGAGAACATTTTGCAAAACTTGCTTAGAAACACTAGTTCCTAAGCAATTGATTCCCATTGGGGTCCCACTGGGAAAGATTGTTTCTGAACAGTCTGGATGGAAAGAAAATGGTGGCATTTTTAGAGAGAGAAAATAAACTTGCTCTGTTATTTAAACTCAGATACTAGAATAAATACTAGAATCTCAAGTTTTTTTTAAGTTGTTTCAAAGCTGCAGAAAGAAACACAATAAAAGTTGAATAAGGATTTATGTTATATAGTCATCCATGCAAGCAAGAAGACTGACTGGTAAATAAAGTATAGTGTGATTATTATAATGTAGGTCACAGAGAGTATAAGCATAGTGAATCTACTGCATTAGAAAACTAAGCCTCTTACATTAAGTGAAGCACACTGGACATTTAATATGGTTTTTACAACCAAAACTGAGGTCTATAAATGGAAGGTCCTAAAATGATGGTGTGGGGGACAAGGAAGGGGAGTGTTCTAAGTTGAATTTTGGGAGAACAGATTTTATGGTTCTTTATAAGTAACAACACCACCTTTCTCTCACATCTCCACCAACTCAAACTAACCCCATGAAGTCACTGACAACCTTGGGATTTGGAAACCTGACATCATAGATAGCAAAGACAGATGAGAACTGAATGACAGCTGACCATAAATAAAACTTTTGCCTGTGACCTGTCAAACAAACAAACTTAGATAAAACTAACTAAATAAATAAATAATAGAAGTATTTTGAGAAAAAAGATATATTTTATATATTTCATATATATATACTTATACATATAAACATACAAATACACATACATACATATACACATACACCTATATGTTGCATGTATACACATACATACATACATGGAACATTTAGATATCATACTGCTCTGAAAAAATAATTTAAAGGTGTGTAAGTAGTGTTTTTATCTTAAGATTGAAAGACAGCAGGGCCTAGTATCATAACAAGTAAATAATAGGTAGCCTGTGATTATGGTGGTGACAGACAATTACATTCTTTGACTACCTGAGCTTTCAAAATTCAGAAATTTACATTCTTACAACAATTAAGTGGAAAATGTTTCCATGTAATGAGAATGGGTGTCTTTCAACAAAAATTATTTCTCAAAAGGAAAGACTAAAATCCTTCCTTCTAAAATTTAGAGAATCACGATTTTTCCTATTATGTGGACAAATGTGACTTAAAAGACGTCCATGGAAGGAATCCTCTGAGGTGTTTTAAAAGTGGCAAATATGTCTCACCCTGAATGACTACATGCTGTGATTTATTTCGCAGTGCTCCTGAGAATACCAATGAGCCCTGGAGCCTGATCTGGAGTCAGAGGGAGTGATGGCTCACTGGGGTCAGCAGTGCAATGATGGGAATGGGTGCGGTGCAATGGCAGGAGTGCTGACAGAGGGAGCATGTTATAGACCAGTTGGGAGTTGACCTTGAAACAGGCAATCAGAAGTACACGGGTTCTACTTTGAGTTTATGCCTTTAAATAACAGGGAAATTCAGATGATTTAACTAACCTTTACAAACCTTTTCTCTCATCCTTAATGGGGAATGATGAGGCCTAGCAGATTGCTCTTATGAGGATTAAATGAGATAATACATGTGAAACACTCTAGACAGTACACAGGACTGTTGAAGCCCTCTATAGAGAGTAGCCATTATTATCCTCACCCTTGCATTTTATATTTAGAAGTATTTTATGTTTTTTGTTTATGGGCCCTAACAATGCCCAGGGATATTTTTAAAGGAAAATATTGGAGAGATTAACTTCACAATAAGCTGTAGATATTAAGTTGCACTTTAAGTATAGCAGAGGTTTGAGAAGGCTGAGATCAAGGGTCTGTTTTGAAAAACAGATAAATCACCTTTAAAGACTTTTGAACTTTTCTAAGTCCCCTTTTGTTTATCTATAAAATGAGAATAATAATATAAGTTCCTTACTTCTGGGATGATTGGGAAGCATAAATGCCTGTGAAGTGCTTGACTTGGAGACTGATGTATATATCAAGTCCTCAGTAAAAGATGTTAATAATATTAATACAAATAATTACATATATTAAAAACCTAAAGAGTTTTTAATTTGTAAAATAAAAACATGTTCCATTTTTGGTGTGGTTCTATATCAAATATATAAGGCAATAAAATAAAAATAAGCAAATAAATGTTTTAAAACCCACAGAAAGGAAGAGTCCATAAAGGTATAAAGAGGCTGGGTGTGGTAGTTCACACCTGTAATCCCAGCACTTTGGGGGGCCTATGCAGGGAGATCACCTGATGTAATGAGTTTGAGACCAGCCTGGCCAATATGGTGAAACCCCATCTCTACAAAAATAAAAATAAAAAAATTAGCTAGGTGTGGTGGTGGGCACCTCTAATCCCAGCTACTTGGGAGGCTGAGGCACAAGAATTGCTCAAATCCAGTAGGCAGAGGTTGCAATGAGCCGAAATCACTCCTCTGCACTCCAGCCTGAAGTACAGAGCAAGTCTCTGTCTCAATAAGTAAGTATATAAGTGAATAAATAAATGTGTACAAAGAAAAAGAATCATCATTATATCTAAACATCTGGTGAACATGGAGAACAATTTTTAAATAAAAATATTCTAATTTATATTTGTTTAATTTGCCCATGCTCACAACAGCTATGCCTTATATATATCTAGTGGAAATATTTGTTTATATAATCAGTCATTTATATATTAAATATTTTGGAGCATCAACTGGTTCCTGCTCTCAAGGAGCCTGCTCCCTGATGGGTATAATAAACAATAAACAAACTGACAAATTACACAAATTATTCTATATTAAGAATCCCAGTGAGTGCTGTGAAGGAGTAGAGTGCAGTTAGCAGTAAAATCTAACTCAGACAAGGGGATTAGGGAGGGGTTCCCTGAGAAGCTAACATCTAAGCTGGGACCAGAAGGGTGAGAAAAAGTGGTAGAATTAACATTCAAGGCAGAAGCAACTGGAAGCATGAAGCCTCCAATGTAAAAAGGATGAGGAGATATAGTTTAGACCTTGCCTTCTTGGAATTCTGAAATTATGCAAAGAGAAAACCAGAAAACAGCATCAACAACCAGGCAGGTGAGCCTGGTCATACTAGACCGTCTCATGCCAGCTGAGCTATCCATGACTGTGGACGTGAATGTCCCTAGGCAAGACAGCAAAAGAGCAGCTCAGCTGAGCCCAGCCCCAGATTGCTGACCCACAAAATGTGGCTCATCTGATGGGAGCCACAATAAATGGCTTGGGTGGTTTGATGTACAGAAATCGGTAACTGATATGAGCTGAGTGCTATTCAGCCATTTGCTTATGAGCTCTGGATGAGAAAATCAGCACAGCCCCATCTCCCTCCCCCAGTTACTGCCTCTTGTTTGCTGTCTTTACATGCTTCTTTTCTGTGCTCTCAGAATGCCCTGGTGCCATTGTGCATTGTACTGCATCAATTTGTTCATTCATTTCTCTCTGACCTGAGCACCTTTTCAGTTTAGTATCTCCATGGCTCAGGACAGAGATTTGTAAAGTGTTGGTGTCCAGTGGACACATGGAGAAAGAAGGTATGAAGCCTGGCCATTTGTTCATATTGTAGAAAACCCTGAGGCCTTCCCAAGGCATCAGCTTGCTATGCAACTGATGCCACCAAAGCAAGGTGTGGGCGTATTCTACAGCTAGTCATGGCAGCCAATCAAGACCCTCTTAACTCTGCTCCTCACTAAACTTCCATCCTGCCTCAGTGTCCACCAGCTCTTTACTTTTAAGGTCTTTGAAATGTACATCCTGAGCTGAGACTCCTGGCTCAGGTCTTGGTCCTTTCTGATGACCCACCATTTGGCTTCTCACTTGGAACATTTCTGCAGCAGGGCCCTGGCTCCATCCTTTACCCCTATGCCATTCTCTTCCCCATCCCTCTCTCCTGGCCTCTGAGATTTGATGAGGGATTTTTAAGGTATAAAGCCCTTTGGTGGCCACATTCAGTGACTAAATTGTGAGAAGAGGAGCAATGTGGAATGAGGGACAAGGTGAAAGCTACTGTGTGCACAGACTCAGTCCTTTTTCATTTCTCTTTTTTTTCCTTCTCTGCCATGACAAAAAGCTTATTCTTGTTAAGTTGCTTTATTTGAATATGAGCCTAAAATAATATCACTAAAAAATAGTATCATCTTTGGGAAAAGATCCCAAAGAAAGGTTCAAACTCATAAATGGCCATAGAATTATTCTGAGGATTTATACTGGGACTCCACACTTTGGCATTTGTCTCTGAAGGAGGCAATAGTTTTGCATTCAACCAGGCTGAAAATGTCTGCAAGCTGATGGAATCTTTCTGGAACATCAAAGGATGGGAATCTGGCTTCATTTATACTAACATCAACTATTACCTTTTCTTCAGATTCTAAGTTTATAAAAATCTCATGAATTAATGATCTCTCTGAGGCTATGAGAAATTTGCACATACAATTCAGCTAAAGAGGGCAGTAATTTGCACACAAGCACACATGAATAATTCCAGCAGAGTAAGCCAAGCCAAGCAAATGTGTTTTGTTTCATACCTTGAAGTTCTTTTGGTTTGAGGTTCATAGAACTAAAAGGAAATCAGAGTGTTTTAAATGTGTTTTTCAAAGAGCCTTCTCTTTTAAATCAGCTTAATTCAATTCTGCTAGAATTTTAATGGTTCCTTGAATCTTCAAGGAGATTGAGTTTACTATATATTCATTTGAACCAAGGTTCAAAAGGGTTCTGATGATTAAAATAACCATTTTCATCATATAAATGAGAACATTTACTAGCTGGGGCTATCATTTATCGAACATTCTGTAAGCTCTGTGAGCTCAGCACAGGGTAAGCACTTCAAGTGCATGGTTTAATTTAATAATCTCAACAATTTGATGAAGTAGGTATTAATATCCTCTTCTTAGAGATAAGGAACCAGGATGAGAGGTTAATCAATTTGCCCAGGGTCACTTAGAAAGCAGGAACAGAGCTAGGATTTATACCCAGCTTACATCAACCCAAAGTTTATTCTTTCAACTCGCATTGCCTTTGAACATTACTGCTTACAGTCCTTGGAAAATGTGTCATCTGCTGTTGCAAGGGACAAATGTGCAGTTAAGGAACAGGCATTTTAGAATCACTGACTTTAAGTTTTAGACTTGCCCTTCTCTGTCCTTGTGTGGGACCCATGAAGTCATGCTGCTTTGACATCTGTGGCAGAGAAAGTCACTGTCCACCCAAAATTCATGGGTCTTTTCATGGTACAGGATGCTTCCTGGGAAGCAGCTGCCTAGCCAGGGATGTTACTTAGTTTTACCTCTGAATGGAAAAGTTGGTGGCACCCAGGCAGAGGTGGCTAAGCAATTCATGTTGTGTTTTCCCCACCTACCCTTTGGTACGTGACACCCTGGGAGAATGGGACACTGCCTGTAGTAAAAGGGCAGAGCCTCTTCCCCTCCAGACCTCCTACCAGGCCTTTCTCCACTCCAACCAGCACAAACACACTAAAGTGTTCAGTGAGTGAGAACTACATTTTTATTGTTAAGCCATTGCAGTTGTGGGCTTTGTTTGTTACACAGCAGTTAGCATTATCCTAACCAAAAATATTCCTTCCATTAAAATCCCTTTAGGTGAAGTGTGTGGATTGAACAGCTGACAAGAGGTTGGTGTGTTGCTTCACCAGAGGGGATTTCTCAGTTATGCAGTTACTAAGTCCAATGCAGATGCTCACACATTTAAAATACAGGCCTGGGAAGGATGAGAGAAGGGGGCAGGTGGGTGCTCAAGGTGAGGCTTCAGGGAGAAACTGAGGTTGGGAAAGCTCTATTTTCTCTTTAGCCCTGGTGGTACATTTTCAATTACAGGAAACTTTAAGTAGACCAGGAGAGGGAGGGGAGATAACTTCAGAGAAAGAAAAAGTGAAGAGACATGGATGTCTTTGAAATGAGTGAGAAGTTCCCAGAATAAGCACCTGTCTGATGAGATTTCACTTGATGTCTAATCACTTTAAGACAAGGCACATTTGTCTTCATGTCTTCAAAAGCTCTGTTCATCTTCTGCAAAGGAAAAAGACTAAAAGCCATCTTTATTTTTTCCTCTTCTATAAAGTAAATCTCATGTTGTATCCCATATTTGTAGCTTTTCAAAGCACTAAGGTGATTGAATATTGGTTTGGTTAAAAATAGAGAACTGCTCTTTCTGTTTAAACCCTGCAGTCCATCCTCCTCCTGTTCCCCACTCACTTCTATACACTTTCTGAAAATCAGTTTAATTAAAAATGTCATGCATGGTTTTTTGAATTTCATCTGAAGAATATGTGATAACAAAAATTGTTTGGTCTTATAATCAAGTAAATAGATATTTGAATACTAGATATGGGGAGAAATAAAATTACACCTGTAATCCCAACACTTTGGGAGGCTGAGGCAAGTTGATTGCCTGAGGTCAGGAGTTTGAGACCAGCCTGGCCAACAGAGTGGAATCCCATCTCTACTAAAAATACAAAATATTAGCTGGGTGTGGTGGTGGGCACCTGTAATCCCAGCTACTAGGGATGCTGTGGCAGAGGAATTGCTTGAATCCAGGAGGTGAAAGTTGCAGTGAGCTGAGATTACCTCACTGCATTCCAGCCTGGGCAATGAGAGCAAAACTCCATCTCAAAAAAGAAAAAGAGAGAGAGAGAGAAAGAAAGAAAAAGAAACAAAACTAATTGTTAAAGCCTCAGTTAATTAGAATATACTGTTTTGCCAGTGGAGTGTTGGAAAATAACAGATCCTTATTTGATAATGAAAAATATTAAGAATTACTTGAAGCACTTTTTTGAAGTAACTGTATGAAAGCTACATGCTTCTTGTGGGTAGCCACTGCTCTTTGTAACAATTGTTTCAATTCTAGAGCTCTCTCAGAGAATAGTAGCACAGGTATATCTTTTACTATTGCTACCAAAAAGGGGTCCCCATCCAGACACCAAAAGAGGGTCCTTGGACCTCCTGCAAGAAAGAATTTGGGGCAAGTACATACAGTAAAGTGAAAGCAAGTTTATTAAGAAAGTTAAAGAATCGCTACTTCATAGGCAAGCAGGGGCATGGGGTGCTCTTTGAGAAAACTTATATCTTGATTAGATACTAAACAAGGGGTGAGTGATTCATGAATTTTCTGGGAGAAGGGTGGGCTATGCCCAGAACTGAGGGTTCCTCCCCTTTTTATACCACATAGGGTAATTTCTGGTGGTTGCCATGGAATTTGTAAATTGTCATGACACTGGTGGGAGTGTCTTTTAACATGCTATTATATTATAATCAATGTATAATGAGCAATGAGAACGAAGGCCACTTGCATTGCCATTTTGGTTTTGGTAGGTTTTGGCTGGTTTTCTTTTTCTTCTTTTCTTTTCTTTTTTTGCTTTTTAGATAGAGACTTGCTCTGTTGCCCAGGCTGGAGTGCAGTGCTGTAGTCTCAGCTCGTTACAACCTCCGCTTCCCAAGTTGAAGCAATTCTGCTGCCTCAGCCTCTCCAGTAGCTGAGACTACAGGCACACGCTACTACACTCAGCTAATTTTTGTATTTTTGATAGGGGCAGGGTTTCATCATATTGGCCAGGATGATCTCAATCTCTTGACCTCATGATCTGCCTACCTTGGCCTCCCAAAGTGCTGGGATTACAGGCATGAGCCACTGTGTCCGTCCCCCCATTTATTCAGCAAGGTCTTTGTGACCTGTATCTTGTGCTGACTCCCATTTCATCCTGTGACTTAGAATGCATAACCTCCTGGGAATGCAGCCCAGTAGGTCTCAGCCTCATTTTACCCAGCCCCTATTCAAGATGCTTCTCATATGCTCCATCCAAACATAAGTTAAACTGTGGAAGGTGAATGCACACATCACAAAGCAGTTTCACAAATAGCTTCCCACTAGTTTTGATCAGGAGATATTTGTCTTTTTCTTATAGGCCTTCATTTGGTTTGAAAAGTCCCTTTCTAGATTCTACACGAAGTGTGTTTCTAAACTGCTGAATCAAAACATAGGTTCAACCTTCTGATATGAATGCACACACAGGCCAGAGTGGCATTAGAAATATCTGTTTTTAGATTCTACCCAAAGAGTGTTTCTCAGCTGCTGAATCTAAAAATGAGGTAAACTCTGGAAGGTAAATGCACACATCACAAAGCAGTTTCACGAATACATTCCCCTTAGTTTTGATCATGAGATATTTGTCTTTTTACCATAGGCCTCCATTCAGTCTGAAATTTTTCTTTCTAGATTGGACATGCAGTGTGTTTCTAAACTGCTAAATCAAAACATAAGTTCAACTCTCTGAGGTGAATGCACACACAGTAAACAGTTTCACAGATGGCTTGCTTCTAGGTTTTAAAGCCAGTCATTTTGTTTTTTCCCATAGGCCAGAGTGGTGTTAGAAATATTTGCTTTTAGATTTTACACCAAGAGAGTTGTTCAGCTGCTGAATTGAAAGATGAGTTGCTGGGCCAGGCACGGTAGCTCATGCCTGTAATCCCAGCACTTTGGGAGGCCAAGGTGGGTGGATCATGAGGCCAAGGGATCGAGACCCTGGTCAACATGGTGAAACCCCATCTCTATTAAAAATACAAAAAATTAGCTGGGCATGGTGGTGTGTGCCTGTAGTCCCAGCTACTCAGGAGGCTGAGGCAGGAGAATTGCCTGAACCCAGGAGGCAGAGGTTGTGATGAGCTGAGATCATGCTATTGCACTCCAGCCTGGGTAACAAGAGTGAAACTCTGTCTCATAAAAAGAAAAGAAAAAAGAAAAAGAAACATGAGTTGCTAGGTCCAGTTATACCTCACTATCTCCCTTTTTGTCAGGGTTAAAGAAAAGGAGGAGAGTCAGAGCTAAAGACATATCATAATGTCTCTGTAGGCAGGTCCTATGCATAAGAGTTGCATAACCTAGCCATTGAACCCAGCTATATATAAAAATACACAGTATATACAGGGCCCAGTCAAAAAAAGGAGAGTAAT
The DNA here is from genome assembly GCA_031835075.1 of Saguinus oedipus. Taxonomy (NCBI): domain Eukaryota; kingdom Metazoa; phylum Chordata; class Mammalia; order Primates; family Cebidae; genus Saguinus; species Saguinus oedipus. The sequence continues at coordinate 1,531,425 of JASSZA010000049.1, forward strand.
ATCACCTAGGCGCTGGGTCCAGCAATATCTCACAACACTCCCTGAGGGGAGAGTCTGGGCAACAGGGTAACATTACCTAAGTGAAGCACAAAAAAGTTGTTTCAATGCCCCTGCTGGGTATAATTTTGAAAAAGAAGTAAATAACCTAGGGTCTAGGCCTAGCTGTGTGTCAGATTCAGCCCAAGATGGGGCTCAGGCATGAAAGAAAAGTCACATCATGTAGGTACTGAGCAAATTAACGGGTCATAGTCTTTACTGTGAGCAGTCGGTAGGAAGAAGTAGAGTCACATAGTCTAGGTGATGAGCCCAGAGATATTTGACAGTGACCCCTGTAGGTAGGGGCCAGGAAGAAGAATCACATCACCTGTGTGCTGTGTCCAGTTATAAGTCACACATTTTTCAGTGGGCCTGACTCAGGCAGGCAAGAAGAGTCACATTATCTCAGTTCTAGACCCAGGAATATGTCACAATATCTCTTATGGGCAACATTCCGGTAAGAGAGAAGAGTCACATCATCTAGGTGATGAATCCAGAGGTATATCATCACAATGCCTTCTGTTAACTTGATTCAGGCAGAGGATTCACATTAACTTGGTGTGATGTGAATCCCAGTAACATGTCAAAATTTCTTCTGTGCAAAGGGACTAGGCAGGAGAAGAGAATCACATTACCTGGTGATGAGCACAGAGATATGTCATAATGCCCCTTGTAGGCAGGGCCCAGGGAGTAGAGTTACATTGCCTGGGTGTTGGATATACCTAAGTGTACCATATGGGCAGTGCACAAGCAGGTGAGTCACATAACCTGGGTGAGGCAAAGCTATATACAACAATGCTTTCTGAGGGCAGAGCCAAGGAAGAAAAGGAGACTCACATGACCTGGTTGCAAAGTCTAGCCATATGTAAAAATGCTCACTGTGGGCAGTGCCAAGGAGGGAGAACAGAGTTACATCTTCAAGGTGCTGGATCCAGCAATATGTTATTATCCCATCTGTGGGCTAGGTTCATGCAAGAGCATCAAGTCACTCAGGTTCTAAGCACTGGCAGATTTCACAGTCAAACCTGCAGAATGGCCCAGAAATGAGGTGAACAATCCCACAACTGAGTTGCAGGTATGGCATTCAATACCTCCTGTATGTGGAGTGTAAGCCCAAGAGTAACCAGCTCAACAGCCAACTGGATTTGTGCATGACAGCATCAATTTCTGTGCAGACTGTGTCTCTTTAGGGAAGTCACAGCCTTACAGGTGTGCTGAATCTTGGTCTGAGAGTCACCAACCTACATGTATCTATGTATGAGTCAATTTTTCCATCTTTGACTGACTATAGGTGTGAGATTCAGAACCTCAAGAGTGATGCATGTTTATGTCAGAGGATGATAATATTTACTGTTGGCTGGGTGTGCATATGAATGTCACAATCTCACCTGTTGTGCTTGGCCTGTTTAGCACACTCTATATACTATCTAATGGCTTTATAAAGTATGAATGAAAGTTGCAATCAATTTTGAGACCTTCCTGTTGGTATGGACCCATTTTTGCACCTGTGGCATTAAGTTTGGGTATGAGACAACATCACTACAATTAACTAGGTCAAGATAGGAGAGTACTCTCTTGCCTGTGAGCTTAAAAATGAGTCACGCTGGCTGGGCATGGTGGCTCATGCCTGTAATCCCAGCACTTTGGGAGGGTGAGGCAGGCATATCATGAGGTCAAGAAATTGAGACCATCCTGGCCAACATGGTGAAACCCTGTCTCTACTAAAAAAATACAAAAATTAGCTGGGTGTAGTGGTGTGCACCTGTAGTCCCAGCTACTTGGGAGGTTGAGGCAGGAGTTCTTGAACCCAGAAGGCAGAGATTGCAGTGAGCCGAGATTGTGCCACTGCACTCCAGCCTGGTGCCTGGTGATGAAGTGAGACTGTCTCAAAAAAAAAAAAAAAAGAAAGAAAAGAAAAAAGAATGAGTCACCCTTTCAACTGTGATTGAATGTTTACATATAAACATGGGCCTAGCAACAAGGTGATGTGAGTCTTTGGCTTAGACACTTCAAGCAGGAGGCAGTGAAACATGTCTCTGGGCCTATCTGAGCTTTTTCCATAAAACGGATGTGACATATGTCTAGACCCAGCACCTAGGTGATGTGACTCTCCTTTTTTGACTAATCCCTGTGTATTTTGGGCATTCTACCATATCCCTGGACCTAACATCTAGAAGATAAGGAGACTCTTCATGGGCCATACCCAAAAAGTTTCTTGTAACATATTTCTACATTGATCACCTTGGAGCGATGACTCTCCTCTCTTACCTGGGCTTTGCCCATAAGAGAGATTGTTACACACCTTTGCACCAAGCACCTGCATGCCACGACTCTTCTTTCTTGCCTAGGTCATGCCCACAGATGAAAGAATGACTTATCCCTCTGTCCAGCACACTGGTTATGTCATTATTCTGCCTGATTTCTGCTCGCAGGAGGCTTGTGACATATCTCTGGGCCCAGAAACTATTTAATATGACTCTTCTATTACCTTAATTTTGTGTGTAAGATAAATTGTGACATTTCTCTGGGTCAGCACATAGGTGATGTGACTCTCCTCTTCTGCATGGGCTATGTTCACTGGAAAGAGACTGACTTGTTGCTGTGTTGTCAGCTGATGTGATACCTCGGTTCTTGTCTTCTTAGTTTAGTGCACATGCGCAGTAGCTTTACATGCTTCTTCATATGTTGTATGTCTCATTAGCATCTTAGATCTCCACCCAGGAGTGTATGTTTGTTGTTTTTCTGTTTGAGATGGAGTCTCACTCTGTTGCCCAGGCTGAAGTGATCTCTGCTCACTCCAACTTCCTCCTCCTGAGTTCAAGTGATTCTTGTGCCTCCCGAGTAGCTGGGATTACAGGCATGCACCACCATATTCAGCTGGTGTTTGTGTTTTCAGTGGAGATGGGGTTTCACCATGTTGGCCAGTCTAGTCTCAAGCTTCCGGTTTCAACGGATTCACTCTCCTCAGCTTTCCAAAGTGCTGGGAGTACAGGTCTGAGCCACTGTGCCTGACTGGTTACATTTTTTGCTATTAAAATAAGCAAAAGTTAAGTTTGAGGACAGGTAAAATCAAAATGCACATGCTCTCTAGAGCAGAAAGTCCTTAATGAAGATGGCTATGCTTGAATACACCCAATGGGAATGCTAAGGCTTTTTGTGTTGGCTGTGCAGTCACCATGGTTTCTGTATCCCAAGATCATGGCTATTTTCTTGACTATTTTTTTTGGCTTCAATTTCCCCCTAAGATATCTTAGAGCCATAATCACATTGGAGGTTGAGGGGCTAGGTCATTTTTTCTGGAGCTGTTTTCTGCTGAGTGGGTGTTATTTCTGCCAAGCCTGGGCCCTAAAGTTTCTTCCTGTGTGATCTAACAGGGTGTAAACCATATCATTTATGAAACAAGTGGGTATAATGTCGGCAGTCAAAGGTTGAAAGCTTTGCAAAACTATCATACCAAAAAGGAACTGCTGTAAGCAAGACAGCAAGAAATCAGTTAACATTTTACACAAATTTGGAACAAAAGTTAAAGCTGAAAGTGTAGTAATGACTGATACTATTAAAGAGATCAAGGCAGGTAATAGACATTTCTTTCATGTTCCAATGGAAGTTCCTAGAGATTCAATTTTTTCTGCCTGGGTGATAATATTATTACTATTTTCTTGGAATAAACCAGACTAATTGGTCTCAAAAACAGCATTCTTCTTTTAGATATAAACATGTTCCTCACAGCCTGGCTGTGAGAAGATCTCAGGCTCTTTGGTTCTGTAGGAGTACAGTGGCCACGAGTTACAGATGTTGTTGATGTTGAAGCCCTCTGCTGCTTTTTGGGAAGCCATTATGGTTTCCTGAGATCCTTTATACTAGATTCCCAAGGCTCCACCTTATGGTGACATTTGTGTCATAAAAGTATTTTGCATTAAAGTGGTAAAAGCAGTGAAAGTTGTAGTGTTTTCTGGTTTTTTTGCCAATAAGCAAAAGCTTTGTGCAGCTAAGTTGACAGCAGTCATTGGGTCTATTTATGGATGATAAAGCTGAATGGTGGACAAAGAAGTCTTCAGTAAATGCACTGAAGTTCTCTAGGAGCCATCAGAGTTGTTTCTTATGTTGGATTAGATCATTTATTGAGAATAGAACATCCACTCTGATGGTCCTCTCTGCATTTGGGACTTTCTGTAGGAGAAGCAATTTTGCTGGCCCTGGATGGTATGAAATCCCACTGTGAGTATTGCAGCTGGGCTGGTCTCTATTGTATCTGGCAAAGGCCTTGAAGGAAGAGCATAGAAAGGAGGTGAAACAAGATTAGACTCTACAGAAGGCTCTGATATTGTGTGGGATGGTGGGGATTCTAAAGGAGGTGTGGGCTCCTGAGAGCCCCTATCTGGAGCTGGTTTTGGGCTCTGGGGTCTGGAGTCTTATCTTCCCCTTAATAAGAATGGGTCTTCTAACAGGTCTGAGAGGCTTTCTTGCTTACTAGGCTTCAGCCCACAGGTGCTGCATAGAACTGGGTTTTGTTCTCAGGCCATAAAGGCTTGCACATAGGATACCTCAGACCATTTTCTCTGATTTCTACAGAAAACATCTCACTGTAGGATGCTATTAAAGTTCACAGTCTCATTCTCCAGTTATGTTTTGTCAGCTACTCTGTACACAGGCTAAATAGTGTTACAAAAGAAGATAAGCCCTTTTTTAAGTTCATCTAGCCAAAAGCCATTCCAATAACCTCCTAGTGGTGTTTCGGTAACAGCAGAGGTAAAGGCTCCCCACAGTGCTCAGACAATCCTGCAATGATAAAACATGTACTGAAGTCCAGGAGGCCACGGGCATCCCCATGAGCCAAGTGGAACCACCAAGGTGTCCAGAACATCCCTTCAAAACCCACAAACTAAAGCTCTGGGAGGTCATAGGCATTTGTCATACACTGTCCTACCTCTCGCCAGTGCTGGACATTTCCAGCCCTACTGAGATGACTTCCACTGCTGGCTGTGGGGCAGATGTCTGGCTGAAAAGCCTTTTCTTAATTCATCGGTTTGCCATTTGTGATGCTCAATTATTAATACCTGGAATGCTAAGATGCAATCCCCATGACCGGTCATCTATATGACTGCACTTTTTGTTCAGCAAAGAAATCCTGTTGAAGAACAATGTCAAGGAGCTGGGAAATGCATAAAGCCTGAAGGGACAGGGTGCTCTTATTCTGCCCATCAAAACAAAACAAAACAAAATTTTGTATACAGAAAACCTGTATACAGAAAATAAATTACAATAGCCACTAGGTGGTGATCGAGTATTGCTGAAGGAACAGCAAATGGTAAACCGAGTCTGAAGTGTGGCCAGAAAGATGTGAAACTAAGCACCAATGTAGCCCAAATATGAAATGTGGAGAGCGACCCATGTGGTTAGTGTATTTATGGATAGTACGGAAGTAGCAGCCAAAAAAAGATCAGACTTATATTCTCTCTCTAAAGAATATTGGTGACTTAAAAATGTCTCCCTCAGAACTTTACTGAAACAGCACTGGAACAAGCAGTGATAGTTAACCAGGTAGTCTGGAACTGCTATATTATTCACTGCAAGTAAAGGGAAAGTGTAATTAATGAAGTGGACAAACCTCTCATTGCACCAGAAATGTTGATGGCTGATGTAATACCTTGGTTCTTATCTTCTTAGTTTAAAAAATTTAAACAAGACACACAGGAAAAGAAGTACAACATAGGAGACCGCCAAGATGGCATCGTAGAAGCGACTCAGGATTGCAACTCTCAGTGAAGGTGCAGAGGGTGAGTCCTAGCCACATTCTTAGATGGACTTTTTTCGCTGACAGAACATTGAAAGTCCCAGGTGTGGGAGAGACAAAGGATGCTAAGCTGGCTCGTGCGGCCAGTTTGGCCAGCGCTGTAGTGCAGCAAGACCCGGCACGGAACTCACTGGTCCGAGTGCCCTGTTAAACTGGCAATCTGAGATATGGAAGGGCAGATTGGCATGTCCATCTGATTAAACGGGACTTAAACAATGAGCCAGACAAGGAGATTCCTGGGAAACGTGATCTGAGCCCATGCAGTGGGCAGTGGCACGGGAGAAGGCATGGATCCCATGCCCTATCGGCAGGCTACTGGGGCGCCAGTGAGAGAGTTGATTTTTCAGCTTGGGGAGAGGAAGAGAGAGAGAGAGGATGGACTCTGAGGCAGGGAGCTGGGTGATCAGGCTTGGCGGGTCCCACCCTCATGGGGACAAGCAGGGCGGTGATTGGAGGTGCTCGGGGCTGAGAGTTTTGCTGCCAGCATCAAGGACAGTGCAGCCTGGTAGGGGAGGGGCATCTGCCACTATGAACGCAATCCACCCCTACTGAAGTACCGCCCAGGGCTGACGCAGCCTGCCATTGCAAAGGCAACCTGCCATAACAGAGAGACTCCACCAGAAGGGCGCCGCACTCCACAGCAGAATGGAGCCTTGCCACAGCAGGGCGGACCTGCGCTAGCAGGGCAGAGCCCCGGCAGGCAAATAGTAAATAGGCTGCCTCCTAGTGGGGCAGGACAGTGCAACAGATACTCATAAAGAAAGCCCCAACTCCCTGAGACAGCATCGAAGGGGAAAATAAAAAGGGGGTGCTTTATGAGTTCTGTTGCAGCAGACATAAACACATCCTCCCAACAACACTGAATGAACAACAGAGCTCACAGATCAGCACTGGAGCTCCTATAAAGCACAGACCGTCTCCTCAAGCACCTTCCTGACTCCTGTATATCCAAAGAGTCACCCCAAAAAAAGACTAATCAGACTGACATTTGGCGGGCATCATTCTGGGACAAAGATAGCAGAAGAAGAAACTGGTAGCATCCCTCACTGTTCTGCAGCTGCTACAGGTGTACCTCAGAAAAGCAGGGCCTGGAGTGGACCTCAGCACTCATACAGAAGAGAGGCTAGACCATTAGAAGGAAAACTAAGTAACAGAAATACTTCATCATCAACAATCTGGGCATCCACACAGAGACTCAATTGAAAAATCAGCAACTACTAAGACGACAGGTGGATAAATCCATAAAAATGGGAAGAAACCAGCGCAAAAAGGAGGAAAACATCCAAAACCAAAACACCTCACCTCCTAAAAAGAACCAAAACTTTTCACCAGCAAGGGAACAAAGCTGGACGGAGAATGAGTGTGACAAAATGATGGAATCAGACTTCAGAAAATGGATAATGAGAAACTTCAGTGAGCTAAAAGAACATGTTCTAAATCAGTGCAAAGAAACTAAGAACCTTGAAAAAAGATTTGAAAAAAGATTTGAGGAATTGATAACAAGAATGGACAACTTAGAGAGGAATATGAATGAATTGAAAGAGCTGAAAAACAAAACATGAGAACTTCACGAAGCATGCACAAGTTTCAACAGCCGAATTGACCAAGCAGAAGAAAGAATATCAGAAGTCAAAGATCAACTCAATGAAATAAAACGAGAAACCAAGATTAAAGAAAAAAGCATAGAAAGGAATGAACAAAATCTCCAAGAAATGTGGGACTATATGAAGAGACCCAACCTACATTGGATAGGTGTACCAGAATGTGATGAAGAGAATGAATCCAAGCTGGAAAACACTCTTCAGGATATTATTCAGGAAAATTTCCCCAACCTAGCAAAACAGTTCAGTACTCAACTCCAGGAAATACAGAGAACACCACAAAAATACTCTGCAAGAAGAGCAACCCCAAGGCACATAATCGTCAGATTCACCAGGGTTGAAATGAAGGAGAAAATACTAAGGGCAGCCAGAGAGAAAGGGAAGCCCATCAGACTCACAGCAGATCTCTCAGCAGAGACTCTGCAAGCCAGAAAAGAACTTTCAACCCAGAATTTCGTATCCAGCAAAATTGAGCTTCATAAGTGAAGGAAAAATAAAATCCTTCATGAACAAGCAAGTACTCAGAGATTTTGTAACCACTAGGCCTGCATTACAAGAGCTCCTAAAAGAGGCACTACACATAGAAAGGAACAACCAGTACCAGCCATCCTAAAAGCATAGCAAATGATAAGAGCATCAATAAAATGAAGAATCTACATGAACCAATGGGCAAAACAGCCAGCTAGCATCAAAATGGCAGTAGCAAATTCACACATAACAATATTAACCCTAAATGTAAATGGGCTAAATGCACCAATCAAAAGACACAGACTGGCAAATTGGATAAAAAACCAAAACCCATCGGTGTGCTGTATCCAGGAAACCCACCTCACACGCAAGGATACACAAAGGCTCAAAATAAAGGGATGGAGGAAGATTTACCAAGAAAATGGAGAGCAAAAAAAACAGGAGTTGCAATTCTCGTCTCTGATAAAATAGACTTTAAAGCAACAAAGATAAAAAGGAACAAAGAAGGTCATTACATAATGGTAAAAGGATCGATGCAAGAAGAGCTAACGATCCTAAATATATATGGACCCAATGCAGGAACACCCAGATATATAAGGCAAGTTCTTAATGACTTACAAAGAGACGTTGACTCCCACACAATAATAGTGGGAGACTTTAACACTCCACTGTCAATATCAGACAGATCAACCAGAGAGAAAATTAACAAGGATATCCAGCACTTGAAGTCAGACCTGGAACAAGCAAACCTGATAGACATTTACAGAACTCTCCACCCCAAATCCACAGAATATACATTATTCTCAGCACCACATCACACCTACTCCAAAATTGACCACATAATTGGAAGTAAAGCACTCCTCAGAAAATGCAAAACAACTGAAATCATAACAAACAGTCTCTCAGACCATAGTGCAATCAAGTTGCAAATCAGAATTCAGAAAATAACTCAGAACCGCACAGCTTCATGGAAACTGACCAACAGGCTCTTGAATGTTGATTGGATAAACAATGAAATGAAGATAGAAATAAAGAAATTCTTTGAAACCAAAGAGAATGAAGACACAACGTACCAGAATCTCTGGGACACATTTAAAGCAGTCTGTAGAGGAAAATATATAGCAATAAGTGCCCACATGAGAAGAGTGGAGAGATCCAAAATTGACACCCAATCATCAAAATTGAAACAGCTAGAGGAGCAAGATCAAAAAAGCTCAAAACCTAGCTGAAGACAAGAAGTAACTAAGATCAGAGCAGAACTGAAGGAGATAGAGACAAGAAAAACCCTTCAAAAAATCAATAAATCCAAGAGCTGGTTTTTTGAAAAGATCAACAAAATAGACAGACCACTAGCCAGACTAATAAAAAAGAAAAGAGAGAACAACCAAATAGATGCAATAAAAAACGATAAAGGGGAAATCACCACAGATTTTACAGAAATTCAAACCATCATCAGAGAATACTACAAACAACTCTATGCACATAAACTGGTAAACGAGGAAGAAATGGATAAATTCCTGGATGCCTGTGTCCTCCCAAGCCTAAACCAGGAGGAAGCCGAAACTATGAATAGACCAATAACAAGGTCTGAAGTTGAGGCAGCAATTAAGAGCCTACCACACAAAAAAAGCCCAGGTCCAGATGGGTTCACAGCTGAATTCTACCAGACACACAAAGAGGATCTGGTACCATTCCTTCTGAAACTATGCCAAATAATTCAAAAAGAGGGAACCCTTCCCAAATCATTTTATGAGACCAACATCATCCTGATACCAAAACGCGGCAGAGACTCAACAAGAAAAGAAAACTTCAGGCCAATATCCATGATGAACATAGATGCAAAAATCTTCAATAAAATACTGGCAAACCGATTGCAACAGCACATTAAAAAACTTATCCATCATGATCAAGTAGGATTCATCCCGGGGATGCAAGCCTGGTTCAACATATGCAACTCTATAAATGTAATTCACCACATAAACAGAAGCAAAAACAAAAACCACATGATTATCTCAATTGATGCAGAGAAGGCATTTGACAAAATTCAACAGCCCTTTATGCCAAAAATTCTCAATAAAGTTGGTAGTGATGGAACATATCTCAAAGTAATAAAAGCTATTTATGACAAACCAACAGCCAATATCATACTGAATGGGCAAGAACTGGAAGCATTCCCTTTGAAATCCGGCACTAGACAAGGATGCCCTCTCTCACCACTCCTATTCAACATAGTACTGGAAGTTCTAGCCAGAGCAATCAGGCAAGAAAAAGAAATAAAGGGTATTCAAATACGAAAGGTGGAAGCCAAATTGTCTCTATTTGCAGATGACATGATACTATACCTAGAAGACCCCATCACCTCAGCTCAAAAACTCCTGAAACAGATAAGCAACTTCAGCAAAGTCTCAGGATATAAAATCAAAGTTCAAAAATCACAAGCATTCCTATACACCAATAACAGACTTAAAGAGAACCAAATCAAGAAAAAACTGCCATTCACAATTGCTACAAAGAAAATAAAATACCTAGGAATACAACTCACAAGGAACATAAGGGACCTCTTTAAGGAAAACTACAAACCACTGCTCAACGAAACAAGAGAGGACACAAACAGATGGAGAAATATTTCATGTTCATAGTTAGGAAGAATCAATATCATGAAAATGACTATACTGCCTAAAGTAATTTACAGAATCAACGCTATCCCCATCAAGCTCCCATTGACTTTCTTCACAGAACTGGAAAAAACCACCATGAACTTCATATGGAACAAAAAAAGAGCCTGCATAGCCAAGGCAATTCTAAGCAAAAAGAACACAGTGGGAGGCATCACACTACCAGACTTCAAACTATACTACAAGGCTACAGTAATCAAAACAGCATGGTACTGATACCAGTACAGAAGCATTGGAGGCAACACAACATATCTACAACCATATAATCTTTGATAAACCAGACAAAAACAAGCAATGGGGAAAGGATGCCCTGTTTAACAAATGGTGTTGGGAAAACTGGTTAGCCATGTGCAGAAAGCAGAAACTGGACCCCTTCCTGACACGTTACACTGAAATTAACTCCAGATGGATTAAAGACTTAAACATAAGACCTGACACCATAAAAACCCTAGAAGAAAATCTAGGCAAAACCATTCAGGACATAGGAGTAGGCAAGGACTTCATGAACAAAACACCAAAAGCATTGGCAACAAAAGCCAAAATAGACAAATGGGACCTAATCAAACTCCACAGCTTCTGCACAGCAAAAGAAACAGTCACTAGAGTGAATTGGCAACCATAAGAATGGGAAAAAAAATCTTTGCAGTTTATGCATCTGACAAAGGGCTTATATCCAGAATTTACAAAGAACTCAAACAGATTTACAGGAAAAAAACAAACAAGCCCATTCAAAAATGGGCAAAGGATTTGAACAGACACTTTACAAAAGAAGACATACATGAGGCCAACAAACACATGAAAAAATGCTCATCATCACTGGTCATTAGAGAGATGCAAATCAAAACCACATTGAGATACCATCTCACGCCAGTTAGAATGGCGATCATTAAAAAATCTGGATTCAGCAGATACTGGAGAGGATATGGAGAAATAGGAAAACTCTTCACTGTTGGTGGGAGTGTAAATTAGTTCAACCATTGTGGAAGACAGTGTGGCGATTTTTCAGGGACCTAGAAATAGCAATTCCATTTGACCCAGCAATCTCATTACTGGGTATATATCCAAAGGACTATAAATCGTTCTACTATAAGGACACATGCACCTGAATGTTCATTGCAGCACTGTTTACCATAGCAAAGTCCTGGAACCAACCCAAATGCCCAACGATGATAGACTGGACTGGGAAAATGTGGCACATATACACCATGGAATATTATGCAGCAATCAAAAATGATGAGTTTGTGTCCTTTGTAAGGACATGGATGAATCTGGAGAACATCATTCTCAGCAAACTGACACAAGAACAGAAAAAGAAATACCACATATACTCACTCATAGGTGGGTGAGAAAAATGAGAACACATGGACACAGAGAGGGGGTCTGCTACACACTGGGGTCTATTGGGGCAAATGGGGGAGGGACAGCGGGGAGGCTGGGGAGGGATAGCCTGGGGATGAATGCCAAGTGTGGGTGAAGGGGAGGAAGGAAGCAAAACACACTGCCCTATGTGTACCTATGCAATTATCTTGCACATTCTGCACATGTACCCCAAAACCTATAATGCAATAAAAATTAAAAAAAAAGAAGTACAACATAGAATAATTTATTGAAAAAAGAATTTTGAAAATTAAATGCAGAATAGATGGTACATTTTGATAAAGAAATTCCAGGGAAGCCTGCTCATAAGGGTGAGATAGTATTAATCATTGGTGGAGAAACCCTCTTTATGAGGAGTTTTACATGATTATCCATAAGAAGTTGGAAAGAAGTGTTACACTAAGCATGTTCTGCATGGTCTTCTCAGTACACATGTGCAGCAGCTCTACATAGTTGTGCATACATTGCATGTATCATTAGCATCTTAAATCTTCCCCCAAGAGTGTGTTTTTATTATTGAAATGAGCAAAGCTTCAGTTGTCGACAGGTAAAATAAAAATACACGTGTTCTCTAGATGTAAAAGTCCCTACGGAAGACAGGTTTCAAATGACCCAAGTACTCCACATCTTAAAAGTCGCTCCCACAAAGCTGGAATGCTGTCTGTTACTAAAGAAACAGATCCCATCTGTGCCTCTGAGACACTGGCAAGCCAGGCCCTACTTGAGATGAGACCCATGATTTCAACTGTAAAACGCCTAAGTCGTCAGCAGCTTCAGGTTGCATTTTGGAGCTTGTCCACTTTAATGGGTTGATGAAAATGGCACACAAGACTCATGCCTCGGAGATGGGGTTTTCTCCTTTACTTTTAGCAGATTTTGTGCAACCCTACACTTAACCTTCCTAATGCTTCGACTTTCACATTCATGAACAAACCGCCATTGAGAGTGACATTTCCAGGAAGTCACAGTCCTGGTCACTGTCCTACAGAGCTCTGAAGCTGCTCATAATCAGGCCAGGTGGAAGATTTCTCTCAAAAGCAGTTGAGCACGCATCCTGGCTAGAGGAAAAAGAGGGTTGTGACACAATGGAGAGTGTCTCGCATATCAGGTCAGTTTCCCCAACAGTTTAGGAAAGAAGGCAACGCCCAGGGCTGCAGAAGATGAGATACTCTGGAAAGAACCCTGGGTGCAGGTGAAAGAGAAAATCGAGCAGGAGAGAACCAATTGGGTGAGGACAACCCGCCCGATTTGGGCAAAGGTAAGGTATCTTTGTAGGGTAATGCCCTTCTCAGTGCCCAGCCCAGATCTTCCCTTAATGTCCACATCTGTACTCACTATCCTTGGGAAAGAGTCGGCATGGATTCAGAGTCCAACAGTACTTTATATACCAAGAAGTCAACACCGGTCTGCTCCTCCCTCCAGGGCTATGCACTCCAGATCCCAGGACATGATGGGAATTTAGTTCTAAAGCCTGCCAACAAACAGGCTGAGGGCAGTTAATGCACTAGAGCTCCCAGCATATGACTAGGTGGGATGTGGACCACTCTGCTCCTGTCCAGAGCTGCGCAAAGCCCTGGAGCCTGCTGCATGCTGGGATTGTAGTCCTGCAGCTTCTTGACCAAAGGGCTGGGAGTGTTTATAAGCATACATCTTCCAGCAAGCCTAGGGAGGTGCACACAGCCCCATCTCTTGCCTTGTCCCTGAGACTGGTGCATGCTAGAATTGTAGTCCTGCAGCCCAGTGACCAAAGGGCTGGGAGTGTTTATGAGCATATATCTCCCAGAAAGCCCGGGAAGAGTCACACACACAGTCCTGCCTCTTCCTCCAGTGAGGCTCACTGTCACTGGCCCCGGTGTATACTGGCATTGTAGTTCTTCAGCCCCCTAGCAAAAGGTCTGGGAGTCTTTATAAAACTACATCTCCCAGCAAGGAGAAAGAGGCACTCACTGCCCTGCCGCTTTCTCATATAATGTGCACTGTTCCTGAGCCGAGTGCATGCTGGGATTGCACTCCTGCAGCCTGGTGGTAAAAAGGCTGGGAGTGTTTATGAGACTACATCTCCCGGCAAGCCAAGCGAGGTGAGCACAGCTCTGCGTCTTCCTCCAGTGAAGTGCCCTCTCCCTTAGCTCGGTGCATGCTGAAATTTAGTACTGCAGTCCTGTGCCCAAAGGACTGGGAGTGTTTAAGAAACTGTACCTCCCAGCAGGACCGGCGAGGTGTGCACAGCCTCGCCTCTTTTTCCAATGACTAGAGAACTGTCCCTGAGCCCCATACATGCTGGGATTATGGTGCTGCAGCTCTTTGATTAAAGGGGAAGGGAGAGGCGATGAGACCACATCTCTCAGCAAGCCCAGTAAGTCTCACAAATCCCTGCCTCTTTCCCCAGTGATTGGTGCACTATCCCTGAGCGGTGTGAATGCTGGGATTGTAGTTCTGGAACACTGTGACCAAAGAGCTGGAAGTGTTAATGAGACTACATCTCCCAAAAAGCATAGTGAGTAGTGCACAGCGCTTTCTCTTCTTCCAGTGACGTGCACTTTCCCTGACCACTGTGTTAAAGTATTCCAGTCATATGACAAAAGGGCTGGGAGTGAATACATTTCCCAGCAAGCCCAAAAAGGTGTACACAGCCCCGCCTCTTTCTCCATTGACGTACATTGTCCCTGAGCTCCGTGTATGCTGGGATTGTGGTGCTGCAGCCCTGTGACCAAAGGTCTGGAAGTGTTTATGAAACTACATCTCACAGAAAGCCCAGCGAGCTGCACACAGCCCCACCTCTTCCTCCAGCGACACGCACTGTTCTGTGCCCGTTGCATGCTGGGATTGTATTGTCAGCCCTGTGACCAAGGGTCTGAGAGTGTTCTTGAGACTACATCTCCTGGAAAGCCTAGTGAGGTGCTCATAACTTTTGTTTTACTCCGGTTACCGGCACTGTCACTGAGCCTGGTGCACTCTGGAAACACTCTCAGCTCTTATGTTAAAGTGCTGAAGGACTACAATCCCTTCATCACTTTAACATAAGAGCTGAGAGTGTTTGAGAATTCATCTCCCAGCAAGCCCAGTGAATCACAAACAACCCAGCCTCTTCCTCCAGTGATGCAAAATGTTCCCGAGCCAGGTGCTGGCTGGGATTATAGTCCCACAGCCCCATGACTACAACTCCCAAAAAACATAGCGTCCTCGCTGCACAGCCCTGCCTCTTTATCCAGTGATGGGCACTGTCCTTGAGTCAGGTGCATGCTGGGATTTTAGTTCTGCAGCCCTGTGACCAGAGCTGAGAGTGTTTATGAGACTACATCTCCCAGCAAGCCCAGCAAGGCACACACAGCAGGGAATTGTAGCCCTGCAGCCCCGTAATGAAAGGGCTGGGAGTTTTTATAAAACTACATCTCCTAGCAAGCTGAAGGAGGCACACACAGCCCTGCCTCTTCCTCCAGTCACAGACACTATTCCTGAGCTGGGTGCATGATGGGATTGTAGTCCAGCAGCCCTGCGACCAAAGGGCTTGGAGTGTTTATGGGACTGCATCTCTTAGCAAGCAAAGTGAGGCATGCAGGGCCCCGCCTTTTCCTCCAGTGATGCACACGGTCCCTGAAGAAGTGTTCATGAGATTACATTTTCCAGTAAGCCCAGCAATTCACTCACAGCCCTACCTCTTCCTCCAGTGATGTGTACTGTTCCTGATTCCAGTATATGCTGGAATTGTGGTGCTGCAGCCCTGCGACCAAAGGGCTTGGAGTGTTTATGGGACTGCATCTCTTAGCAAGCAAAGTGAGGCATGCAGAGCCCCGCCTTTTCCTCCAGTGATGCACACAGTCCCTGAAGAAGTGTTCATGAGATTACATTTTCCAGTAAGCCCAGCAATTCACTCACAGCCCTACCTCTTCCTCCAGCGATGTGTACTGTTCCTGATTCCAGTATATGCTGGAATTGTGGTGCTGCAGCCCTGTGACCAAATGGCTGGGAGTGTTTATAAGACTACATCTCCCAGCAAGCCCAAAATGTGCTTATAGCCTGTCCCCTTTTCTTCCAGTGATGTGCACTGTCTGTTAACCCGGCACATAGTGAAATCATCCTGCAGCCCTGTGACAAAATGGATGGGAGTGATTATAAGACCACATCTCCCAGCAAGCCTAATGACGTGCACACAGCCTCACCTCTTCCTCCGGTAATGCACATTGTCCTTGAGCCTGGTTCATGCTGGGATTGTAGTCCTGCAGCCCTCTGATCAAAGGACTGGGAGTGTATTCTTACAGATCAGTTTACTTGTCATGAGAATGTTTTTCTTTACCCCATGAACATACTTACAATAGCTTTCTTCAAGTCTGATATACGGATTACAGCATCCTGGACATGTTGAGAATAGGTTCTGTTGTCGGCTTTTTAATCTTGTGAATTGATTGCATTTTCATGCTTCTTCACACATCTCATGGATTTTTAAATTCTGTAATAGGAACTATGGGGACTCTGAATTCTGTTGTATATCTTTGAAAATTGTTACTATTTTAAGAGAAAGTTAATTTGAATAGATTCAAACTTCAATTCTTAAATCTGTTACAGTGACATAGCTGAAATCCTCATTCGGTTCTTCCAAACATGCATATTATATACGTATTATACATAGTTGTGCTTTCTATATAGCAAAATATAATGTTTTATTAAGCTTTATTATAGTTATCTGTGGAATAGCTATTCAACAAACTACTTCATTATTACTGGAAGTCAGAACCTCAGTTTTGTTCACTTTTTCAATTTTATGTAAGTGAAATTAGATAATATGCACACATTTACATCTACTTTCTTTAATGCAACATTATATTTATATTTACGCTATTGCAGATAGCTATAGTTCATTTAAAAAATATTTTTTTATGCGGGCTCTTTCTGTGAAGAAAGTCAGTTGTAGCTTAGTGGGGATAGCACTAAATCTATACATTACTTTGGGCAGTATAACCATTTTCACGATATTTCTTCTTCCCATTCATGAGCATGGAATATTTTTCCATTGGTTTGTGTCCTCTCTTATTTCCTTGAGCAGTGGTTTGTAGTTCTCCTTAAAGAGGTCCTTCACATCCCTTGTTAGTTGTATTCCTATGTATTTTATTCTCTTCATAGTAATTGTGAATGGGAGTTCACTCATGATTTGGCTCTGTCTGTTATTGTCGTATAGAAATGCTTGTGATTTTTGCACATCGATTTTATATCCTAAAACTTCTGAAGTTGCTCATCAGCTTAAGGAGATTTGAGGCTGAGATAATGGGGTTTTCTAAATATAAAATTATGTGATCTGCAAACAGAGACAATTTGACCTCCTCTCTTCCTATTTGAATACTCCTTATTTTTTGTCTTGTCTGATTGCCCTGCCCAGAACTTCCAATACCATGCTGAATAGGGGTGGTGAGAGAGGGCATCCTTGTGCAAATTTTCAAAGGAAATGCTTTCAGCTTTTGCCCATTCAGTATGATATTGGCCATTGGTTTGTCATAAACAGAGCTTATTATTTTGAGATACGTTCCATGAATACTTAGTTTGTTGAGAGTTTTTAGCATGAAGGCTGTTGAATCTTTTTGAAGGCCTTTTCTGCATCTATTGACATAATCCTGTGGTTTTTGTTATTAGTTCTGTTTATGTTATTGATTACATTTATTGATTTGCATGTGTTGAACCAGGTTTGTATCCCAGAGATAAAGGTAGACTTTATCATGATGGATAAGCTTTTTGATTTGCTGCTGGATTTGATGTGCCAGAATTTTACTGAGGATTTTTGCATCGACATTTATCTGTGATACAGGCCTGAAATTTTGGTTGTTGTTGTGTCTCTGTTATGTTTTTTTATCAGGATGATGCTGGCCTCATAAAATGAGATAGAAAAGGAGTCCCTCTTTTTCTATTATTTGGAAGAATTTCAGAAGGAATGGTACCAGCTCCTCTTTCTATCTCTGGTAGAATTTAGCTGTGAACCCATCTGGTCCCTAACTGTTTCCTGTTGCTAGGCTATTAATTACTGCCTTAATTTTAGAATGACTGCCTCAATTTTGTTGTTGGTCTATTCAGGGATTCAACTTCTTCCTGGTTTATACTTGGGGGTGGCGTATGTGTCCAGGAATTTATCAATTTCTTCTAGATTTTCTAGTTTATTTGCAAAGAGGTGTTTATAGACCGATGGAATTGAACAGAGGCCTCAGACATGACACCACACATCTACAACATCTAATCTTTGACAAACCAGACAAAAACAAGCAATGGGGAAAGGATTCCCTTTCTACAAATGGTGTTCAGAAACTAGCTAGCCATTTGCAGAAAACTGAAACTGGATCCCTCCCTTACACTTTATACAAAAATTGACTCAAGATGGATTAAGGACTTAAATGTAAGATCTAAAATTATTAAAACCCTAAAAGGAAACCTAGGCAATACCATTAAAGACACAGGCATGGGCAAATAATTTATGACTAGACATCAAAAGCAAAAGCAACAAAAGTCAAAATTGACAAATGGGATCTAAGAAAACTAAAGAGCTTCTGCACAGACAAAAAACGCTATCATCAGAGTGAACAGGCAACCTACATAATGGGAGAAAAAATTTACATTATATCCACCAACAGAGGGCTAATATCCAGAATCTACAAAGAACTTAAATTTACAAGAAAAAAACCAGCCCATCAAGGAGGGGTCCAAGGCTATGAACAGACACTTTTCAAAAGAAAACATTTATGCAACCAACAAATACATAAGAAAAAAAATGATTATTATCACTGGTCATTAGAGAAATGCAAATGAAAACCACAGTGAGATACCGTCTCATGCCTGTTAGAATGGTAATCATTAAAAAGTCAGGAAACAACAGATACTGAACAGGATGTGGAGGAATAGGAATGCTTGTGCGCTGTTGGTGAGAGTGTAAATTAGTTAAAGCATTGTGGAAGACAGTGTGGCAATTTCTCAAGGATCTAGAACCAGAAATACCATTTGATCCAGCAAGTCCATTACTGGCTATATACCCAAAGAATATTAAATTTTTCTACCATAAAGACACATGCACATATATGTTTATTGTGGCACTGTTCACAATAGTAAAGACATGGAACCAACCCAAAGCCCATCGATAATAAACTGGATACAGAAAATGTGGCACATATATGCCATGGAATACTATGCAACTGTCAAAAAGGATGATTCATGTCTTTGGCAGGGACATGAATGAAGCGGGAGACCATCAATCTCGGTAAACTAAACCAAGAACAAGAAAACCGACACTGCATGTTTTCACTCATAAGTGGGAGTTGAACAATGAGAACACATGGGCACAGGGAGGGGAATATCACACACTGGGGCATTTTGGCAGGGGGGATGGGGACTAGGAAAAAGATAGTATTAGGAAAAACACCTAATTTAGATGACAGGTTGATGGGTGCAGCAAACCACCATGGCACGTTTATACCTATGTAGACAACCTGCATATTCTGCACGTGTACCGCAGAACTTATAATAAAAAAATTATTTTTCACATTATGGTAAAGTATACATAAAATTAACCGTTTTAGCTATTTTAATTGTGCAGCTCAGAAAAAATAAGTACATCCACATTGTATTACAACTATCATATCCATTCATGAGGACATCCTTTCAACTTGCAAAACCAAAACTCTATACCCATTAAATAACAGCTTCCTGTTACTGCTCCTCTAGCTCCTAGGAACAGCTCTTCTACTTAGGTTTCTAGAATTTACCTTCTCCAAGTGTCTCATAAGTGGAATTATACAGCATTTGTCCTCTTTTGACTGGCTCATGTCACTTTGCACAATTTCCTTAAGGTTTATGCATGATATACCATGTGTCAGAATTTCCTTACTTTACTTAAGTGGATAATATTCCACTGCCTGTATAAGTCACATTTTTTCTATTTATTCGTTGATGATGATTCAAATAACATTTGGGATGCTTCCACCTTTTGAGTGATGTGAGTAATGCTGCAATGAATCTAGGTGAACATGTATTATTTTGTGTCTTTGCTTTCACATTTTTTACTACATACCCAGATGTAAAATTGCTGGGTGATATGGTAATTTTTTGTGTAAACTTTTTTAGTAACTCCTATGCTGTTCTTTTACAGCAGCTGCAGCATTTGACATTTCTGCCAACAGTGTACAAATGTTCTAACTGCTCCACATCCTCACCAACACTTGTAATTCTGTTGTTTGTTTGCTTGTTTTTTCCTTTGGTAGTAGCTATGCTGACAGGTATGAAGTGATATGTCATTTGGGCTTACGTTTGCATTTCACTAATAATTAGTTTTATTGAGCATCTTTTCATGTGCTTATTAGCCAGTTTACCTAATTTCTAGAGAAATGTCTGTTTAAGTTTTTTGCCTATATTTTAAACAAGTAGTTTGTTTCATTATTGCTGAATCGTTCTTTGTATATTCTGGATAAAGTTCTATTTGTCTATTTTTTGTTTGATTTTTTTTCTTACATTTTGCATGTCCTGCTAAAAAAAAAATCACTGCCAAACCCAATGTTATAACATGTTTTGCCTATATTGTATTCTAAAAATTTTGTAGTTTTAGCTCTTATGTTTAGGTCTCTAATCCACTTAGTTAAATTTTTTCTTAGGATTCAGCTTCATTCTTTTACATGTGGGTACCCGATTTCCTAGCACCAATTGTAAAGACAGTTCTTTTCTCACAAAAATCATTTGACCATATCTATGCATGTTTATTTTTATTTTTAATTTTTTTTAAAAACACGTTAAGAGATTTTATTTCTATTTTTAATATATATTTTATTGCACTTCAGTGCATTTATTTATGTTGGCTTTCCATATTACCCTGCTAGTCTATTTGTAGTATACTATTTTAGACTTTTATACTAAGTTCTGAAATCAGAAAGTGTCACTTCTCTAACTTTGGTATATTGTCTTTCAAAATTACTTTTGCAATTTAGGGTCCCTTGAGATTTTACATAAACTTAAAAATGGATTTATTTTTAATGGCTATACTAAGTCATTGGAATTTTACTTTTTGGTTACTTCCTAAGTACTTTATTATTTTTATGCTATTGTAAATTAAATTAGTTTTATAGTTTACTCTCAGATTATTTATGTTGCTATATAAAAATACAATTTATTTTTCTATGTCAATTTTATATGCTCTACTCTGCCGAATTTGTTAATTGTAATAGTTTTTGTGTGGAGCCTTTAAAATTTTCTACATATAGGGATATATTTTCTGTCTGTATTTTCATGCAGCTTATTTATTTCTCTTTTTTAATTTCTCTGATTGGAACTTCCAAAACTGTGTTGAATGAAAGTGGCAAGAGCAGACATTCTTGCCTTGCTTCTGAGCTTAGAGAAAAGCCTTTTGGTCTTTTCCATTGGAATATGCTGTTTGCTGTGGGTTTTTGTATGTAAATTTTATGGAGATGGTACCCTTTTATTTCTTTAAACACAATAAATTCCTAATTTATTATAAAAATATTTTGAATTTTGTACACTACTTTTTCTGTATTAATAAGATTTTTTTTTTACAAAAACATCTGTTAATGTGGTATATGCATTGATTAATTTTCATATGCTGAAATGTTTGTTAAGAAAGGCTGGCTAAGTGAAGCAGTGGGAGTGGAGAAGGAATAAAGGAATCTGTACGGAATATTATGCAGCAATCAAAAATGATGACTTTGTGTCCTTTGTAAGGATATGGATGAATCTGGAGAACAACATTCTCTGTAAACTGACACAAGAACAGAAAAAGAAATACCGCATATTCTCACTCATAGGCGGGTAAGAAAAATGAGAACACATGGACACAGAGAGGGGGTCTACTACACACTGGGGTCTATTGGAAGGAATGGGGGAGGGATGGTGTGCGGGGAAGCTGGGGAGGGATAGCCTGGGGATGAATGCCAAGTGTGGGTGAAGGGGAGGAGGGCAGCAAAACACACTGCCATATGTGTACCTATGCAACTATCTTGCACATTCTGCACATGTACCCCAAAACCTATAATGCAATAAAAATTTTTTAATAAAATCTGTAACTGGTTGCAATTAACTTATAAATACCACTGCACAGAAACCAGTCATATGCTAAAACTTGCTTGCATTTCAATAAGAAATTCTCCTTGGTCATGGGGTGTAATCTTGCTAGTATGCTGCTGAATGTGGCTAGCTAGGATTTGGCTGAGTAGTTTTGGTAGAGTTTGGAAAGAATTTTTCTTCTATAAATGCTTGATATAATTCACTAGTGAAGACAACAAATCAAAGGCTTTTCCTCATCAAGTTTTTAATGACTGATTCCATTTTCTTAATAGTCATACGTATATTCAGATTTTGTATTTCTTTGTAATCAAGTCTTGTATACATAGAAATCTGCCCATTTAATCTCGATTTTCCAATTTATTTTCCTCTCATACTTCATAGAACACTTTTGAAAACATTCTAATCCTTTAGAATTAATATTAATGTCTCATATTTATTTCTCTTTTTATTATGTAAATCCTCTGAATTTTTTAGTGTAGCTGAAGATTTGCCAATTGTTAATTCTTTTTTGAAGAACTGAGAACTAGCTTTTGGTTTCCTGGCATTCTGTTGTTTGTAGAATCTCTCTTTGATTTATCTCTGCTAAAAGCTTAATTTTTTACTTTTTTCTTTTTGCTTTGAATCTAATTTGGTCTTATTTTTCTGAATTGATAGGGGACAAAGTTATTATTGATTTAAGGTCTTTGTACTTTTTAAACGTTTTTTAGCTGCAGACTTCTTATCTTAGCACTGTTCTTGCTGCTTCCATTAACTTTTGATAGGTCGCGTTTTTGTTTATCTTCCTCTGTATTTTCCTACTTCCCTTGTGATTTCTCCTTTTACTTATAGGTTGTTTAAGAGTATGTTGTTTAATTTTTACAAGTTTGCAAACTTTCTAGTTTTTCTTCTGTTATTGATTTAATTTTAGATCTAATATACAGCCCATCCTGGAATATTCCACATATGCATTTGAGAAGAGTGTGTACTCTCTTGTTGGATGGAGCATCTTGTATATATCTGTGAGATCAGTTTGGTTTGTTGTGTTAGTCAGGGTCTCTATTTTCTAATTTATCATCTGTCTCATTATTCATTACTCTGGGTGGAGTATTAACATCTTCAACTATTATTTTAGAACTGTTTATTTGTCCCTCCAATTCTATCAACTTACACTTTCTATATCTTAATGTTTTGCTATTAGGTATGTAATTGTTTAAAATATTACTATCTTTTTGCCAAGTGAACATTTTATGACTATATGATGTCTTATTTTCTTTTGTAATTTTTTAGTGTATTTTGTCTACTATTAATATAGTCATCCCCGGTCTAGTTTATGCTATTTATATTTTAAACATTTGTATGAAATATTTATTCTTTCTTTTTTTATAACCCTCAAGTTATGAGGAAAGCTAACTGCAGAATTACTTCATTTAAAAAACAGAGCAAACTTAAATTAATAGCTTGAGATGTTTGTAAAAGCATTTACATTAAAATATACTACGCAGTCCACCAGGAACAAAGGTATCAATTGGGCCTAAAAATAATCACATGGAAAAGCTCTAGGAGAAAATGCATAAAACTGCTGGGAATTAGGACTCTGGTCATACTCCTAATAATAGAAGGAAATGGGGATGCTCAGGGCCATGCTTAGCAAAGACCAGGAAACACTAAGCTCTCACCTCTGTATTTGAAAGTCTGCACAAGTACAAAGTAGAGGCACAAGGGGAGTTGTAACTTCATGCTGGTTGGTAAAGGCATGCTCCAACACACACACACAGATCCCAGGTGGAAAGATCAGAAATTTACTCTTTGTGAGGGTTAAACAGTCTAGAGTCTTACTTTCCAATTAAGGTTTAGTAAAAATATTTGGGGAGATTTGCATTGTGCAATTCATCCTGCGGCCAATCAAATCTCGATTTTGACATTTAGAGCCTTCAGTAAAGGATTAGCCTCCACCTAGAGCTGTTCTTTTGGCTTGTGGGCTCATAGCCATCTTGACACTATTACTGGTTACACTGATTTTAAAGTCAGCTAAGAGCTTGCCAAAGAACTGTCCAACTAAGTTTGACCCAATCTGGAAACAATTAGGTCTTCCTCTGTGAACTAGAATTTCTTCTTCAGTTTTTCTACCTTCTAGAGATAAATCTGTATTTATCAATATTTAGGTAAATCAGAAACATAAGTCAGCTAAGGAATCCTGGACACAGATCCTAGCATAGATGGATTCGAAACTATTTCTCCTCCCACTTTATGATATTGATAATGCTGACACAGTGGTAACTTTAGATGGAATCTCTCAGGAGTGATTAGAAAAGTGTACGTCTAGAGAAGCTGGCAGGATGGGGCAGGAGTCCCGGTGAGAATAAAAACTTCTGTCCAAATTTTCAAGTCTAGCTGTGTGTGGCTGATGAATTCAGAAAAGATTCCAGATTCCTGTAAGGGATTATTAAGAAATGATTTATGCAGATCAGAACACTAGGGTGGGTGTTTATCTGTCACCTTCTGGGTCAAATTTTCAGGGTTAAAGTCTGCGGTAGGGCTGCAGAGCAATGCTTTATTGTGAAAGCCTCTGATCAAGTGTAACATATGTGACTCTGGCAAAGGGAGAAATCTATTTGACCAAAAATCACACATGTGTGAGAGAGAGTCCATGTCTTCCTCAGCACAGCACCACTGATGAATCATTGTTTAATTATGCATAAATTGGCCTTTTTTTAAAATTTAGTAAATGTTGAAATAGAAACAAACATATTTATCTACTTTCAAATTGAATAAGAGCATTGACAACTTCCAGGAAAACATCACAGAAGAAAACTCTGGAGGCTTGCCCATCCCCCAGAAACCCAGGAAATCTCGATACCACCTGTAGAATTAACCTTATCAACACTTAATTTTTTGCCATACATATTTATATTTATAAAAAATATAATTTCATTGGACCTTTATTTAGTTATATGCCATGAGAAATAAATCATTTTTGTGTTAAGAGCATCACATTTTTACACCTCAAGTATTAATGATCCCATTCTCCACGTTGCTTTTATTGCTTACTAAATTATTGCTCTGGCCTGAATGCTTAGGTCCTCTTTCAAATTCACATGTGGAGAGTATTAGGCATCTGGCCTTTGAGAGAGTGATTAAGCCAAGAGTGCTTCACCTTTACAAATGGAAAAAATGCCTTTTCAAAGGAGGTTCAAGGAAACACCTTTGTCCCTTGTGCAAGAAGGTACCATCTACAGGGAACAGGGCTCTCACCAAACACCAAATTTGCGGCTGCTTTGATCTTGCACTTTCAACCTTCAGAACTGTGAAAAATATATTTCTGTTGTTCATTCTTACTCTGTCTAAAGTATTTCATTGTAGCAGCCTGGATGCACTATGACATTTTCAAAGGCCATTTGGTCTATTTCTGAATTTGTAGTTTCAATGATCTGAGTTTTTTTTAATCAATCAAGATGTTTCACAGAGCTGACCAGTCTTTTTTTTTTTTTTAGTTTTCTTGGCTATTCTTGTTTGTGTTTTCATCCGTATAATATTTAATTGTAACATGCCTACTTCCAATATCTAATGGTATCTGGTATCTGTATTGAAACAAAATTGAATTTATAACTTACTTTAAGGACAATTCACATTGATAAGGTTGAGTTCTTCTGCCTAAGAATATAATACAAATTTTCTATTTGCTTGTGTCTACATTCACATATTTAAAATCTTTCTATAGTTTTTCTCACACTCTGTATGCATTTTTGTAATGTTTATTCCTAGATAGTTTATTTATTCTTCTAAAAAGTAATTTGAGCCACAATGAAATTGTCAAGTGTTTATTTGAGTAAGAGAAATTGATAAATTGTAGAACCTCAGCTGAAAGAGAGTGTTTCATTTACAGTGTAAGAAGCAAGTATTCAAAGGAAAGATGTAGAAACAAATAATTTGATTAGTGGTAGCACAAAATTTTTTATTCTTTCTTGTTTGGTTGTTTCTTTCTTTCTTTCTTTCTTTCTTTCTTTCTTTCTTTCTTTCTTTCTTTCTTTCTTTCTTTTTTACCTTATTGGAGAGTTCCCATTTATATAAGGTTGCTGGCTACTCCTGATTGATTGAGCTTCATTTCTGTTTTTTAAATAGGCAGCTGTGAGAAAGAATTTATCAAGCAAGGTTGAGATTACTTATGAGACCTAACTGATTTTGTCTGCTCAGAAATTCTTGAGACCTGATGTCCATTTTAATTTACTTTAACAAATTTTCTGTGCTTTTATTTTTCATACAAACTGGAACTTACACATTACTAGTGTTGTACAAATGTAGGCTCATGTTGTTTATGCTTTGAAGACACATCCTGCTTTCAAACTCATTTGTAGTGTGGTATCATTGAATTTGTCCCATTTATTGGAATGATAACCAGCTATTTCCCAACTACAAGAACGATGAGTTCTAGGGAGATCAGAGTAAAGATGAAACAGAAGTGAAAACAGCTCTCCAACCCACACATGCAGTAAAAACGAGCTTCACTTGGATAATTAATTAATAAGTTAATTATCTAAAATTTAAAATACCCTAAAAACATTAATGTTTATCTCATTACTAAGTAATATTAAAATGGCAAGACAAGAAACCCAAATACTTTTATCTTCTAAATAGAAATGAAGCTATTTATATAATAAAATAGTCCATAATTTAAGGTAAATGCCAATAAAAATCTATTGAATAAAAGGAAATTATATGTAAAAGGACGATGTCTGTATTAGATTTAATATTCCCCAATAAAATAATTTGAAACCTACAA
This sequence comes from Saguinus oedipus, assembly GCA_031835075.1. Taxonomy (NCBI): domain Eukaryota; kingdom Metazoa; phylum Chordata; class Mammalia; order Primates; family Cebidae; genus Saguinus; species Saguinus oedipus. Next base: position 1,558,164 of record JASSZA010000049.1, read on the forward strand.
AACGGAAGAAAGTTTAGAATTAGGCAGATACTATGAGCCTGGTGAAGAACAAATACATGTGTCAATAAGTTTTTAATGTGTTTTGTCTTAGATTTAATATTAAAAAATAAATAGTAAAGAAACCAATAGCATGATAATTTCACCTTGATTGCATCAAACTGAAAAGATACAAACATTTCTCCATTAGAAGGTGTATCTATGGATTAAACTCATGCTGCATTCAAGCACTTTGGCTAGGACCCAACACTCATTGCCAAGATGAAAGTCAGCAGACTAGTTTGCTTTTAAGATGTTTCCCAGCCTGCAACCAAGACACTTTGTCCTGGCTACTTCTTCAACTCTGACATACGTTGTGCTGATATAAATGCAAACCCAGCTCTATGTCTACCAAGCTAGGGCTGAAAACTGAGCATTTAGGCATCAGGCAAGAGGTCTTTCCAGGTTTCCAGCCAGACTTTCTAGAATTTCCCAAAAATACTGACTTTGTCTTTTTCAGACCCCATCTCCCAAAGAGAATCAGAGAGGAGTTCTGGAAGCCATTTAGAATCTCCAGCCTACTCCCTGGTAACAATGGACTTGATAGAAAGAGGCAACCTAATGACCACAAAGATGGCAGCTCAGATACTGGGCATTGAACTCCTGATTTCCATGAAAGACCTCATCTGAGTCACATCAAATTACACACTGTTCTTCAGAGTTCACCTTCCAGACATGTTCCAAAACAGCTTGTCAAAACTGTCGCAAGATGAAACAAAATGGGATCAAGTTTCAGGTTCAGAATGTCTGCCTCATTTCTCCTTTCTGAACGGTCTAAACCTGATGATTAGAGCTCCCACCGCTTAGGGAGCTTAGCCTGTTAGCAGGTATCCCATAACAGGACTTTCTGACCTTTCCTTTCTCCGAGGAGAGTGCCCAGGAATAATAGGAAACACATGGCCTCAACTCTCACATAAGTTGGTTGACAGATGAACTGATATCTGAGGAGAAAAAATATGCAGGGAACAGCCTGTGTTCTGTGAATTCCTGTTTTCCCAGCTATGATGCCTGTGCAAATGGAGGGAGGATCCCCAAATAACACTGAATGGTAGACAGACACTGCCTAATACAATTAAGTAAATTTCAGGTAACTTTAAGGGGAACTTATCATATATCACATGCAAAATCATAGTGAACTTTATTTAAAAACAGTTATAATTTGTAAAGGCATTAAAATATAACTTTAATAGGATGCTATGACAATTATTTGCAATTTCTATGTAAATGATTGAGTTCTGGGTAACAATCTGAAGGCCATGGGCTTGAAATAATATCTGCTACTTAATTTCATAAGAAATTTACTTGCAAATGTTTGCCATGTTTGCTCTCATTATATAAAATTTTTTCTGGCAAACAGCACTTATACAAGAAAAGTAGTAGAAATTTTACCAATTTTTGTTATTAAAATAATAAAATTGTTTAGTTTGTTATTAGTAACCAAATGCTCCTACAGATAGCACATAGCACGAATGCTTTGTGCATTTTTTTTTTGCCTTAGGTCAATTGCCTTTAATTTTATCCATCAAATTGTATTTACTGTAGATTAACAGACATTGCAGTTGTCTTGTGCCCTATGGGTTTGTACTTTGTTAGAAATATGAATTATCAGTCAAATCTCAGACCTATTAAATACAAATTTAAATTTTAAATAATACTTTGAGGTAACTTACATGCACATTAATGATTGCTAAGTGTTGTAATTTTATTCCTAAAAGGGAAAAAGTTTATATGAGTATATTCATTTGTCAAAAAGGTACAGTTCAGATTGTATGTTGCAATGAATGTAGATTTCATTCAAGAAACCTAGAATCTTGTAAAACTGAGGGGAATGGCTGGAAGTATAAATGAAAGGAAAACGACAGATGATTAATAGCTATTTAAGTTGGGTGACAGGTATGCTGTCCTTTTTTTTTGTATTTGTGTATTTTTTCACATTCTGACAGGAAACACTTGTACAGGATGCATGTGGTGGCACACACCTGTAAACCCAGCACTGTGGGAGGTTTAGGTGGGGGCGATAGTAAAACCCCATCTCTACTAAAAATACAATTAACCAGGGTGTAGTGGGAGGCACCTGTAATCCCAGCTACCCAGGAGGCTGAGACAGGGAAATTTCTTGAACCCGGGAGGTGAAAATTGCAGTGATCTGGTATCACCCTGCAGCACTCACTCCAGCCAGGGCAACAGAGCAGTGTTCTGTAAATGTTTTGTGCATATATTTCTGTATACATGTTATACATTAATAAAAACCTAAATAGTACATATGCACGTGATAATCCTAAATTAATATTTTGGAGTAATAGTGATGTTTTGTTTTATTTTAACGTGGAACACATTTGCTCAGGACATCATCAGTTGTATATTAATGTTCGAAGTTCTTCATTTATGTTTTAAACTTTGGGTGAGCCAGCGAGATCTTTTAATTTTTACCTCAATACAGTAAGTAGCATGGTTTTAACTATTTGAAATGCAGCTTTGTTTTCAGCAAGGTTCTCCCCTGAGAATGATGCTCCCCAGGCCAGGGCACACACACATCACCTGTGCACAGGATGCACTGAGCCTACAAGGAACCCGGTGAATCAGAATCAGAATGAGTAGCAGAGGTTGGGTCTGCAAAGAATATCTAGCAGGAAATGCAGGTAAGACTGAAAGGTCAAAATTCAGCAGCAAACATTTGTACATGCATTTGAGAAATCATTTATAACAAAAGCTGCTGGTTAAAATCGTGGTTTTGTGGCTTGGCAACACATCATAATCACCTGGAAAACTAAACTGTCTTGTGTTTTGGATCTAACTCCAGGGATTTTGATCTAATTGCTCTGTTACAATTTGGGTTTAAGGGACTTGGAAAGTTTCCCTTCATCAAGGTGATTCCCACGTGCCAGGGGTAAGAAGTGCTGGATGGGGTGACAGATGCTTTAGCTGTCAGGGATTTCCATGTGTGCTTCAGGATTTGCCCCATTGCAACTCTGGAGACTGGGGTTTTATAAAACATTCTTGCCCTGTTAAAAAGTAAGAGATGACGTTAAGACATACTTAGCTGTTTGGCTACATTGCAGAAAAGGAAAATGCCTTCTCCAGGGATCAGTTTTATGAGACAGGGTTTTGCTCTGTCAGCCAGGCTGGAGTGAAGTGGAGTGATCGTGGCTCACTGCAGACTTGACCTCCCATGTTCAAGTTCTCCTCCAGCTTCAGTCTTCTGAGTGGCCTGGGGACTGAAGGCATGCACCACCAGGCCTAGCTAATTTAAAACCTATTTTTTAATGCATTTTAGGTTTCAGGGTACATGTGAAGAACATGCAAGATAGTTGCATAGGTACACACATGGCAGTGTGGTTTGCTGCCTTCCTCCGCTTCACCTGTGTCTGGCATTTCTTCCCATGCTATCTCTCCCCAATGTACTTCTTTAGGTGTTTTCTTTCTGATCACACCCCTGAGAGAATTGCCCTTTTCCCTGGGTCTCTAAGGAAGAGTTCAGGACACTGAGGCTCAAGGCTGTCCTGCTGCAAATCACCCAGTTGATCAGGGGACTGCTGGCTGGTCCCCAAGGCTCCGTCCAGGCTCTGAGCAATCAGGGTGGATGGGGGCTGGAGATGTTGAGTCCTCAGCGTTCAGGACAGAAGGTTCTGGCTCTCAGTCTCAGTATTCCTGGGTTGTGTGTGCACCTGGGGCCTTCCTGGTGGGGTAAAACAGGAGGGGGCTTCCCTTTCCCAGCATGAGCAGAGATGACATGGGGCTTCTGTTCCTCTGTCCCGAGTGAGAAAGGAGCTCTGAGTGCTGGCCCCGCACAGAGGAGGTGACACTGGAGACTCATTGACTCACTGCTTCTGCATCTCACTCACTGCCCACCGCCTTTTCTCTTCCTTGCAGGTGGCTCCTGCAAATGCACCAGTTCTTGCAAGTGCAAAGAGTGCAAATGCACCTCCTGTAAGAAGAGTGAATGTGGGGCCATCTCCAGGAATCTGGGGTTGTGGCTAAGGTTGGGAGAGAGCCCTAGGCTGGCCCTGAGTGCATCCTTCTGGGGAACTGGGCTTTCTCTGTGCCTGTTGGCCATGTCAATTTCCCTCTGTGCTTTGTGCCCTGAGTTGAGACAGAACAGCAAATATTGTTTCTGGTGCGACACAAACCCCAACTGTACCACCCATGATTTTGGAGCAGAGTTGCACCAAGCTAAAAAAGCATCCTCTGGATCTGGGGCCCGAGCTGGAGCCAGGCTTGCTGTTGGGGCATGAATGTGCTGGGTCAAGTCTACTGCCATCTCTCACTCTTCCCTTCATCCCCAGGCTGCTGCTCCTGCTGCCCCATGGGCTGTGCCAAGTGTGCCCAGGGCTGCATCTGCAAAGGGGCATTGGAGAAGTGCAGCTGCTGTGCCTGATGTGGGGACAGCCCTGCTCCAAGATATAAACAGACCAACCTGCACAAACCTGGATATTTAAACAAACAACCCTGAACGTGTTGCTGCATTTCTTTTTCTGTTAAATATGTGAATGACAACGAAACAATTTTGACTTGAATCTTACTCTGGTCTTCTTTGTGTGGCCTTGGCAAAAATGGACTGGGGTGTCAGTTGAACCGGGATTTTAGAGACCAGGCTCTGGATGGAAATGTGAGCCACTAAAAATGTGAACAGCTTCAGGAAGCCAGGCTACCTCACTGAGTCTACACTGCTGTAAAATGGCATTGCACTGTGCCACACCACATGGGTGGGGGCCATACATGATCACTTCTAGTCTCATGTCAAATGTGGCACATAGATATCATCCCTCATTTTTATTTTCTGATTTTTCTGCCCAACTTTGATCCACATTGGATTTTAGGCTCTAAAGTGTCCGCAGTGCTGGAACCCAACTCCTCAGTTCCTTGAACTTACACAATGGGTGCTATGATTCTGGTGTTTCATCACTGCCAAATCTCATGTTGAATTGTGACCTCCAATATTGGGTCTAGTGGGAGGTTTTGGAATCATGAGGAGTGGTCCCTAAAGAATGGCTTGGTGCCATCCCATGGTGAAGAGAGTTCTTCCTCTGGTAGGTCACTCTGCAGCTGGTGGTTTAAAACAGCCAAGCACCATCTCCTTCTCTCTCTTGCTCCCTGTCTCTCCATGTGATGTACCTTCCCTCCTTTTGCCTTCTGCCAGGATTGTAGGCTTCCTGGGACCCTCACCAGAGGTAGATGCCTGCGCCACACTTCTGCACAGCTTGCAGAAGCAGAAGTCAAAACAAACCAACATTTTTTCTTTTTAAATTTCCTAGTCTCAGGGATTCTCTTCCAGCAAAGCAATCAGACTAACACAATGGAATTTTTCAAACACTACGGTGAAGGGACAGTGTTTATTTTCTATCCATGGAAGACTCAAACCTTGGTAAATGTAATCATATCCATTATGGAGATAATGAAATAAAACAAAAGATACAAAACCAATATTTAACATTCAACTAGAAAAAAATTCAATGAATACATGAAGAAATAAAGGAAAATGAAAGATGTACAAGCTTTGAACATATGATGGTGTTCACTGCAGACAGGAAACAGCAAACTAGACCAGGCACAGTGGCTCAGGCCTGTCTCTAATCCCAGCACTTTGAGAGGCCATGGTGGTTGGATCATTTGAGGCCAGGGGTTCAAGACCAGCCTGGCCAACATGATGAAACCTCATCTCTACTAAAAATACAGCAATTAATCGGGTATGACATCATGTTCTGGTAATCCCAGCTACTTGGGAGGCTGAGGCATGAGAGTTGCTTGAACTCCCGAGGTGAATGTTACAGTGAGCCAAGATTGCACCATTGCACTCCAGCCTGTGCAACTGAGACTCTGTCTCAGAAAAAAAAAGAAGAAGAAGAAGAAAGAAAGAGCAAACAGGCTCCAGTGTGTGGCTACACACCCTGAGCAGCACTGCCCAGCACATCCCCACAAGGGACCATCAGGCTTGACCTTCCCACAGTCACTGACAGGGCACTCACTGACCCCTGAGAGCTCTCTGTTGTGAAATCGCTCTGAATATTCAGGAATTTCTCCCAAGCTCAGGCTGAATTTGTTCCTCTTTCAAATTTCGGCCCTTGACTACTTCAAACCAGCAAAGTGACTGGGAATATGGAAGGAAATGCCAGGCATGTTCCTGACACAATGAGGTGTGTGTGATCGTGGGTTCCACATGAAATATTTCATGTCTGCCTGTGCAGGAATGATGGCAGATTCTGCAGTTTGAAGAGTGTGGTTTGGCTCACTAGGAAGAAGCGAGGCCCTGGCTGACTTGTAATTAAAGCCCACAATTAGTTCCCCTGGCTGTGGAGAGAATGCAATTTGACGTTCAATTAAAGAGGAAGATGATCCTCCTGGCCTAGAGGTGAAGACCGGGCTTGCTGACTGCTGCCCTGTGAAGAGATTTCTGAAGGTGGCCTGTGCCTGGTGCATGGGTTTTGGTGTCAGGCGGTCCTGGTTCACAGCCCACTTTTCCATGTACTGGCTATGTGGCCTGAGTGCATCATGGAAATTCTCTTAGCCTTCACTTCCTTGTTTGTAGAAAGCAGATTGTATCTCACCACAGGGATTAAACAACAGCATGGTCTGGCCCCTGACTAGGGTTTAATAAATAGTGGCGATTGTGATCATTCTCTGTATGCTGGCATTTTTGGAGAACGAATCCTGTTAAATAGTAAAGCTAAGAGAATGCTTAAAGGTTTGAAAACATTGCCATGGATTGGATGCTGGGAATGGGATTGCAACCTGGCTGTCCCTGCCAGGAGGAGGGTGAATGACCTGCAAAAAGCACTTTTCAATCAGATTCTGCCCCTGCATTTGAGCAGACATAAAAGCCTTTCTCATCCTTCATCTCATCTAATCACATGACTTCAGGAATGAGAGTCACAGGCCTCAAGACGGGAACAGCAAATATGCAGGGCCTGGAGTGCTGATGCTGTCTTCCAGAGTAGTTAAGTAACCTACCCAACGTCACATATCTCAGAAGTAAAGGGATGAATAAACCTATGCTGCACTGGGCCTGTTGCCCTGAACACAGCTGGTAGATTATGATGCCACTGGATGCCAAGGTTCAAAGATACACTCTTTAGAATGCGCAAATTTGGATCTTGGCTTAAGAGATGAGACTGATGCCCAGAGCGATCACAGAGCCGTGCAGCGGGACATGACCGTCAACAGAGTTCACTTCATACTGCCACCTCTTTGCTACATTTTTCATGTCCTTATCTTTCATGTGACTCGGTGTCACCAGAGTCGTGGGTGAGGGTATCATGGTGCAGTCGGCATGCATGAGTGTGAATCCCACCTCTGTCAATTTTAGCTGCATGACATAACCTCTCTGTAGCCCGGTCTCCTCTGCCGTACAAGGGGCATAATACTAACCTCTGGCTTTCAGCATTACAGGATTTAATACTTAGAAGAAACTTATAATTATGTGAGGTGGGTGCTCTACAATATTAACTATTGCTTTTTTGGATCATTTTAAGGAGCAAAGGGGATATTGATTTCTTTGAACACAAAGGCCTGGAGTGCTCAGCTGTGTATCCTGTTATTCTCATCTACCACACAAGCATGTGTCCTGTGGTCCAAAGAGACCATTCACTGTTCCCACAAACTTTAAATCAACACTAGGGTTACAAATCTATGAGCAAAGTTCTGTGCTTCATGTCAGATACAGAGGAATGACTGCCCTTTCTCTTACCACCTGCACCACCATTCAGTTAATATTTTACATTGAAATTATTAATATTTTCTTAAACACACTTTTATGAAAAGAAAACTCTTTTCCACCAAAGAAAATGAAAATGAATCTCGTCCCACACGTGGAAGATAGCCCCACATTAATGTGTGTGTGTGTATGTGCATGTATTACATTTACGGTTCTCTTTGCCATGCCCCAATGTAGCCGCTAGCTTCCTGTTGTTTATTTGGGAGTTTTTTGGATTCGTTTCTTGAGAGACAGTTTTGTCTTTGTTCCCAGCTGGAGTGCAATGGCACAATCTGCAACCTGCACCTCCGGGAGTCAAGCAATTCTCCTGCCTCAGACTCCTGAGTAGCTGGGATTACAGGTGACTACTACCACGCCCAGGTAATTTTGGTAATTTTAGTGGAGATGGGGTTTCGCCAGGTTAGCCAGGCTAGTCTTGAACTCCTGACCTCAAGTGATCCATCGGTCTCGACCTTCCTCAGTGCTGGGATTACAGGTGTGAGCCAGGTCCCTGTTGTTTAAAAGATTTCCAGCAATAGAGACGTGTCGGCGACATACCTGGGCCAAAGGAACAATTTATCATGGACGCTTTCCTTGAAGAGGCTGGCTGGATTTAAATAGGTGCACAACTTTTTATTTCTGTGATAGCTAGCCAGTTACTTGAACTCTTTTCTTTGTAGTCTTTTGATTAGCAAATGGGTTCATAAATTCTATTTCCATTTAGGATCGTTCTGAGGAGTCAAAGAATGAAAATGTTTGAAAAGGGACCGGTGGCCAGGCACCATGGCTCACGCCTCTCATCCCATCACTGTGGGAGGCCGAGGCGAGTCAATCATAAGGTCAGGAATTCAAGATTAGCCCAGTCAACACGGTGAAACCCCGTCTGTACTAAAAATGTAAAATAATTAGCTGGGCATGGTGGCAGACGCCTGTAATTCCAGCTACTCGGGAGGCTGAGGCAGAAGAATCATTTGAACCTGGAAGGCGGAGCCTGCAGTGAGAGGAGATCGCCCCACTGCTCTCCAGGCTGGTCGACAGAGTGAGAATGTCTCAACACAATGAAAACAAACAAAAGCAAAAGAAAACACTGATAGAGACTTCATGTTTTGCAGTAGGTATACCGAAGAGAAATAACTAGGTGTCTTCTTTTGGATATTTTTTGAGAGAGGTTTACTCCACCTGTTTTTCAGGCATAACTCAAACTCCCAGACTCAAGCAATCCTCCCGCCTCGGCCTCCTGAGTAGCTGGAGCTACAGCTTCCCACCACCTCCCGCGTCTTGCTTTCTAATTTAAAGCAGGGTCTGAGTATCACCTGAAATCATCTCTCTTTGGGGACATCCCGCATGTCCAGAACTGCCATCCAGTAGCGGGGCGGCCCTAAGGCTGTGGGGAGCATGGAAACTTATATGCAAAGGAGGACCTGGAGAAACTCACCCTGGCATCTTTTCAGGCGAGCAGAATAGACTGGAGAGAGAGGCCGCTCGGTGTTCCGGTGTTGCTGTGCACCTAGGAGCGGGTCCGAGGTATCCAGGCATGGACATGGACAGGCATGGCGGAGAACAAGGGGAAACGAATGCCACATGTGTGGCGGGAGCTCTGCATGCAACTTGCTCGCAACGGCACCCTTCCCGCTCTGCACTCAACAGATCCCGGGACTGGAGCAGGAGGCTGGGGCTGCACGGGGACTCCAGGATAGGCAGTGCTGAAAACGCCGGGGTCATGTGTGGGGTGGAGAGGATGGCGACGCCAAGGTCAGGTTCACGGACGCGGGGAGAAGAGGGTGGGAGGCAACCTCGTGGAAACTGGGAAAGGCAGTCGGGACCTCAGGGATGCCACAGGCCGCCGGGTGCACAGCCCCTCGCCCGCGATCTGGCGCCAAAGGAGCGGTACCGCGACGCGCACGGAGCAGAGCTCTGGGGATGGTGTGCCCGGCCCCTCTGCTTCGCACCGCCCAGCTCAGGACCGCCGGCAAAGAGGACTCAGCGGGGCAAGTTCAAGTGCGGGTTTTACTCTGTCGCCACGGACAGAGTGCATTGGCGCGATCTCGGCTCATTACAACCTCCACATCCCGGATTCAAGCAATTCTCCTACCTCATCCTCCCGGGTAGTTGGGACTACAGGTGCCTGCCACCACGCCCAGCTAATTTTTGTACTTTTAGTAGAGTCGGAGTTTTACCGCGTTAGGATGGTTTCGATCACAGACCTCGTGATCCGCGGGCTTCGACCTCCCAAAGTGTCTTTTTCTTCCTTTCTTTTCTTTCTTTTTCTCCCTCCCTCTCTCGCCTGTCTCTCTCTTCTCTCTCTTCTCTTTCTCTCTCCTCTCTCTCCTCACTCTCTAACCTTTCTCTCCTCTCCTATTTCTCTCCTCTCTCTCTTCTCTATCTCCTCTCTCTCCTCTCTCTCTCCTCTCTTTCTTCTCTCTCTCCTCCTCTGCTCTCTCTCCTCTGCCTCCTCTCTCTCTCCTCTCTCTCCTCTCTCTTTCTCTCCTCTATCTCTCTCTCACTACTCTCTCTCTTCTCTCTCTCTTCTCTCTCTCTCTCTCTCTCTCTCTCTCTCTCTCTCTCTCTCTCTCTCGTCCTGGGGTCGACCAGATGGCCCTACGTGCTCCGTGTCTGGCCTGGGTGCTCCGTGTCTGGCTGTTATGGTGGGCATTTTGGGGAGACATGAACCATCTTTGAGTCCTCCTCTGGCCGGCAACTAGATCCCTGCCCCTGTGCGCTGTATGTATTTCACTGCATGTTGTGATTGTGAGCCACTGGGTTATTACTGACACACCGTCTTCTGGTTGGGCCTGGATGCGTGGAGTGGTGTCTGGTCTACCGCTGAACTAGCTATCTGGCTCTGTTCTCGGTTGAGCCGCCGACTGGGGCCCGTGTTCCTTTTCTCCCGCATGTCCGCCTGAGTGTCCCGGCTCCCTGGTGCCGCCACGAGCACAGATCTCCAATGACCTACACGGGAGAGGTGGGGAGAAGCTGGTGCAGGCGGCCACCTGTTTACTTGCATGTGCGCTCCAGGTTGCGGGCACCCAGGGCAGTCACGACAACTCCACCACTTTGGCTCCGTGTCATGCATGTCAGGCATCCTCCTCTGCCATGGGGCTGTGTGCCATCCCTTCCCCAGAGCGGGGTCGGTCGAAAGCGGGCACCGTGTCTGTTGAGATTGGCTTCTTTGACCCGCTCAGGGTTTTCTAATCCATGTGGTAACCTTATGCTCTCCTGGGCCGCGACCGATTCGTGGTGGGCAAAGGACGGACATTCCTGGCGAATGGCACCGCTCTTCTCGTCCCGCCCGCGGGGTCCTCTAGCCTCTTCACCCTGCCCGTGGGGTTTGTGTCGGGAGGTGTAGGGGTATGGAATGCGGCCCGACCTCGCTGTGCGCTTCCGCCTGGCGGTGGCGGTGGGGTCCTGTGACGTGGCAGGCCTCCCTTGCCTTGCATGGGCGCCTCCTCTCTGAGGCGGTGAGGAGCTGGTCTCGCTGGGCAGTCATGTTGCCCCTTGCTGGGGTAGTGCGAGAGTTGGCTCCACTTAGCCTTTGCACCCCGGGGCTCCCACCACCGGTTGCTCTTGCGGGGTTCGCGTTTGGGTCGCGTGGAGAAGCTAAGATGGCGGAAGGTGTCATCACAGCGGTCGAGCGAGGTGAGACCCTTATCGCATCCCTTTGGGTGTTCCTGAGTGCTTCCGTGGGCGGTTCGATGAGGGGTGCCACATGGCTGGTGGTTTGTAACCAGCCCTCGGTGTGAAGAAAGCCTTCTCTAGTGATCCGAGAGGTGTGCCTCTGGGTACCGGGCTCCACCGGCCCACCACCTCTCCACGTAGTGGTAGCGCTGCTCTAGCGTTTTGGATTCACTCCTGTGTAGCCGCAGTTTTCTCTTCGTTGATGGGGAGAAGAGGCGTCCGCCAGTCCACAAGGTGGGGACCGAGCGCCATTCATCACCTACTGTGGCCCGAGCTCCCTGCAGAGTCGGGAGAGTTTCACCAGGACGGAACCTGCGTCCTCAGTGTTGTGGACGTTGTCGCTTGAAGGCTGGGTGAATGTGGTGTTCCGTTTGGCTCCTGACTCCCCTTCTGCTGTGAGCCGGCTCTCTGCCCGCTCGCGTGCTGGTTGGCTGTGCTGGAGGCTTCACTCCATATCTTCCCGGTGGTCTTCCACCCCTTCCACACTGGGTGCCTTGACCTTTCTCCTCGGCCTTGCCCGGGGTCTCGTTTTCTCCCGAGCCTGCTCTCCCGCTCTGTGTCTGCGTGCCACGTTTGTGGGCAACCCTTCCCGGGTCCGCTGTAGCCCCTCCCCGAGGTGTCCTGTGTGCCGATGTCTGGAAGCAGTGGAGTGTCCTTCCACGCATTGCGTGTCCCATTTCACGTGTGCGTGCACACGGCTGTGTCCCGGTGGTGGTCCCTCTTGGCTAGCTGTCATAAGGTCGACCTCTGCCTTGCCGGCCACCAATGCCGCGGGTCGGGTGTTGGGTCCCTCATCCTGTTCCGGTGGGTGCGAAGGAGGGCTTCTCTTGCCTTATGGCTGCCGTCGGAAGTTGGGACTGTGTGGGTCACCGGCCCCCTCCACTCTTGCACCTGCGCAAGCCGGTGAGGCACGGACTTTGACCCTGCGGGCGCACGGGTGTTGTGGTCGCACGTCGTGGGTGTCCCACGCGTCGGTCACCAAGGGCCGCCTCCCGCTCGTCTCTTGGAACCGGCACGCCCGCGGGGTGGTTAGCGCCACACCCCCTTGCCTCTTCATGACGTCTTCCGCCCACGTGGGCGCCGACCCATCTCGCGTGGGCTCTTTCCCCCAGCTTCCGCTTTCGCATCTCTCCCCAATCTCTTGCCTTCCCCCACGCTTCCCCTGGTCTCGCTCCGCTCCCTCCAACTCGTTACCCGGAGGCCGCGACCGCCGCCCTCAAGCCCTTACCTTACCTGATCGATCCTGTCAGTATCATATGCTTGTCTCGAAGACTAAGCATGTCTAAGCACGCATGCGCACGGCGCAGGGAAACTGCGAATGTCTCCATTAAATCATGCGGAGTTAAATCATGCGGTGGCTGAATCCTGTAATCCCAGCACTTATGGGAGGCCGAGGCGGTGTGAATCCACGAGGTCGAGAGACCAAGACCATCCTGATCAACATGGTGAAACCTCCCGTCTCTACTGAAAATACAGAAAATTAGCCGGGCATGGTGGCCCGTGCCTGTAGTCCCAGCTACTTGGGAGGCTGAGGCGTGGGGTGGTGGCTGAACACAAAGGGGGCAGGTTGTGGTGAGCCGGGACCAGGCCATTGCACTCCAGCCTAGGTAACAAGAGCGAAACTCGGTCTAAAAAAAATCGATTGTGGTTCCTTTGGTCGCTCACTCCTCTCCTTAAATACCTGTTTATTCCGGAAGTAATCCATGCGACGGGTGCTGATCCCCTTCGTGGGGGGATGCAGGCATTGATCATTTCAAAACCCACATGGTCTGGCCCCGGCCGGGGTGTGGGCGCTGTGCACTTGGGTGACTCAACGTCGGGCCAATCGTGCACACCCTGTCAGCTTTTGATGGTAGTCGCCATGCCTACCATGGTAAGCACGGGTGAAAAGGGAATTGGGGTTCAATTCCGGAGAAAGAAGCCTGAGAAGTGGCTGCCACATCCAAGAAAGGCAGCAGGTGCACACATTACCCACTTCCGACCCCTGGAGGTAGTGACGAAAAATAATACGGTACTCCTTTGAGGCCTAGTAAGTGGAGTGAGTCCACCTTAAATCCTTTAAGGAGGATCCGTTGCGGAACAAGTCTGGTGCCAGCAGCCACAGTAATCTCAGCACCGATAGCTTATTAAAGTTGCTGCAGTTAAGATGGGCTGCACTGGGAAGATGTGGCACCTGTACATTGCACTGTATCATGCGGCAATCCTAAACGATGAGTTCATGTCCTCTGTAGGGACATGAATGAACCTGGAGAGAATGTGGTTCTCAGCACACTGACCAGAAGGGAAAATGGAAAACACTACGTGTTCTCACTCCTGGGGCGGTGATGAACAATGAGGACGCAGAGAGGGGAGCAACCCCTGGGGTCTAACGGGGGTAATGTGGAGGGACAGAGGGTGTGGGGAGTTGGGGGGGGACATGGATGAACCTGGAGAGAACCTGGTTCTCAGCAAACTTGCCCAGAAAAGAGAAAATGGAAAACAGCGTGTGTTCTCACTTTTGGGCCGGTGATGAACAATGAGGACAAGGAGAGGGGAGCAATCCCTGGGATCTACTGAAGGTAATGGGGAGTGACAGAGGGTGGGGGGAGTTGGGGGGACATGGATGAACCTGAAGAGAACATGGTTCTGAGCAAACTTGAACAGAAAAGAGAAAATGTGAAACACCGGGTGTTCACTCCTGGGAGGGTGATGTGAACAATGAGGATGCGGAGAGGAGAGTAACCGGAACAGCGGGTTTGGGGGTGGGAGCTGGTGAGGGATACTGGGGGAGAGAAGTGGCAGAGGTGGGGAAGGCAGCAGCAGAATCGCTCTGCCACGTGTTGTGCAACTTAGGTTACTTGTTCTGTGCACATGGAACCCCCCGGAACGTAAAGTGCAATTTCAAAACAGCTCGCATAGTTTTGGGTCTTGGGAGTGGGTGGGCCACCCGCCATCCCTAAGTTAGAATCCCGCCCAGGCGGGAACGATACGGTAGCGCAGTGCTGCGGAGCCTCGGTTGGCTTGAGACGGTGGGTCCCCAGCAATCCCCGCCGCCGGGCCGCTCCGCCCCGCGCACTGGGCGTGTCCCCCCACGCGCCGTGACCAGGGTCAGGTGCGGGAAGTGGTGCCCCTCGGCCTGCCGGGCTGCGGCCATGAAGGCGGCCAACCCCCGCCCAGGACGCAACGCACGTTCGCCGGGAAGCTGGCGCTAGGCCGTTCATAGACGACCTGCTTCTGGGTCGTAGTTTCTTATGTAGCGGAGTAGGTAGCTCAGTGCGGTGTATATGGAAGTCAGCCCCCGACACAAGTGTGTGGGGGGGGTCGGGCGTGGCGGGCGCATCAGTCAGTCCGTCTCCCTCAAGCCTCGTTCCACGAGGCCCGCCATGCGGGCCTTGGGGCTGGCGGCCCAGGGATGGCGGGGGTCTGCCCCTTGTGTTCTGGCCCTCTCCAGCCCCCGCGACCATGGTGTCAGGCGGGTCCGAGCCGGCGGTGGCTTTTCTGCTTCTTCCCCGGTCGACCAGATGTCGGGAGCGGGGGCGGACTCAGCGTCTAGCCGGCTGTAGCTGAGGTCGTGACCTGTTTTCTTGTGCCCCTCCTCCCCCCGCCGCGAGTATGCCACGCACAGACACACACACACACTTGCTGGAAATGCAAGGGCGGATCAAGAGGTCAGGAGTCCGAGATCAGCCTGGCGAACATGGCGAAACAGAGGGAGACCCTGTTTCAGAAAAGATTAAAAACACAATAAAGAAAAAAACCCGCACGGACTCCAGACGCCGCCGCGCCTTCGCCCCCACACCCCCAGCGCCTACCCCTGCCTGGCCGCACAGGGAAAAAGTAAAGGAAAAAAAGCCGGACACAGCGACGACCTATCTGCCTCTCGGATTTGCGGACGGAAACTGAAAGTGGGTTTGAAGAGCAACTAGAAGTTCGGCGCGGGCAGTCCCGCTACGCGGCCGTCAATGGGGGGGGGGGTGTGGGCCGGTTAAAAAGAGGCAACCCGTGTCCGATGCCGTCGTCGTAAGGTCCACGGCAGCCGGTGGGTCGGCCTTGCACAGCCAGCCGGAGATCGAGTCCGGCGGCCGACATCTGATCGTCCCTGGAGTCACCGATCGCGTGCGCGCCGCGTCGCAGCCCGGCACGCGGACACATAACTGCTTCGGACGGGAGGGCCTGGTTTGTGACCTTGATTACCTTTTGCCTTTCTTCCCACCCTCTTGTTTGCTTGCTTCTTTTTGCCGTTTCTTTTCACTTTAATGTGTTTCATTGATCATTTCTCGGTTTCCTTGTTTAATGATGGACATAGAGATGGATCGATTTAGAGGCAGGCGGGGTCTCTGTCTGTTGCCCATTTCTCTCTTCAATCTTCTCTTCTGCGGGCTGGTGTTTGTACATAGAAATACATTCATAAATTATAAATAACATGCAGTATTAGATATGCAAATAATTCTCTATGATTGTTCTACATCTATGTGTGTGTAAATATTTTATTATCAATCGATTTATTTAGAGGCAGACTTTTTAAATTGCATTTTAGGTTCTGGGGCACATGTGCAGAACATGCAAGACAGTTGCATAGGTACACACGTGGCAGTGTGTTCTGCTGCCTTCCTCTTCACCCACATTTGGCATCCCTCCCCAGCTCCCCCCACCCCCACTGTCCCTCCCCTCTTCCCCCCAATAGACCCCAGTGTGTAGTACTTCCTTCCCTGTGTCCACGTTTTCGCATTTTTCATCACCCGCCTAGGAGTGAGAATATGCGGTATTTCATTTTCTGTTCTTGTGTCAGTTTGCTGAGAAGGATGGTCTCCAGGTTCATCCATGTCCCTACGAAGGACACGAGCTCGACGTTTTGGATGGCTGCATAATATTCCATGGTGTATATGGACCACATTTTCCCAGTCCAGTCTATCATCGATAGGCATTTGGGTTGGTTCCAGGTCTTTGCTGTTGTAAACAGTGCTGCCATGAATATTCGTGCGTATGATCCTTTGGATATATACCCAGTAACTGCATTGCTGGGTCAAACGGAATTTCTATTTCTAAGGCCTTGAGGAATCGCCACACTGTCTTCCACAATGGTTGAACTCATTTACACTCCCAACAGCAGTGTAAAAGTGTTTCTATTTCTCCACATCCTCTCCAGCATCTGTCGTCTCCAGATATTTTAATGATCGCCATTCTAACTGGAGTGAGATGGTATCTGAATGTGGTTTTGATTTGCATCTCTCTAATGACCAGTGATGATGAGCATTTTCTCCTATGTTTGTTGGTAGAGGCAGACCCTTCCACATTTATTTATTTATTTATTTATTTATTTATTTATTTATTTGGGAGAAGGCTCACCTTTCTTTCTTTCTTTTTATTTTTCCTTTTCTTGTGCAGTGTTCGTGCCAAGGGCTTGAGACAGCTAGCGTGACTTGCCCCATCTTGGCTGCTGGACCTATCTGCACTCCCCCATCTGAGGGCTGTTGAGCTGAGACAAAGGCTGTGGTCTGAGTCACTGAGGCAAAAACACAATGCCAAGCAAAGGTATGTGGTTTATGAGGACATTGTGCTGTCTGTCTTTATGTCCCCATCAGTCTCTGTGTGAGTAATAAAACTTGCTGCAATTAAGATGCCTAAGAGGAGCAAAGACCCCTGCCCATATTTTCCCTGGAGCTAAGTCTTTGTTCCACCCCATGATGGAAAACAGGTTTAACAAACCACCTTAAAGGCATCTTTGAAAAACATAAACTTCTTTTTGAGTTATTTTCACAAGCCTCTGATAAATATTTTGTTTACCCTTTATTTGCATAAACTTCTTTGTGAACTATTTTCACAAGCCTCTGATAACTATTCTGTTTACCCTTTTTTTTTTACATAAACTGTGAGCTATTTTCAGGAGCCTCTGTTTACCCTTTCTTTGTGAGATAAAGTAACTGTAAACAAGAAAAAATGTATAAAAGCTGTAACCCACAAGAATAAATTTGCTACGTTTCCACCCTCGGTTACATAGGCCTCCAGACTCCGCTTTCTCTTTCTTTCTTTTTTCCACACACTCTCTCCCTCAGGTTGAACAGGACATTTACGTTGGCGGTCTGGGGGACTCCTGCAGGTCGGTAGCCCCCCGGCAAATGTGCCAGACCCCGACATTTTCTATTTTCTTTTTTTCTGAGATGGAGTTTCACTCTTGTTACCCAGGCTGGAGTGCAATGGCACGATCTCGGCTCACTGCAATTTCTGCCTCCTGGGTTCAGGCAATTGACCTGCCACAGCCTCCTGAGTAGCTGGGATTACAGGCATGCGCCACCATGCCTGGCTAATTTTTTGTATCTTTAGTAGAGATGGGGTTTCACCGTGTTGACCGTGATAGTTTTGATCTGTTGACCTCATGATCCACCGGCCTAGGCCTCCCAAAGTGCTGGGATTACAGGCTTTAGCCACTGCACCTGACCCTTTCTTTCCTTTTCTTTCTTTTAAAGCAGGCTCACATTTCTCCTCTCTCTCTCTCTCTCTCTCTCTCTCTCTCTCTCTCTCTCTCTCTCTCTCCTCTCTCTCTCTCTATCTCTCTCTCACTGTTTCTCTTTCTCTCTCTTCTTCCCCACCCCATGCTTTGGACCAAGCCTTCATTTCTCCTCAGGTTTCTCCCATCCCCACTCCCTGGGACTACATGCATGTGCCACGCCACCACAGAGGTTAACTCTTGCATTGATTTTACTGTATGTATGTATGTGTGTACGTATGTATGTATGTGTGTGAGATGGGGTTTGGGGTTTCACCATGATGCCCAACCTGGTCTGGAACTCCTGCTCTCCAGAATTGCACCTGCCTTGGCCTCTCACCTTGCTGTTGTTACAGGCCTGAGTTACTGTGCCTGACTCCATCTTTATTGACAGGCCAGCCAGCCTGCCTACCTGTCATCCATCCATCTGTCTGCCTGTCTTACCTGTCACCTTCTTAGTAGGCATATGGTCTCACTTTGTGGTCCACAATCTGGACACATGTATTTCTTTTTAAACTTTCATGATGATGCTGCTGCTGATCATCATTTATACAGGTGGAGGTGGTGTCAACTGACAGCTCAAGATGATCTCAAACGTTTGTGCTCCAGCCGTCCTTTCATGTTGGCCTTTCAGACTGCTGCGATCACAGGAGTGAACGTGGAAAGGGCCTGGTCATATTCGTCTTGCGTGTTTCTTTCCAGTCCTTGTTTCCAGTCTGGACACACAGCAGATAATACGGGTGTTGCAAACAAAGGCAATTTTCTCACGCATCTCACGATTTTGCCTTTTCTTTCCAGTGCCACAAACCGCATCAAGGGTTGTTTTATATAGTGTAGAAAGCTTTGGCGTTTGCCAAGTGCACCTGATTTTTTTTTTGGATGGAGTCTCTCTCTCTCTCTCTCTCTCTCTCTCTCAAAGCTGTGTTGGAAAACTGTTCTTAGGACAAATTTTCATACTCCGTGAAAATCTCCCCTTCAAATGAGCATCTCTTGAAAGAAGAAAATGATTTTAAAAATAAAGAGAAAGACAAAAAACACGCAGTGGAAATTTCTTTGGCCGCCTGCCAGGTTGTATCTTGGGCCCAATGGGAGGGAGGGAGGGAGGGTGGGAAGGGAGGGAAGGGAAGGGAGAAAGGAAGAAAGGAAGGAAGAAAGAAAGGAAGGAAGGAAGAAAGGAAGGAAGGAAGGAAGGAGGGAAGGAAGGAACAAAGAAATGAAAGAAGGAAGAAGTCAGCGAGCAAGCTGCAGTGGGTGGGTTAGATTTAAAGTTTTTGGTGCTAAGTCCTTGCGGGAGGTCCAAAAAGGCAAACGGGAGCCTTCAACCCAGGGGAACCTCATTGAGGCTGCTTTTAAATTCACCAGCGACCGGTTTCACCAGATTGCCTGGGTGGGCCAGATGGGACTAGACTGCATTACCTGGGAGTGTGCTGTACTTGCTGGCTGTGGGGGCGGGTTGACTTACTTACAAGATAAACTGACCGCCCCGGCGGGAAAACTAAGATGCATTTCTAGGGTGCCCGGGTGTGACAGTGGCACATCGGATGCCCTTCTTTCAGTCAGCAGCCTGCCTTTAGCTTCCTCAGACATGAGGACAACTTCCCATCAGAGCCTCTTTCTTTCCCTCTTTCCACCATGGAGATGACACACATGAGAGAGAGAAAGAGCTCAATAGATGCTGCTTCTCCTCATTTGTGGAATCATCAGTCACCTGCAGACAGATGGGAGACTAGACAAAGGGGCGAATCAGACACATTTTCTGGGTCCTCACTGTCAGGATGGTCTCTCTCTCTCTCTCTTTCTCTCTCTCTTTCTCTCCCACTCCCTCTAGCACAGCATGCACGCACTCTTTCCACATCTATGACACAAAGCACACTAATTATCCTCTTCAGCACTATACATGTTGAGTCAACCGAGCTCATCACCCCATGGCTGAGAAAACACCTTCTCTATGATATAAAGATCGGCTGAGCTGGACGAGGCGGCCTTTGCCTGTAATTCCTGCACTTTGGGAGGTGGGACCAGGTGGATCACTTGAGGCCAGGAGTTCAAGACCAGACCGGCCAACATGGCGAAGCCCCGTCTCTACAGAAAATATAAAAATGTGCCAGGTGTGGTGGCATAAACTTGTTATACCAGTAACTCACTAGGCTGAGGCAGGCCAGTCACTTGAACCAGGGAGTCCAACGTCGCAGTGAGCTGACATCCATGCCATGGAAATCCAGCCTGGGTGACAGAGTGAGACTCTTTCTCAAAATAATAATAGTAATGAAGTTTAGCTGGGCATGGTGGCAGCCGCCTGTTAATCCTAGGTGGGCAATCCTGTGAGAAAAAAAAGAAAGCAAAAAAGCAAAAAAAAAGGGGGGGAGGGAGGGACAAAGGGATGGAGGGAGGGAGAAAGAGACAGGAGGGACTGAGGGAGGGGGGAGAGAGAGAGAGACTTAAATTCTGGAGTGAAGTGGTGTCATCCTAGCTCACTCACAGCAGTCTAGACATTCCTTCGCTCGAGATTCTTCCACCTCAGCCTCCAGAGTACCTGGGACTACAGGCACATGCCACTGTGCCCAGATTATTTATTTAGCTTCACCACGTTGGTCAGGCTGCTCTTGAACTCCCGATCGCAGGTGACCCTCCCGCCTCAGCCTTCCAAAGTGATGGGATGACATGCGTGAGCCACCGTGCCCTGCTTGTGCCCAGATCATTTTCACTGGTTTTCTACAGACGGGATTTAATCGGTTGTGACTCAGGGATCTAGTATTTAAAATGCAAAGAAACGGAGAGGGAGAGAAAACTAAAGAAACTGGCATTCAATGTGCTATGTGTGGACGGTCTACCTGGACTGATAATGAATGAAATCGTCACTGCCCATGGGGTCGATATTATACGATGGCAAGGCTACACCGACCGGGCAGGAAAACTGCGATCTCAGCTTGGCCACAATCCCATGTGCATCTCATACTGAATCTGCCCATTTGTCAGCTCTGGGAAATAGACTTTTCATCTTTGAGACATGGTCTCATCGGGCACCCAGGCCGGAGCGTCGTGGCGCCATCTCGTCTCCCTGCTACCTCCGCCTCCCAGGCTCAGCTACTCGGCACGCTGAAGCAGGAGAATCACTTGAACCCGAGAGGCGGAGGTGGCAGTCAACTCAGATTGCACCACAGTGCGCTCCAGCCTGGGCTCACTGCAACCTCCGCCTCCTGGGTGCAAGCGCTTCTCCTGCCTCAGCCTCCCGAGTTGCTGGGATGACAGGTGTTCTCCAGAGAAGAAAAATCATGGGATGCCTTTACCGAATCCTACACACCTATGCACTTTTGGGTTTGTGTACTTTTAGTCATCAAACTTTTAGTCATCAAACAGACATGCCTCCCAACACTCATTCTCTCTCTCTCTCTCTCTCTCTCTCTCTCTCTCTCTCTCTCTCTCTCTCTCTCTCCCCCTCTCTCTCTCTCTCTTGTTATTCACCTTGCCTAAAGAGACACCCATTGAAAGCAAGAGAGAGCTCCTTCCAATGATATTATGGATCTAGAGACAGCGTCTCACTCTGCCACCCTGACTGGAGTGTGGCGGTGCCATCCTAGCTCACTCACTGCAGTCTAGACACTTTTTGGCTCAAGAAATTCTTCCGCCTCAGCCTCCAGAGTACTTGGGACCACAGGCACAAGCCACTGTGACCAGATCATTCATTCAATTATTCATTCATTTACTTGAGACGGGGTTTCACCAGGTTGGTCAGGCTAGTCTGGAACTCCCGACCTCAGGTGGTGGTCCCCCCTGACACGGCCTCCCAAGTGCTGGGATGACGGGGCGTGAGCCACCGGGCCCAGCCCCTCAGATCAGTTTCTAAATGTTTTCTTTCTTTATTTCTTTTCTTTTCTTTTTTTTTAGACGGAGTTTTGCTCTAGTTACCCAGACTGGAGTGCAATGGTGCGATCTTGGCTCGCCGCAACCTCTGCCTCCTGGGTTCAGGCAATTCTCCCACCTCAGCCTCCTGAGTAGCTGGGATTACAGGCACGCACCACCGTGCCTGGCTAATTTTTTTGTATCTTTAGTAGAGACGACGTTTCACCATGTTAACCAGGATGGTCTCGATGTCTTGACCTCGGGATCCACCTGCCTCGGCCTCCCAAAGTGCTGGGATGACAGGCCTGAGCCACAGCGCCTGGCTTAGTTTCTAAATGTTTTCTACAGACAGGGGCTCATCACTTCGTTGCAATACTCCTTACCAGGCATCTCAAAGTTTTGGGATGATGGATGGGCTCGAGCCACACTGTGCCTGGCCTCCGAGGACTGATTTGCGACCACAGCTGATGTGCTAATCTTTTTTCTTTTTTCCATCTTCTCTTTTTGAGGCGGAGTCTTGCTCTGTGCCAGGCGAAGTGAGGCGCTTCGCTTTGGAAGCAGCAGCAGCGCTGCCTTCTAGAGCCCCATTCAAATGCAGAAAGCCCTGTTTCCCTTCTGAAGCCTGAGGTGATGGCTTCCATTTCCTCGGGATCCCCTCCATTCCTTTGGAAGCTTTCGCAGGCACCGCCACACAAGAAGGCTGGCTGTGGCTGGGGTTTGGTGGATGCGGTGGGGCTGGAAGAGTCTCCTTTTCTTCTGCTTTAGCCTTGGGTAGCTAGAATGACAGGCGCGCACCACCACGCCCGGCTACTTTTTCTATTTTCGGGAGGGATGGGGTTTCGCCATGTTGGTCAGGCTGGCCTTGAAAGACTCCTGACCTCAAGTGATCTGCCCTCCCGGGTCTCCCAAAGTGCCGGGATGACAGGCGTGAGCCACCAGGATTTCACCCTTGAAGAGCAAGTGCGTGCGGGCCAGGAGCAGTGGCTCACACCTGTCATCTTAGCAGTTTGGGAGGACTGGGAGGGAGGATCACTTGAGGTCAGGAGTGCGAGGTCAGCCTCGCCAACGTGATGAAACCCCACCTCTACCAAACGTACAAACGATTAGCCGGGTGTGGTGGCAGACACCTGTGATCCTGGCGACTCAGGAGGCTGAGTTAGGCAGGCGGGCGGGCAGGCAAGCAGGCAGGAGAATCCCTTGAACCTGGGAGGCAGAGGTTGCCTTGAGCTGAGATCACGCCGTTGCACTCCGGCCTGGGCGACAGAGGTGAGATTCTGTCTCAGGGGAGGAAAGAAAAAAGAGCGAGTTCGCAACCTACCACCTTTCGCTGTGGCCAGCCCTTCCTCAGGCTCTGAAGGACGCGTCATTTCTGACATAGGTTGACTCCATCGATCCCCTCTCTCCATTAGTGATTCAGTTTAAGTAACTAGGACTTTGTGTCGCCCCATACCGAAGACGGGTGTGTGGAATCCCGCTGGGAGGGAGGAGAGAAACGGATCGGGGTATCGGGTGACCTGAGCCTGCCTGGGGAGACCGGCACCCTTTGCCACTCACAACAAGGTCAGGCGGGGGCAGAGGGAGAGCTTTGCCTTTGGCCCGTTGTAGGTTCGCCTGAAACATCAGCTCCTCGGAGACAGATAAATCAGAGAACAGGCCAGACACGTTTTGTTTCTGGGACCCATCTTCACGGGAGCCTGCGGAATGAAATCCCCCGGGATGACTTGAGTTCCACAGGGTGTATCTTCTCCGACTGTAGATCCTGAGACCTTCGGTTCTGTGGGAGAAGGAGGACCCTGCCTGTTCCACGAAAAGGAAAGAGCGCAGGCTTAGAGGGGCCGAGAGGAATCCAGAAGGACAGATGGGCCCTGCTGGGCTTCACCACTCAGTGTAGGATTTGGGGAGGTTGAATCCAGGCTCCCACTTGGATGGGAGGAGTATGTTTCAGACTTTTCTCTCTGTCACTCGTGGCATCTATACTTCTCGTGTTTCCCTGACAGACTTCTGAACTTAAAAATAAACAGTTAAGGAAAATCTTACCTAGTGAAACCCATCACGGAGGCAGGCGCTAAAAAAGAAAGCTCATTACCTCGGCATACATTTCTGGACATAGGACCTATCGCAGGGTGTCCGTGTGAGGGATTTCTAAGACATGGTCACCGTATCGCTACTGGGCTGGGACGGCAGTGATGTTCTCCTGGTGAGACGACGCGTGGACTAATGTGTAGCGTGCAGGCTCCGACCGACGTCAGAGGTCAGATGCGGGTGCTCTGGGATTCACTGAACTAGATTCCTCGCTGATTCACCGGAGGGTGGACTCGGGTGAACATGATTCAGAAATGCATACTAGGCCTCCGGGCGTGGTGGCTTATGCCCGTCATCCTGGCGCTTTGGGAGACTGAGGTGGGTGGATCACAACAAATCGAGAGTTCGAGACCTGCTGGAGCAAAGCAGAGAGACCCCGTCTCTACTAAAAATACAAAATAAACCCGGCACGGTGGTACATGCCTGACATCCCAAGCTACTCGGGAGGCTGAGGCGGGAGAATCGCTGAAATCCAGGAGGCAGAGGTGTCGGTGAGCCGAGATCGTGCCACTGCAATCCAGCCTGGGCGACGAGGGCGAAACTTTGTGTGGGGTAAAGGATGGGGGGAAGAAACGCCAAGTTTTGGGAGGGCAGACTTGACCCCGAGACAGGAGGGAGCGTGCTGCAAGCCGTCTTGTTCTCCCCGCTGTCTCTGGGAGTGTGGATTTGGCGGACCTTCGTTTCCCTGTAACGGGTATCGCCACTCTGAGGTGGTGGGTCTGGAGTCCACTCGGAAACGCTATGGACTGCACTTCCATCTTAGATAGGTCCCATCTACACCTCCAGCCTCCGTCCACATGCCCCCGTCCCTGGTCTCCTCTTCCTTCTCTCTGCGGGAATGGAAGCTCCAGACGAACCCATGAGCAGGTGCTTAGGCCGTGTCCCCTGGGGGCTCTGGTCGACTAGTCGCAGGCGGGCATCACCCGAGAGGACTCCCTGGGCTCAGAAACGACCCGGTCTGAGGGGCATCGGGGAGAGGCCAGCGACATGGCATGCCTGAGCCACCCCGGTCCCCCAACCTCCACCCCGACTAAGAGCGATCCAGCATTCCGTTCTTTCCCGTGCTGATGCCTGCAAGCGTCAGTTGTCTTTGGGCATCACCTAGCGACCACTGTGATGGCAAATCGAGGTGGAGAGGAGGGAGGTCTGCTGGGGGACTTCACAGAGCCTGGGGCGACCGGTTTCTCTTCCTCCCATCTGGAGGCCCCTCCCTGTCTCCCTCATTGCCTGGGGAACCTCTGCCCTGGGTGGGGGCCCTATTGTTCTTTGACTGGTACTTCCTGTCTGTTTTTTGGTGTCTTTCGTGCCCCATAGACTCCTCTACATGGGCTTTATGAGGAGTTGGTTGATTTTATTTTTGAAGCTTTCCCCTGCCCTCTTTACTCCAATTCGATGAGTTTGTGAGGTGGGTTCCCCCCAACACTGTGCCTCTTACCACCCTGCGTGGAAACATTCTGGAGCCAGCCGGTGGGCCTTTGTCTTCTCTCCCCTCCCCCAACCCTTTGCCGGTTGACATTTGCATGGGTGATGGCCAGGCCTCACCTCACTCAGTGGCCACTGTTTTATGAAGATGGGGGTGGGGGTTGGGGTGAGGCACAGTCCCACTTCCCCAGAGGCAGCTGGGGGCGATGGCCTTTGGTCCACATTGTCGAGCACGTGGGTGGGCTGGACTGCAGCGGTGGGGCTTTTTCACCCCTTCTTCACTCCTCAGGCGTCCCTCCCTTCTCTAGGTTAACTTCATCTTGGCTGGGTCTCTCAATCGCCATTTATCATGATGTCTTATTTTCTCCTTCCTCGGGTCAGCACATTTGCAAAACGGGAAGGCCATCGTGGCGCCACACTGGGCCGTAGCAGTATTTTCCCGAAATAGAAACGCTGTCTAAAAAGTGATACTTTGCTCGCTGAAGATGACGGGAGGCGATGCCTTGGCACGGAATTCCAGGAAGGTGTATCTTTTTCCCGGGACGTGTGAGCTGCTGTTTCTCTGCTGTTGTTGACTAGCGTTTTTGTGGATTTCTCGACGTCTAGTGACAGCCGGTTGATGTAAACTGTACTTCATCATGTGATAACCCGCTTTTTGCCAGTTAAAACTAACTCTCTCTTTCTCAGACTGAAAGCTGTTCAGGCTTTATGTTAGCTTCCTGAGCTGGGCAGACTCCGTCTTACCTTCTACATGTTAGTGATTTTCCCACCGTTCTGTAGGTAAGCAGAGTAAGTAGCTGGGGCGGGCTGACGATGGGCACCTCCAGAAACGCATTTGTGAATAAGAGGCCGAGTTAAGCCATACCAGCAGAGCCTGGGAATGTGGGCAGGTGCTGTCCAGTGCCCAGAGCCCCCATTACCTATATAAGTTGAACGTCTTTTGTGACAACTTTACCCCTCGCACCTGGCACTGTTTTATTTCTCGTGGACTAGTTTATCTTTGAACTTTTTGCTTACTCTGCTTTTGTGAAACATTTCCTTCAGCTGAGTTCCCCCTCCCTTTAAAAACTAGAGTATAAAACACCACCTAACATTTTCTTAGGGGCCGAGAAAATTTTGGGCATCAGCCACCTCTCGGTCACTGGCATAATAAAGGACTCATAATTCAATCTCAGAGTGTGGTGCATTTTTAGACTTGCTCGGGTACAACAATAAATTCTTCTCTTCTTCTTCTTCTTCTTCTTCTTCTTCTTCTTCTTCTTCTTCTTTTCTTCTTCTTATTCCTCTTGTTCTTCTTCTTCTTCCTCTTATTCTTCTTGTTCTTCTCCTTCTTTTTCTTGTAGTTTTTTTCTTTCTCTGAGACAAGGTTTCACTCTTGTTACCCAGGCTGGAGTGCAATGGTGCGATCTCGGCTCACCACAACCTCTGCCTCCTGGGTTCAAGAAATTCTCCCACCTCAGCCTCCTGAGTAGCTGTCATTACAGGCAAGCACCACCATGCCCGGCTAAGTTTTTGTATTTTTAGTAGAGACGGGGTTTCACCATGTTGACCAGGATGGTCTCGATCTCTTGACCTTGTGATTCACCCACCTCAGCCTCCCAAATTGCTGGGACAACAGGCTTGAGCCACCATGCCCGGCCTGCAAAATGTATTTCAATGTAGTCCCTTCATTTCATTCTTGAGGAATCAGCATGTGAACATGATGTTTCGGTGGCGAAATTTAGGACACGAACGTGTCAAAGAATATTATACTTCCGGTTTACTGGAAAACATCACAGTTGTGACAGTCACACCTGACACTTTGGTTAAAGAAAGAGAAGACGGACAGGGGTGTCACAGAAGTATGCAATGATTTGACAGTTGGAATAATCTGTAGGCCTTCTGAGAAGCTGCAGATGAAAAATACCTGGTGAAAAAGCCTGTAATATGGTGGTCGCGGTACATTGGTAGTAATCATCATTCCAATCATGTGCTCCAATAACTGCTGCTTCTGATCACTGAAAACTAGACTCAAAGTATCAGATTGCTTGACAAGCTTATACTACCAATCCCCTATAATGAAAGGTAGTTTAAATCTGGAAAGAAGGCAAAGCATACTGGTTAGTCAATAACTTTTTGATGTAATCAAGGCTACACTGCAATACATACTCAGGTGCATGGCGTTCATAACAATGCATACTGTGGTGCGGAGTTCATTCCAATTACCATATTTTATGTTTATTGTGTGATATAGCTAGCCTAGAGTTAGAACCTGTCCACTGCCATTTTATAAAAAGAGACAAAACTGTTTCCATTCTCCTCACAATAACTGCTAACCTTGGTTTCTGTAAACTGCTAATTTACTTTTCAAAAAGTAAAGCTGCATGCCTTCTCTTATCTGTAACTATCAGAATTGCTGGCCTTTGTTTACTGGTACTGACCAGAGTAAGCACCCCCAGATAATTCCAACCTGGCGCCAAGCAACTGAAAAATCTGTGGACCACACACCTGTCCAAATAATGTATAAGCTAATTTTTATCTTAACCTCTGTAAACCACGTAAGTGGCAATTGGAATGACAAAAGTCCCCTGGCCCTTGGAATGTCTGAAGACCACCTCAACCTCATCTCAGCCTAGGAGGTAATTGACAGCTTTCATTCCCATCTCCAGTCCTCACCCCCACTCCCAAGGTGGTTTTGCGAGTATAAAAAGGTCTCGTTACCCTTCTTTCTCTGCCATGGGTTGGAGAGACGTGAGTCCTTGGTGGTCGCCGACAATAAACCCTGCAATTTGGAATACTTTTGTCTTGGTGTTGACTTTCTGTGCTCGGTCCGATACAACATTTGGTCATCGACAGCATACATTTTATACTCCAAAAGAAATACCTCGATCCAACAGAATGGTTACATTTAATGTTCTTTGAAAGACAGATGAACTAAATTTAAGGAGGAATTGGCTTTTCTTAATATCTTATTTTCAAGTTACTGATACGAATCTGCCAAAAAGAAACAACTGTGCATTCTACCTAACGTCAAATAATCTGCAAAGTTCCTGAGACAGATGCATCGCTTGTGCAGTTTCCAAAAGTACATACAGGCTTTCTGACTGAAAACATTTGCACTCCTCGCTCTCTAAAGCAGACGTTCAAAAGAAAATGACCAAAAAAAATGACCTCTAAGCTTCTGAATAGCCCACTTAGTTACGTATTTTCTGTCCCAACACTTTCTACTTCAAAAGTTATTTTCTGGCCAGGTGCGGTGTCTCAAGCCCGTAATCCCAGCACTTTGGAAGGCCGAGGCGGGTGGATCGCGAGGTCAAGAGATCGAGACCACCCTGGCCAACATGGTGAAACCCCGTCTCTACTAAAAATACAAAAAAAAATTAGCTGGGCATGGTGGTGCGTGCCTGTAATCCCAGCTACTCAGGAGGCTGAGGCAGGAGAATTGCCTGAACCCAGGAGGCGCAGGTTGCGGTGAGCCGGGATCGTGCCATTGCACTCCAGCCTGGGTAACAAGAGTGAAACTCCGCCTCAAAAAAAAAAAGTTATTTTCTTCCTAAGTACATGACAAGGTCTTCATTTCACACCATTCACTCAGTTTCCACGGTAACATTGCGGGATTCCTTGGCTACCGTCAGCTGCATTTGTTGACTCTGGAATTTCTCAGTCTTCCTTACATCTTGAGCTTGCTCTGTTTTAGATACCAAACAAGCTCGATCATCTGTTACTTGTGTGTTCAACACACGAATTTCCATCAGAATGCCTCTATTTGGGAACCACACGTGCCTTCATAGGGTCAGTGAGGTAAAGCTTCTCTCTCGGCAGGCAGCATGACTGAACTCCTCCCTGCTCTGGTACTGTGCATCGTGGCCCGGAGTGCAAAAGTAAACAGAAGCAAGGCCACAGAACCCGGCCCAGCAAACTAAATAGAGTCGCCAACGGACGCCAAAGCCATAAGGTCTTTTTTTCTAGAAAGTCATGAGGGCTGCTCGTCCTCGTCGTCCTCCTTGTCCTTCTCCTCATTCTCCTCCTCCTCCTCCTCTTCCTTTTTCTTCTTCGTCTTCTTGTTCTTCCTCTTCTTAGAAGAAGAAGAAATGAAAGCCACAGGGGTGGCGGATGCTCTGCACACAACTCGCTGGCAACCGCACCCTCCCCGCCCCACACTCAGCCAATCCCCGTACGCGAGCAGTAAGCTGCACACGGACTCTGAAACAGGCCGGGCAGAAAATGGTCGGGCGAGGTGTGGGGTGGAGACGACCGCTCCGGTAAGTCTGGGTTCCCAAAACCCGCAGGGAGGAGGGTAGAAGGCAACCTCGTGGAAACTGGGAAAGGCGGTGGGGACCTCGGGGACACATCGCACTGCCAGGCTCACAGCCAAAAAAGCGGTCCCGCAGTGAGCACGGAGCAGAGCTGGGGATGGTGTGCCCAGTCCCTCTGTTGCGCACAGCCCAGCCCAGGACCGCCGCCAGTGCTGACTCAGCAAGTTGGGGTGCAAGTGAGGGGCGGGGCCTCTGTGCCAGGTCCCCTCCCTGACTATAAAAGCAGCCACAGCTGTTGGGTTCCACTACACCTTCCACGTGCCTCATAGTCCATGAATTTCTCGTGTGGGATCTCCAGCCTCATCGAGGCTTGAAATGGACCCCAACTGCTCCTGAGCCACTGGTAAGGGAAGCCCGACCCTGCGCCCTGGGCTCCCCATTTCCCAGCCCCAGGACAGAGGGTCTCTGGGATTCAGGAAGTCGCTTTTTCTAAGGGGAGGGCAGGGCCGGGAGAAAGTCCTGCTCTGTCGCCCAGGCTGGAGTGCAATGGCTGAATCTCGGCTCACAACAACCTCCGCCTTCTGAATTGAAGCGATTCTTTTGCCTCAGCCTCTGGAGTAGCTGGGATTACAGATGCACGCCACCACACCCAGCTAATTTTTGTATTTTTAGTAGAGACGGGGTTTCACCATATTGGTCAGGCTGATCTCCAACTCTTGACCTCATGACTGTCTCCCCACCTTGTCCTCTCAAAGTGCTGGCATTACAGGCATGAGCCATGTCGCTCGACCTAGAGGTCGCATTCTGAAAGGAAGGGGACTCCTTTACTTGGTTAGGTGCTATCTTCCTGATCACACCCCTGAGAGCATTGCCCTCCTCCCTGGGCTTTTAAGAGTTCAGGATACCGAGGCTGAAAGCTGTCTGGCTGCACGTCACCCAGTTAGTCAGGCCCCACCCATGCCACCCCCAATGCTCTGTCCAGCTCTGGACAATCAGGGTGGATGGGGACTGGAAATCCTGAACCCTCAGGGTTCAGGACAGAAGGTTCCAGCTCGGAATCTCAGTATTTCTAGGTTGTGTGTGCAGCTGGGACCTCCCTGGTGGGGTAAAACAGGAGAGGGTTTGTCTTTCCCAGCCTGAGTGGAGAGGACATGGGGCTTGTGTTTTTCTGTCCTGATCAGGAAAAGAGCTCTGAGGGCCGGCTCTGCACAGAGGAGGGGGCACTGGAGACCCATTGACCCACTGCTGTACCTTCTGCATCTCACTCACTGCCCACCACCTTTTCTCTTCCTTGCAGGTGGTTCCTGCACATGCACCAGCTCCTGCAAGTGCAAAGAGTGCAAATACACCTCCTGCAAGAAGAGTGAGTGTGGGGCCATCTCCAGGAATCTGGGGCTGTGGCTAAGGTTCTGAGGGAACCCAAGGCTGGACCTGAGTACAATCTTCTGGGGAACTGGGCTTTCTTTGCCCCTGTTGGCTGTGTCATTTTCCCTCAGAGGGCTTTGTGCCCCCTGGGTCTGGGGTCTGGGCTGGACCCAAGCTTGCTATTGGGGCAGGGAGGTGCCTGATCAAGTCAGCCCACCTCTCCTTCTCCCCTTTCACCTCAGGCTGCCGTTCCCATTGCCCCATGGGCTGTGCCAAGTGTGCCCACGGTTGCATCTGCAAAGGGGCATCTGAGAAGTGCAGCCACTGTGCCTGATGTGGGTACAGCTCTGCTCCCAGATGTAAATAGACCAACCTGCACAAACCTGGATTTTTAAAAATATATAACCCTAAGCCATTTGCTGCATTTCTTTTTCTCTTAAATATGTGAGTGTCAATAAAATGACTTGAATCTTATTCTGGCCTTTTTTGTGTGTCTTGGAATAAATGGACTGGGATGGGAGTTGAGCCAGGATTTTACAAACCAGGCTATGGGTGGAAATGGGAGCCACTGACAATGTGAACACTTTCAGGAAGCCAGGTTGCCTCCCTGAGTCTACATCGCTGTAAAATGACATTGCACCTTGCCACATAAAATGGGTGGGGTGTTATAGATGATCACTTCCAGTCTCAATTGTCAAATGTGACTCATTTTTTAGATTCAATGAGAAAAAAATTCAATGAATACATGAAGAAACAACAGAAAAAATGAAAGATGTACAAACTTTGACGATGTGGTGATGTGGAAGGCAACCTCAGTGAAACTGGGAAAGGCAGCCAGGACCTCGGGGACCTAGTGTACCTCCAGGCACACAGCCCTTTCTGTGAGAGTGAGCAGGTGCCAAAGGTGCGGTCTCATGGTGTGCACCAATCAGAGCTCAGGGGGTGGTGTGCCTGGCTCATCTGCCACGCATGGCCCAGCGTGCGTGGGATTGCACACAGATTCCTACGGAGGGGAAGTTCAGGTCACTGGTGCCAGGTGCGAGGGTGGGGATACCGCCACTACCTGAGGCTGGGTTCCCGGACCGCCCAGGGCAGGAGTGGACTGCAATCTGTGGGAAATTCCCGAGGGCCAGGATTACAGTCAGGATGCCACGTAACACCAGGAGCACAGCCCCTCCAAGGCGAGTGAGAGCCAAAAGGCCACCCTCAGGGTGCATCCTGCACCCGGCCTGCCTGCACCTCGCAGTCAGGCCTTGAACCATGGGGTGGCTGCCAGACCTGGAAC
This sequence comes from Saguinus oedipus, assembly GCA_031835075.1. NCBI lineage: Eukaryota > Metazoa > Chordata > Mammalia > Primates > Cebidae > Saguinus > Saguinus oedipus. The sequence continues at coordinate 1,590,254 of JASSZA010000049.1, forward strand.
GTTGTGTCTGTGCCCAGCACCCTGCCCTGACTCTAAAGTCAGAGGCCTGATCCTGGGCTCTATTCTGCCTCCCACCAGCCAGCCTGCTTTTTCACCTCTGCTTTAGGAACTCCAGCCTCATCTGACCTCCAAATGGACCCCAACTGCTCCTGCACTGCTAGTAAGGGATGCCAGGTTTCCAGGCTCAGGGTCTTCACTTTTGTACTACAGAATAGAAGGTCCCTGGGGCAGGAGGCAGGTACACTTTGAGCTCTACATAAAATGGACTCATTTGCTTTGCCCTTCTCAAGCTTTCTCCCTGCCAAGCACCTTCACCACTACTGAGAACACTGCCATCTTCTCACTGCCTCCCATTTCTGAGGCGAGAGGACAGGCTGAAAATTGCCCAGCTAAAGGTCACCCTCAAGGCCAGAGGTGTGCTGAACTAGAACCCAGTGCTTTGTCCGGCATTTGAGCTGCCTGAGGTGGATGGGAGGTGCGACACCCACCACTCACTGCCTTTTTCTTCCTTGCAGGTGGTTCCTACATCTGCGCTAGCTCCTGCAAATGCAGAGTGCACATGCACCTCCTGTAAGAAGAGAGTGCAGGACTGTGTCCAGGAATCTGGGGGCTGGACAGAGTCAAAGGTGGGATCTCCGCAGGCCAGAGAAGACTAATGATGAGCCTCCCACATCTCCTTGGTTCAGCAATTGACTTAGGATCACAGCTGGAAGAACACTAGAGATGCTGAATTCCCAATCTTCATTCTTACCATGGGGAAACTGACACCAAGAGCGTACACCAGCATCCCAAGAACCGACCTGATACTTGAGGACTCTCCTCACTTAAGTGTATCATTCTAGGAGACTGTCCTTCCTTTTACTGCAAACAGCATGTTACTGCCTCTCCATGTCCTGGGCACAGGAGGGGTGGGCAGCTTTTTCATGGCAAGATCCTCACCCCAAAGATTCGAGAGTTGTCTCCTGACAAGAAATGCCACCCTGAACTAAGGGCCCTTGGGGCTGGACGCAAAGCTTGAGCTGCAGGCCTCTGTTGGGGCAGGGAGGTCGCTGTTTGAGTCTGCTCTGACCTCTTATTCATCCCTTCTTTTCCAGACTGCTGCTCCTGCTGCTCTGTGGGCTGTGCCAATTGTGCCCAGGGCTGTGTATGCAAAGGGGTATCAGAGAGGCACAGCTGCTGTGCCTGACATCAGATGTAAATAACACAAAACTTACAAACATAGAGTTTTTTTTTTTAAATAGAAGCATAACCCATTTACTGTGTCTGTTTTCTCAAGTTAAACATGGAAATGAAAATAAACATTGTTGGCCTTATTCTGCCTCTGGTTTTTCTGAGGGGTGTCCTGACATGAGAGACCCCAGACCCAGAAGAGCTGGGATCATCCTATATACTGAGCACCCTAAAGCAAGTTGGGCTACCTGTCTCTGGTCTGTTTCCTAGCTAAAAATGTAAGCACATCACACGAGATGATTTGAGGGCACAGGAATCAGTTATGGACCTAAGCTTTGGTGAGATAAATAGAATGAATGAGTATGAAAAATAAAAACGCAAAGTTCATTTTTCATATTCAACAAGGAAATCTCAAAGGGACATTAAGAACAAAATAACAGAAAAAAGAACCACGAATGCTGCACATCTGTTGTAAGGTGTAGTGATACTCAGTAGGAAGGAGAAAGGCCCTGGGTGTCTTGCAATTTATGGCAACTGTTAGTTATCTGGCTATTTGGTGAGGCAATTGCTGTTTGACGTTCAAAGAGGAAGAGGAGTCACGTGGCCCAAGAGTAAGCATCATGCTGCCTTAAAGTGCTTTGTGAATAAGGGATTTCAGAAGGCAGCCTGGCTGGGTGCAGTGGCTCACACCACCTCGGTGGCTCACATCGTGCTCTGCTCATGCCAAGGCAGGAGGATTGCCTGAGGCCAGAAGTTTGAGACCAGCCTGGGTAACGTAAGGAGAACCCCTCTCTATGTAAAACAAAACATTAAAATAAAACAAGAAGAGAAGGCAGCCCGGCCAAGTGCAGGTGGTTTGGTGTCACACAAGTAGGTTCACGGCCCACTTCATCCCTTACTGGCTGTGTGACCTGGGCAACGTGCTTAACCTCCCTGAGGCTGCATTTACTCATCCATAGAAAGAGTAAATGTTTCTACATTTACTGTAGAAACCGGAGAAGCTGACATAATCATTTGTCCACATGGACTTTGCAGACTGAATCCTATTAGATCTCATCAAGCTCCTTGGGAAAGGACCACCAGTTCCTTGGAAGCATGACTGTGGAGTGGAAGTTGGGAATGGGTTTGGAGTTTTGCTAATCTGGTCTTAAGGGTATGTGGATGACTTTCTGTGCCACCTATCCAGCATAAGACACTGCTCCAGCATTCAGACAAAGAACAAGCCTTTCCCACCCTTCAAGTCATTTGATCTTCACACAAACCAGAGATACAGTGTGTTCAGAGGCTGGTTATGTAGGGAAATGCTGTCCTCTAGAGTAGTTAAGAACCTGCCCAAGGTCACACAACTCACAATGTCATCCAACTACAGGTTGGATGAATGTATAGTACTGCTGTCCTCAAGCCCTCTCCAGAGCTGGCAGATCATTCTGTAAGTGGATGCTAAGCCCTCCCCATCACGGTTCTTAGCTGGAAGTGCCCTTGGTGAGTTGGCCCAATTGTGCCCTGACTGGAAAGAGACATACTGATGCCCAGGAAGGTTAAGAGCTATGAAGAGGGATTGATTGCCAGCTCATTAGTCTTCCCTCAGCTGTCCTCATGCCAGGGTTTCTGTGTCCTTGTGTTTTACCTGACATAGGGTGGTGGTTGAGGCAATGACATTGCATGCATTCAAATTTCAGCTGTGTCATTTATTTCTGGGTGACGCAACCTCTCTGTGGTTCAGGATCCTACCCTGTTCCATGCATGATAACAGAGTCTGGCTGGTAGGACCACATCAGTTAATTCATATAGAGAACTTAATACAGTGTTCAGTGTGTCTCAAGTAGTCTGTAATAGCTATGATCTTATTATTTTTATTCACAGCATAGGAACATTTTGGTACCTGCAGACAAATAAGCCAGTCCTGACGGGCTTAGCTGTGTGTCCCACGTTGTTCCCATCAATATCATGAGCATATGACATATGGATCCGAGAGGGAACCCTACCCATTCACAAATAGGGATCTAAGCTGCATCCATAGCCAGAAGCAAGATAGTTCATGTCCACAAAGCAGATGTGAAAGAATTCTCACCATTTCTGCCAGCACCTGCACTGTTATTTTTCTTAAAAAAGAATCCCATTTTCTTAATGAATTTACAGAAAAAGCAAACTCTCTGACACTACTGAAAATAAGAATCAGTCACCTTGCAGACATGGGAGGTAGCCACACAGATATATATATATATATATATATATATATATATATATATATATATCCCTCTGTATCACTTCTGTTGCTCTCTGGATTGACGTTGACATTTGTTTTTGTTTAACAATTTCAAGCAGTGAAGAGGTGCTGAAGACATAGTGAGGGTGAAGGGAAGTTTCATCACTGACCTCTTTTCCCTGAAAAGCTGAGTGGTGGCTGAACCCGGTGGCTCAAGCCTGTGATTCTGACATTTTGGGAGGCCGAGGTGGGTGGATCACCAGGTCAAGAGATGAAGACCATCCTGGCCAACATGGTGAAACCCCGCCTCTACCAAAAATACAAAAAATTAGCTGGGTGCGGTGGCGTGCACCTGTAGTTCCACCTACTCGAAAGGCTGAGGCATGGGAGTGTTGCCTGAACCCAGGGGGCAGAGGTTGCGGTGAGCCGGGACCGCGCCATTGCACTCCAGTCTGGGAAACAACAGCGAAACTCTGTCTAAAAAAAAGAAAAAAGAAAGAAAACATTTAGAAACTGATCTGAGGGGCCGGGCCCGGTGGCTCATGCCCCATCATCCCAGCACTTGGGAGGCCGAGTCAGGGGCACCACCACCTGAGGTCAGGAGTTCCAGACCAGCCTGACCAACCCGGTGAAACCCCATCTCAAGTAAATGAATGAATAATTGAATGAATGATCTGGTCACAGTGGCTTGTGCCTGTGGTCCCAGGTACTCTGGAGGCTGAGGCAGAATAATCTCTTGAGCCAAAAAGTGTCTAGACTGCAGTAAGTGAGCTAGGATGGCACCGCCACACTCCAGTCAGGGTGGCAGAGTGAGACACTGTCTCTAGATCAATAAAATCATTGAAAGGAGCTCTCTCTTGCTTTCAATGGGTGTCTCTTTAGGCCAGGTGAATAACAAAAAAGAAAGAGAGAGAGAACGGGTGTTGGGAGGCGTGTCTGTTTGATGACTAAAAGTACACACACACACACACACACACAAACAAAAGTGCGTAGGTGTGTGGGATTCGGTAAAGGCATCTCGTGATTTTTCTTCTCTGGAGAACACCTGTCATCCCAGCAACTCAGGAGGCTGAGGCAGGAGAAGTGCTTGCACCCAGGAGGCCCAGGTTGCAGTGAGCCAAGATCGCACCATTTGCACTCCAGCCTGGATAGCAAGAGCTAAACCCCATCTCAAAAAAAGAAAAAAAATTAGATAAAATAGGAGAAGAAGTAGAAGAAAGAAGAAGAAGGAGAAGAAGCAAGAAGAAGAAGAAGAAGAAGAAGAAGAAGAAGAAGAAGAAAAGAAGAAGAAGGAGAAGAAGAAGGAGAAGTAAGAGAAGAAGAAAGACTTTATTGTTGTACCCAAACAAGTCAAAGAATGCACCACACTCTGAGATTGAATTATGAGGCCTTTATTATGCCAGCGACCAAGAGGTGGCTGATGCCCAAAATTTCCTTGGCCCCTAAGAAAATGTTAGGTGGTCTTTTATACCCTAGTTTTTAAAGGGAGGGGGAACTCAGCTGAAGGAAATGTTTCACGAGAGCAGAGTAAGCAAAAAGTTCAAAGATAAACTAGTCCACGAGAAATAAAACAGCGCCAGGTGCAAGGGGTAAAGTTGTCACAAAAGACATACAACTTATATAGGCAATGGGGGCTCTGGGCATTGGACAGCACCTGCCCACATTTTCAGGCTCCACTGGTACTGCTTACCTCGGTCTCTTATCAACAAATGCATTCCTGGAGGTGCCCAGTGTCAGCCCACCCCAGCTACATACTCTGGTTACTTACAGAACGGTGGGAAAATCACTAACATGTAGAAGGTAAGACGGAGTCTGCCCAGCTCAGGAAGCTAACATAAAGCCTGAACAGCTTTCAGTCTGAGAAAGAGAGAGTTAGTTTTAACTGGCAAAAAGCGGGTTATCACATGATGAAGTACAGTTTACATCAACCGGCTGTCACTAGATATCGAGAAATCCACAAAAATGCTAGTCGACAACAGCAGAAAAACAGCAGCTCACACATCCCGGGAAAAAGATACACCTTCCTGGAATTCCGTGCCAAGGCATCACCTCTGGTCATCTTCAGCGAGCAAAGTATCACTTTTTAGACAGCGTTTCTATTTCGGGCAAATACTGCTATGGCCCAGCGTGGCACCACAATGGCCTTCCCGTTTTGCAAATGTGCTGGCCCGAGGAAGGAGAAAATAAGACATCATGATAAAAGGCGATTGAGAGACCCGGCCAAGGTGAAGCTCTCGTAGGGAGGAGAGGACGCCTGAGGAGTAAAGGGGTGAAAAAGCCCCACCGCTGCAGTCCAGCCAGCCCACCCGCTTGCCCACACTAGACCAAAGGCTGTGCCATCGCTCCCAACTGCCTCTGGGGAAGTGGGACCGTGCCCCGCCCCCACCCCCACCCCCATCTTCAAAAAACAGTGGAAACTGAGTGAGGTGAGGCCTGGCCATCACCCAAGCAAATGTCAACCGGCAAAGGCTGGCGGGGAGGGGAGAGAAGACAGAGGCCCGCCGGCTGGCTCCAGAATGTTTCCACGCAGGGTGGTGGGAGGCACGGTGTTGGGAAGAACCCACCTCACAAACTCATCGAATTGGAGTAAAGAGGCGGGGGGGGAGCTTAAAAATAAACCAACTCCTCATAAAGCCCAAGTAGAAGAGTCCATGGGGCACGAAAGACACCGAAAAACAGAGAGACATGAAGCACCGATCAAAGAACAATAGGGCCCCCACCCAGGGCGGAGGTTCCACAGGCAACGAGGGAGGAAGGGAGGGGCCTCCAGACCGGAGGAAGAGAAACTGGTCGCCCCAGTCTCCGTGAAGTCCTCGGGCAGACCTCCCTCCGTGCCACCTCGATTTGCCATCACAGTGGTCGCTAGGTAATGCCCGAAGACAACTGACGCTTGCAGGCGTCAGCACGGGAAAGAACGGAACGCTGGATCGCTCTGGGTTGGGGTGGAGGTTGGGGGATGTGGGGCGGCTCAGGCACACCGCGTCACCGGCCTCTCCCCGATGCCCCTCGGACCGGGTCATTTCTGGGCCCAGGGAGTCCTCTCAGGTGATGCCCACCTGCAACTAGTCGACCAGAGGCCCCACGGGACACAGCCTAGGCACCCGCCCTTGGGTTCGTCTGGAGCTTCCATTCCCGCAGAGAGAAGGAAGAGGAGACCAGGGACTGGGGCGTGTGAACGGAGGCTGGAGGTGGAGATGGGACCTATCTAAGATGGAAGTGCAGTCTATAGCATTTCCGAGTGGACTCCAGACCCACCACCTCAGAGTGGCGATACCCCTTACAGGGAAACGAAGGTCTGAGAAATCCACACTCCCAGAGACAGCGTGGATTTCATGGGGAGAACAAGACGGCTTGCAGCACGCTCCCTCCCGTCCCGGGGTCAAGTCTGCACTCCCAAACTTGGCGCTTCTTCCCCCCACCCCCCACAAAGTTCCGCTCTCGTCGCCCAGGCTGGAGTGCAGTGGCACAAACTCGGCTCACCGACACCTCCGTCTCCTGGTTTTCAGCAATTCTCCCGCCTCGGCCTCCCGAGTAGCTTGGGATGACAGGCATGTACCACCGTGCTGGGGTTCATTTTGTATTTTTAGTAGAGACGGGGTTTCTCCACTCTGCCCCGGCTGGTCTCGAACTCTCGAGCTCTTGTGATCCACCCGCCTCCATCTCCAAAAGCGCTGAGATGACGGGCGTGAGCCACCATGCCCGGAGGCCTGGTATGCATTTCTGAATCGTGTTCGCTGGAGTCCACCCTCTGGTGAATCAGTGAGAAATCTAGTTCGGTGAATCCCAGAGCAGCCGCATCTGACCTCTGACATCAGTCGGAGCCCGCACGCTACACATCAGTCCACGTGGCAACTCACCACGAGAACATCACTGCTGTCCCAGCCCAGTAGCGATACGGTGGCCACGTCTTAGAAATCCCTCACACGGACACCCTGCGATATCGGTCCTATGCCCAGAAATGTATCCCGAGGTAATGAGCTTTCTTCCTTAGCGCCTGCCTCCACGATGGGTTTCACTAGGTAAGATTTTCCTTAACCGTTTATTTTTAAGTTGAGGAGTCTGTCAGGGAAACACGAGAAGTATAGATGCCACGAGTGACAGAGAGAAAAGTCTGAAACATGCTCCATCCATCCAAGTGGGAGCCTGGCCTCGACCTCCCCAAATCCTACACCGAGTGCGGAAGCTTAGGGCCCATCTGTCCGTCTGGATTCCTCTCGGCCTCTCTAAGCATGCGCTCTTTTCTTTTCATGGAACAGGCAGGGTCCTCCTTCTCCCCCAGAACCAAAGGTCTCAGGACCTACAGTCAGAAAAGATACAGCCTGTGGAACTCAAGTCATCCCAGGGGACTTTGTTCCGCAGGCTCCCGTGAAGATGGGTCCCAGAAACAAAACGTGTCTTGCCTGTTCTCTGACTCATCTATCTCTGAGGAGCTGACGTTTCAGGCGAACCTTCGAGGGGCCAAAGGCAAAGCTCTCCGTCTGCCCCCACCTGACCTTTCTGTGAGCGGTGAAGGGCGACGGTCTCCCCAGGCAGGCCCAGGTCACCTGATACTGCGATCCGTTTCTCCCCTCCCTCCCAGCGGGATTCCACACATCCGTCTTCGGGATGGGGCGACACAAAGTCCTAGTTACTTAAACTGAGTCACTAATGAAGAGAGGGGATCGATGGAGTCAACCTACGTCAGAAGTGACGCGTCCTTCAGAGCCTGAGGAAGGGCCAGCAGCAGTGAAAGTTGGCAGGATACGAACTTGCTCTTTTTCTCCCCCCACCCCACCCCGAGACAGAATCTCACCCCTGTCGCCCAGGCCTGAGTGCAATGGCGTGATCTCAGCTCAAGGCAACCTCCGCCTCCCAGGTTCGAGGGATTCTCCTGCCTGTTTGCCTGCCTGCCCGCCTGCCTGCCTCAGCCTGCCGAGTCGCCGGGATCACAGGTGTCCGCCACCATGCCCGGCTAACCGTTTGTACATTTAGTAGAGACGGGGTTTCATCACGTTGGTGAGGCTGGCCTCAAACTCCTGACCTCAAGTGATCCTCCCTCCCGGTCCTGCCAAAGTGCTAGGATGACAGGCGTGAGCCACTGCACCCGGCCCGTGCGCGCTAGCTCTTCAAGGGTGAAATCCCCGTGGCTCACGCCCGTCATCCCGGCACTTTGGGAGACCCGGGAGGGCGGATCACCTGAGGTCGGGAGTCGTTCGAGGCCAGCCTGACTAACATGGCGAAACCCCATCCCTCCCGAAAATGGGAAAAGCAGCCGGGCTTGGTGGTGCGCGCCTGTCATTCCAGCTACCCAAGGCTGAAGCAGAAGAAAAGGAGACTCTTCCAGCCCCACCGCGTCCACCAAACCCCAGCCACAGCCAACCTTCTTGTGGGGCGGCACCAGTGAAAGCTTCCGAAGGAATGGAGGGGAGCCCGAGGAAATGGGAGCCATCATCTCAGGTTCCAGAAGGGAAACAGGGCTTTCTGCATTTGAATGGGGCTCTAGAAGGCGGCGCCGCTGCTGCTTCCAAAGCTAGGCGCCTCATTTCGCCTGGCACGGAGCGAGACTCCGTCTCAAAAAGAGAAGAAGGAAAGAAAGAGAAAAAGACCAGCAGGTCAGTTGTGGTTGTGAATCAGTCCCCGGAGGCCAGGCACAGTGTGGCTTGAGCCCATCCATCATCCCAGAACTTTGAGACGCCGGGTCAGGAGGATTGCAAAGAAGTGATAAGCCCCTGTCTGTAGAAAACATTTAAAAATTGGGCCGGGCGCGGTGGCTCACGCCTGTCATCCCAGCACTTTGGGAGGCCGAGGCGGGTGGATCACGAGGTCAAGAGATCGAGACCATCCCGGTCAACACGGTGAAACCCCATCTCTACTAAAGATACAAAAAATTAGACGGGCACGGTGGTGTGTGCCTGTAATCCCAGCTACTCAGCAGGCTGACGTGGGAGAATTGCCTGAACCCAGGAGGCGGAGGTTGCGGTGAGCCGAGATTGCTCCATTGCACTCCAGCCTGGGTATCAAGAGCAAAACTCCGTTTCCAAAAAAAAAAAAAAGAAAGAAAAAGAAAGAGAAAGAAAGGTTAGCCTTCCCCCAAATAAATAAATAAATAAATAAATAAATACGAAATTCTGCCTCTACCAGCAAACATATGAAAAAATGCTCATCACTGGTCATCAGAGAGATGCAAATCCAAACCGCATTGAGATACCATCTCACGCCAGTTAGAATGGTGATCATTAAAAAATCTGGTAGACGACAGGTGCTGGAGAGGATGTGCAGAAATAGGAACACTCTTACACTGTCGGTGGGAGTGTAAATTGGTTCAACCATCGTGGAAGACAGTGTGGCGATTCCTCAAGGCCTTAGAAATAGAAATTCCATTTGACCCGGCAATCCCGTTACCGGGTATATATCCAAAGGACCGTACATCGTTCTGCTATAAGGACACATGCACACGACTGTTCATGGCAGCACTCTTTCCAATAGTAAAGACCTGGAACCGACCCAAATGGCCATCGTTGATAGACTGGACTAAGAAATGTGGCCCATAGACACCACGGGATATTATGCAGCCATCGACAACGGTGAGTTTGTGTCTATGGGGGGGAATAGGGGAGGGACAGTGGGGGTGGGGGGGAGCTGGGGAGGGATAGCCTGGGGAGAAATGCCAAATGTGGGTGAAGGGGAGGAAGGCGGCAGAACACACTGCCGTGTGTGTGCCTATGCAACTATCTTGCGTGTTCTGCACATGTACCCCAAAACCTAAAATGCAATAAAAAAAAGTCTGCCTCTAAATAAATCGATTGATAGATAACGAAAGAAAATACACACAGATGTAGAACAATTATTCATTTTATTTCATACGTAACATCGGATGATTTGCATATCAAAGACTGCATGTCATTTATAATTTAGGAATGTATTTTTATATCCAAACACCAGCGTGCAGAAGAAAAGAGTGAAGAAAGAAATGGGCGACAGCCAGAGACCCCGCCTGCCTCTAAATGAATCCATCCATACGTCCACCGTTAAGGAAACCGAGAAAGGATCAATGAAACACACAGAAGTGAAAAGAAGCGGCAAAAGCAAGCAAGCAAACAAGAGGGCGGGAAGAAAGGTAAAAGGTAATCAAGGTCCCAAAGAACTGTTTTCTCGTGCCCCTCCTCCCTTCACTGAGAGTATGCCATGCACTGACACACACTTGCTGGAAATGCAAGGGCGGATCAAGAGGTCGGGAGTCCGAGATCGGCCTGGTGAATGCGGCGAAACAGAGGAAGACCCTGTCTCAGAAAAGATGAACTAAATAAAGAAAAAACCGGCGCGGATGCCGCCGCGGCCCCACCCACACACCCCACACCCCACACCCCACACCCCAGCGCCTGCCCCTGACCGGTCACCGGGCATGGACCCGTCCCCGGCCACACAAAAAAATAAAGGAAAAAAAGCCAGACACAGCGACGACCTATCCACCTGTCAGGCTTGCCAACGCAAACTGAAAGTGGGGTTGAAGAGCAACTAGGATTTCGGCACGGGCTGTCTCCGCTAAGCGGCCCACAATGGAGGGGGGTGGGGGCCGGTGGGAAAGAGGCAACCCGTGTCCGCCGCCGCCGCCGCCGTCGTTGTCGTTGTCCGATCCACGGCAGCCTGCGGGTCGATCTTGCACAGCCAGGCGGAGATCCACCGAGCGCGGCGCACGGATGCATAAACGTTTCGGACTCGAGGGCCTGCTGGTCGACCTCGGATAAGGCGGGCCAGACGCGGAGTCTGGCCCCCGCTCCCTACATCTGGTCGACTAGGGAAGGAGCGGAAGGGCGCCCGCTGGCTCGGACCTGCCCGACCCCCCGGTCACGGGGGCGGGACAGGGCCAGAACATAAGCGGCTGCCCCCACGCCAGCCCCGGGCCGCCAGCCCCAAGGCCCGCATGGCGGGCCGCGTGGAACCAGGCTGCGAGGGAGACAGAGGGACTGACGCGCCCGCCATTCCAGATCCCTGCACAAACACCCTTGTGTCGGGGCTGACTTTCAAATACAAGGCAGCGAGGTAGCTCCTCTGCTACATAAGAAACCATGACCCCCAAGCGGGTTAGTCTACGAACGGCCTAGGTCTAGCGCCGGCTTCCCAACAAGCGTGAGTTGCGTCACGGGCCGAAGCCCGTTCCACAGGCCGAGGGGCACCCCTCCCCGCACCTGACCCCGGTCACGGAGGGCGGTGGGAGATGCCACATGCGTGGGGCTGAGTGGCACGGCAGCGGGGATTGTGGCGGACCCGCTGTCTCAAGCCAACCGAGGCTCTGCAGCAGACCCTTAAACTACACAAGCTTTCTTTCAATTGCATTGGACGTTTCTGTGTCCATGTGTGCAGAACAAGCAACCTATAGTTGCACAACACGTGGCAGAGCGATTCTGCTGCCTTCCCCACCTCCTGCCACTTCTTCCCCGATATTCCCCACCAGCTCTCCCCAAAACCCGCTGTCCGGGTTACTCCCTTCTCTGGGTCCTCATTGTCCATCACCGTCCGCGGACTGAGGAACACGCGGTGTTTTTTGTCTTCTCTTGTGGTGCTCTCCCCAGATTCATCCATGTTCCCCACCCAGCTACCCCCACCCGCTGTCCCTCCCAACCATTACCCCCAATAGACACCCCAGGGGTTGCTCCCCTCTCTGCATCCTCATTTGTCCATCACTGGCCCCGGACTGAGGAACACGCGGTGTTTTTCGTTTTCTCTTGTGGTGCTCTCCAGGTTCAGCCATGTCCCCCACCAGCTCCCCCCACCTTTACCCCCAATAGACCCCGGGGGTTGCTCCGTTCTCCGTGTCCTCATTGTTCATCATCCATCCAGGAGTGAGAACACGCGGTGTTTTTCATTTTCTCTTGTGGCCAGTTTGCCGAGAACAACGTTCTCTCCAAATTCATCCATGTTCCCCCCCAGCTCCCCCACTCGCCCTCCCTCCCACCATTACCCCCAATAGACCCCGGGGGTTGCTCCCCACACCACATCCTCATTGTGGTGACTCGGAAACACGCCATTGCACTCCAGCCTGTGTAACGAGCGAACCTCCATCTAAAAAAAACCGATTATGGTTCCTTTGGTCGTTCGCTCCTCTCCTCGGATACCTGTTTATTCCGTAGGTAATCCATGCCAATGGGTGCTGATCCCCTTCTTGGTGAGATGCGGGCATTGATCATTTGGAAATCCACACGGTCTGGCCCCCAGCTGGGGCACGGGGTCTGTCCGCTTGGGTGACTCTAAACGTCGGGCTGATCATGCACGCCCTGTGTCAGCTTCTGATGGGAGTCGCCATGTCTACCATGGTAAGCACAGATGAAAAGGGAATACGGAGAAAAGAAGGCTGAGAAGTGGCCACCACATCCAGGGAAGGCAGCAGGTGCACAAATGACCCACTTCTGACCGTTGGAGGTAGTAACAAAAAGTACGGGACTCTTAGGAGGCCCATAGGTGGAGTGAGTCCACCCTTAAATCCTTTGACAAGGATCTGTTGCTGAACTAGTTTGGTGCCAGCAGCCACGCTAGTCTCTGCTGCAATTGCTTATGTTAAAGTTGCTGCAGTTCAGATGGGCTGGACTGGGAAAAGGTGGCACCTGTATGCCACGCTATAGCATGTGGCAATCAAACGAGTTCATGTCCTTTGTAGGGACATGGATGATTCTGGAGAATGTTCTCAGCAACTGAGCAGAAGAGAAAATGAAAAACACCAGGTGTTCTCACTCCTGGACCATGGATGAACAACCTCCACCCCCTGGGTCCAGGCAAACCCCACGCCTCAGCCTCCCATGTAGCTGGGACTACAGGCACATGCCACCATGCCTGGCTAACTTACCGGAGTTTTCCAGTAGAGATGGGAGGTTACACCATGTTGGTCAGGATGGTCTCGGTCTCTCAACTTTGTGGATCCACACCACAGGGATTACAGGCTTCACCACACCCAGCTAACTTACCGTATTTTTCCAGTAGAGAAGGGCGGTTTCACCATGTTGATCAGGACGGTCTCATCTCTCAACTTTGTGGATCCACAATGCCGTGATTACAGGCTTCACCATGCATGGCTAACTTACTGTATTTTTCTGGCAGAGACGTGAGTTTTCACCATGTTGATCAGGATTGTCTCTCGACTTCGTGGAACCACACCACTGGGATTACAGGCTTCACCATGCCTGGCTAACTTACCGTATTTTTCCAGTAGAGATGGGAGATTTCACCATGTTGATCAGGATGGTCTCGTTCTCTCTACTTCATGGATCCACACTGCCTCGGCCCCCCCAGAGTGCTGGGATTACAGGCTTCAGCCACACAAACTCATTTAATGGAGACATTTGCAGTCTCCCTGCACCGTGCATGTGTGTGCTTAGACATGCGTTGCTTAATCTTTGATACGAGCACATGCTACCTACTGGCAGGATCGACCGGGTAAGGTAACAATGAGAGGGTGGCAGACATGGCATAAAAGTCACAAGACGGAGAAAGCAGCGAGAGACTGGGCAAGGCCTTGGGGATGGCAGGAGATGGGGAGACATGAGAACATGGAGGCGAGAGACACGCAAGGGTGGAAGGTGGAAGATAGAGCCCACGCACGATCCACCACCACCGCCGTTCACCTGTCCCTTTCCACAACCCCATGCATGGGGGAGAGCGGGACGCCTGATGCATGCTAGGAACCCGGGAGGGGTTGGCAGCCACGTGGGCGGAAGACATCATGGGGCAGAAAGGCTATGTGGTGCTAACCACTCAGCCAGCGCAGCAGTGTACCGGTTATGGGCGATGAGCCAGAGGCGGCCCGGGGTGACCAAACCACAGGACACCAACTTTGTGCGTCCACAACACCCACGTGCCAGCATTGTCAAGGTCCGTGCCTCATCGCCTTGCACAGGTGCAGGAGGGGAGGGGGCCGGTGATCCGCACCACCCCAACCCCCGACGAGAGCCGAAAAGCGAGAGAATCCCTTCTTCGCACCCACCGGAACAGGATGAGGGACCGGGAACACGGTTTCCAACACCCGAACACATGGTGGAGTGGCTGCAAGGCAGAGGTCGACCTTATGACAGCCAGCTGAGAGGGACCAATGGGGCATGGCTGTGTGCATGCACACGCCAAATGGACAGGCCACTGCCCCCACACATCAGCACCCAGGATGCCTCGTGGAGTGGCCGAAGCAGACCTGGGAAAGGAGGGCCACAAACTGAGCACGTGGACACAGCAAAAGATCAAGCTCAGGAGAAAATGAGACGCCGGGCAAGGCCGTTGAGAAAGGTGAAGGCACCCAGCGTGGAAGGGGTGGAAGGCTACCATGAAGATACCAAGCCAAGCCTCCGGTACAGCCAACCACAGCCAGAGACACACACATGGAGTCTCACCACCCGTGGCCTTCGGAGCACCATGGAGATACCGCATGGCATCTGGAGCCGCTACCTGGCCCTCGATGACCACCACACACCATGTGGTGGGGTTCGGGGCTCCCCTGCACACACAGCTGGCTGACCCAACCACTCCAACATCCAGCAGCACCACACGTGGCCAACCACCATTGGTTCACAGAGCCGGCTCAGATCCCAGATGGGGATGGAGAGCAGCTCATACAGAAAAAATTGACTCACGGTGTCACCCACACACAGGCTCAGGGCCCACTGAAGGCTCAAGCAGGAACTTCAGCCACTGTGTAAAAACATCATGGCATACCACCACCACCCACACGAGGGTGATCCTGCCCCCCTTCCCACCTGGGACACTGGCCAGCCCTCACAGGACCTGGACCCCACCACCGTGAGACCCAAAGTGAACCCAGTAACACACCTGACACCAGGCCCACATGCCCATGGTCTCATCCATCCTCAACCCAGTCCCACTCTGGGATACCAGCACACGCCCCAATGTGGTGATTCTCGCGTGCCCACACAGCCCGAACTGTCAATGCACAAACAGCCGGATCATTGCCACCGGCCACGCCTCAGCACGCATCAGGCAGAGGACCACTCACCCAGCCTGCAAGTGGCGACCTCCACACAATGCTGAGGACACAGGTTTCATCCCGGTGAAACCCTCCCATGACTCTGGGGGAAGCATGGGCCACAGTAGGCAAGCAGCACTCAGTCCACACCTTGTAGACCAGCAGATGCCTCTACTCTCCATCAGCGAAGAGGAAGCTGCACCTACACAAGAGTGAACCGAAACACTGCAGCCGTACTACCACTACAAGATGTGGCGGGCCAGTGGAGTCTGGTACCCCAAGGCACACCTCTTGGATCTCTAGAGGAGACTTTCACCGAAGGTGGGTGACACCCAACCACCCATGTGGCACCCCCTCATCAAACCACCCACAGAATAGCTCTGAGACACCCACAGGGATGTGATAAGGGTCTCACCTTGCTCACCCACTGCAACGACACCTTCCACGGTCTTAGCTTCTCCACGTGACCCAAATGCAAACCCCCACAGCAAACTGTGGTGGGCATCCCATGGGGCTCAAAGGCCCAAGCAGAGCCAACTCTCACACTACCACAGCAAGGAGCAACACGTGTGGATGGCAAGACAAGCTCCCCACCACCTCGGAGAGGAGATGTCCATGCAAGGCAGGGGAGGCCTGCCATGTCAGAAGACCCCACCGATAGCACCAGGTGAAAGTCCACGGCGAGGTCGGGCCGCATTTCATTTCTCTACAACTTCCAACACAAACCCCACAGGCAGGGCAGAGGGTAGAGGCCTCCGCGGGTGAGACAAGAAGAGCGGTGCCATTCGCCATGAACATCCGTCCCTTGCCCACCGCGAACCAGTCATGGCCCAGGAGAACGTAATGTTACCACATCAATCAGAAGACCCCTCAACAGGTCAAAGAAGACAATCACAACATATCCATGGTGCCGACGGGCCTGCTTTTGACCGTCCCTGTTCTGGTGAAGGGATGGCAAGCCACACCACGGGAGAGAACGCCTGACACGCATGGTACAGAGCCAACAGCATGGGGTTGTTGTGACTGCCACGGGTGCCCACAGCCAGGCACGCACATGAATGCAAAGAGGAGCCCTCCAGTGCCAGTTTCTCCCCACCACACACGGGTAGGCAACGGGAGACCCTCGCCCGTGGCAGCACCACGGAGACAGGACTCTCAAGTGGACACGTGGGAAGTAAAGAATACAGGCCCCGGTCGGTGACAACCGAGAGCAGAACCAGCTAGCTAAGTCACCCATAGACCAAACACCACCCCACGCATCGAGGCCCGACCTCCAGCGACGGTTTGCCAGAGGACAGCTATCAGTAATAACCCGGTTGTCCAAAATCACAACTCACACTAAAATATATATGGCCCATGGGGCGCAGGGATCTAGTCACTGGCCAAAGGCTGACTCGAAGATGTCTGAGACGGACATCTCTCCCCAAAATGCCCACAATCACAGCAAGACAAGGAGCAACCAGGCCGTCTGGTCAACCCCAAGACGCCCACATGCGCATGCATGTGCACGCGTGTGCGACAGAGAGAGACAGAGACAGAGACAGAGAGAGAGGAGAGAGAAAGAACAGGGAGAGAGAGAGAGTAGACAGGCGAAAGAGAGAAGAGGGAGAGAGGGGGAGAGAGGAGAGAGAGAGAGGAGAGAAGAGGGAGAGAGAGAGAGGAGAGAAGAGGGAGAGAGAAAGGAGAGAGAGGAAAGAGAGAGGAGGGAGAGAAGAGGGAGAGAGAAAGAAGAGAGAGGAGAGAGAGAGGAGAGAGAGAAGAGGGAGACAGAGAGAGGAGAGTGAAAAAGGAGAGAGAAGAGGAAGAGAGAGAGAAGAGAAAGAGAGAGAAGAGGGAGAGAGAGAGGAGAGAGAGAAAAGAGGGAGAGAGAGAGGAGAAAGAGAGAGAACAGGGAGAGAGAGAGGGGAGAGAGAGAGGAGAGAGAGAACAGAGAGAGAGAGGGGAGAGAGAGGAGAAAGAGAGAGAAGAGGGAGAGAGGGAGAGAGAGGAGAGAGAGGAGAGGGAGAGAGGAGAGAGAGAAGAGGGAGAGAGAAAGAAGAGAGAGGAGAAAGAGAGAAGATGGAGAGAGAGGAGAGAGAGAGGAGAAAGAGAGAGAAGAGGGAGAGGAGAGAGACAGGAGAAAAAGAGAGAAGAGGGAGAGATAGAGAGGAAAGAGAGAGAGAGAAGAGGGAGAGAGGAGAGAGAGGAGAAAGAGAGAACAGGGAGAGAGAGGGGAGAGAGAGGAGAGAGAGAACAAGGAAAGAGAGAGAGGAGAGAGAGAAGAGGGAGAGAGAGGAGAAAGAGAGAGAAGAGGAAGAGAGAGGGGAAAGAGAGAGGAGAGAGAGAAGAGGGAGAGAGAGGAGAGAGAGAAGAGGGAGAGAGGATTGAGAAAGAAGAGGGAAAGAGAGAGGAAAGAGAGAGAAGAGAGTGAGAGAGAAGAGAGAGGAGAGAGAGAGAAGAAGGAGAGAGAGAGGAGAGAGAGAAGAGGGAGAGAGAGAGGAGAGAGACAGAGAGGAGAGAGAGAGAAGAGAGAGAAGAGAGAGGAGAGAGAGAGGAGAGAGACGAGGGAGATAGAGAGGAGAGGAAGAGAGGAGAGAGAGAAGAGGGAGAGAGAGGAGAGAGAAAGAAGAGGGAGAGAGAGAGAGGAGAGGGAGAGAGAGAAGAGGAAGAGAGAGAGGAGAGGGAGAGAGAGAAGAGGGAGAGAGAAGAGGAAGAGAGAGGAGAGAGAGAGAAGAGGGGGAGAGAGAGAAGAGGAAGAGAGAGAGGAGAGAGAGAGAAGAGGGGGGAGAGAGAGAGGAGAGAGAGAGAGAGAGAAAAAGGAAGAAAAAGACACTTTGGGGGGCGGAAGCCAGGGGATCACGAGGTCGCTGATTGAGACCATCCTGACTAAGACGGTAAAACTCCGACTCTACTAAAAGTACAAAAAGTTAGCCGGGCGTCGTGGCAGGCACCCGTAGTCCCAACTACCCGGGAGGATGAGCTAGGAGAATTGCTTGAACCCGGGATGTGGAGGTTGTAATGAGCCGAGATCCCGCCACTGCACTCCGTCCTTGGCCACAGAGCGAAACTCGCGCTTGCACCTGCCCCACTGAGTCCTCGCCGCCGGCGGTCCTGGGCTGGGCGGTGCGAAGCAGAGGGGCCGGGCACACTGTCCCCAGAGCTCTGTTCCGTGCGCACGGCGGGACCACTCCTTTGGCGCCAGGGGCCGTGCCGCCGGCAGCCTGTGGCGTCCCTGGGGTCCCGGCTGCCTTTCCTAGTTTCCACGAGGTTGCCTCCCACCCTCTTCTTCCCGCATCCCCGAACCCGACCTTGGCGTCGCCGTCGTCTCCATCCCACCCAGGGCCCCACCGTTTTCAGCACTGCCTGTCCTGGAGTCCCTGTACAGCCCCAGCCTCCTGCTCTGGTCCCGGGATCTGCTGAGTGCAGAGCGGGGAAGGTGCAGTTGCGAGCGAGTTGTGTGCAGAGCTCCCGCCACCCATGTGGCGTTCGTTTCTCCTCATCCCCCACCATGCCTGTCCCTGTCCACGCCTGGATACCTTGGACCCACTCCTAGGTGCACAGCAACACCAGAACAGGGAGCGGCCTCTCTCTCCAGTCTATTCTGCTCGCCGGGGCGAGTTTCTCCAGGTCCTCCTTTGCATATCCGTTGCCACGCTCCCCACAGCCTTAGGGCCACCCCGCTACCGGATGGCAGTTCTGGATATGTGGGATGTCCCCAAGGAGAGATGATTTCAGGTGATACGCAGACCCAGCTTTACATTAGAAAGCAAGACCCGGGAGGTGGTGGGAAGCTGTAGCTCTAGCTACTTCGGAGGCTGAGGCGGGAGGATTGCTTGAGTCTGGGAGTTTGAGTTATGCCTGAACAACAGGTGGAGTCAACGTCCCTCAAAAAATATCCAAAAGAAGACACCTGGTTATTTCTCTTCGGCATACCTACTGCAAAACATTCAGTCTGTATCAGCGTTCTCTTTTGCTTTTGTTTGTTGTCGTTGTTGTCTTGAGACATTCTCACTCTGTCGACCAGGCTGGAGTGCAATGGGGCGATATCCTCTCACTGCAGGCTCCGCCTTCCAGGTTCAAGCGATTCCTCTGCCTCAGCCTCCCGAGTAGCTGGAATTACAGGCCTCTGCCACCATGCCCAGCTAATTATTTTACATTTTTAGTACAGACAGGGTTTCGCCGTGTTGACTGGGCTAATCTTGAATTACTGATCTTATGATTTACTTGCCTCAGTCTCCCACAGTGATGGGATGACAGGCGTGAGCCATGGTGCCTGGCCACCGGTCCCTTTTCAAACATTTTCATTCTTTGACTCCTCAGAATGATCCTAAATGGAAATAGAATTTACGAACCCGTTTGCTAATCAAAAGACTGCAAAGAAAAGAGTTCAAGTAACTGGCTAGCCATCACAGAGATAAAAAGTTGTGCACCGATTTAAATCCAGCCAGCCTCTTCAAGGAAAGTGTCCATGATAAATCGTTCCTTCAGCCCAGGTATGTCGCCGACATGTCTCTATTGCTGGAACTCTTTTAAACAGCAGGGGCCTGGCTCACACCTGTAATCCCAGCACTGAGGAAGGTCGAGACCGATGGATCACTTGAGGTCAGGAGTTCAAGACTAGCCTGGCTAACCTGGCGAAACCCCATCCCCACTAAAAATACCAGAATTACCCAGGCGTGGCGGTAGTCACCTGTAATCCCAGCTACTCAGGAGTCTGAGGCAGGAGAATTGCTTGACTCCCGGAGGTGCAGGTTGCAGATTGTGCCATTGCACTCCAGCTGGGAACAAAGACGAAACTGTCTCTCAAGAAACGAATCCAAAAAACTCCCAAATAAACAACAGGAAGCTAGCGGCTACATTGGGGCATGGCAAAGAGAATCATAAATGTAATACATGCACATACACACACACACATTAATGTGGGGCTATCTTCCACGTGTGGGATGAGATTCATTTTCATTTTCTTTGGTGGAAAAGAGTTTTCTTTTCATAAAAGTGTGTTTAAAAAATATTAATAATTTCAATGTAAAATATGAACTGAATGATGATACAGGTGGTAACAGAAAGGGCAGTCATTCCTCTGTATCTGACATGAAGCACAGAACTTTGCTCATAGATTTGTAACCCTAGTGTTGATTGAAACTTTGTGGGAACAGTGAATGGTCTCTTTGGACCACAGGACACATGCTTGTATGGTAGATGAGAATAACAGGATACACAGCTGAGCACTCCAGGCCTTTGTGTTCGAAGAAATCAATATACCCTTTGCTCTTTAAAATAATCCAAAAAAGCAATAGTTAATATTTTAGACCACCCACCTCATGTAATTATAAGTTTCTTCTAAGTATTAAATCCTGTAATGCTGAAAGCCAAAGGTTAGTATTATGCCCCTTGTACAGCAGAGGAGACAGGGCCACAGAGAGGTTATGTCATGCAGCTAAAATTGACAGAGGTGGGATTTGCACTCATGCATGCTGACTGCACCATGATACACTCACCCATGACTCTGGTGACACCAAGTCACATGAAAGATAAGGACATGGAAAATGTAGCAAAGAGGTGGCAGTATGAAGTGAACTCTGTTGATGGTCATGTCCCGCTGCACGGCTCTGTGATCGCTCTGGGCATCAGTCTCATCTCTTAAGCCAAGAGCCAAATTTGCACATTCTAAAGAGTCTGTATCTTTGAACCTTGTCATCCAGTGGCATCATAATCTACCAGCTGTGGTCAGGGCAACAGGCCCAGTGCAGCATAGGTTTATTCATCCCTTTATTTCTGAGATATGTGACATTGGGTAGGTTACTTAACTACTCTGGAAGACAGCATCAGCACTCCAGGCCCTGCATATTTGCTGTCCCCGTCTCAAGGCCTGTGACTCTCATTCCTGAAGTCATGTGATTAGATGAGATGAAGGATGAGAAAGGCTTTTATGTCTGCTCAAATGCAGGGGCAGAATCTGATTGAAAATGCTTTTCGCAGGTCATCCACCCTCCTCCTGACAGGGTCAGCCAGGTTGCAATCCCATTCCCAGCATCCAATCCACGGCAATGTTTTCAAACCTTTAAGCATTCTCTTAGCTTTACTATTTAACAGGGTTCATTCTCCAAAAATGCCAGCATACAGAGAATGATCAAAATCGCCACTATTTATTAAACCCTAGTCAAGGGCCAGACCATGATGTTGTTTAATCCCTGTGGTGAGATACAATCTGCTTTCTACAAACAAGGAAGTGAAGGCTCAGAGAGTTTCCGTGATGCACTCAGGCCACATAGCCAGTACATGGAAAAGTGGGCTGTGAACCAGGACCGCCTGACACCAAAACCCATGCACCAGGCACAGGCCGCCTTCTGAAATCTCTTCACAGGGCAGCAGTCGGCAAGACTGGTCTTCACCTCTAGGCCAGGAGGATTATCTTCCTCTTTAATTGAACGTCAAATTGCATTCTCTCCACAGCCAGGGGAACTAATTGTGGGCTTTAATTACAAGTCAGCCAGGGCCTCACTTCTTCCTAGTGAGCCCCACCACACTCTTCAAACTGCAGAATCTGCCATCATTCCTGCACAGGCAGACATGAAATATTTCATGTGGAACCCATGAACACACAACTCATTGTTTCAGGAACATGCCTGGCATTTTATTCCATATTCCCAGTCACTTTGCTGGTTTGAAGTAGTCAAGGGCCGAAATTTGAAAGAGGAACAAATTCAGCCTGAGCTTGGGAGAAATTCCTGAATATTCAGAGAGATTTCACAACAGAGAGCTCTCAGGGGTCAGTGAGTGCCCTGTCAGTGACTGTGGGAAGGTCAAGCCTGATGGTCCCTGGTGGGGATGTGCTGGGCAGTGCTGCTCAGGGTGTGTATCCACACACTGGGGCCTGTTTGCTCTTTCTTTCTTCTTCTCCTTTTTTTTTAGACAGAGTCTCAGTTGCCCAGGCTGGAGTGCAATGGTGCAATCTTGGCTCACTGTAACATTCACCTTGGGGGTTCAAGCAGCTCTCATGCCTCAGCCTCCCAAGTAGCTGGGATTACCAGAACATGATGTCATACCTGATTAATTTCTGTATTTTTAGTAGAGATGAGGTTTCATCATGTTGGCCAGGCTGGTCTTGAACTCCTGATCTCGAATGATCCACCCACCGTGGCCTCTCAACGTGCTGGGATTAGAGACAGGCCTGAGCCACTGTGCCTGGTCTAGTTTGCTGTTTTCTGTCTGCAGTGAACACCATCATATGTTCAAAGCTTGTACATCTTTCATTTTCCTTTATTTCTTCATGTATTCATTGAATTTTTTTCTAGTTTAATGTTAAATATTGGTTTTGTATCTTTTGTTTTATTTCATTATCTCCATAATGGATATGATTACATTTACCAAGGTTTGAGTCTTCCATGGATAGAAAATAAACACTGTCCCTTCACCGTAGTGTTTGAAAAACTCCATTGTGTTAGTCTGTTTGCTTTGCTGGAAGAGAATCCCTGAGACTAGGAAATTTAAAAAGAAAAAATGTTGGTTTGTTTTGACTTCTGCTTCTGCAAGCTGTGCAGAAGTGTGGTGCAGGCATCTACCTCTGGTGAGGGTCCCAGGAAGCCTACAATACTGGCAGAAGGCCAAAGGAGAGAAGGTACATCACACAGAGAGACAGGGAGCAAGAGAGAGAAGGGGATTGTGCTTGGCTATTTTAAACTACCAGCTGCAGAGTGACCTACCAGAGGAAGAACTCTCTTCACCAAGGGATGGCACCAAGCCATTCTTTAGGGACCACTCCTCATGATTCCAAAACCTCCCACTAGACCCAATATTGGAGGTCACAATTCAACATGAGATTTGGCAGTGATAAAACACCAGAATTATAGCACCCATCGTGTAGGATTCAAGGAACTGAGGAGTTGGATTCCAGCACTGTGGACACTTTAGAGCCTAAAATCTAATGTGGATCAAAGTTGGGCAGGAAAATCAGAAAATAAAAATGAGGGATGATGTCTCTGTGCCACATTTGACATGAGACTGGAAGTGATCATGTATGGCCCCTACACATGTGGTGTGGCACAGTGCAATGCCATTTTACAGCAGTGTAGACTCAGTGAGGTAGCCTGGCTTCCTGAAGCTGTTTATATTTTTAGTGGCTCACATTTCCATCCAGAGCCTGGTCTCTAAAATCCCGGTTCAACCACCACCCCAGTCCATTTTTGCCAAGGCCACACAAAGAAGACCAGAGTAATATTCAAGTCAAAATTGTTTCATTGTCATTCACATATTTAACAGAAAAAGAAATGCAGCAACCCGTTCAGGGTTGTTTGTTTAAATATCCAGGTTTGTTCAGGTTGGTCTGTTTATATCTGGGAGCAGGGCTGTCCCCACATCAGGCACAGCAGCTGCACTTCTCCAATGCCCCTTTGCAGATGCAGCCCTGGGCACACTTGGCACAGCCCACGGGGCAGCAGGAGCAGCAGCCTGGGGAAGAAGGAAAGAATGAGAGGTGGCAGTAGACTTGACCAGGCACCTTCCTGCCCCAACAGCAAGCCTGGCTCCAGCTCGGGCCCCAGATCCAGAGGATGCTTTTTTAGCTTGGTGCGACTCTGTTCTGAAACCATGGGTGGTACAGTTGGGGTTTGTGTCGCACCAGAAACAATATTTTCTGTTCCGTCTCAACTCAGGGCACAAAGCACGGAGAGAAAATGACATGGCCAACAGGGACAGAGAAAGCCCAGTTCCCCAGAAGGATGCACTCAGGGCCAGCCTAGGGCTCTCTCCCAACCTTAGCCACAACCCCAGATTCCTGGAGATGACCCCACACTCACTCTTCTTGCAGGAGGTGCATTTGCACTCTTTGCACTTGCAAGAGCTGGTGCATGTGCAGAAGCCACCTGCAAGGAAGAGAAAAGGTGGTGGGCAGTGAGTGAGATGCAGAAGCAGTGAGTCAATGAGTCTCCAGTGTCACCTCCTCTGTGGGACCAGCCCTCAGAGCTCCTTTCTCACTCAGGACGGAGGAACAGAAGCCCCATGTCATCTCCGCTCACACTGGGAAGGGGAAGTACCCTCCTGTTTTACCCCACCAGGAAGGTCCCAGGTGCACACACAACCCAGGAATACTGAGATTGAGAGCCAGAACCTTCTGTCCTGAACACTGAGAGCTCAACGTCCCCAGCCCCCATCCACCCTGATTGCTCAGAGCCTGGACAGAGACTTGGGGACAAGCCAGCAGTCCCCTGACCAACTGGGTGATCTGCAGCAGGACAGCCTTGAGCCTCAGTGTCCTGAACTCTTCCTTAGAGACCAGGGAAAAGGGCAATTCTCTCAGGGGTGCGATCAGGAAGAAAACACCTAAAGAAGTACGTTGGGGAGAGATAGCATGGGAAGAAATGCCAGACACAGTTGAAGCGGAGGAAGGCATCAAACCACACTGCCACATGTGTACCTATGCAACTATTTTGCATGTTCTTCACGTGTACCCCAAAACCTAAAATGCGATAAAAAAATATGTTTTAAACTAGCCAGGCCTGGTGGTGCATGCCTTCAGTCCCCAGGCCACTCAGAAGGCTGAAGCTGGAGAACTTGAACATGGGAGGTCAAGGCTGCAGTGAGCCATGATCACTCCACTACACTCCAGCCTGGCTGACAGAGAAAAACCCTGTCTCAGAAAACTGATCTCTGGAGAAGGCATTTTCTTTTTCTGCAATGTAGCCAAACAGCTAAGTATGTCTTAACGTCATCTCTTACTTTTTAACAGGGCAAGAATGTTTTATAAAACCCCAGTTTCCAGAGTTGCAATGGGGCAAATCCTGAAGCATACATGGAAATTTCTGACAGCTAAAGCATCCCTCACCCCATCCAGCACTTTTTACCCCTGGCACGTGAGAATCACCTTCATGAAGAAAAACTTTCAAAATCCCTTAAGCCCAAGTTGTAACAGAGCAATCAGATCAAAATCCCTGGAGTTAGATCCAAAACACAAGACGGTTTAGTTTTCCAGGTTATTATGATGTGTTGCCAAGCCACAAAATCACGATTTTAACCAGCAGCTTTTGTTATAAATGATTTCTCAAATGCATGTAGAAATGTTTGCTGCTGAATTGTGACCTTTCAGTCTTGCCTGCATTTTTTGCTAGATATTCTTTGCAGACCCAACCTCTGCTACTCATTCTGATTCTGATTCACCTGGTTCCGTGTGGGCTCAGTGCATCCTGTGCACAGGTGCTGTGTGTGTGCCCTGGCCTGCGGAGCATCATTCTCAGGGGAGAACCTTGCTGAAAACAAAGCTGCATTTCAAATAGTTAAAACCAGGCTACTTTCTGTATTGAGGTAAAAATTAAAAGACCTAGCTGGCTCACCCAAAGGTTAAAACATAAATAAAGAATTTGAAACATTAATATACAACTGATGATGTCCTGAGCAAATGTGTTCCACGTTAAAATAAAACAAAACATCACTATTACTCTAAAATATTAATTTAGGATTATCACGTGCATATGTACTATTTAGGTTTTTATTAATGTATTACATGTATACAGAAATATATGCACAAAACATTTACGGAACACTGCTCTGTTGCCCTGGCTGGAGTGAGTGCTGCAGGGCGATACCAGCTCACTGCAATTTCCACCTCCTGGGTTCAAGAAATTTCCCTGTCTCAGCCTCCTGAGTAGCTGGGATTACAGGTGCCCCCCACTACACCCTGGCTAATGTTTGTATTTTTAGTAGAGATGGGGTTTTACTATCACCCCCACCTCAACCTCCCAAAGTGCTGGGTTTACAGGCATGTGCCACCACACGCAGCCTGTACAAGTGTTTCATTACAGAATGTGAAAAAATACACAAATACAAAAAAAGTATAGCAGACCTGTCACCCAACTTTAATAGCTATTAGTCATCTGTCATTTTCCTTTCATTTATACTTCCAGCCATTCCCCTCAGTTTTACAAGATTCTAGGTTTCTTGAATGAAATCTATATTCATTGCAACATACAATATGAACTATACCTTTTTGACAAATGAATATACTCATATAAACTTTTTCCGTTTTAGAATAAAATTACAACACTTAGCAATCATTAATGTGCATATAAGTTACCTCAAAGTATTATTTAAAATTTAGATTTGTATTTAATAGGTCTGAGTTTTGACTAATAATTCATATTTCTAACAAAGTACAAAACCATAGGGCACATGACAACTGCAATGTCTGTTAATCTACAGTAAGTACAATTTAATGAATAAAATTAAAGTCAATTGACCTAAGGCAAAAAAAATGCATAAAGCATTCGTGCTATGTGCTATCTGCAGGAGCATTTGGTTACTAATAACAAACTAAACAATTTTATTATTTTAATAACCAAAATTGGTAAAATTTCTACTACTTTTTTTGGTAAAAGTGCTGTTTGCCAGAAAAAAATTTATATAATGAGAGCAAAAATGGCAAACATTTGCAAGTAAATTTCTTATGAAATTAAGTAGCAGATATTTTTTCAAGCCCATGGACTTCAGATTGTTACCCAGAACTCAATTATTTACATAGAAAGTGCAAATAATTTTCATAGCATCCTATTAAAATTATATTTTAATGCCTTTACAAATTATAACTGTTTTTAAATAAAGTTCACTGATTTTGCATATGATATATGATAAGATCCCCTAAAGTTACCTGAAATTTACTTAATTGTATTAGGCAGTGTCTGTCTACCATCCAGTATTATTTGGGGATCCTCCCTCCATTTGCACAGGCATCATAGCTGGGGAAACAGGGATTCACAGAACACAGGCTGTTCCCTGCATATTTTTCCTCCTCAGATATCAGTTCATCTGTCAACCAACTCATGTGAGAGTTGAGGCCATGCGTTTCCTATTATTCCTGGGCACTCTCCTCGGAGAAAGGAAAGGTCAGAAAGTCCTGTTATGGGATGCCTGCTAACAGGCTAAGCTCCCTAAGTGGGGGGAGCTCTAATCATCAGGTTTAGACTGTTCAGAAGGGAGAAATGAGGCAGACATTCTGAACCTGAAACTTGATCGCATGTTGTTTCATCTCGTGACAGTTTTGACACGCTGTTTTGGAACATGTCTGGAAGGTGAACTCTGAAGGACAGTGTGTACTTTGTTGTGACTCAGATGAGGTCTTTCATGGGGATCAGGAATTCAATGCCCAGTATCTGAGCTGCCATCTTTGAGGTCAATAGGTTGCCCCTTTATATCAAGTCCATTGTTACCAGGGAGTAGGCTGGAGATTCTAAATGGCTTCCAGAACTCCTCTCTGATTCTCTTTGGGAGATGGGGTCTGAAAAAGACAAAGTCAGTATTTTTGGGAAATTCTAGAAAGTCTGGTTGGAGACCTGGAAAGACCTCTTGCCTAATGCCTAAATGCTCAGTTTTCAGCCCTAGCGTGGTAGGCATAGAGCTGGGTTTGCATTTATATCAGCACAACGTATGTCAGAGTTGAAGAAGTAGCCAGGACAAAGTGTCTTGGTTGCAGGCTGGGAAACATCTTAAAAGCAAACTAGTCTGCTGACTTTCATCTTGGCAATGAGTGTTGGGTCCTAGCCAAAGTGCTTGAATACAGCATGAGTCCAATCCATAGATACACCTTCTAATGGAGAAATGTTTGTATATTTTCAGTTTGATGCAATCAAGGTGAAATTATCATGCTATTGGTTCCTTTACTATTTATTTTTTAATATCAAATCTAAGACAAAACACATTAAAAACTTATTGACATATGTATTTGTTCCTCACCAGGCTCATAGTATCTGCCTACTTTTAAACTTTCTTCCATTTTGTAGGTTTCAACTTATTTTATTGGGGAATATTAAATCTAATACAGACATTGTCCTTTTACATATAATTTCCTTTTATTTAATAGATTTTTATTGGCATTTACCTTAAATTATGGACTATTTTATTATATAAATAGCTTCATTTCTATTTAGAAGATAAAAGTATTTGGGTTTCTTGTCTTGTAATTTTTATATTACTTAGTAATGAGATAAACATTAATGTTTTTAGGGTTTTTAAAATTTTAGATAATTAAATTATTATATCCATGTGAAGCTCATTTTTACTGCATGTGTGGATTGGAGAGTTGTTTTCACTTCTGTTTCATCTTTACTCTGATCTCCCTAGAACTTATCATTCTTGTAGTTGGGAAATAGCAGGTTATCATTCCAATAAATGGGACAAATTCGATGATACCACACTACAAATGAGTTTGAAAGCAGGATGTGTCTTCAAAGCATAAACAACATGAGCCTACATATGTACAACACTAGTAATGTGTAAGTTCCAGTTTGTATGAAAAATAAAAGCACAGAAAATTTGCTAAAGTAAATTAAAATGGACATCAGGTCTCAAGAATTTCTGAGCAGACAAAATTAGTTAGGTCTCATAAGTAATCTCAACCTTGCTTAATAAATTCTTTCTCACAGCTGCCTATTTAAAAAACAGAAAAGAAGCTCAACCAATCAGGAGTAGCCAGCAACCTTATATAAATGGGAACTGTCCAATAAGGTAAAAGAAAGAAAGAAAGAAAGAAACAAACAAACAAACAAACAAACAAACCAAACAAGAAAGAATAAAAAATTTTGTGCTACCACTAATCAAATGATTTGTTTCTACATCTTTCCTTTGAATACTTGCTTCTTACACTGTAAATGAAACACTGTCTTTCAGCTGAGGTTCTACAATTTATCAATTTCTCTTACTCAAATAAACACTTGACAATTTCATTGTGGCTCAAATTACTTTTTAGAAGAATAAATAAACTATCTAGGAATAAACATTACAAAAATGCATACAGAATATGAGAAAAACCATAGAAAGGTTTTAAATATGTGAATGTAGACACAAGCAAATAGAAAGTTTGTATCATATTCTTAGTCAGAAAAACTCAACATTATCAATGTAAATTGTCCTTAAAGTAAGTTATAAATTCAATTTTGTTTCAATACAGATACCAGATACCATTAGATATTGGAAGTAGGCATGTTACAATTAAATATTATACAGATGAAAACACAAACAAGAATAGCCAAGAAAACTAACAAAAAAAAAAGACGTTAGCTCTGTGAAAAATCTTGATTGATTAAAAAATACTCAGATCATTGAAACTACAAATTCAGAAATAGACCAAAGGGCCTGTGAAAGTTTCATAGTGCATCCAGGGTTACAACAAAATCCTTTAGACAGAGTAAGAATGAACAACAGAAATATATTTTTCACAGTTCTGAAGGTTGAAAGTGCAAGATCAATGCAGCCACAAATTTGGTGTTTGGTGAGAGCCCTGTTGCCCGTAGATGGTATCTTCTTGCACAAGGGACAAAGGTGTTCCCTTGAACCTCCTTTGAAAAGGCATTTATTCCATTTATAAAGATGAAGCACTCTTGGCTTAATCACTCTCTCAAAGGCCAGATGCCTAATACTCTCTTCATGTGAATTTGAAAGAGAACCTAAGCATTGAGACCAGAGCAATAATTTAGTAAGCAATAAAAGCAATGTGGAGAATGGCATCATTAATACTTGAGGAGTAAAAATGTGATGCTCTTAACACAAAAATGATTCATTTCTCATGGCATATAACAAAATAAAGGTCCAATGAAATTATATTTTTCATAAATATAAATATGTATGGCAAAAAATTAAGTGTTGATAAGGTTAATTCTACAGGTGGTATCGAGATTTCCTAGGTTTCTGGGGGATGGGCAAGGCTCCAGAGTTTTCTTCTGTGATGTTTTCCTGGAAGTTGCCAATGCTCTTATTCAATTTGAAAGTAGATAAAGATGTTTGTTTCTATTTCAACATTTACTAAATTTAAAATAATAAAGGCCAATTTATGCATAATTAAACAATGATTCATCAGTGGTGCTGTGCTGAGGAAGACACAGACTCTCTCACACACATGTGTGATTTTTGGTCAAATAGAGTTCTCCCTGTGCCAGAGTCACATATGTTACACTTGATCAGAGGCTTTCACAAGCAAGCATTGCTCTGCAGCCCTACGACAGACTTTAACCCTGAAAATCTGACCCAGAAAGTGACGGATAAACACCCACCCTAGTGTTCTGATCTGCATAAATTATTTCTTAATAATCCCTTACAGGAATCTGGAATCTTTTCTGAATTCATCAGCCACACACAGCTAGACTTGAAAATTTGGACAGAAGTTTTTATTCTCACCGGGACTCCTTCCCCATCCTGCCAGCTTCTCTAGACGTACACTTTTCTAATCACTCCTGAGAGATTCCATCTAAAGTTACCTCTCTGTGTCAACATTATCAATATCATAAAGTGGGAGGAGAAATAGTTTTGAATCCAGCTATGCTAGGGTCTGTGTCCAGGATTCCTTAGCTGACTTATGTTTCTGATTTACCTAAATATTGATAAATACAGATTTATCTCTAGACGGTAGAAAAACTGAAGAAGAAATTCCAGTTCACAGAGGAAGACTAATTGTTTCCAGATTGGGTCAAACTTAGTTGGACAGTTCTTTGGCAAGCCCTTAGCTGACTTTAAAATCAGTGTAACCAGTAATAGTGTCAAGATGGCTATGAGCCCACAAGACAAAATAACAGCCCTAGGCTAATCCTTTACTGAAGGCTCTAAATGTCAAAATTAAGATTTGATTGGCCTCAGGATGAATTGCACAATGCAAATCTCCCCAAATATTTTTACTAAACCTTAATTGGAAAGTAAGACTCTAGACTGTTTAACCCTCACAAAAAGTAAATTTCTGATCTTTCCACCTGGGATCTGTGTATGTGTGTTGGAGCATGCCTTTACCAACCAGCATGAAGTTACAACTCCCCTTGTGCCTCTACTTTGTACTTGTGCAGACTTTCAAATACAGAGGTGAGAGCTTAGGGTTTCCTGGTCTTTGCTAAGCATGGCCATGAGCATCCCCATTTCCTTCTATTATTAGGACTATGACCAGAGTCCTAATTCCCAGCAGTTTTTTGCATTTTCTCTTAGAGCTTTTCCATGTGATTATTTTTAGGCCCAATTGATACCTTTGTTCCTGGTGGACTTGGTAGTTCATTTTAATGTAAATGCTTTTACAAACATCTTGAGCTATTAATTTAAGTTTGCTCTGCTTTTTAAATGAAGTAATTCTGCTGTTAGCTTTCCTCATAACTTGAGGGTTATAAAAAAAGAAAGAATAAATATTTCATACAAATGTTTAAAATATAAATAACATAAAAAGAGACTGGGGAAGACTATATTAATAGCAGACAAAATACACTAAAAAATTACAAAAGAAAATAAGACATTATATAGTCATAAAATGTTCACTTGGCAAGAAGATAGTAATATTTTAAACAATTACATACCTAATAACAAAACATTAAGATATAGAAAGGGTAAGTTGATAGAATTGGAGGGACAAATAGACAGTTCTAAAATAATAGTTGAAGATGTTCATACTCCACTCAGAGTAATGAATAGAAAAATGAGACAGATGATAAATTAGAAAATAAAGAGCCTGACTAACACAACAAACCAAACTGATCTCACAGATATATACAAGATGCTCCATCCAACAAGAGAGTACACACTCTTCTCAAATGCATATGTGGAATATTCCAGGATGGGCTGTATATTAGATCTAAAATTAAATCAATAACAGAAGAAAAACTAGAAAGTTTGCAAACTTGTAAAAATTAAACAACATACTGTTAAACAACCTATAAGTAAAAGGAGAAATCACAAGGGAAGTAGGAAAATACAGAGGAAGATAAACAAAAACGCGACCTATCAAAAGTTAATGCAAGCAGCAAGAACAGTGCTAAGATAAGAAGTCTGCAGCTAAAAAACGTTTAAAAAGTACAAAGACCTTAAATCAATAATAACTTTGTCCCCTATCAATTCAGAAAAATAAGACCAAATTAGATTCAAAGCAAAAAGAAAAAAGTAAAAAATTAAGCTTTTAGCAGAGATAAATCAAAGAGAGATTCTACAAACAACAGAATGCCAGGAAACCAAAAGCTAGTTCTCAGTTCTTCAAAAAAGAATTAACAATTGGCAAATCTTCAGCTACACTAAAAAATTCAGAGGATTTACATAATAAAAAGAGAAATAAATATGAGACATTAATAATAATTCTAAAGGATTAGAATGTTTTCAAAAGTGTTCTATGAAGTATGAGAGGACAATAAATTGGAAAATCGAGATTAAATGGGCAGATTTCTATGTATACAAGACTTGATTACAAAGAAATACAAAATCTGAATATACGTATGACTATTAAGGAAATGGAATCAGTCATTAAAAACTTGATGAAGAAAAGCCTGATTTGTTGTCTTCACTAGTGAATTATATCAAGCATTTATAGAAGAAAAATTCTTTCCAAACTCTACCAAAACTACTCAGCCAAATCCTAGCTAGCCACATTCAGCAGCATACTAGCAAGATTACACCCCATGACCAAGGAGAATTTCTTATTGAAATGCAAGAAAGTTTTAGCATATGACTGGTTTCTGTGCAGTGGTATTTATAAGTTAATTGCAACCAGTTACAGATTTCTTTTTTTTTTAATTTTTATTGCATTATAGGTTTTGGGGTACATGTGAAGAATGTGCAAGATAGTTGCTTTTGCTGCCTTCCTCTGCTTCACCCACACTTGGCATTCATCCCCAGGCTATCCCTCCCCAGCCCCCCCCACTGACCCTCCCCCATTCCTTCCAATAGACCCCAGTGTGTAGTAGACCCCCTCCCTGTGTCCATGTGTTCTCATTTTTCTCACCCGCCTATGAGTGAGAATATGCGGTATTTCTTTTCTGTTCTTGTGTCAGTTTGCTGAGAATGATGTTCTCCCAATTCATCCATGTCCTTACAAAGGACACAAACTCATCATTTTTGATTGCTGCATAATATTCCATACAGATTTCTTTATTCCTTCTCCACTCTCACTGCTTCACTTAGCTAGCCTTTCTTAACAAACATTTCAGCATATGAAAATTAATCAATGCACATACCACATTAACACATGTTTTTGTAAAAAAAATCTCATTAATACAGAAAAAGTAGTGTACAAAATTTAAAATATTTTTATAATAAATCAGGAATTTATTGTGTTTAAAGAAATAAAAGGATACCATCTTCATATAATTTACATACAAAAACCCACAGCAAACAGCATATTCCAAAGGAAAAGACCAAAAGGCTTTTCTCTAAGCTCAGAAGTAAGGCAAGAATGTCTGCTCTTGCCACTTTTATTCAACACAGTTTTGGAAGTTCCAATCAGAAAAATTAAAAAAGAGAAATAAATAAACTGCATCAAAATATGGACAGAAAATATATCTCTATATGCAGAAAATTTTAAAGACTCCACACAAAAACTATTACAATTAACAAATTCGGCAGAGTAGAGCATATAAAATTGACATAGAAAAATAAATTGTATTTTTATATAGCAACATAAATAATCTGAGAGTAAACTATAAAACTAATTTAATTTACAATAGCATAAAAATAATAAAGTACTTAGGAAGTAACCAAAAAGTAAAATTCCAATGACTTATTATAGACATTAAAAATAAATCCATTTTTAGGTTTATGTAAAATCTCAAGGGACCCTAAATTGCAAAAGTAATTTTGAAAAAAAAAAATACCAAAGTTAGAGAAGTGACACTACCTGATTTCAGAACTTAGTATAAAAGTCTAAAATAGTATACTACAAATAGACTAGCAGGGTAATATGGAAAGCCAACATAAATAAATGCACTGAAGTGCAATAAAATATATATTTAAAATAGAAATAAAATATCTTAACATGTTTTTTAAAAAAATTAAAAATAAAAATAAACATGCGTAGATATGGTCAAATGATTTTTGTGAGAAAAAACTGTCTTTACAATTGGTGCTAGGAAATCGGGTACCCACATGTAAAAGAATGAAGCTGAATCCTAAGAAAAAAATTAACTAAGTGGATTAGAGACCTAAACATAGGAGCTAAAACTAAAAAATTCTTAGAATACAATATAGGCAAAACATTTTATAACATTGGGTTTGGCAGTGATTTTTTTTTTAACAGGACATGCAAAATGTAAGAAAAAAAAAACAAACAAAAAATAGACAAATATAACTTTATCCAGAATATACAAAGAACGATTCAGCAACAAGGAAACAAACTACTTGTTTAAAATATAGGCAAAAAACTTAAACAGACATTTCTCTAGAAATTAGGTAAACTGGCTAATAAGCACATGAAAAGATGCTCGACAAAACTAATTATTAGTGAAATGCAAACGTAAGCCCAAATGACATATCACTTCACACCGTTCAGCATAGCTACTACCAAAGGAAAAATCAAGCAAACAAACAACAGAATCACAAGTGTTGGTGAGGATGTGGAGCAGTTAGAACATTTGTACACTGTTGGCAGAAATGTCAAATGCTGCAGCTGCTGTAAAAGAACAGCATAAGAGTTACTAAAAAAGTTTACACAAAAAATTACCATATGACCCAGCAATTTTACATCTGGGTATGTAGTAAAAGATATGAAAGCAAAGACACAAAATAATACATGTTCACCTAGATTCATTGCAGCATTACTCACATCACTCAAAAGGTGGAAGCAACCCAAATGTTATTTGAATCATCATGAATGAATAAATAGAAAAAATGTGACTTATACAGGCAGTGGAATATTATCCACTTAAGTAAAGTAAGGAAATTCTGACACATGGTATATCATGCATAAACCTTAAGGAAATTGTGCAAAGTGACATGAGCCAGTCAAAAGAGGACAAATGCTGTATAATTCCACTTATGAGACACTTGGAGAAGGTAAATTCTAGAAACCTAAGTAGAAGAGCTGTTCCTAGGAGCTAGAGGAGGAGTAACAGGGAGCTGTTATTTAATGGGTATAGAGTTTTGATTTTGCAAGTTGAAAGGCTGTCCTCATGAATGGATATGATAGTTGTAATACAATGTGGACGTACTTATTTTTTCTGAGCTGCACAATTAAAATAGCTAAAATGGTTAATTTTATGTATACTTTACCATAATGTGAAAAATAATTTTCTTATTATAAGTTCTGCAGTACACGTGCAGAATATGCAGGTTGTCTACGTAGGTATAAACGTGCCATGGTGGTTTGCTGCACCCATCAACCTGTCATCTAAATTAGGTGTTTTTCTTAATACTATCTTTTTCCTAGTCCCCATCCCCCCTGCCAACAGGCCCCAGTGTGTGATGTTCCCCCTCCCTGTGCCCATGTTTTCTCATTGTTCAACTCCCACTTATGAGTGAAAACATGCAGTGTCGGTTTTCTTGTTCTTGGTTTAGTTTGCCGAGATTGATGGACTCCCGCTTTATTCATGTCCCTGCCAAAGACATGAATCATCCTTTTTGACAGTTGCCTGGTATTCCATGGCATATATGTGCCACATTTTCTGTATCCAGTTTATTATCGATGGGCTTTGGGTTGGTTCCATGTCTTTACTATTGTGAACAGTGCCACAATAAACATATATGTGCATGTGTCTTTATGGTAGAAAAGTTTAATGTTCTTTGGGTATATAGCCAGTAATGGACTTGCTGGGTCAAATGGTGTTTCTGGTTCTAGATCCTTGAGAAATTGCCACACTGTCTTCCACAATGCTTTAACTAATTTACACTCTCACCAACAGCGCACAAGCATTCCTATTCCTCCACATCCTGTTCACCATCTGTTGTTTCCTGACTTTTTAATGATTACCATTCTAACAGGCATGAGACGGTATCTCACTTTGGTTTTTATTTGCATTTCTCTAATGACCAGTGATAATAATCTTTCTTTTCTTATGTATTTGTTGGCTGCATAAATGTTTTCTTTTGAAAAGTGTCTGTTCATCGCCTTGGCCCCCTCCTTGATGGGCTGGTTTTTTTCTTGTAAATTTAAGTTCCTTGTAGATTCTGGATATTAGCCCTTTGTTGGTGGATATAATGTCAAATTTTTCTCCCATTCTGTAGGTTGCCTGTTCACTCTGATGACAGCGTTTTTTGTCTGTGCAGAAGCTCTTTAGTTTTCTTAGATCCCATTTGTCAATTTTGACTTTTGTTGCCATTGCTTTTGATGTCCAGTCATAAATTATTTGCCCATGCCTATGTCTTTAACGGTATTGCCTAGGTTTCCTTTTAGGGTTTTAATAATTTTAGATCTTACATTTAAGTCCTTAATCCACCTTGAGTCAATTTTTGTATAAAGTGTAAGGGAGGGATCCAGTTTCAGTTTTCTTCAAATGGCTAGCTAGTTTCTGAACACCATTTGTAGAAAGGGAATCCTTTCCCCATTGCTTGTTTTTGTCTGGTTTGTCAAAGATTAGATGTTGTAGATGTGTGGTGTTATGTCTGAGGCCTCTATTCAATTCCATTGGTCTATAAACACCTCTTGCAAATAAACTAGAAAATCTAGAAGAAATTGATAAATTCCTGGACACATATGCCACCCCCCAAGTCTAAGCCAGGAAGAAGTTGAATCTCTGAATAAACCAACAACAAAATTGAGGCAGTCATTCTAAAATTAAGGCAGTAACTAATAGCCTAGCAACAGGAAACAGCGACCAGATGGGTTCACAGCTAAATTCTACCAGAGATACAAAGAGGAGCTGGTACCATTCCTTCTGAAACTCTTCCAAATAATAGAAAAAGAGGGACTCCTTTTCTATCTCATTTTATGAGGCCAGCATCATCCTGATAACAAAACATAACAGAGACACAACAACAACAAAAATTTCAGGCCAGTATCACAGATAAATGTCGATGCAAAAATTCTTGATAAAATTCTGGTGCACCAAATCCAGCAGCAAATCAAAAAGCTTATCCATCATCTATCATGATCAAGTCTACCTTTATCTCTGGGATACAAACCTGGTTCAACACATGCAAATCAATAAATGTAATCAATCACATAAACAGAACTAATGACAAAAGCCACAGAATTATGTCAATAGATGCAGAAAAAGCCTTCAAAAAATTTAACAGCCTTCATGCTAAAATCTCTTAACAAACTAGGTATTCATGGAACATATCTCAAAATAATAAGCTCTGTTTATGACAAACCAATGGCCAATATCATACTGAATGGGCAAAAGCTGAAAGCATTTTCTTTGAAAATTGGCACAAGAAAAGGATGCCCTCTCTCACCACTCCTATTCAGCATGGTATTGGAAGTTCTGGCCAGGGCAATCAGGCAAGACAAAAAAATAAAGAGTATTCAAATAGGAAGAGAGGAAGTCAAATTGTCTCTGTTTGCAGATTACATAATTTTATATTTAGAAAACCCCATTATCTCAGCCCCAAATCTCCTTAAGCTGATGAGCAACTTCAGAAGTTTTAGGATATAAAATTGATGTGCAAAAATCACAAGCATTTCTATATGACAATAACAGACAGAGAGCCAAATCATGAGTGAACTCCCATTCACAATTACTATGAAGAGAATAAAATACCTAGGAATACAACTAACAAGGGATGTGAAGGACCTCTTTAAGGAGAACTGCAAACAACTGCTCAAGGAAATAAGAGAGGACACAAACCAATGGAAAAACATTCCATGCTCATGAATGGGAAGAAGAAATATCGTGAAAATGGTCATACTGCCCAAAGTAATGTATAGATTCAGTGCTATCCCCACTAAGCTACAACTGACTTTCTTCACAGAAAGAGCCAGCATAAAAAATTATTTTAAAATAAACAAACTATAGCTATCTGCAATAGCATAAATATAAATATAATGTTGCATTAAAGAAAGTAGATGTAAAAGTGCACATATTATATAATTTCACTTACATAAAATTGAAAAAGTGAACAAAACTGAGGTTCCGACTTCCAGTAAAAATGAGGTAGTTTGTTGAATAGCTATTTCACAGATAACTATAATAAAGCTTAATAAAACATTATATTTTGCTATATAGAAATGCACATCTATGTATAATACGTATATAATATCCATGTTTGGAAGAACTGAATGAGGATTTCAGCTATGTCACTGTAACAGATTTAAGAATTGAAGTTTGAATCTATTCAAATTAACTTTCTCTTAAAATAATAACAATTTTCAAAGATATACAACAGAATTCAGAGTACCCGTAGTTCCTATTAAACAATTTAAAAATCCATGAGATGTGTGAAGAAGCATGAATATGCAATCAATTCACAAGGTTAAAAAGCAGACAACAGAACCTATTCTCAACATGTCCAGGATGCTTTAATCCATATATCAGACTTGAAGAAAGCTATTGTAAGTATGTTCATGGGGTAAAGAAAAACATTCTCATGACAAGTGAACAGATCTGTAAGAATACACTGTCAGTCAGGAACTCGCAAGATGGCGTCATAGAAGTGACTCAGGATTGCAGCTCTCAGTGAAGGCGCAGAGGGTGAGTTCTAGCTGCATTCTGGGATGGACCTTTTTTGCCCACAGAGCGTTGAAAGTCCCAGGTGTGGGAGAGACATGGGATGCTAGTACAGCCGGCTACTGCAGCCGGCTCGAGTGGTCGATTCGGCCGGCACCGCAGCAGGACCCAGCATGGAACTCACTGGTCTGGGTGCCCTGTTAAACCGGCAATATGAGATTTGGAAGGGCAGACTGGCATGTCCATCTGATTGAATGGGACTTGGACAATGAGCCAGACCAGGAGTTTCCTGGGAAGAGTGATCTGAGCTGGTGCAGTGGGCAGCAGCACGGGAGATCACACGATCCCAGTGCCCTATCGGCAGGCTACTGGGGCGCCAGTGAGAGTCAACCTTTCAGCTTGGGGAGAGGAAGAGAGAGAGAGAGGAGATGGACTCTGAGGCAGGGAGCTGGGTAATCAGGCTTGGTGGGTCCCACCCTCATGGGGACAAGCAGGGTGGCGATTGGAGGTGCTCAGGGCTAAGAGTGTTGCTGCCGGCATCTAGGATGGTGCAGCCTGGTGAGGGAGGGGCATCCACCACTACTGACACAATCTGCCCCTACTGAAGTACTGCCCAGGGCTGATGCAGCCTGCTGTTGCCGAGGCAACCTGCCATAACAGAGAGACTCCACCAGGAGGGGGGAGTGCTCCACAGCAGAACAGAGCCCAGCAGTAACACGGCAGACCCATGCCAGCAGGGTAGAGTCCCAGCAGGCAAATAGTGAATAGACTGCCTCCTAGTGGGGCAGGACAGTGCAACAGATACTCAAAAAGAAAGCCCCAACTCTCTGAGACAGAGCATCTAAGGGGGGGGGAAAAGGGTGGTGTTTTATGAGTTCTGTTGCAGCAGACATAAACAACCTCCCAACAACGCTGAATGAACAACGGAGCTCACAGCTCAGAACTGGAGCTCCTATAAAGCACAGACCCTCTCTTCAAGCAGCTCCCTGACCCGTGTATATCCAAAGAGTCACCTCAAAAAAGGACTAATCATACTGACGTTTGGCGAGCATCATTCTGGAACAAAGACAGCAGAAGAAGAAACTGGTATCATCCCTCACTGTATACCCCAGACAAGCAGGACCTGGAGTGGACCTCAGCACTCATACAGCAGAGGGGCAAGACCATTAGAAGGAAAACTAAGTAACAGAAATATTTCATCATCAACAACCTCAGCATCCACACAGAGACCCAATTGAAAAATCAGCAACTACTAAGATGACAGGCAGATAAATCCATAAAGATGGGAAGAAAACAGCACAAAAAAAAGGAAAACACCCGAAAACAAAACACCTCACCTCCTACAAAAATCCAAAACTCTTCACCAGCAATGGAACAAAGCTGGACGGAGAATAAGTGTGACAAAATGACAAAATCAGACTTCAGAAAGTGGGTAATGAAAAACTTCAGTGAGCTAAAAGAACATTTGCTAAATAAGTGCAAAGAAACTAAGAACCTTGAAAAAATATTTGAAAAAAGATTCGATGAATTGATAAGAGGAATGGACAACATAGAGAAGAATATGAATGAATTGAAGGAGCTGAAAAACACAACACGAGAACTTCACGAAGCATGCACAAGTTTCAACAGCCGAATTGACCAAGCAGAAGAAAGAATATCAGAAGTTGAAGATCAACTCAATGAAATAAAATGAAAAACCAAGATTAAAGGAAAAAGCACAAAAAGGAATGAACAAAATCTCCAAGAAATGTGGAACTATGTGAAGAGACCCAACCTACGTTTGATAGGTGTACCAGAATGTGATGAAGAGAATGAATCCAAGCTGGAAAACACTCTTCAGGATATTATCCAGGAAAATTTCCCCAACTTAGCAAGACAGGTCAATACTCAACTCCAGGAAATACAGAGAACACCACAAAGATACTCCACAAGAAGAGCAACCCCAAGGCACATAATCGTCAGATTCACCAGGGTTGAAATGAAGGAGAAAATACTAAGGGCAGCCAGAGAGAAAGGTCGGGTCACCCACAAAGGGAAGCCCATCAGACTCACAGCAGATCTCTCGGCAGAGACTCTCCAAGCCAGAAGACAGTGGGGGCCAATATTCAACATCCTTAAAGAAAAGAATTTTCAACCCAGAATTTCATATCCAGCCAAACTGAGCTTCATAAGTGAAGGAAAAATAAAATCCTTCATGAACAAGCAAGTACTCAGAGATTTTGTCACCACTAGGCCGGCATTACAAGAGCTCCTGAAAGAGGCACTACACATAGAAAGAAACAACCAGTACCAGCCATCCTAAAAGCATACCAAATGCTAAAGAGCATCAACAAAATGAAGAATGTACATGAACCAATAGGCAAAACAGCCAGCTAGCATCAAAATGGCAGTATCAAATTCACACATAACAATATTAACCCTAAATGTAAATGGGCTAAATGCACCAATCAAAAGACACAGACTGGAAAATTGGATAAAAAACCAAAACCCATCGGTGTGCTGTATCCAGGAAACCCACCTCACATGCAAGGATACACAAAGGCTCAAAATAAAGGGATGGAGGAAGATTTACCAAGCAAATGGAGAGCAAAAAAAAGCAGAGTTGCAATTCTCATCTCTGATTAAAATAGACTTTAAAGCAACAAAGATCAAAAGGGACAAAGAAGGTCATTACATAATGGTAAAAGAATTGATACAACAAGAAGAGCTAAAGATTCTAAATATATATGGACCCAATGCAGGAGCACCCAGATATATAAGGCAAGTTCTTAATGACTTACAAAGAGACTTAGACTCCCACACAATAATAGTGGGAGACTTTGACACTCCACTGTCAATATCAGTCAGATCAACCAGACAGAAAATTAACAAGGATATCGAAGACTTGAACTCAGACCTGGAACAAGCAAACCTGATAGACATTTACAGAACTCTCCACCCCAAATCCACAGAATATACATTCTTCTCAGCATCACATCACACCTACTCCAAAATTGATCACATAATTGGAAGTAAAGCACTCCTCCGCAAATGCAAAAAAACTGAAATCATAACAAACAATCTCTCAGACCATAGTGCAATCAAGTTGAAACTCAGAATTCAGAAAATAACTCAGAACTGCACAGCTTCATGGAAACTGAACAACCGGCTCTTGAATGTTGATTGGATAAACAAAGAAATGAAGGCAGAAATAAAGAAGTTATTTGAAACCAATGAGAATGAAGACACAACATACCAGAATCTCTGGGACACATTTAAAGCAGTCTGTAGAGGAAAATATATAGAAATAAGTGCCCACATGAGAAAAGTGGAGAGATCCAGAATTGACCCCCTATCGTCAAAATTGAAAGAGCTAGAGGAGCAAGACCAAAAAAGCTCAAAACCTAGCCGAAGACAAGAAATAACTAAGATCAGAGCAGAACTGAAGGAGATAGAGACAAGAAAAACCCTTCAAAAAATCAATAAATCTAAGAGCTGGTTTTTCGAAACGATCAACAAAATAGACAGACCAATAGCCAGACTGATAAAAAGGAAAAGAGAAAACAACCAAATAGATGCAATAAAAGACGATAATGGGGAAATCATCACAGATTCCACAGAAATTCAAACCATCATCAGAGAATACTACAAACAACTCTATGCACATAAACTAGTAAACCAGAAAGAAATGGATAAATTCTGGGACGCCTGTGTCCCCCCAAGCCTAAAACAGGAGGAAGCTGAAACTATGAATAGACCAATAACAAGGTCTGAAGTTGAGGCAGCAATTAAGAGCCTACCACACAAAAAAAGCCCAGGTCCAGATGGGTTCACTGCTGAATTCTACCAGATACACAAAGAGGATGTGGTACCATTCCTTCTGAAACTATTCCAAATAATCCAAAAAGAGGGAACCCTTCCCAAATCATTTTATGAGACCAACATCATCCTGATACCAAAACCCGGCAGAGACTCAACAAGAAAAGAAAACTTCAGGCCAATATCCGTGATGAACATAGAAGCAAAAATCTTTAATAAAATACTGGCAAGCCGATTGCAACAGCATATTAAAAAACTTATCCATCATGATCAAGTAGGATTCATCCCGGGGATGCAAGACTGGTTCAACATATGCAGGTCTATAAATGTAATTCACCACATAAACAGAAGCAAAAACAAAAACCACATGATTATCTCAATTGATGCAGAGAAGGCATTTGACAAAATTCAACAGCCCTTAATGCTAAAAACACTCAAAAAACTTGGTATTGATGGAACATACCTCAAAGTAATAAAAGCTATTTATGACAAACCAACAGCCAATATCATACTTAATGGGCAAAAACTGGAAGCATTCCCTTTGAAATCCGGCACGAGACAAGGATGCCCTCTCTCCCCACTCCTATTCAACGTAGTACTGGAAGTTCTAGCCAGAGCAATCAGCCAAGAAAAAGAAATAAAGGGTATTCAAATAGGAATGTTGGAAGCCAAATTGTGTCTATTTGCAGACGACACGATAGTATACCTAGAAGACCCCATCACCTCAGCCCAAAAACTCCTGAAACTGATAAGCAACTTCAGCAGAGTCTCAGAATATAAAATCAATGTGCAAAAATTACAAGCATTCCTATACACCAATAACAGTCTTAAAGAGAACCAAATCAAGTACGAACTGCCATTCACAATTGCTACAAAGAAAATAAAATACCTAGGAATACAACTCACAAGGAACATAAGGGACCTCTTTAAGGAAAACTACAAACCACTGCTCAACGAAATAAGAGAGGACACAAACAGATGGAGAAACATTCCATGTTCATGGTTAGAAAGAATCAGTGTCGTGAAAATGGCTATACTGCCCAAAGTAATTTACACAATCAATGCTATCCCCATCAAACTACCATTGAATTTCTCCACAGAACTGGAAAAAAAACACCATGAAGTTCATATGGAACCAAAAAAGAGCCCGCATAGCCAAGTCAATTCTAAGCAAAAAGAACACAGTGGGAGGCATCACACTACCAGACTTCAAACTATACTACAAGGCTACAGTAATCAAAACAGCATGATACTGGTACCAAAACAGAGATATAGACCAATGGAACAGAACAGAAGCATTGGAGGCAACACAACATATTTACAACCATATTATCTTTGATAAATGAGACAAAAACAA
Organism: Saguinus oedipus; assembly: GCA_031835075.1. Classification (NCBI taxonomy): domain Eukaryota; kingdom Metazoa; phylum Chordata; class Mammalia; order Primates; family Cebidae; genus Saguinus; species Saguinus oedipus. The sequence goes on from JASSZA010000049.1 coordinate 1,634,014, forward strand.
GCAATGGGGAAAGGATTCCCTATTTAATAAATGGTGTTGGGAAAACTGGCTAGCCATGTGCAGAAAGCAGAAACTGGACCCCTTCCTGACACCTTACACTAAAATTAACTCCAGATGGATTAAAGACTTAAACATAAGACCTGACACCATAAACATTCTAGAAGAAAATCTAGGCAAAACCATTCAGGACATAGGAGTAGGCAAGGAATTCATGACCAAAACACCAAACGCATTGGCAACAAAAGCCAAAATAGACCAATGGGACCTAATCAAACTCCACAGCTTCTGCACAGCAAAAGAAACAGTCACTAGAGTAAATCAGCAACCATCAGAATGGGAAAAAATCTTTGCAGTTTACCCATCTGACAAAGGGCTGATATCCAGAATTTACAAAGAACTCAAACAGATTTACAGGAAAAAAACAAACAAGCCCATTCAAAAATGGGCAAAGGATATGAACAGACACTTTACAAAAGAAGAAATACATGAGGCCAACATACATATGAAAAAATGCTCATGATCACTGGTCATTAGAGAGATGCAAATCAAAACTACATTGAGATACCATCTCACGCCAGTTAGAATGGCAATCATTAAAAAATTTGGAGACAGCAGATGATGGAGAGGATGTGGAGAAATAGGAACACTCTTACACTGTTGGTGGGAGTGTAAATTAGTTCAACCATTGTGGAAGACAGTGTGGCAATTCCTCAAGGACCTAGAAATAGAAATTCCATTTGACCCAGCAATCCCATTACTGGGTATATATCCAAAGGACTATAAATCGTTCTACTATAAGGACACATGCACACGAATGTTCATTGCAGCACTGTTTACAATAGCAAAGACCTGGAACCAACCCAAATGCCCAACGATGATATACTGGACTGGGAAAATATGGCACATATACACCACGGAATATTATGCAGCAATCAAAAATGATGAGTTTGTGTCCTTTGTAAGGACATGGATGAATCTGGAGAACATCATTCTCAACAAACTGACACAAGAACAGAAAAAGAAATACCGCATATACTCACTCATAGGTGGGTGAGAAAAATGAGAACGCATGGACGCAGAGAGGGGGTCTACTACACACTGGGGTCTATTGGGGGGAATGAGGGAGGGACATTGGGGGTGCTGGGGAGGGATAGCCTGGCGATAAATGCCAAGTGTGGGTGAAGGAGAGGAAGGCAGCAAAACACACTGCCATGTGTGTACCTATCCAAATATGTTGCACGTTCTTCACATGTACCCCCAAACCTATAAGGCAATAAAAATTAAAAAAAAGAAAAAGAAAGAAAGAATACACTCTCCGTCCTTTGATCAGAGGGCTGCAGGACTACAATCCCAGCATGGACCGGGCTCAAGGACAATGTGCATTACCGGAGGAAGAGGTGAGGTTCTGTGCACGTCATTAGGCTTGCTGGGAGATGTGGTCTTATAATCACTCCTATCCCTTTCAATACAGGGATGCAGGATGATTCCACTATGCGCTGGGTTAACAGACAGCGTGTATCACTGGAAGAAAAGGGGACAGTCTATAAGCACGTTTTGGGCTTGCTGGGAGATGTAGTCTTATAAACACTCCCAGCCATTTGGTCACAGGGCTGCAGCACCACAATTCCAGCATATACTGGAATCAGGAACAGTACACATCACTGGAGGAAGAGGTAGGGTTGTGAGTGAATTGCTGGTCTTACTGAAAAATGTAATCTCATGAACACTTCTTCAGGGACCGTGTGCATCACTGGAGGAAAAGGCGGGGCTCTGCATGCCTCACTTTGCTTGCTAAGAGATGCATTCCCATTAACACTCCAAGCCCTTTGGTCGCAGGGCTGCTGGACTACAATCCCACCGTGCACCCGGCTCAGAAATAGTGTCTGTGACTGGAGGAAGAGGCAGGGCTGTGTGTGCCTCCTTCAGCTTGCTAGGAGATGTAGTTTTATAAAAACTCCCAGCCCTTTCATTACGGGGCTGCAGGGCTACAATTCCCTGCTGTGTGTGCCTTGCTGGGCTTGCTGGGAGATGTAGTCTCATAAACACTCTCAGCTCTGGTCACAGGGCTGCAGAACTAAAATCCCAGCATGCACCTGGCTCAAGGACAGTGCCCATCACTGGAGAAAGAGGCAGGGCTGTGCACTCCTCGCTATGTTTTTTGGGAGTTGTAGTCACGGGGCTGTGGGACTATAATCCCAGCCAGCACCTGACTTGGGAACATTTTGCATCACTGGAGGAAGAGGCTGGGTTGTTTGTGATTCACTGGGCTTGCTGGGAGACGAATTCTCAAACACTCTCAGCTCTTATGTTAAAGTGCTGAAGGGATTGTAGTCATAGCCAAAAGGGATTGTAGTCCTTCAGCACTTTAACATAAGAGCTGAGAGTGTTTCCAGAGTGCACCAGGCTCAGTGACAGTGCCGGTAACCAGAGTAAAACAAAAGTTATGAGCACCTCACTAGGCTTTCCAGGAGATGTAGTCTCAAGAACACTCTCAGACCCTTGGTCACAGGGCTGGCAGACTACAATCCCAGCATGCAATGGGCACAGAACAGTGCGTGTCGCTGGAGGAAGAGGTGGGGCTGTATGCGCCTCGCTGGGCTTGCTGGATTATGTATGCCCATACACACTCCCAGCCCCTTTGTTCACAGGACTACAGGACTACATTTCCAGCATGCGCCGGGCTTAGAAACAGTGCCCCCCTCACTGGAGGCAGAGGTGTGCACTTTTGGGTATGATTTTTGGGAGATGTAGTCCCATAAACACTCCCAGTTCTTTGGTTGCAGGGCTTTGGGACTACAATCCCAGCCAACACCAGGCTCAGGGACATGGCATGTCACTGAAAGAAGAGGTGCAGCTGCGAAAGACTCACTGGAATTGCTGAAAGATGTATTCTCATAAACACTCCCAGCCATTTGGTCACAGGGCTGAAGGACTACAATCCCAGGATGCACAGGGCTCAGGGACAGTGTGGGTCACTGGAGAAAGAGGCAGGGCTGTGTGCAGCTCACTGGGCTTTCTGTGAGATGTAGTTTCATAAACACTTCCAGCCCTTTGGTCACAGGGCTGCAGCACCACAATCCCAGCATACACCGAGCTCAGGGACAATGTAGTCAATGGAGAAAGAGGTGGGGCTGCACACACCTTTTTGGGCTAGCTGGGAAATGTATTCACTCCCATCCCTTTTGTCATACGACTGGAATACTTTAACACAGGGGTCAGGGAAAATGCACATCACTGGAAGAAGAGAAAGCTCTGTGCACTTCTCACTATGCTTTTTGGGAGATGTAGTCTCATTAACACTTCCAGTTCTTTGGTAACAGTGTTCCAGGACTACAATCCCAGCATTCACACCGCTAAGGGATAGTGCACCAATCACTGGGGAAAGAGGCAGGGATTTGTGAGCCTTACTGGGCTTGCTGGGAGATGTAGTCTCATGGCCTCTCCCTTCCCCTTTGGTCAAAGAGCTGCAGCACCATAATCCCAGCATGTATGGGGCTCAGGGACAGTTCTCTGGTCATTGAAAAAAGAGGCGAGGCTGTGCACACCTCGCCGGTCCTACTGGGAGATGCAGTTTCTTAAACACTCCCAGCCCTTTGGGCACAGGACTGCAGTACTAAATTTCAGCATGCACTGAACTAAGGGAGAGGGCACTTCACTGGAGGAAGAGGCAGAGCTGTGCGCACCTCGCTTGGCTTGCTAGGAGATGTAGTCTCATAAACACTCCCAGCCTTTTTACCACCAGGCTGCAGGAGTGCAATCCCATCATGCACTCGGTTTAGGAACAGTGCACATTATATGAGAAAGTGGCAGGGCAGTGAGTGCCTCTTTCTCCTTGCTGGGAGATGTAGTTTTATAAAGACTCCCAGACCTTTTGTTAGGGGGCTGAAGAACTACAATCCCAATATACACCGGGGCCAGTGACAGTGCACCTCACTGGAGGAAGAGGCGGGACTCTGTGTGTGACTCTTCCCGGGCTTTCTGGGAGATATATGCTCATAAACACTCCCAGCCCTATGGTCACAGTGCTGCAGGCCTACAATTCTAGCATGCACCAGTCTCAGGGACAAGGCAAGAGATGGGGCTGTGTGCACCTCCCTAGGCTTGCTGGAAGGTGTATGCTTATAAACACTCCCAGCCCTTTGGTCAAGCAGCTACAGGACTACAATCCCAGCATGCAGCAGGCTCCAGGGCTTTGCACAGCTCTGGACAGGAGCAGAGTGGTCCACATCCCACCTAGTCATATGCTGGGAGCTCTAGTCCATTAACTGCTCTCAACCTGTTTGTCGGCAGGCTTTAGAACTATAATTCCATCATGTCCTGGGATCTGGAGTGCATAGCCCTGGAGGGAGGGGCAGACCAGTGTTGACTTCTTGGTGTACAACGTACTGTTGGACTCTGAATCCGTGCCAACTCTTTCCCAAGGATAGTGAGTACAGATGTGGATGTTAAGGGAAGGTCTGGGCTGGGCACTGAGAAGGGCATTACCCTACCAAGATACCTTACCTTTGCCCAAATCGGGCGGGTTGTCCTCACCCAATTGGTTCTGTCCTGCTCGATTTTCTCTTTCACCTGCACCCAGGGTTCTTTCCAGATTATCACGTCTTCTGCAGCCCAGGGCGTTGCCTTCTTTCCTAAACTGTTGGGGAAACTGCCCTGATATCCATGACACTCTCCACTGTGTCACAACCCTCTTTTTCCTCTAGCCAGGACGTGTGCTCAACTGCTTTTGAGAGAAATCTTCCACCTGGCCTGATTATGAAGAGCTTCAGAGCTCTGTAGGACAGTGACCAGGACTGTGACTTCCTGGAAATTTCACTCTCAATGGCGGTTTTTTCATGAATGTGAAAGTCGAAGCATTAGGAAGGTTAAGTGTAGGGTTGCACAAAATCTGCTAAAAGTAAAGGAGAAAACCCCATTTCTGAGGCATGAGTCTTGTGAGCCATTTTCATCAACCCATTAAAGTGGACAAGCTCCAAAATGCAACCTGAAGCTGCTGATGATTTAGGCATTTTACAATTGAAATCATGGGTCTCATCTCAAGTAGGGCCTGACTTGCCAGTGTCTCAGAGTCACAGATGGGTTCTGATTCTTCAGGAACAGACAGCGTTCCAGCTTTGTGGGAGCGACTTTTAAGATGTGGAGTACTTGGGTCATTTGAAACCTGTCTTCTGTAGGAACTTTTACTTCTAGAGAACACGTGTATTTTTATTTTACCCATCGTCAAGCTGAAGCTTTGCTCATTTCAATAATAAAAAACACACTCTTGGGGAAAGATTTAAGATGCTAATGAGACATGCAGTGTATGCACAACTATGTAGAGCTGCTGCACATGTGTACCGAGAAGACCACACAGAACATGCTTAGTGTAACACTTCTTTCCACCTTCTTATGGATAATCATGTAAAACTCCTCATAAAGAGGGTTTCTCCACCAATGATTAATACTATCTCACCCTTATGAGCAGGCTTCCCTGGAATTTCTTTATCAGAATGTACCATCTATTCTGCATTTAATTTTCAAAATATTCTTTTTTTTCAACAAATTATTCTATGTTGTACTTCTTTTGCTGTGTGTCTTATTTAAATTTTTTAAACTAAGAAGATAAGAACCAAGGTATTACATTGGCCATCAACATTTCTGGTGCAATGAGAGGTTTGTCCACTTCATTAATTACACTTTCCCTTTACTTGCAGTGAATACTATAGCAGTTCCAGACTACCTGGTTAACTATCACTGCTTGTTCCAGTGCTGTTTCAGTAAAGTTCCGAGGGAGACGTTTTTAAGTCACCAATATTCTTTAGAGAGAGAATATAAGTCTGATCTTTTTTTGGCTGCTACTTCCGTACTATCCATAAATACACTAACCACATGGGTTGCTCTCCACATTTCATATTTGGGCTATGTTGGTGCTTAGTTTCACATCTTTCTGGCCACACTTCAGACTCAATTTACCGTTTGCTGTTCCTTCAGCAATACTCGATCGCCACTTAGTGGCTATTGTAATTTATTTTCTGTGTACAAAATTTTTTTTTTGTTTCATTTTGTGGGGCAGAATAAGAGCACCCTGCCCCTTCGGGCTTTATGCATTTCCCAGCTCCTTGACATTGTTCTTCAACAGGATTTCTTTGCTGAACAAAAAGTGCAGTCATGTAGATGCCCGGTCATGGGGATTGCATCTTAGCATTCCAGGTATTAATAATTGAGCATCACAAATGGCAAACTGGTGAATTAAGAAAAGGCTTTTCAGCCAGACATCTGCCCCATAGCCAGCAGAGGAAGTCATCTCAGTAGGGCTGGAAATGTCCAGCACTGGCGAGAGGTAGGACAGTGTATGACAAATGCCTATGACCTCACAGAGCTTGAGTTAGTGGGTTTTGAAGGGATGTTCTGGACACCTTGGTGGTTCCACTTGGCTCATGGGGATGCCCGTGGCCTCCTGGACTTCAGTACATGTTTTATTGTTATGGAATTCTCTAGACACTGTGGGGGGTCTTTACCTCTGCTGTTACTGAAACACCACTGGGAGGTTATTGGAATGGCTTTTGGCTAGATGAACTAAAAAAAAGGGCTTATCTTCTTTTGTAACACTATTTAGCCTGTGTACAGAGTAGCTGACAGAACATAAGTGGAGAATGAGACTGTGAACTTTAATAGCATCCTACAGTGAGATGTTTTCTGTAGAAATCAGAGAAAATGGTCTGAAGTATCCTATGTGCAAGCCTTTATTGCCTGAGAACAAAACCCAGTTCTATGCAGCACCTGTGGGCTAAAGCCTAGTAAGCAGGAAAGCCTCTCAGACCCATTAGAAGACCCATTCTTATTAAGGGGAAGATACTCCAGACCCCAGAGCCCAAAACCAGCTCCAGATAGGGGCTCTCAGGAGCCCACACCTCCTTTAGAATCCCCATCATCCCACACACTATCAGAGCCTTCTGTAGAATCTAAACTTGTTTCACCTCCTTTCTATGCTTTTCCTTCAAGGCCTTTGCCAGATACAATAAAGACCAGCCCAGCTGCAATACTCACAGTGGGACTTCATACCATCCAGGGCCAGCAAAATTGCTCCTCCTACAGAAAGTCCCAAATGCAGAGAGGACCAGAGTGCATGTTCTATTCTCAATAAATGATCTAATCCAACATAAGAAACAACTCTGATGGCTCTTAGAGAACTTCAGTGCATTTACTGAAGACTTCTTTGTCCACCATTCAGCTTTATCATCCATAAATAGACCCAATGACTGCTGTCAACTTAGCTGCACAAAGCTATTGCTTATTGGCAAAAAAACAGAAAACACTACAACTTTCACTGCTTTCACCACTTTAATGCAAAATACTTTTATGACACAAATGTCACCATAAGGTGGAGCCTTGGGAATCTAGTATAAAGGATCTCAGGAAACCACAATGGCTTCCCAACAAGCAGCAGAGGGCTTCAACATCAACAACATCTGTAACTCATGGCCACTGTAGTCCTACAGAACCAAAGAGCCTGAGATCTTCTCACAGCCAGGCTGTGAGGAACATGTTTATATCTAAAAGAAGAATGCTGTTTTTGAGACCAATTAGTCTGGTTTATTCCAAGAAAATAGTAATAATATTATCACCCAGGCAGACAAAATTGAATCTCTAGGAACTTTTATTGGAACATGAAAGAAATGTCTATTACCTGTCTTGCTCTCTTTAATAGTATCAGTCATTACTACACTTTCAGCTTTAACTTTTGTTCCAAATTTGTGTAAAATGTTAACTGATTTCTTGCTGTCTTGCTTACAGCAGTTCCTTTTTGGCATGATAGTTTTGCAAAGCTTTCAACATTTGGCTGCCAACATTATACCCTCTTGTTCCATAAATGATGTGGTTTACACCCTGTTAGATCACACAGAAAGAAACTTTAGGGCCCAGGCTTGGCAGAAATAACACCCACTCAGCAGAAAACAGCTCCAGAAAAAAATGACCTAGCCCCTCAACCTCCAATGTGATTATGGCTCTAAGATCTCTTAGGGGGAAATTGAAGCAGAAAAAATAGTCAAGAAAATAGCCATGATCTTGGGATACAGAAACCGTGGTGACTGCACAGCCAACACAATAAGCCTTAGCATTCCCATTGGGTGTATTCAAGCAAAGTCATCTTCATTAAGGACTTTCTGCTCTAGAGAGCATGTGCATTTTGATTTTACCTGTCCTCAAACTTAACTTTTGCTTATTTTAATAGCAAAAAATGCAACCAGTCAGGCACAGTGGCTCGGACCTGTACTCCCAGCACTTTGGAAAGCTGAGGAGAGTGAATCCGTTGAAACCGGAAGCTTGATTCTAGACTGGCCAACATGGTGAAACCCCATCTCCACTGAAAACACAAACACCAGCTGAATGTGGTGGTGCATGCCTGCAATCCCAGCTACTCAGGAGGCACAAGAATCACGTGAACACAGGAGGAGGAAGTTGGAGTGAGCAAAGACCACTTCAGCCTGGGCAACAGAGTGAGACTCCATCTCAAACAAACAAACAACAAACATACACTCCTGGGTGGAGATCTAAGATGCTAATGAGACATACAACATATGAAGAAGCATGTAAAGCTACTGCGCATGTGCACTATACTAAGAAGACAAGAACCGAGGTATCACATCAGCTGTCAACACAGCAACAAGTCAGTCTCTTTCCAATGAACATAGCCCATGCAGAAGAGGAGAGTCACATCACCTATGTGCTGACCCAGAGAAATGTCACAATTTATCTTATGCACGAAGTTACGGTAATAGAAGAGTCATATTAAATAGTTTCTGGGCCCAGAGATATGTCACAATGCCTCCTGTGAGCAGAAATCAGGCAGAATAATGACATAACCAGTGTTCTGGACAGAGGGATAAGTCATTCTTTCATCTGTGGGCATGACCTAGGCAAGAAAGAAGAGTCGTGGCATGTAGGTGCTTGGTGCAAAGGTGTGTAACAATCTCTCTTATGGGCAAAGCCCATAAGAGAGGAGAGTAATCGCTCCAAGGTGATCAATGTAGAAATATGTTACGAGAAACTTTTTAGATATGGCCCATGCAGAGTCTCCTTATCTTCTAGATGTTAGGTCCAGGGATATGTTAGAATGCCCAAAATACACAGGGATTAGTCACAAAAGGAGAGTTACATCACCTAGGTGCTGGTTCTAGACATATGTCACATCCATTTTATGGGAAAAGCTCAGATAGGCCCAGAGACATGTTCCACTGCCTCCTGCTTGAAGTGTCTAAGCCAAAGACTCGCATCACCTTGGTGCTAGGCCCATGTTCATATGTAAACATTCAATCACAGTTGAAAGGGTGACTCATTTTTTTTTTTTTTTTGAGACAGAGTCTCACTTCATCACCAGGCACCAGGCTGGAGTGCAGTGGCACAATCTCAGCTCACTGCAATCTCTGCCTTCTGGGTTCAAGAAATTCTCCTGCCTCAGCCTCCCGAGTAGCTGGGACTACAGGTACACACCACTACACCCAGCTAATTTTTGTATTTTTTTAGTAGAGACAGGGTTTCACCATGTTGGCCAGGATGGTCTCAATTTATTGACCTCATGATCTGCCTGTCTCACCCTCCCAAAGTGCTGGGATTACAGGCATGAGCCACCACGCCCAGCCAGGGCAACTCATTTTTAAACCCAGCTCACAGGCAAGAGAGTACTCTCCTATCTTGACCTAGTTAATTGTAGTGATGTTGACTCTCATACCCAAACTTAATGCCACAGGTGCAAAAATGGGTCCATACCAGCAGGAAGGTCTCAAAATTGATTGCAACTCTCATTCATACTGTATAAGGCCATTAGATAGTATACAGAGTGTGCTAACCAGATCAAGCACAACAGGTGAGATTGTGACACTCATATGCACACCCAGCCAACAGTAAATATTGTCATCCTCTGACATAAACATGCATCACTCTTGAGGTTCTGAATCTCACACCTATAGTCAGTCAAAGATGGAAAAATTGACTCATACATAGATACATGTAAGTTGGTGACTCTCAGACCAAGATTCAGCACACCTGTGAGGCTGTGACTTCCCTAAGGAGACACAGTCTGCACAGAAATTGATGCTGTCATGCACAAATCCAGTCGGCTGTTGAGCTGGTTACTCTTGGGCTTACACTCAACATACAGGAGGTATTGAATGCCGTACCTGCAACTCAGTTGTGGGATTGTTCACCTCACTTCTGGGCCATTCTGCAGGTTTGACTGTGAAATCTGCCAGTGCTTAGCACCTGAGTGACTTGATGCTCTTGCGTGGACCTAGCCCACCGATGGGATAATAACATATTGCTGGATCCAGCACCTTGAAGATGTAACTCTGTTCTCCCTCCTTGGCACTGCCCACAGTGAGCATTTTTACATATGGCTAGACTTTGCAACCAGGTGATATGAGTCTCCTTTCCTTCCTTGGCTCTGCCCTCAGAAAGCATTGTTGTATATAGCTTTGCCTCACCCAGTTTATGTGACCACCTGCTTGTGCACTGCCCATATGGGACACTTAGGTATATCCAACACCCAGGCAATGTAACTCTACTCCCTGGGCCCTGCCTACAAGGGGCATTATGACATATTTCTGTGCTCATCACCAGGTAATGTGATTCTCTTCTCCTGCCTAGTCCCTTTGCATAGAAGAAATTTTGACATGTTACTGGGATTCACATCACACCAAGTTGATGTGAATCCTCTGCCTGAATCAAGTTAACAGAAGGCATTGTGATGATATACCTCTGGGTTCATCACCTAGATGATGTGACTCTTCTCTCTTACCTGAATATTGCCCATAAGAGAGATTGTGACATATTCCTGGGTCTAGAACTGGGATAATGTGACTCTTCTTTCCTGCCCGAGTCAGGCCCACTGAAAAATGTGTGACTTATAACTGGACACAGCACACAGGTGATGTGATTCTTCTTCCTGGCCCCTACCTACAGGGGTCACTGTCAAATATCTCTGGGCTCATCACTTAGACTATGTGACTCTACTTCTTCCTACAGACTGCTCACAGTAAAGACTGTGACCAATTAATTTGCCCAGTATCTACATCATGTGACTTTTCTTTCATGCCTGAGCCCCATCTTGGGCTGAATCTGACACACAGCTAGGCCTAGTCCCTAGGTTATTTACTTCTTTTTCAAAATTCTACCCAGCAGGGATGTTGAAACAAATTTTTTGTGCTTCACTTAGGTAATGTTACCCTGTTGCCCAGACTCTTCCCTCAGGGAGTGTTGTGAGATATTACTGGACCCAGCGCCTAGGTGATATTACTCTCCTTTTATGACTGGGCCCTGTATATACTGTGTATTTTTATATATATCTGGGTTCAATGGCTAGTGATGCAACTCTTATGCATAGGACCTGCCCACAGAGACATTATGATATGTCTTTAGCTCTGCGTCTCCTCCTTTTCTTTAGCCCTGACAATAAGGGAGATAGTGAGGTATAACTGGACCTAGCAACTCATGTTTCTTTTTCTTTTCTTTTTATGAGACGGAGTTTTGCTCTTGTTACTCAGGCTGGAGTGCAATAGTGCAATCTCAGCTCATCACAACCTCTGCCTCCTGGGTTCAGGCAATTCTCCTGCCTCAGCCTCCTGAGTAGCTGGGACTACAGGCATGCGCCGCCATGCCCAGCTAATTTTTTTGTATTTTTAATAGAGATGGGGTTTCACCATGTTGACCAGGGTCTCGATGACTTGGCCTCATGATCCACCCACCTTGGCCTCCCAAAGTGCTGGGATTACAGGTGTGAGCTACCGTGCCTGGCCCAGCAACTCATGTTTCAATTCAGCAGCTGAACAACTCTCTTGGTGTAAAATCTAAAAGCAAATATTTCCAACACCACTCTGGCCTATGGGAAAAACCAAAATGACTGGCTTTAAAACCTAGAAGCAAGCCATCTGTGAAACTGTTTACTGTGTGTGCATTCACCTCAGAGAGTTGAACCTATGTTTTGATTTAGCAGTTTAGAAACACACTGCATGTCCAATCTAGAAAGAAAAATTTCAGACTGAATGGAGGCCTATGGTAAAAAGACAAATATCTCATGATCAAAACTAAGGGGAATGTATTCGTGAAACTGCTTTGTGATGTGTGCATTTACCTTCCAGAGTTTACCTCATTTTTAGATTCAGCAGCTGAGAAACACTCTTTGGGTAGAATCTAAAAACAGATATTTCTAATGCCACTCTGACCTGTGTGTGCATTCATATCAGAAGGTTGAACCTATGTTTTGATTCAGCAGTTTAGAAACACACTTTGTGTAGAATCTAGAAAGGGACTTTTCAAACCAAATGAAGGCCTATAAGAAAAAGACAAATATCTCCTGATCAAAACTAGTGGGAAGCTATTTGTGAAACTGCTTTGTGATGTGTGCATTCACCTTCCACAGTTTAACTTATGTTTGGATTGAGCAGATGAGAAGCATCTTGAATAGGGGATGGGTAAAATGAGGCTGAGACCTACTGGGCTGCATTCCCAGGAGATTACACATTCTAAGTCACAGGATGAAATGGGAGTCAGCACAAGATACAGGTCACAAAGGCCTTGCTGAGAAAATGGGGGGGCGGTCACAGTGGCTCACGCCTGTAATCCCAGCACTTTGGGAGGCCAAAGCAGGCAGATCATGAGGTCAAGAGATTGAGATCATCCTGGCCGATATGATGAAACCCTGTCCCTATCAAAAATACAAAAATTAGCTGAGAGTAGTAGCGTGTGCCTGTAGTCTCAGATACTAGGGAGGCTGAGGGAGCAGAATTGCTTCAACTTGGGATGGGAAGTGGAGGTTGTAACGAGCTGAGATTACACCACTGCACTCCAGCCTGGGCAACAGAGCAAGTCTCTATCTAAAAAGCAAAAAAAGAAAAGAAAATACGAAAAAGAAAGTCAGCCAAAACCTACCAAAACCAAAATGGCAATGCAGGTGGCCTTCGTTCTCATTGCTCATTATACATTAATTATAATATAATAGCATGCTAAAAGACACTCCCACCAGTGTTATGGCAATTTACAAATGCCATGGCAACCACCAGAAATTACCCTATGTGGTATAAAAAGGGGAGGAACCCTCAGTTCTGGGCATAGCCCACCCTTCTCCCAGAAAATTCATGAATCACTTACCCCTTGTTTAGTATCTAATCAAGATATAAGTTTTCTCAAAGAGCACCCCATGCCCCTGCTTGCCTATGAAGTAGCAATTCTTTAACTTTCTTAATAAACCTGCTTTCACTTTACTGTATGGACTTGCCCCAAATTCTTTCTTGCAGGAGGTCCAAGAACCTTCTTTTGGTGTCTGGATGGGGACCCCTTTCTGGTAACAATAGTAAAAGATATACCTGTGCTACTATTATCTGAGAGAGCTCTAGAATTGAAACAATTGTTACAAAGAGCAGTGGCTACCCACAAGAAGCATGTAGCTTTCATACAGTTACTTCAAAAAAGTGCTTCAAGTAATTCTTAATATTTTTCATTATCAAATAAAGATCTGTTATTTTCCAACATTCCACTGGCAAAACAGTATATTCTAATTAACTGGGGCTTTAACAATTAGTTTTGTTTCTTTTTCTTTCTTTCTCTCTCTCTCTCTTTTTCTTTTTTGAGATGGAGTTTTGCTCTCATTGCCCAGGCTGGAATGCAGTGGGGTAATCTCAGCTCACTGCAACCTTCACCTCCTGGATTCAAGCAATTCCTCTGCCACAACCTCCCTAGTAGCTGGGATTACAGGAGCCCACCACCACACCCAGCTAATATTTTGTATTTTTAGTAGAGATGGGATTCCACTCTGTTGGCCAGGCTGGTCTCAAACTCCTGACCTCAGGCAATCAACTTGCCTCAGCCTCCCAAAGTGTTGGGATTACAGGTGTAATTTTATTTCTCCCCATATCTAGTATTCAAATATCTATTTACTTGATTATAAGACCAAACAATTTTTGTTATCACATATTCTTCAGATGAAATTCAAAAAACCATGCATGACATTTTTAATTAAACTGATTTTCAGAAAGTGTATAGAAGTGATGTGGGGAACAGGAGGAGGATGGACTGCAGGGTTTAAACAGAAAGAGCAGTTCTCTATTTTTAACCAAATCAATATTCAATCACCTTAGTGCTTTGAAAAGCTACAAATATGGGACATAACATGAGACTTACTTTATAGAAGAGGAAAAAATAAAGATGGCTTTTAGTCTTTTCCTTTGCAGAAGATGAACAGAGCTTTTGAAGACATGAAGACAAATGTGCCTTGTCTTAAAGTGATTAGACATCAAGTGAAATCTCATCAGACAGGTGCCTATTCTGGGAACTTCTCACTCATTTCAAAGACATCCATGTCTCTTCACTTTTTCTTTCTCTGAAGTTATCTCCCCTCCCTCTCCTGGTCTACTTAAAGTTTCCTGTAATTGAAAGTGTACCACCAGGGCTAAAGAGAAAACAGAGCTTTCCCAACCTCAGTTTCTCCCTGAAGCCTCACCTTGAGCACCCACCTGCCCCCTTCTCTCATCCTTCCCAGGCCTGTATTTTAAATGTGTGAGCATCTGCATTGGACTTAGTAACTGCATAACTGAGAAATCCCCTCTGGTGAAGCAACACACCAACCTCTTGTCAGCTGTTCAATCCACACACTTCACCTAAAGGGAGTTTAATGGAAGGAATATTTTTGGTTAGGATAATGCTAACTGCTGTGTAACAAACAAAGCCCACAACTGCAATGGCTTAACAATAAAAATGTAGTTCTCACTCACTGAACACTTTAGTGTGTTTGTGCTGGTTGGAGTGGAGAAAGGCCTGGTAGGAGGTCTGGAGGGGAAGAGGCTCTGCCCTTTTACTACAGGCAGTGTCCCATTCTCCCAGGGTGTCACGTACCAAAGGGTAGGTGGGGAAAACACAACATGCATTGCTTAGCCACCTCTGCCTGGGTGCCACCAACATTTCCATTCAGAGGTAAAACTAAGTAACATCCCTGGCTAGGCAGCTGCTTCCCAGGAAGAATCCTGTACCATGAAAAGACCCATGAATTTTGGGTGGACAGTGGCTTTCTCTGCCACAGATGTCAAAGCAGCATGACTTCATGGGTCCCACACAAGGACAGAGAAGGGCAAGTCTAAAACTTAAAGTCAGTGATTCTAAAATGCCTGTTCCTTAAACTGCACATTTGTCCCTTGCAACAGCAGATGACACATTTTCCAAGGATTGTAAGCAGTAATGTTCAAAGGCAATGGGAGTTGAAAGAATAAACTTTGGGTTGATGTAAGCTGGGTATAAATCCTAGCTCTGTTCCTGCTTTCTAAGTGACCCTGGGCAAATTGATTAACCTCTAATCCTGGTTCCTTATCTCTAAGAAGAGGATATTAATACCTACTTCATCAAATTGTTGAGATTATTAAATTAAACCATGCACTTGAAGTGCTTACCCTGTGCTGAGCTCACAGAGCTTACAGAATGTTTGATAAATGATAGCCCCAGCTAGTAAATGTTCTCATTTATATGATGAAAATTGTTATTTTAATCATCAGAACCCTTTGAACCTTGGTTCAAATGAATATATAGTAAACTCAATCTCCTTAAAGATTCAAGGAACCATTAAAATTCTAGCAGAATTGAATTAAGCTGGTTTAAAAGAGAAGGCTCTTTGAAAAACACATTTAAAACACTCTGATTTCCTTTTAGTTCTATGAACCTCAAACCAAAAGAACTTCAAGGTATGAAACAAAACACATTTGCTTGGCTTACTCTGCTGGAATTATTCATGTGTGCTTGTGTGCAAATTACTGCCTTCTTTAGCTGAATTGTATGTGCAAATTTCTCATAGCCTCAGAGAGATCATTAATTCATGAGATTTTTATAAACTTAGAATCTGAAGAAAAGGTAATAGTTGATGTTAGTATAAATGAAGCCAGATTCCCATCCTTTGATGTTCCAGAAAGATTCCATCAGCTTGCAGACATTTTCAGCCTGGTTGAATGCAAAACTATTGCCTCCTTCAGAGACAAATGCCAAAGTGTGGAGTCCCAGTATAAAACCTCAGAATAATTCTATGGCCATTTATGAGTTTGAACCTTTCTTTGGGATCTTTTCCCAAAGATGATACTATTTTTTAGTGATATTATTTTAGGCTCATATTCAAATAAAGCAACTTAACAAGAATAAGCTTTTTGTCATGGCAGAGAAGAAAAAAAAGAGAAATGAAAAAGGACTGAGTCTGTGCACACAGTAGCTTTCACCTTGTCCCTCATTCCACATTGCTCCTCTTCTCACAATTTAGTCACTGAATGTGGCCACCAAAGGGCTTTATACCGTAACAATCCCTCATCAAATCTCAGAGGCCAGGAGAGAGGGATGGGGAAGAGAATGGCATAGGGGTAAAAGATGGAGCCAGGGCCCTGCTGCAGAAAGGTTCCAAGTGAAAAGCCAAATGGTGGGTCATCAGAAAGGACCAAGACCTGAGCCAGGAGTCTCAGCTCAGGATGTACATTTCAAAGATCTTAAAAGTCAAGAGCTGGTGGGCACTGAGGCAGGATGGAAGTTGAGTGAGGAGCAGAGTTAAGAGGGTCTTGATTGGCTACCATGACTAGCTGCAGAATACTCCCACGCCTTGCTTTGGTGGCATCAGTTGCATAGCAAGCTGATGCCTTGGGAAGGCCTCAGGGTTTTCTACAATATGAACAAATGGCCAGGCTTCATACCTTCTTTCTCCATGTATCCACTGGGCACCAACACTTTACAAATCTCTGTCCTGAGCCCTGGAGATACTACACTGAAAAGGTGCTCAGGTCAGAGAGAAATGAATGAACAAATTGATGCAGTACAATGCACAATGGCACCAGGGCATTCTGAGAGCACAGAAAAGAAGCATGTAAAGACAGCAAACAAGAGGCAGTAACTGGGGGAGGGAGATGGGGCTGTGCTGATTTTCTCACTCATCCAGAGCTCATAAGCAAATGGCTGAATAGTACTCAGCTCATATCAGTTACCGATTTCTGTACATCAAACCACCCAAGCCATTTATTGTGGCTCCCATCAGAGGAGCCACATTTTGTGGGTCAGCAATCTGGGGCTGGGCTCAGCTGAGCTGCTCTTTTGCTGTCTTGCCTAGGGACATTCACGTCCACAGTCATGGATAGTTCAGCTGGCATGAGACGGTCTAGTATGACCAGGCTCACCTGCCTGGTTGTTGATGCTGTTTTCTGGTTTTCTCTTTGCATAATTTCAGAATTCCAAGAAGGCAAGGTCTAAACTATATCTCCTCATCCTTTTTACATTGGAGGCTTCATGCTTCCAGTTGCTTCTGCCTTGAATGTTAATTCTACCACTTTTTCTCACCCTTCTGATCCCAGCTTAGATGTTAGCTTCTCAGGGAAACCCTCCCTAATCCCCTTCTCTGAGTTAGATTTTACTAACTGCACTCTCTACTCCTTCACAGAACTCACTGGGATTCTTAATATAGAATAATTTGTGTAATTTGTCAGTTTGTTTATTGTTTATTATACCCATCAGGGAGCAGGCTCCTTGAGAGCAGGAACCAGTTGATGCTCCAAAATGTTTAATATATAAATGACTGATTATATAAACAAATATTCCCACTAGATATATATAAGGCATAGCTGTTGTGAGCATGGGCAAATTAAACAAATATAAATTAGAATATTTTTATTTAAAAATTGTTCTCCATGTTCACCAGATGTTTAGATATAATGATGATTCTTTTTCTTTGTACACATTTATTTATTCACTTATATACTTACTTATTGAGACAGAGACTTGCTCTGTACTTCAGGCTGGAGTGCAGAGGAGTGATTTCGGCTCATTGCAACCTCCACCTACTGGATTTGAGCAATTCTTGTGCCTCAGCCTCCCAAGTAGCTGGGATTAGAGGTGCCCACAACCACACCTAGCTAATTTTTTTATTTTTATTTTTGTAGAGATGGGGTTTCACCATATTGGCCAGGCTGGTCTCAAACTCATTACATCAGGTGATCTCCCTGCATAGGCCCCCCAAAGTGCTGGGATTACAGATGTGAACTACCACACCCAGCCTCTTTATACCTTTATGGACTCTTCCTTTCTGTGGGTTTTAAAACATTTATTTGCTTATTTTTATTTTATTAACTTATATATTTGATATAGAACCACACCAAAAATGGAACATGTTTTTATTTTACAAATTAAAAACTCTTTAGGTTTTTAATATATGTAATTATTTGTATTAATATTATTAACAGCTTTTACTGAGGACTTGATATATACATCAGTCTCCATGTCAAGCACTTCACAGGCATTTATGCTTCCCAATCATCCCAGAAGTAAGGAACTTATATTATTATTCTCATTTTATAGATAAACAAAAGGGGACTTAGAAAAGTTCAAAAGTCTTTAAAGGTGATTTATCTGTTTTTCAAAACAGGCCCTTGATCTCAGCCTTCTCAAACCTCTGCTATACTTAAAGTTCAACTTAATATCTACAGCTTATTGTGAAGTTAATCTCTCCAATATTTTCCTTTAAAAATATCCCTGGGCATTGTTAGGGCCCATAAACAAAAAACATAAAATACTTCTAAATATAACATGCAAGGGTGAGGATAATAATGGCTACTCTCTATAGAGGGCTTCAACAGTCTTGCGTACTGTCTAGAGTGTTTCACATGTATTATCTCATTTAATCCTCATAAGAGCAATCTGCTAGGCCTCATCATTCCCCATTAAGGATGAGAGAAAAGGTTTGTAAAGGTTAGTTAAATCATCTGAATTTCCCTGTTATTTAAAGGCATAAACTCAAATTAGAACCCGTGTACTTCTGATTTCCTGTTTCAAGGTCAACTCCCAACTGATCTATAACATGCTCCCTCTGTCGGCACTCCTGCCATTGCACCACACCCATTCCCATCATTGCACTGCTGACCCCAGTGAGCCATCACTCCCTCTGACTCCAGATCAGGCTCCAGGGCTCATTGGTATTCTCAGGAGCACTGCGAAATAAATCACAGCATGTAGTCATTCAGGGTGAGACATATTTGCCACTTTTAAAACACCTCAGAGGATTCCTTCCATGGACGTCTTTTAAGTCACATTTGTCCACATAATAGGAAAAATCGTGATTCTCTAAATTTTAGAAAGAAGGATTTTAGTCTTTCCTTTTGAGAAATAATTTTTGTTGAAAGACACCCATTCTCATTACATGGCAACATTTTCCACTTAATTGTTGTAAGAATGTAAATTTCTGAATTTTGAAAGCTCAGGTAGTCAAAGAGTGTAATTGTCTGTCACCACCATAATCACAGGCTACCTATTATTTACTTGTTATGATACTAGGCCCTGCTGTCTTTCAATCTTAAGATAAAAACACTGCTTACACACCTTTAAGTTATTTTTTCAGAGCAGTATGATATCTAAATGTTCCATGTATGTATGTATGTGTATACATGCAACATATAGGTGTATGTGTATATGTATGTATGTGTATTTGTATGTTTATATGTATAAGTATATATATATGAAATATATAAAATATATCTTTTTTCTCAAAATACTTCTATTATTTATTTATTTATTTAGTTTTATCTAAGTTTGTTTGTTTGACAGGTCACAGGCAAAAGTTTTATTTATGGTCGGCTGTCATTCAGTTCTCATCTGTCTTTGCTATCTATGATGTCAGGTTTCCAAATCCGAAGGTTGTCAGTGACTTCATGGGGTTAGTTTGAGTTGGTGGAGATGTGAGAGAAAGGTGGTGTTGTTACTTATAAGGAACCATAAAATCTGTTCTCCCAAAATTCAACTTAGAACACTCCCCTTCCTTGTCCCCCACACCATCATTTTAGGACCTTCCATTTATAGACCTCAGTTTTGGTTGTAAAAACCATATTAAATGTCCAGTGTGCTTCACTTAATGTAAGAGGCTTAGTTTTCTAATGCAGGAGATTCACTATGCTTATACTCTCTGTGACCTACATTATAATAATCACACTATACTTTATTTACCAGTCAGTTTAATTGCTTGCATGGATGACTATATAACATAAATCCTTATTCAACTTTTATTGTGTTTCTTTCTGCAGCTTTGAAACAACTTTAAAAAACCCCAAGATTCTAGTATTTATTCTACTATCTGAGTTTAAATAACAGAGCAAGTTTATTTTATCTCTCTAAAAATGCCACCATTTCCTTTCTATCCAGACTGTTCAGAAACAATCTTTCCCACTGGGACCCCAGTGGGAATCAATTGCTTAGGAACCAGTGTTTCTAAGCAAGTTTTGCAAAATGTTCTCATTCAGCCCGGGCTTTAGAGACAGCTCTCACCCCTCTGTGCTCTGAGAGCTGCCTCTCCTTGCATAACCCCCAGCGTGCCAGGGCTCCCTGACTGGAGTTCAGTCCATGCCAGTTATCAGAGTCCTTTTCAATCTTATTGAGGAACTGTAAATTTCTTTATTCTACCTACTGTGTGAAGCAACACATGTCTATACAAATTTCTCATTAGCCTTGGCCAGGTGGCACAGAGACACTGGTGGTCAGATAGCCAGACTCAGATGGGCTGTCTGCCATGAACACTGGGGACTCCTCAGGTTGTGCTGCTGATCCTCCATAGATCAATTAACCCTCCTTACAGAAACCTGTATATATATATATATATATATGTATATGTATATCTCAAATATATATCAAAATATAGTTTATCAAAATGTAAACCATTATATATAATATACATTATATTTTGATATATATCATTTTATATTATAAATATGTATGCATAGATTTATATAAAATATATGTAAATTCAAGTAGTCCTCATAAAATATGGAGTATATGTCATAATTATCCACAGCTTTACAGGTAGGGAAACCACAAAGGAAAATTTGTAACTTTCCCATGCACATGTGCATGCCGACTGCATGAAATTTAATTGAAACCCAAGCAGCCTATTCTGGAGCACACACACATGACACTACAGCTCTGTCAAGTGGCATGCTCAAATGGAACAGCTAGATAGTGGTAGGCCTTGATGTGAAACTGAGGACTTCAATTCATCAGTGGACTGTTTTCTCAACCTGCTCTCTGGTGGGCTGCTTCTAAGATTGCTCCCGATGATCTGTGAATCCTGATGTTCACATCCTTGTGTAATTCCTTTCCTCTGAGCATAGACCAGCCTAGGGATTTTCTTCTAATGAATGGAATATAGCAAGAGTGATGGGATGCCACTTAACAAAGACTCTGACCGCCATCTTGTTTCACTTGTTCTGCCTGGCTCTTCTTGCTTGCTTTGATGTAACAAACTGTCATGCCATAAACACCCTATGGAGAGGCCCACAGGGCAAAGAGCAGAGGGCAGTCTTCAGCCAGCAGCCAATTAGAAATGGAGGTGCTTGGCCCCACAACCCAGCAAGGAATTGAATCCTGCCAACAACTACGTGAGTGAGCATGGACATAGATTCTTCAGACTTCAGTCAGGTCTGGAGACAACAGCAGCTGCATAAACATCTTGATTATAGCCTTGTAAGAGACTCTGAGCCAGAGGCCCCAGTTAACCTGTACCCAGATTCCTGACCTGAAATTATGAGATAATAAATATTGTTTTAAACCACTACATTTGTTATTCAGCAAAAGAAAACTAATGTGTGCCTCTTTGGTTTACCTAGAAAAATAACTCATACTAAACTCAAGATATTATTAAGTGGCCAAAGAATCTGTTGAGAATAACCAAATTCCCACTTGGATATAAAACTATGTATCTAATATTTACCATAACCTAGATATTTACTGTATACCAAGCACATTGTTAAATTATTACTAATTTAACTAACTACAAATACAGTTATCCCTCAGCATTTTTGGGGAATTGATTCCAGCACCTCCAGTGGATACCAAAATCCAGGAATACTCAAGTCCAGCAGTCAGCTTTGCAGAACCCACTGAAATGAAAAGTTTAATTCTTCACTGTACATGGGTTTCATATCCTGTGAGTGCTGTATTTTTGAACAGTGTTTGGTTCCAGATGTGAAACCCACTTTTATGGAAGGCCAATTTTACTTATTGAAAACATGTCCTATATAAGTAGACCCATGCAGTTCAAAACCCATATGTTTAAGGGTCAACTGTATAGACATTTCATCTTCATGCCTTTGTGAAGTCAATTTTTTGTTAGAATGATTATATTCATCAAATTTTAAGTATTTAATAATTTTTTGATGTTCATTTCCAGTTGTCCTATTAATCAATTGTGTAACCTCTTACTATCTCTATTTTTATTTAGCTCTTGCCTGGGTTCTTGGTCTCCCTGTGTTATCCAAGCTTACCAAAGGTCTTTTCAGTGTACACACACTCTTCTGATCTTTTGCTTTGAGATTTCTTATATTTTGACCAGGAACAGCATCACATTAAGAAAATGATCAGGCTCTGCTTTCATGAGTGCACATAGTGCTTTAGAAACAGAATCTACAGCTTACTTTTTGTAATATCAGCTGCACAAATGATTGTTGGTTCAAATCATTTATGATTAGGGACTGAGCTTTCTTTTGCTGGTTTTATGACCCTTTAAGGTTTTTACTGTTTCAATTCTGAATCCTTTATGCTTCTGAATAATGGAGCAACAAGGGTGGGTGGGTGCAAACTTTTTCTTCTTAATTAGTAAGTAGAATAAAATTGGACTGCTCACCCCACATTGCAGTTGTGGGCCTGGCAGCTTGTCATTAACCAACAAACCCCACCTGGTTGCATCATGTCAAGGCGTTCTGGCTTAAGTACTTGATGCTCACTATAAACCCAAATTGAATCAGTCACACTGAGTATAGTAGTTTCATTCACTGCTTGTTAAAGTTTCTAATAGCTGCAGAAATGTACCTGTTTTAGAGAAGGTGTGCCACCATCAAGATCCTCATATGCTCAGTTTTCTAGGTTCTTCAAAGTTGTATACTCAGGATTTCCACACCAAGAGCAGAACTGAATAAGCCACATGACATTCCTGTTATTGGGGAAAAACAGTGTATATTCATGTGTCAACTTGAATAGGCTAAGGGATGCTCAGAATGCTGGTGAAACAATATTTCTTGGTGTATCTCTGAGGCTATTTCTGGAAGAAATTAGCATTTGAATTGGTAAATTGAGTAAAGCACACAGCCCTCCCCAATGTGGATGTATACCATTCAAACCTTTGTGGGACCATATAGAATAAAAAGGCAGAAGAGTGAATTCCCTCTCTCTGCTTGAGCTGTGATGTTCATTTTCTCCTGACTTTGAATATAGTGTTCCTAGTTTTGGGACATCCAGAGTCGGACAGGGAATTATACCACCAGCCTTCCAACTCTCAGGCCTTTGGACTCAAACTGAATTACATCATTGGTTTTCTTGGTTCTCCAGGCTGCAGAAGGCAGATCATGAGACTTCTTGGCCACCATTACTACTGAGCAAATTCCTTTAACAAATCTTTTTGTATACATTGTTGGTTCTGTTTCTCTGTAGAACCCTCACACAAACAGATATGCATTTCATTTGCCCAGTGCAATCTAGAGAGAAACTTTCAGTCCCCTTATACTTTATAATAAGAAGGGATTTAAAAATTGGTGTTTAGTTTTTCTCCTTAGATAAACATTTCTAACATAATTGCTGAGCTTCTTATATTCCATTCCATTTATTTTTTCTGTATGAGTTTTATTGAAGTTCTGTTTAAGTTCAGGCACCAGGCCACTGAAAAGCATAGAGCATTTAGGCATTAATCATTTCTTTAAGGCACTCATGCCAGATAACTCTTTGTGTGTTTTAAAATTTAAACTCTCTTTCCTCCCCTTAACCCTTGCAATGAAAACTTGATTTCTGAAGGAATTGACTGAAGATGGGAATTTCTCTTTCTTTGGGTTCTCTAAAAGCTATTCTCAAAACCACCTGTGGATGAGGAAACAATGACTTTGGCATTATCATTGAAAAATAGAGCCTTGAATTTTTCTACTCTGAGGCTATGTTCAAACCCCAAACAGATTATTATACAAAATGAATGGCTTGATTTTCTAGTGATCATTTTGGATTACTAAAAAAAAAGTACATACATACATACATATACATACAAAATACATGGTTCTTGTGGCAAGCAATTTGTAAAATGACTACTTTTTGGGAATGTGTGAACCACTTTAGTTTTCTCAAGGTTTGGGGAAAGGGGGATGAGGGGAAAAGGAAAACTTAGGGAAGACTCAAGGGTTGTAACCACCCAACGGGTTCACCTTGCCCTCTGCCTAGACAGGGACAATTTATCAAGACAGGGGTATTACTATAAAAAACAATTTATGCAGAGCTGGTTGTGAGGCAGAATAGAGTTTTTTAAACTACTCAAATCAGTTTCCCTGAGCATTCAAGGATAGGAGTTTTTAGGGATAACTTGGTGGATGCGGGGCAGCCAGTAAGTCAGGAGTGCTGATTGGTTGGGTCGGAGATGAAATCACAGTGAGTTGAAGCTATCTTGTGCTGAGTTGTTCCCAGGTGGGGACCGCAAGATCAGATGAGCTAGTTTATTGATCTGGGTGGTACCAGATGATCCATCAAGTGCAGGGTCTGCAAAGTATCTAAAGCACTGGTCTTAGTTTTATGGTAGCTGTATTATCCCCAGGAGAAATTTGAGAAGGGTCAGAATCTTGTAGTCTCCAGCTGTATGACTCCTAAACCATAATCCTAATCTTCTGGCTATTGTGTTAGTCCTACAAAGGCAGTCTAGTCCCCCAGCAAGAAGGCGGTTTGCTTTGGAAAGACCTGCTATCATCTTTGTTTTAAATTATAAACCAAGTTCCTCCTAAAGTCAGTTCAGCCAACACCCAGGAATGAAAAAGGACAGCTTGGAGGTGAAACGTAAGATGGAGTTTGTTAGGTCAGATCTCTTTCACTGTCTCAGTTACAGCTTTGGAATGGAGGTTTTGGTGTTGGCATGTTGATGGGTGGAGCCATTCACAGAGGCAGGAATTCCACGTGTCAGTTTTCAGTGAAAAGTAGTGGGTTTCTCTGTGGATGTGTTGAATTGGAGGTGCCTGACAGACCTCTGGTTGGAAATGTCAAGCTGGCAGTTAAATATATTTGTCTGGAGCTCAGGCAAATGGTCAGGATTTGAAATTTGTAGGAAATAGAGAGATTTGAAGTAATAAGCATGTAAATGTTTATAGATTTATTTGTTGCTATTTTTACAAAAGGGCACTTAAAGCTACAAAAGCCATATGAAGAAAAAATGCTTTCAGTATCAATATCTGTTAGAGTTTTATGTCCATAAGCTTAACTGTATGTGATTTAATCCTTTAAAATATTTATTTGGCTCTTACAAAAAGAGTCATCTTACTACCATGAGATTATTTAGGCACCAGGGAGAAGCTTGCTCAGTTTCCAGGTGTAGATAATTAACCCTTTGCATTGAATACATGTTCATCCCCAAGAGTCACTATTCTATACATCTACTGAAACAACTATATGTTAAAATCTGGAATTATTCTATTTATTTATAAAAACACAGTAGACATAAAATACATTGCTTTAGAGCATTTGCTTAGCTCACAACAGCACCTTTTAAAAATGATTTTTAAGGACATCTGTAATAGTTATCTATTGCAATAATCATGTCACAGTACAAAGAGCCACAAAACATTAGTGACAAACAGCCATTAATTTGTACTCACATGTTTGGAGTACAAATTTCAACTAGGCGGCTGCACTAATCTGGTGGGCTTGTTCACATGTCTGGATGTCACCAGGCTGTCACCTGGGGCAGCTGGGGTTGCTCTGCTCTGTATGTCTCTTATCCTTTGGCAAGCTAGCTCTAGCATATTTTCATGGTAATATCAGATGAACAAGGGAGAAAGCTTGAATTTAAGCTTATTTCCAGCCTCTGCTTGCATAATACTTATAAATGTTTCATTAGCCAGAGCAAGTCATGTGATTAAACTTATTGAAAAAGGGTGGCATCCCATCGACAGTGAGATGATACTGCAAAGTTGCATTGCACAAGGTGTGAGTACAGGGGAGAGAAATTGGGCTCGTATTGCTATCTACCATGACAGAATGGCTCCTGCTGTCTATCATGACAGGATGTCTCCTGTCCACAAGAATGGGTTCTGGAAGCCACAAGTCAACAATGTTTCTCCTACATTCTACTTTTGGCTAATTGGGTCAGGGAAATCACTATTCAAAATTAAGAATCTAAGAATGCAGAGATGCAAAACAGTCTCTCCATTTGAAATCAGAATTCATATGACAGCTCCCTTATAAACTCAGTCTTTTCCTATAGTTGAAGAAATATTTATACTGTATTGTCTTTAATAATACCATACAAAGAGAATCCTTTTGATAAATAAATAAGCATATTTACATGTTTTCTCAATATTTTCCATCTATCATCTTTATTGTGCATGCACTAAAAATATTAAAACATGACCTCTGCTCTTAATGTGTCTAGAGAAAAATGAGAAACACATTATATATTATGCAAGGTGATATATGACTATAATCAGATTCTATCTAAATTCTACAGGATTTTGTTAGACTGAAGAAAATAAATAAACAACATGTTTTTCATCCTGTGTTAGTTGTTCTACATTTTCTATCTCTTAACAAATATATTAAGTATGTCTTTTTATACCTATTTGATAACTAAGGAACTGAGGCCTACAGTCTTTATGAAACTTGCTTAAAATGTACTTATCTACCTAAGCTGAGATTTGAACCTTAATCTTGCTAACCTCAAAACCCAGGTTTTTTTTAATTAAGCTTAATTGCCTCTTTATGCTAGGAATCTATGCCCCATTTTTAACATTATAGTAATTCATTATGAAATTTTGATATGAGATTAGCTTTTTAAGAGAAAAAAAGAAAAAACTATTTGGTAATACATCAATTTGTTAAACTTTTAAGTGGAAACAACATTTTCACCAAATTCTCACTATGAGAAATACTTTAAAGTAATCTTTTTATTTCATTACATAGAATGCTGTTTCAATTGCCAGTACATAATCAACAGTTTTAGTAGCATCAATGAAATATATTTTTTATGTCTTTAATATTTTGCTGATGAAACAAAAGTCTCCCAAGCATGTATAACAAATTCTAAGGTCTCTACCCTGTGAGACTAATTACTTGGTACAACATAACATTTAAGAAAACAAAGCACATTGGCAAACATGAACTCTTTCACAAAAAGCTTCCAAATAACTTAAAAATGGGTATCATGAATTTATTCAGGCAAGACATACATTAAAATAATGTGACTATTACTTGCCCAATAAATGCATAAAGAAGAAACTTCCTTAAATGTATAATTCAGTATATTAATTGTTAAACATGGTAATTAACTCATCATTAATATAATTTTTAAAAAGTAATATCTGATATCTGTTGAAACTTTTGAACATTTAATTCTAAGGCAAAGTAGTAAACAATCATATTAGATACTTTTGCTTTATAATAACAAAAATGAGAACACATGGACACAGAGAGGTGGTCTACTATACACTGGGGTCTATTGGGGGGAATGGGGGAGGGACAGTGCGGGGGGCTGGGGAGGGATAGCCTGAGTATGAATGCCAAGTGTGGGTGAAGGGGAGGAAGGCAGCAAAACACACTGGCATGTGTGTACCTATGCAACTATCTTGCACGTTCTGCACATGTACCCCAAAACCTATAATGCAATAAAAATTTTTTTAAAAAAACCATATTAGGTTCTTAAATCTGTATCACTACAAACATGGTAAAACATCTTAAAGATGCCAAATCTCAGTTGCCCATAACAAAATTACATGTTTTAAGTATGGAATATTTGAATAATATAGCTCCTGGGGGTAGAAACAGTAAAATTATCACAGAAATTTGTCAGAAAATCGCATTTAGAAATTTTGCTCTTCTACCTTTAATTCTGACTCTATAGTCAAATTATGTGAGACATTTTTTAGACACATCAATCACCAGTGCCTCAGTCCAAGATGATGAATACTTCTAGGAGGTGATTCTAAGTTAACAACTAGTTTGAGAAACACAATACTAAAAAGGTCAAGTTTCTGAGTCTATAACCTCACCAACAAAGTGAGATTACATTGATTATTGCCAAACCAATCTCTCAGGGTTGGTAAGACACTCAAATGAGATTTATACATGTGTACTGTCAGCTTTCACTTCTAGACCCTTAGGTCTCTGTCAAATTTCTCTTAGTGAACCAAATGGTTCACTATAAGAGTTTGTAGTGTGTATAGGGAGTGGGTGTGGGGAGTAGGGGTGGAGACAAAGCATTGAGAGATGATTTGAATGTCATTTATTTACAGTGGATTTGTCTTTTTTTTCATGAAGGCCAAATTGTATTAATGGATTTTTTTTAATCCAGACTATGTGTATAAGATTCATGTTTCTCCAGTTAGGATAGGTGACCTAATGTTATCTCTATGTAAGTACCTGCTGTGATAAATTTTGTCTTTTTGAGTCTCTATCTACAAATTCATTCACATTTCTACTCTCAAATGTTCATTAAAGAATCATTTCAGAATATAAAAAACTATGTGCTAACAGATAACAAGCTAGAAAATATAGAAATATAGCAAAAGAAAAATAAATCAACCATGATCCAAAGAAAAATCTTCGTTGACTCTTGATTTGCTCAATTTCTTCATTTATTTTGTAATTTAACATATATATGCATACATTTTATTAGAAGATGCTAATATTTAGTCTGTTATAGATTTTGCAATTGTCTTCTGATTTTGTTGTCTGCTTATCTTATCTCTTTCTTTTGGTATATGCTATTTAAACATTTTTATAATCAAAGAAATTGGCAATTGCTCTATCTTACTACTTTTGTGCCTATAAAGTTTTTGCTTGACCCAATGTTAGAAACATACTTACTGTATCTTTTATTTTGTTTGTGGCTTTTTTAGTTGGTTTATTGACATATTGTTACCCATTATATGGTCCATGTATTAAGGATAAATATAATTTCAGACAGCAGCGGTTCATGGTTAAATTTCCTTGAATGATATAGAGCTACATTTATCCTTTTTTAGTTTTCTTTTAAATCTTGTAGTTAAATCAAGAAGAATGTCTAAGATTAAGTTTAGTGTGTCTCTGAAGCTTTTAAAAACACATGTTAATCTCTTTTAAAAAACAAACAAACAAACAAAATGGGTCACTGGGCTCAGAGCCAGAAACAGTATCAAGCACACATTAAGAAATACGGCTTCATGTGTGTTAAATTTGTTTTTCCAAGCACTCTCTATTTTTGGTAAATCCAACACATTTTTTATTTATGCTAATGATATGAAGTTTCTTGTGAAAATAAATGTATTTAAATTTTAAAAACCCATTAATGTAAAAAACAATAAGTGAAGAGGCATAAAGGTCATATAAAATAGCAGAGTGATTAAATGCAACCAAATGGCTGGATTTCCATCCTTGTTGTCATATATTTTCAGACATGCCCCGGTGTGTTACTTCATCTGGCTGAACCTCCATGTCCTCACTTGTAAAATGGGAATAATCATGTAGCTACTATCGAATTTGGTTGACAAAATTAAATTATTTTCTGTAAAGCACATATCAATAAATGGTATTATTAAGCATCATCCCTATTAGGATAAGTGAAACCTGTTTTAATCCATCTGTAATTTATTTTTGAGATTAAGGCCTTCATTCTCAAACTGGCTGTTTTAGAATCATTGGAAGAGTTCACAAAGACCACTGAGCCCAGGCTTGTTGAAGTAGAACTGGGCCTTAACACTGATACATTTACCAATTATCTAAGTGATTGTGAGGCTCATGAAAGCTTCAGAACCTCTAAAAATCTATCAAAACTATTACAAAACTTTGAGCTAATTATTACATTGTTTTCCTAGGCTGTTGCCCTTTGTTGATGTCAGATACAGTCCTGAGAATATAGAAAGAAGCAAACAAATATTTGTTGAAGGAATAAATGAGTGAAGAAAACAAAATTAAATTAGTACAGATGATTATCAAACTAAAGCCCTGCTGAAGTTTACCATTGTTAGATCTGGAATAATTCAAAGTAACCACACAGAGAAAATCCAGTTTCAACCATATCTATTAGTTACATTGAGAATGAGTTCAGTCAGGTAACCTGTTGTAACACATATACACACACACAAAAAAGATCTTTCTTTTGAGTCAAAAATAACCATTTTTTAAAAAAATTTTATTGCCTTATAGGTTTTGGGGTACATGTGCAGAACGTGCAAGATAGTTGCATAGGTACACACATGGCAGTGTGTTTTGCTGCCTTCCTCCCCTTCACCCACACTTGGCATTCATCCCCAGGATATCCCTTCCCAGCCCCCCTGTCCCTCCCCCATTCCCCCTAATAGATCCCAGTGTATAGTAGACAACCTCTCTGTGTCCATGTCTTCTCATTTCTCTCACCCACCTATGAGTGAGTGTATGTGGTATTTCTTTTTCTGTTCTTGTGTCAGTTTGCTGAGAATGTCCTCCAGATTCATCCATGTCCTTACAAAGGACACAAACTCATCATTTTTGATTGCTGCATAATATTCCATGGTGTATATGTGCCACATTTTCCCAGTTCAGTCTATCATCATTGGGCATTTGGGTTGGTTCCAGTTCTTTGCTATTGTAAACAGTGTTGCAATGAACATTCGTGTGCATGTGTCCTTATAGTAGAATGATTTATAGTCCTTTGGATATATACCCAGTAATGGGATTGCTGGGTCAAATGAAATTTCTATTTCTAGGTCCCTGAAAAATCACCACACTGTCTTCCACAATGGTTGAACTAATTTACACTCCCACCAACAGTGTAAGAGTGTTCCTATCTCTCCACATCCTCTCCAGCATCTGCTGTCTCCAGATTTTTTAATGATTGCCGTTCTAACTGGCATGAGATGGTATCTCAATGTGGTTTTGATTTGCATCTCTCTAATGACCAGTGATGATGAGCATTTTTTCATGTGTTTGTTGGCCTCATGTATGTCTTCTTTTGTAAAGTGTCTGTTCATATCCTTTGCCCATTTTTGAATGTGCTTGTTTGGTTTTTTTCCTGTAAATCTGTTTGAGTTCTTTGTAAATTCTGGATATCAGCCCTTTGTCCGATGCATAAACTGCAAAAATTTTTTTCCATTCTGATGGTTGCCAATTCACTCTAGTGACTATTTATTTTGCCGTGCAGAAGCTGTGGAGTTTGATTAGGTCCCATTTGTCTATTTTGGCTTTTCTTGCCAATGCTTTTGGTGTTTTGGTCATGAAGTCCTTGCCTACTCCTATGTCCTGAATGGTTTTGCCTAGATTTTCTTCTAGGGTTTTTATGGTTTCAGGACTTACGTTTAAGTCTTTAATCCACCTGGAGTTAATTTTAGTGTAAGCTGTCAGGAAGGGGTCCAGTTTCTTCTTTCTCCACATGGCTAGCCAGTTTTCCCAACACCATTTATTAAATAGGGAATTCTTTCCCCATTGCTTGTTTTTGTCTGGTTTATCAAAGATTATATGGTTTTAGATATGTTGTGTTGCCTCCGATGCTTCTGTTCTGTTCCATTGGTCTATATCTCTGTTTTGGTACCAGTATCATGCTGTTTTGATTACTGGAACCTTGTAGTATAGTTTGAAGTCTGGTAGCCTGATGCCCCCCGCTGTGTTCTTTGTGCTTAGAATTGACTTGGCTATGCGGGATCTTTTTTGGTTCCATATGAATTTCTTGGTGGCTTTTTCCAGTTCTGTGAAGAAATTCAATGGTAGTTTGATGGGGATGGCATTGATTGTGAAAATTACTTTGGTCAGTATAGCCATTTTCACGATATTGATTCTTCCTAACCACGAACATGGAATGTTTATCCATCTGTTTGTGTCCTCTCTTATTTCGTTGAGCAGTGGTTTGTAGTTTTCCTTAAAGAGGTCCCTTACGTTCCTTGTGAGTTGTATTCCTAGGTATTTTATTTTCTTTTCAGCAATCGTGAATGGCAGTTCGTTCTTGATTTGGCTCTCTTTAAGTCTGTTATTGGTGTATAGTAATGCTTGTGATTTTTGCACATCGATTTTATATCCTGAGACTTTGCTGAAGTTGCTTATAAGTTTCAGGAGATTTTGGGCTGAGGTGATGGGGTCTTCTAGGTATAGTATCATGTCGTCTGCAAATAGAGACAATTTGGCTTCCACATTTCCTATTTGAATACCCTTTATTTCTTTTTCTTGTCTGATTGCTCTGGCTAGAACTTCCAGTACTATGTTGAATAGGAGTGGTGAGAGAGGGCATCCTTGTCTAGCACCAGATTTCAAAGGGAATGCTTCCAGTTTTTGCCCATTCATTATGATATTGGCTGTTGGGTTGTCATAAATAGCTTTTAATACTTTGAGATATGTTCCATCAATACCAAGTTTGTTGAGGGTTTTTAGCATAAAGGGCTGTTGAATTTTGTCAAATGCCTTCTCTGCATCAATTGAGATAATCATGTGGTTTTTGTTTTTGCTTCTGTTTATGTGGTGAATTACATTTATAGACTTGCGTATGTTGAACCAGCCTTGCATCCCCGGGATGAATCCTACTTGATCATGATGGATAAGTTTTTTAATGTGCTGTTGCAATCAGTGTGCCAGTATTTTATTGAAGATTTTTGCATCTATGTTCATCATGGATATTGGCCTGAAGTTTTCTTTTCTTGTTGAGTCTCTGTCAGGTTTTGGTATCAGGATGATGTTGGTCTCACAAAATGATTTGGGAAGGGTTCCCTCTTTTTGGATTCTTTGGAATAGTTTCAGAAGGAATGGTACCAGATCCTCTTTGTGTGTCTGGTAGAATTCAGCTGTGAACCCATCTGGACCTGGGCTTTTTTTGTGTAGTAGGCTCTTAATTGCTGCCTCAACTTCAGACCTTGTTATTGGTCTATTCATAGTTTTGGCTTCCTCCTGGTTTAGGCTTGGGAGGACACAGGCATCCAGGGATTTATCCATTTCTTCCTGATTTACTATTTTATGTGCATAGAGTTGTTTGTAGTATTCTCTGATGATGGTTTCAATTTCTGTGGAATCTGTGGTGATTTCCCCATTATCGTTTTTTATTGCATCTATTTGGTTGTTCTCTCTTTTCTTTTTTATCAGTCTGGCTAGTGGTCTATTTTGCTGATCTTTTCAAAAAACCAGCTCTTAGATTTATTAATTTTTGAAGGGTTTTTCTTGTCTCTATCTCCTTCAGTTCTGCTCTGATCTTAGTTATTTCTTGTCTTCAGCTAGGTTTTGAGCTTTTTTGATCTTGCTCCTCTAGCTCTTTCAATTTTGATGATAGGGTGTCAATTTTGGATCTCTCCACTCTTCTCATGTGGGCACTTATTGCTATATATTTTCCTCTACAGACTGCTTTAAATGTGTCCCAGAGATTCTGTTACGTTGTGTCTTCATTTTCATTGGTTTCAAAGAACTTCTTTATTTCTGCCTTCATTTCATTGTTTATCCAATCAACATTCAAGAGCCAGTTGTTCAGTTTCCATGAAGCTGTGCGGTTCTGAGTTATTTTCTGAATTCTGAATTCCAACTTGATTGCACTATGGTCTGAGAGACTGTTATGATTTCAGTTGTTTTGCATTTCCTGAGGAGTGCTTAACTTCCAATTATGTGGTCAATTTTGGAGTAGGTGTGATGTGGTGCTGAGAAGAATGTATATTCTGTGGATTTGGGGTAGAGAGTTCTGTAAATATCTATCAGGTTTGCTTGTTCCAGGTCTGAGTTGAAGTCCTGGATATCCTTGTTAATTTTCTGTCTGGTTGATCTGTCTGCTATTGACAGTGGAGTGTTAAAGTCTCCCACTATTATTGTGTGGGAATCTAAGTCTATTTGTATGTCATTAAGAACTTGCCTTATATATCTGGGTGCTCCTACATTGGGTCCATATATATTTAGAATCGTTAGCTCTTCTTGTTTTATCGATCCTTTTACCATTATGTAATGACCTTCTTTGTCCCTTTTTATCTTTGTTGCTTTAAAGTCTATTTTATCAGAGACAAGAATTGCAACTCCTGCTTTTTTTTGCTCTCCATTTGCTTGGTAAATCTTCCTCCATCCTTTTATTTTGAGCCTTTCTGTATCTTTGCGTGTGAGGTGGGTTTCCTGGATACAGCACACCGATGGGTTTTGGTTTTTTTTTTTTAATTTGCCAGTCTGTGTCTTTTGATTGGTGCATTTAGCCTATTTACATTTAGGGTTAATATTGTTATGTGTGAATTTGATACTGCCATTTTGATGCTAGCTGGCTGTTTTGCTCGTTGGTTCATGTACGTTCTTTATTTTGTTGATGCTCTTTAGCATTTGGTATGCTTTTAGGATGGCTGGTACTGGTTATGTCTTTCTATGTTTAGTGCCTCTTTCAGGAGCTCTTGTAAAGCAGGCCTAGTGGTGACAAAATCTCTGAGTACTTGCTTGTTCATGAAGGATTTTATTTTTCCTTCACTTATGAAGCTCAGTTTGGCTGGATATGAAATTCTGGCTTGAAAGTTCTTTTCTTTAAGGATGTTGAATATTGGCCCCCACTCTCTTCTGGCTTGGAGAGTCTCTGCCTAGAGATCTGCTGTGAGTCTGATGGGCTTCCCTTTGTGTGTGACCTGATCTTTCTCTCTGGCTGCCCTTAGTATTTTCTCCTTCATTTCAACCCTGGTGAATCTAACGATTATGTGCCTTGGGGTTGCTCTTCTTGCAGAGTATCTTTGTTGTGTTGTTTGAATTTCCTGGAGTTGAGTATTGACCTGTCATGCTAGGTTGGGGAAATTTTCCTGGATAATATCCTGAAGAGTGTTTTCCAGCTTAAATTCATTCTCTTCATCACATTCTGGTACACCTATCAAGCGTAGGTTGGGTCTCTTCACATAGTCACACATTTCTTGGAGATTTTGTTCATTCGTTTTTGTGCTTTTTTCTTTAATCTTGGTTTCTCGTTTTATTTCATTGAGTTGATCTTCAACTTCTCATATTCTTTCTTCTGCTTGGCCAATTCGGCTGTTGAAATTTGTGCATGCTTCATGAAATTCTCGTGTTGTGTTTTTCAGCTCCTTCAATTCATTCATATTCCTCTCTAAGTTGTCCATTCTTGTTATCAATTCCTTGAATCTTTTTTCAAATCTTTTTTCAAGGGTCTTAGTTTCTTTGCACTGATTTAGAACATGTTCTTTTAGCTCACTGAAGTTTCTCATTATCCACTTTCTGAAGTCTGATTCCATCATTTCATCACACTCATTCTCTGTCCAGCTTTGTTCCCTTGCTCTTGAGGAGTTTTGGTCCTTTGTAGGGTGTGAGACGTTTGGTTTTGGGTGTTTTCCTCCTATTTGCCCTGGTTTCTTCCCATCTTTATGGATTTATCCACCTGTCATCTTAGTAGTTGCTGATTTTTCAATTGGGTCTCTGTGTGGACACTGAGATTGTTGATGATGAAGTATTTCTGTTACTCAGTTTTCCTTCTAATGATCTAGCCCCTCTGCTGTATGAGTGCTGAGGTCCACTCCAGGCCCTGCTTCTCTGGGGTATACCTGTAGCAGCTGTGGAACAGTGAGGGATGATACCAGTTTCTTCTTCTGCTGTATTTGTTCCAGAATGATGCCCGCCAAATGTCAGTTTGATTTGTCCTTTTTTGGGGGTGAGTCTTTGGATATACAGGGGTCAGGGAGCTGCTTCAGGAGAGTCTGTGCTTTATAGAAGCTCCAGTGCTGAGCTGTGAGCTTTGTTGTTCATTCATGGTTGTTGAGAATTTGCTTATGTCTGCTGCAATAGAACCCATAAAACACCACCCATTTTCCCCCGCTTAGATGCTCTGTCTCAGGGAGTTGGGGCTTTTTTTATGAGTATCTGTTGCACTCTCCTGCCCCACTAGGTGGCAGTCTATTCACTATTTGCCTGCCTGGGCTCTGACCTGCTAGTGCAGGTCCGCCCAGTTGCTGCTGGGCTCCCTTCTGCTGTGGAGCACTCCCCACTCCTGGTGGAGTCTCTCTGTTATGGCAGGTTGTCTTGGCCATGGCAGGCTGCGTCAGCCCTGGGCAGTACTTCAGTAGGGGTGGATTGTGTCAGTAATGGTGGACGCCCCTCCCTCACTGGGCTGCACTGTCCTACATGCCAGAAGCAAAACTCTCAGCCCCAAGCACCTCCAGTCACCACCCTGCTTGTCCCTGTGAGGGTGGGACCCGCCAAGCCTGATCAGCCAGCTCCCTGCCTCAGAGTCCATCCTCTCTCTCTCTCTTCCTCTCCACAAGCTGAAAGTTTGACTGTCTCACTGGCGCCACAGTAGCCTGCCAATAGGGCACTCGGATCCGTGCAATCTCCCATGCCGCTGCCCACTGCACTGGCTCAGATCACGCTTCCCAGGAAACTCCTGGTCTGGCTCATTGTCCAAGTCCCATTCAATCAGATGGACACGCCAATCTGCCCTTCCAAATCTCAGATTGCCAGTTTAACAGGGTACCCAAACCAGTGAGTTCCATGCTGGGTCCTGCTGCGACACCGGTCGAAGCAGCCGTGTGAGCTGGCTGCACTAGCCAGCTGTACTAGTGTCCCGTGTCTCTCCCACACCTGGGACTTTCATCGCTCTGTGGGCAAAAAAGGTCTATCTGAGAATGCAGCTAGGACTCACCCTCTGCGCCTTCACTGAGAGCTGCAATCCTGAGTCACTTGTATGACGCCATCTTGTGAGTCCCCCAACAATAACCATTTTGAAAATACAATAGAAAAATGCCTCATTCCATTTTTAATGACATTAAAAATTAAACATATGAAAATTTAAAATCCTTTTTTAAATCAATGCTTAAGATTTTTCCAATTAATATCCCAAACAGCTTTCTCTAAGTGTAACAAACTTGACAAAGTAGTCTTTAATTTCACTGGAAATAATAGCCAAAATTTCCAAGTAAATCATTTACAAAGCAAAGCATGAGAAAATTTTACCATTAGATAACAAAATATATTTTAAAGAAAACAAAATTATTTACATGTAAGTACTTAATATATAATAAATATGACCTTTCAAGTTCTTGGGCATATGGCTTTTTAAATAGAGGATTCTTACATTTTAATCTATTAAATATATTTAAAAAGAGAGACAAAAATGAAAAATATTTATGACATACAACCAGATATATTCCAGCTGTGTTAAAATTATATTTACATCAAAGTAAAATCATAAAACTAAAGAAAAGTTTGGATAAATTTTAATATGCTATTGAAGTAGGAAAGAGTTTTCTAAACATAAATCCAAATGTATTGACATAAAGAATGATAAATAAATGTATGCCCAAAAGACAAATAAAACTAATAATATATACAAAACCAGGAAAGATATAAACACAAGAAAATTGTACATTATCATGGTCACTCAAACAATGCCAATAAAAAAGGTACCAATTTCCACTATCAAATTAGAAAATACGTCATTTTCAAAATATCTGCAAGAGGGCTGGCAACTGACAAATCTCAGGCACTATTTTTTGTATAAGTTTTCATAGCATTTCTTGGAAACAAGCTTGGCAATTTTTTTTCAGAAATATTAAAAATATAAAAACTCTTCACTAGTAATTTTTTATTAGGATTATAGTATAAAGGAGTTATCTAAACCATATAAAGATTTTGGTAACATAATTTAGTTTTCTGAAGAAAAATAAAACAAAATAAAATTGACTAAGGTAATTAGGTCATATTTTAAATGAAATAATATCATTAAGTACATATGGTCATAAAATATAAGTGAGTAGAATATGTATGGTCAAAGGAAAGTGTTCACACTATGTTTCAAGCAAAAACAATATGAATGTTTTGTAAAAGGGAAAATGATATACCATTTAAAGGACATATTTAAAATCTAAACAGTGGTTAATTCTTATTTTTGCCATTGTTAACAAATAATGAATCATTTTAATAGAAACAGTGTTGGAAGATTGTAGCTTTTATTATTCATTGAAGTCCATCTTTGTTTTTCTTTCTAGGTCATAGGCTGGCAAAACTGAACTCATACTTACTGTCTCCTTTAATTAAATGTAATAAATTAGATGAAATGAATCCTTTGATCCAGAGTGTAAAGCTTATTTACAAGAAAACTTTAAGATATATTAGGCTTACCTCCATTGGAATACGAGTAGAGAAAGTGTATTCATTTGGTCAAGATATAACTCTGGATTTGATGGTGTAATAGTTTTAGAATGAGAACTGGCCATGAATCTTGACTTACTCTTGAGCAAGTAACATAATCTCTCTAAGCCCTAGTTTCCTCATCTACAAAACAAGGAAAATACTTGCCTGCCAATAGGAGTATCTTGAGGTTTCAGTGGGATTGTGTGGGTTTAAGCTTTAAAAGTGCCAAGTTATAAGTCAATAATAGAATGTTAGGCCTGAAAATCACCTTAAAAGCTATTTATAACCATCTCCCAATCAAGAGGACACTGCTATGTATACCTTAGGAAGGTATGGGGGGTCTGAGTTTTGGTACCTACACAAAAATTATCATCAAACTTGATTCAAAGAGAATCTGACCCATGATTAAAATCGCAATGCCGTTTGACAATTAAAGCATTGTATAAAGATAAATCAAGGAGTCATGTTTCTTTTCAAAGTTGCATACAATGTAAAAGGAATAATAAACCGTAGTGATTTAAATCCCTATAAAATTAACGCATTGTATATGAAGAATTGGCATAAAACATACTAACATTTATTGAATTGTTTCGAAAACACACTGAAGCAATTCCTTGTTAGAGAAAACAGTGGTTTGGAATCATTTTCTCATGTGAGCCCCATAAAAAGTCTTACACTTTGGTACTTTTATTTAGTTGCTTTAAACCACAGTTGAGTTCATGTAAATTGGAGCTCAGATCTCAAACATTTTTCATTTCTCTATTCCCACTTTCAAACCAGCTACTGAATTCTAAGGCTTAAGAGAAAACTTCAGTGATATAAACTAGTTTGCCACCAAAGAAAGAGTAGAGAAGGTACATATTATAAAATATAGCTATTTTCTTAAGCTAAACATCTGTGTTTAAAATGTGTACATACACTTTGCATAAAGCTTGCACAAATTTGCAAATGTTTTTAATCAAGCCAACAGGATTGTTGTTAGGTTTGTGTCAGTTTAATCAGCACTTTATTCATTGGATTTAATTGTCCACTTAGATGATTTTTATTTTCAATTTTCGAGACAAACATTAGCTATAATTGCCTCTTACATCTGAAACAGAAAAATTCAACTTTTTCCCCAAATTGTTCAATAGGAATCATTATTTTTTATTGTGGTAAATTCATGTAACACAAAATTTTTGATTATATTAACATGTACAATTCAGCGGCATTAAATACAGTCACAATATTGTGTAGCCATCACTGCTAACTCGTTCCAGAGTTTTTTATTACCCCAAAAGGAAACCGTGTATCCATTTAGCAATCACTGACCATTGTCCCCTTCCCCAGCCCATGGTAACTACTAATATGCTTTCTTTCTCAGTGTATTTGCCTATTGTGGATAATAATTTTTATTTTTATATGTGTTGGAGAGTCTTTGCCCTTCCAGGACAATTCTTTCCTCTTCTCCAGTATCCTTTGGACTTTGGGAGACTAATGTCCATGGACTGCACTAATGCGGTGCCCTGCACTCTGGCTTCTGATGTGCTTTGGTTAGTTGAAAGCCTGTAGGTGACAAGGTGCAGTGGCCCTTGCCTGTAATACCAAACTTTGGGAGTCCAAGGCAGGCTGATTTGTTGAGTCCAGGAGTTCAAGACCAACCTGGACAATATGGCAAAACCCAACCTCTACAAACAAATACAAGAATTAGCTGGGCATGGTGTTGCATGCCTGTAGTCCCAGCTACTTGGGAGGCTGAGGTAGGAGGATCACTTCAGCCTGGGAGTTGGAGGTTGCAGTGAGCCAAGATAGAGCCACTGCACTCACAACCTGGGCAACAGAGTGAGACCCTATGAAAGAAAGAAAGAAGGAAAGAGAAAGAAAGAAAGAAAGAAAGAAAGAAAGAAAGAAAGAAAGAAAGAAAGAAAGAGAAAGAAAGAAAGAAAGAAAGAAAGAAAGAAAGAAAGAAAGAAAGAAAGAAAGAAAGAAAGAAAGAAAGAAAGAAAAAAGGAAAGAAGGAAAGAAAGAAAGAAAAAGGAAGGAAGGAAGGAAGGAAGGAAGGAAGGAAGGAAGGAAGGAAGGAAGGAAGGAAAGAAGATGGGGAAACAGAAGTATTTATTTTCTGAGCTTCTTCCCTGACTTTCTGTGGGTTCAACTGACAATGGCTGTGTTCCTTTTGCCAAGGCCAAGTCTCTGTTAGGCATCTCTTCTCAAACATAGCTCTAACGTCTCCAGACCCCAGCAAGCCTCTATCCTTCACTTCCCTCTTCAGGCCTCTACCACATGCTTCCAGGTGTTGCTTCCTGGTGTGAGTTGCACCTTTCCTTTTGATGTCTTTGAGCCAGCCCCTTCATGAACAGTTCCTTCACTAAGCTCTCTTCAGTTGCTCCATTTGAGTGGCTATTTTCCTGATCAATACTGATTGATATGCTACTTGATTCTTCATCAGCATTTTTAAAAATTGTTATTATTCATTTTTTAGCAGACTTACTAAAAATGCAAGCACTTGAAAAATGGACCATTTCTATAAGGGGATGTGGAGGGTGAGAGGAAGGTACATATGAGGAGTTCTGGTGTCAATTCAGTGAAAATTTAAATCTGGGTGCAGTTTTTAGTGCACGAAATTCTATTCCTTTTAGGATTTTGGGTTGTTTTTTTTTTTTTTTGGCCCTTTTGGATTTCACTTCAAATCCTAATTGGGCACCTCCTCTTCACACTGAGGCTGACCAGGGCCCAGCCCATGGCATCCTCACAGTAAATGTGTTAAACAAATAAAAAATGAATAAATAATCAGGAAGTATAAAAATGACAAAAAAAAGTACATTTCATGACTACAAGCTCTGCAAAAGAAAGATATTTCAAATAAGAAATGCCCATAAATATAGTTTTTTAAAAGAAGTAGAACATGGATAGATAAATTTTGGCCTGATCTATGCTTGGCCTATATCATAGAATATATTCAATTGCTAAAAACATTATTATCATGCTGGCTTTTCAGGACTCCTGGCTCAGATTTCAAGACTATGACCTTAGAAATTTTGTCTTTAAAATGAGGTCAAGACTTAGATTGAATTTGTAGTTATGGAAATCCCAGGCAGCATTTTGCAGTAGATGGTATGTAATCCTTCATATTTTAACCAAATTTTAACTTGAGTGAAATCAGACTATTTGATGGGTTTGTTCTTTCACTTAAGAGATGAGGGATCCCATTAGTTTTAAGAGAATTTAGTCAACTTTGGTATTAAGAGAGCACAGCAACCTTCATTTTGGGTATATTATTAGTTTGGAAATGTCTTTGTGTTCCCTTTTTAATTTTATTTTGATCTTTTGAATTTTGAAAGAAAAATAAGGATGCCAGACACGTTACATATTAGCCAATGAATAGAAAAAATCTTGTAAGAGAATTTTGTGTAAGGCATAGCACCCTATAATCACCCCATAAAAATAAAAAATATTTACAAATTCCAGGTTTTCAGTGGTGCAATAAATATGGCAGTGACCTAAATGAGTTATTCAGTGCAACCTCTATGGCAATATACGTGTAAGGATCTTAACAAGCTTTGTTTTTCACTTTTGATATGAATATGAGCTTTACAGAATTATTGAAAGGGAGAACTAACAAAACTGTGGTGGCTTTCAACTGCGCTTGGTTGTAAACCGTCTTGTTTTTTGGTGTGCACTCAAGAATCACAGCAAAACTTTACTGCTCTGCAAAGACTTTTCAATGAGCTTT
Organism: Saguinus oedipus; assembly: GCA_031835075.1. Lineage (NCBI taxonomy): Eukaryota > Metazoa > Chordata > Mammalia > Primates > Cebidae > Saguinus > Saguinus oedipus. The sequence continues at coordinate 1,675,763 of JASSZA010000049.1, forward strand.
AACCCAGGGCATGTTTTATAAACCCTAATATCATAAGACTTTAGAAATGACAGCTGTTTATCCTCTCCAGACTGAGAGGAAAAAGATAAAGTATGAAGAGGAACACAGTTTATCCCAATATCAAAAGAAATTAACTACAAGTTTTGTCACAAAGGAACATCAGTGGATTGTGACTCTAACACATTTCTACATATAGCCTTTACCCTATACAAACTAACCTATTGAAAAGATTAAATAAAAAACCATGTTAATGATGATGTCATTTATACTAAAAAACTGTCTCAGGTAAAAATAGGTTACATTAATAATCCAGTGTAAAATAAAATCAATTCTTCAGATGCCAACTTAACACCTTAAAACTGTAGACCTAGCTTTCATTCAATTATCCTTAGTAACATTCTTTTCACTTTAGTAAAAAGAGTGACCATATCTACTTTTTAAAAAATTTTTTATTGCATTATAGGTTTTGGGGTACATGTGCAGAACGTGCAAGATAGTTGCATGGGTACACACATTGCAGTGTGTTTTGCTGCCTTCCTCCCCTTTGCCCACACTTGGCATTCATCCCCAGGCTATCCCTCCCCAGCCCCCCCGCTGCCCCTCCCCCATTCCCCCAATATACCCCAGTGTGTAGAAGACCCCCTCTCTGTGTCCATGTGTTCTCATTTTTCTCACCCACCTATGAGTGAGTATATGCATCTCTCTAATGACCAGTGATGATGACCATTTTTTCATGTGTTTGTTGGCCTCATGTATGTCTTCTTTAGTAAAGTGTCTGTTCATATACTTTGCCCATTTCTGAATGGGCTTGTTTGTTTTTTTCCTGTAAATCTTTTTGAGTTCTTTGTAAATTCTGGGTATCAGCCCTTTGTCAGATGTGTAAACTGCAAAGATTTTTTCTCATTCTGATGGTAGCTGATTCACTCTAGTGACTGTTTCTTTTGCTGTGCAAAAGCTGTGGAGTTTGATGAGGTCCCATTTGTCTATTTTGGCTTTTGTTGCCAATGCTTTTGGTGTTTTGGTCATGAAGTCTTTGCCTACTCCTATGTCCTGAATGGTTTTGCCTAGATTTTCTTCTAGGGTTTTTATGGTGCCAGGTATTATGTTTAAGTCTTTAATCCATCTGGAGTTAATTTTAGTTACAGCTAGTGTAGGGTGTCAGGAAGGGGTCCAGTTTCTGCTTTCTGCACATAGCTAGCCAGTTTTCCCAACACGATTTATTAAACAGGGCATCCTTTCCCCATTGCTGGTTTTTGTCTGGTTTATCAAAGATTATATGGTTGTAGATATGTTGTGTTGCCTCCTATGCCTCTGTTCTGTTCCATTGGTCTATATCTCTGTTTTGGTACCAGTACCATTCTGCTTTGATTACTGTAGCCTTGTAGTATAGTTTGAAGTCTGGTAGTGTGATGCCTCCCGATGTGTTCTTTTTGCTTAGAATTGATTTGGCTATGCAGGCTCTCTTTTGGTTCCATATGAAATTCATGGTGTTTTTTTTCAGTTCTGTGAAGAAATTCAATGGTAGTTTGATGGTGATAGCACTGATTGTGTAAATTACTTTGGGCAGTATAGCCATTTTCACGATATTGATTCTTTCTAACCATGAACATGGAATGTTTCTCCAACTGTTTGTGTCCTCTCTTATTTCGTTGAGCAGTGAGTAGTTTTCCTTGAAGAGGTCCCTTACGTTCCTTGTGAGTTGTATTCCTAGGTATTTTATTTTCTTTTCAGCAATCGTGAATGGCAGTTCGTTCTTGATTTGGCTCTCTTTAAGTCTGTTATTGGTGTATAGTAATGCTTGTGATTTTTGCACATCGATTTTATATCCTGAGACTTTGCTGAAGTTGCTTATAAGTTTCAGGAGATTTTGGGCTGAGGTGATGGGGTCTTCTAGGTATAGTATCATGTCGTCTGCAAATAGAGACAATTTGGCTTCCACCTTTCCTATTTGAATACCCTTTATTTCTTTTTCTTGTCTGATTGCTCTGGCTAGAACTTCCAGTACTATGTTGAATAGGAGTGGAGAGAGAGGTCATCCTTGTCTAGTGCCAGATTTCAAAAGGAATGCTTCCAGTTTTTGCCCATTAACTATGATATTGGCTGTTGGTTTGTTGTAAATAGCTTTTAATACTTTGAGACATGTTCCATCAATAGCAAGTTTATTGAGGGTTTTTAGCATAAAGGGCTGTTGAATTTTGTCAAATGCCTTCTCTGCATCAATTGAGATAATCATGTGGTTTCTGTTTTTGGTTCTGTTTATGTGGTGAATTACATTTATAGACTTCCATTTGTTGAACCACCTTGCATCCCCGGGATGAATTCTACTTGATCATGATGGACAAGTTTTTTTAATGTGCTGTTGAAATCGGTTTGCCAGTATTTTATTGAAGATTCTTGCATCTATGTTCATCACTGATATTGGCCTGAAGATTTACTTTTTTTGTTGTGTCTCTGCCAGGTTTTGGTATCAGGATGATTTCAGTCTCATAAAATAATCTGGGAAGGGTTCCCTCCTTTTGAATTATTTGGAAAAGTTTCAGAAGGAATGGTACCAGATCCTCTTTGTGTGTCAGGTAGAATTCAGCTGTGAACCCATCTGGACCTGGGCTTTTTTAGTGTGGTAGGCTCTTAATTGCTGCCTCAACTTCAGACCTTGTTATTGGTCTATTCATAGTTTGGCTTCCTCCTGGTTTAGGTTTGGAAGGACACAGGCATCCAGGAATTTATCCATTTCTTCCTGGTTTACTAGTTTATGTGCATAGAGTTGTTTGTAGTATTCTCTGATGATGGTTTAAATTTCTGTGGAATCTGTGGTGATTTCCCCTTTATTGTTTTTTATTGTATTCATTTGGTTGTTCTCTCTTTTCTTTTTTATCATTCTGACTAGTGGTCTGTCTATTATGTTGATCTTTTCTAAAAACCAGTTCTTGGTTTTACTAATTTTTTGAAGGGATTTTCGTGTCTCTATATCCTTCAGTTCTGCTCTGATCTTAGTTATTTCTTGTCTTTGGCTAGGTTTTGAGCTTTTTTAATCTTGCTCCTCTAGCTCATTCAATTTTGATGGTAGGGTGTCAATTTTGGATCTCTCCACTCTTCTCATGTGGGCACTTATTGCTATATATTTTCCTCTACAGACTGCTTTAAATGTTTCCCAGAGATTCTGGTATGTTGTGTCTTCATTCTCATTGGTTTCAAAGAACTTCTTTATTTCTGCCTTCATTTCATTGTTTATCCAATCAACATTCAAGAGCCAGTTGTTCAGTTTCCATGAAGCTGTGGGGTTCTGAGCTAGTTTCTGAATTCTGAGTTCTAACTTGATTGCACTATGGTCTGAGAGACTGTTTGTTATGATTTTTGTTGTTTTTCATTTGCTGAGGAGTGCTTTACTTCCAATTATGTGGTCAGTTTTGGAGTAGGTGTGATGTGGTGGTGAGAAGAATGTATATTCTGTGGATTTGGGATGGAGAGTTCTGTAAATGTCTATCAGGTTTGCTTGTTCCAGGTCTGAGTTCAAGTCATGGATATCCTTGTTAATTTTCTGTCTGGTTGATCTGTCTGCTATTGACAATGGAGTGTTAAAGTCTCCCACTATTATTGTGTGGGAGTCTAAGTCTCTTTGTAAGTCACTAAGAACTTGCCTTATGTATCTGTGTGCTTCTGCATTGGGTCCATATATATTTATGATTGTTAGCTCTTCTTGTTGTATTGATTCTTTTACCATTATGTAATGGACTTCTTTGTCTCTCTTGATCTTTGATGCTTTTAAGTCTATTTTATCAGAGGCAAGAATTGCAACTCCTGCTTTTTTTTGCTCTCCATTTGCTTGGTAAATCTTCCTCCATTGTTTTGTTTTGAGTCTTTTTGCATCCTTGCGTGTGACATGGGTTTCCTGGATACAGCACACCGATGGGTTTTGGTTTTTTATCCAATTTGCCAGTCTGTGTCTTTTGATTGGTGTATTTAGCTCATTTACATTTAGGGTTAATATTGTTATGTGTGAATTTGATACTACCATTTTGATGCTAGCTGGCTGTTTTGCGCATTGGTTCATGTAGAGTCTTCATTTTGTTGATGCTCTTTAGCATTTGGTATGCTTCTAAGATGGCTGGTACTGGTTGTTTCTTTCTACGTGTAGTGCCTCTTTCAGGAGCTCTTGTAAAGCAGGCCTAGTGGTGACAAAATCTCTGAGTACTTGCTTGTTCATGAAGGATTTTATTTTTCCTTCACTTATGAAGCTCAGTTTGGCTGAATATGAAATTCTGGTTTGAAAGTTCTTTTCCTTAAAGATGTTGAATATTGGCCCCCACTCTCTTCTGGCTTGTAGAGTCTCTGCCGAGAGATCTGCTGTGAGTCTGATGGGCTTCCCTCTGTGGGTGACCCGACCTTTCTCTCTGGCTGCCCTTAGTATTTTCTCCTTCATTTCAACCCTGGTGAATCTGACGATTATGTGCCTTGGGGTTTCTCTTCTTGCAGAGTGTTTTTGTGGTGTTCTCTGTATTTCCTGGACTTGAGTATTGGCCTGCCTTGCTAGGTTGGGGAAATTTTCCTGGATAATATCCTGAAGATTATTTTCCAGCTTGGATTCATTCTTTTCATCACATTCTGGTACACCTATCAAATGTAGATTGGGTCTCTTCACATAGTCCCACATTTTTTGGAGACTTTGTTCATTCCTTTTTGTGCTTTTTTCTCTAATCTTGCTTTCTCATTTTATTTCATTGAGTTGATCTTCAACTTCTGATATTCTTTCTTCTGCTTGGTCAATTCGGCTGTTGAAACTTGTGCATGCTTCGTGAAGTTCTCGTGTTGTGTTTTTCAGCTCCTTCAATTCATTCATATTCCTCTCTAAGTTGTCCATTCTTGTTATCAATTCCTCGAATCTTTTTTCAAATCTTTTTTCAAGGTTCTTAGTTTCTTTGCATTGATTTAGAACATGTTTTTTAGCTCACTGAAGTTTGTCATTATCCACCTTCTGAAGTCTGATTCCATCATTTCATCACACTCATTCTCCATCCAGATTTGTTCCCTTGCTGATGACGAGTTTTGTTCCTTTGTCGGAGGTGAGGTGTTTTGGTTTTGGGTGTTTTCCTCCTTTTTGTGCTAGTTTCTTCCCATCTTTGTGGATTTATCCACCTGTCGTCTTAGTAGTTGCTGATTTTTCAATTGAGTCTCTGAGTGGATGCCCAGATTGTTGATGATGAGGTATTTCTGTTACTTAGTTTTCCTTCTAATGGTCTAGCTTCTCTGCTGTATGAGTGCTGAGGTCCACTCCAGGCCCTGTTTGTCTGGGGTACACCTGTAGCAGCTGCAGAACAGTGAGGGATGATACCCGTTTCTTCTGCTGCTATCTTTGTCCCAGAATAATGCCCGCCAAATGTCAGTCTGATTAGTCCTTTTTTGAAATGACTCTTTGGATACACAAGGGTCAGGGAGCTGCTTGAGGAGATGGTCTGTACTTGATAGGAGCTCCAGTGCTGAGCTGTGAGCTCTGTTGTTCATTCAGGGTTGTTGTGTTTTGGTCTGCTGCAGCAGAACTTATAAACCTCCCCTCATTTTTTTCCCCTCAGATGCTCTGTCTCAGGTAGTTGGGGCTTTCTTTATGAGTATCTGTTGCACTGTGCTGCTTGGCTAGGAGGTAGTCTATTCACTATTTGCCTGCTGAGGCTCTTCCCTACTAGCATGGGTCCACCCTGCTGCCACAAGGCTCTGTTCTATTGTGGTGCACTCTGCCCTGCTGGCAGTCTCTCTGTTATGGTGGGTTGCCTCGGCAATGGAAGGCTGTGTCAACACTGGGCATGTACGTCAGTAGGGGCAGATTGCATTGATAGTGGTGGACACCCCTCCCCCACCGGGCTGCACCGTCCTGGATTCAGCTGAGCTCAGAGCAAAACTCTCAACCCCGAGCGCCTCCAATTGTCACCCTGTTTGTCTCCGTGAGGGTGGGACCCGCCGAGCATGATCACCTGGCTCCCTGCCTCAGAGTCCATCCTCTCTCTCTCTCTCTTTTTTTCTCCCCAATTTGAACGGTTGACTCTCTCACTGGTGCCCCAGTAGCCTGCCAATAGGACACTGGGATCCATGCAATCTCCCATGCCACTGCCCACTGCACTGGCTCAAATCACACTTCTTAGGAATCTCCTGGTCTGGCTCACTGTCCGAGTCCCGTTTAATCAGATGGACATGTCAATCTGCCCTTCCAAATCTCAGATTGCCAGTTTAACAAGGCACCCAGACCAGTGAGTTTTGTTTCGGGTGCCGCTGCACTGCAGCGCCGGCCAATCTGGCCACATGAGCCAATACACCGGCTGCACTGGCGTCCCATGTCTCTCCTACACCTGGAAATTTCCTCATTCTGTGGGCAACAAAGGTCCATCTGAGAATACAGCTAGGACTCACCCTCTGCACCTTCACTGAGAGCTGCAATCCTGAGATGTTTCTATGGCACCATCTTGGAAATCTCCCCACATGTGTGATTTTTCTACAAGTCAAAATCCATTTATCTATTTGGAATTCTGGGTCCTGACATCAGACTTGTCCAGCACCTGACCATAAGTGCCAAGGTCAAACACCTTTCAGGCAGGACAGAAGAACACAGGGAGCCCTTTGCAGGAAGACAAGGGCCTTGGTCCCTGTGTTCCTAGCATGGGTTGACTCTGAGCTTTAATTTTGTATTTTTTAGTAGAGATAGCGTTTCAGCATGTTGGCCAGGCTGGTCTCAAACTCCTAACCTCAATGATCCACCTACCTTGGGCTCCCAAAGTGCTGGGATTACAGATGTGAGCCACCATGGCTGGCTGAGCCTTACTTTTAAAAATGTCTTAAGGGGGACTCACAAGATGGCATCGTAGAAGCGACTCAGAATTGCAGCTCTCAGTGAAGGTGCAGAGGGTGAGTCCTAGCCACATTCTCGGATGGACCCTTTTTGCCCACAGAGCGTTGAAAGTCCCAGGTGTGGAAGAGACATGGGATGCTAGTACAGCTGGCTCGTGGAGCCGGCTCAGGCGGCCGCTTTGGCTGGCGCCGCAGCAGGACCCGGTACGGAATTCACTGGTCTGGGTGCCCTGTTAAACCGGCAATCTGAGATTTGGAAGGGCAGATTGGCATGTCCATCTGATTGAATGGGACTTGGACAATGAGCCAGACCAGGAGTTTCCTGGGAAGCGTGATCTGAGCTGGTGCAGTGGGCAGAGGCACAGGAGATCGGACACATCCCAGTGCCCTATCGGCAGGCTACTGTGGCACCAGTGAGAGAGTCGACCTTTCAGCTGGCTGAGAGGAAGAGAGAGAGAGAGAGGATGGACTCCGAGGCAGGTAGCTGGGTGATTGGGCTCAGCGGGTCCCACACTCATGGGGACAAGCAGGGTGGTGACTGGAGGTGCTTGGGGCTGAGAGTTTTGCTGCCAGCATCTAGGATGGTGCAGCCGGGTGAGGGAGGGGCGTCCGCCATTGCTGATGCAATCCACCTCTACTGAAGTACCGCCCAGGGCTGATGCAGCCTGCCATTGCAAAGGCAACCTGCCATAACAGAGAGACTCCACCACAAGGGTGGCACACTCCACAGCAGAACAGAGCCTTGCCGCAGCAGGGCGGACCTGCGCTAGCAGGGCGGAGCCCCGGCAGGCAAATAGTAAATAGACTGACTCCTAGTGGGGCAGGACAGTGCAACAGATACTCATAAAGAAAGCCCCAACTCCCTGAGACAGAATCTAAGGGGAAAAAAGGGGGTGCTTCATGAGTTCTGTTGCAGCAGACATAAACACATCCTCCCAACAACCCTGAATGAACAACAGAGCTCACAGATCAGCACTGGAGCTCCTATAAAGCACAGACCATCTCCTCAAGCACTTTCCTGACTCCAGTATATCCAAAGAGTCAACCCAAAAAAAGACTAATCAGACTGACATTTGGCGAGCATCATTCTGGGACAAAGATAGCAGAAGAAGAAACCGGTAGCATCCCTCACTGTTCTGCAGCTGCTACAGGTGTACCCCAGAAAAGCAGGGCCTGGAGTGGACCTCAGCACTCATACAGAAGAGAGGCTAGACCATTAGAAGGAAAACTGAGTAACAGAAATACTTCATCATCAATAATCTCAGTGTCCACACAGAGACCCAATTGAAAAATCAGCAACTACTAAGATGACAGGTGGATAAATCCATAAAAATGGGAAGAAACCAGGGCAAATAGGAGGAAAACACCCAAAACCAAAACATCTCACCTCCTAAAAAGGACCAAAACTCCTCACCAGCAAGGGAACAAAGCTGGACAGAGAATGAGTGTGATGAAATGATGGAATCAGACTTCAGAAAGTGGATAATGAGAAACTTCAGTGAGCTAAAAGAACATGTTCTAAGTCAGTGCAAAGAAACTAAGAACCTTGAAAAAAGATTTGAAGAAAGATTTGAGGAATTGATAACAAGAATGGACAACTTAGAGAGAAATATGAATGAATTGAAAGAGCTGAAAAACACAACATGAGAACTTCGTGAAGCATGCACAAGTTTGAACAGCTGAATTGACCAAGCAGAAGAAAGAATATCCGAAGTTGAAGATCAACTCAATGAAATAAAATGAGAAACCAAGATTAAAGAAAAAAGCACAAAAAGGAATGAATAAAATCTCCAAGAAATGTGTGACTATGTGAAGAGACCCAACCTACGTTTGATAGGTGTACCAGAATGTGATGAAGAGAATGAATCCAAGCTGGAAAACACTCTTCAGGATATTATTCAGGAAAATTTCCCCAACCTAGCAAAACAGGTCAGTACTCAACTCCAGGAAATACAGAGAACACCACAAAGATACTCTGCAAGAAGAGAAACCCCAAGGCACATAATTGTCTGATTCACCAGGGTTGAAATGGAGGAGAAAATACTAAGGGCAGCCAGAGAGAAAGGTCGGGTCACCCACAAAGGGAAGCCCATCAGACTCACAGCAGATCTCTCAGCAGAGACTCTACAAGCCAGAAGAGAGTGGGGGCCAATATTCAACATCCTTAAAGAAAAGAATATTCAACCCAGAATTTTATATCCAGCCAAACTGAGCTTCATAAGTGAAGGAAAAATAAAATCCTTCACGAACAAGCAAGTACTCAGAGATTTTGTCACCACTAGGCCTGCTTTACAAGAGCTCCTGAAAGAGGCACTACACGTAGAAAGAAACAACCAGTACCAGCCATCCTAAAAGCATACCAAATGCTAGAGACCATCAACAGAATGAAGAATGTACATGAACCAACGGGTGAAACAGCCAGCTAGCATCAAAATGACAGTATCAAATTCACACATAACAATATTGACCCCAAATGTAAATGGGCTAAATGCACCAATCAAAAGACACAGACTGGCAAATTGGATAAAAAAAAACAAAACCCATCGGTGTGTTGTATCCTGGAAACCCACCTCACACGCAAAGATACACAAAGGCTCAAAATAAAAGGATGGAGGAAGATTTACCAAGCAAATGGAGAGCAAAAAAAAGCAGGAGTTGCAATTCTCGTCTCTGATAAAATAGACTTTAAAGCAACAAAGATCAAAAGGGACAAAGAAGGTCATTACATACTGGTAAAAGGATTGATACAACAAGAAGAGCTAACGATTCTAAATATATATGGACCCAATGTAGGAGCACCCAGATATATAAGGCAAGTTCTTAACGACTTACAAAGAGACTTAGACTCCCACACAATAATCGTGGGAGACTTTAACACTCCACTGTCAATAGCAGACAGATCAACCAGACAAAAAGTTAACAAGGATATCCATGACTTGAACTCAGACCTGGAACAAGCAAACCTGATAAATATTTACAGAACTCTCCACCCCAAATCCACAGAATATACATTCTTCTCAGCACCACATCACATCTAATCCAAAATTGACCACATAATTGGAAGTAAGGCACTCCTCAGCAAATGCAAAACAACTGAAATCATAACAAACAGTCTCTCAGACCACAGTGCAATCAAGTTGGAACTCAGAATTCAGAAAATAACTCAGAACCGCACAGCTTCATGGAAACTGAACAACTGGCTCTTGAATGTTGATTGGATAAACAATGAAATGAAGGCAGAAATAAAGAAGTTCTTTGAAACCAATGAGAATGAAGACACAACATACCAGAATCTCTGGGACACATTTAAAGCAGTCTGTAGAGGAAAATATATAGCAATAAGTGCCCACATGAGAAGAGTTGAGAGATCCAAAATTGACACTCTATCATCAAAATTGAAAGAGCTAGAGAAGCAAGATCAGAAAAGTTCAAAACCTAGCTGAAGACAAGAAATAACTAAGATCAGAGCAGAACTGAAGGAGATAGAGACAAGAAAAACCCTTCAAAAAATCAATAAATCTAAGAGCTGGTTTTTAGAAAAGATCAACATAATAGACAGACCACTAGTCAGAATGATAAAAAAGAAAAGAGAGAACAACCAAATAGATGCAATAAAAAACGATAATGGGGAAATCACCACAGATTCCACAGAAATTCAAACCCTCATCAGAGAATACTACAAAACACCCTATGCACATAAACTGGTAAACAAGGAAGAAATGGATAAATTCCTGGATGCCTGTGTCCTCCCAAGACTAAACCAAGAGGAAGCTGAAACTATGAATAGACAAATAACAAGGTCTGAAGTTGAGGCAGCAATTAAGAGCCTACCACACAAAAAAAGCCCAGGTCCAGATGGGTTCACAGCTGAATTCTACCAGACACACAAAGAGGATCTGGTACCATTCCTTCTGAAACTATTCCAAATAATTCAAAAAGAGGGAACCCTTCCCAAATCATTTTATGAGACCAACATCATCCTGATACCAAAACCTGACAGAGACTCAACAAGAAAAGAAAACTTCAGGCCAATATCCATGATGAACATAGATGCAGAAATCTTTAATAAAATACTGGCAAACCGATTGCAACAGCACATTAAAAAACTTATCCATCATGATCAAGTAGGATTCATCCCGGGGATGCAAGGCTGGTTCAACATATGCAAGTCTATAAATGTAATTCACCACATAAACAGAAGCAAAAACAAAAACCACATGATTATCTCAATTGATGCAGAGAAGGCATTTGACAAAATTCAACAGCCCTTTATGCTAAAAACGCTCAATAAACTTGGTATTGATGGAACATATCTCAAAGTAATAAAAGCTATTTATGACAAACCAACAGCCAATATCATACTTAATAGGCAAAAACTGGAAGCATTCCCTTTGAAATCCGGCACTAGACAAAGATGCTCTCTCTCACCACTCCTATTCAATGTAGTACTGGAATTTCTAGCCAGAGTAATCAAGCAAGAAAAAGAAATAAAGGGTATTCAAATAGGAAAGGTGAAAGCCAAATTGTCTCTATTTGCAGACGACATGATAGTATACCTAGAAGACCCCATCACCTCAGCCCAAAAGCTCCTGAAACTGATAAGCAACTTGAGCAAAGTCTCAGGATATAAAATCGATGTGCAAAAATCACAAGCATTCCTATACACCAATAACAGACTTAAAGAGAACCAAATCAAGAACGAACTGCCATTCACAATTACTACAAAGAAAATAAAATACCTAGGAATACAACTCACAAGGAATGTAAGGGACCTCTTTAAGGAAAACTACAAACCACTGCTCAACGAAATAAGAGAGGACACAAACAGATGGAGAAACATTCCATGTTCGTGGTTAGGAAGAATCAATATCGTGAAAATGGCTATACTGCCCAAAGTAATTTACATAATCAATGCTATCCCCATCAAACTACCACTGAATTTCTTCACAGAACTGGAAAAAAACACCATGAATTTCATATGAAACCAAAAAAGAACCCGCATAGCCAAGTCAATTCTAAGCACAAAGAACACAGCGGGAGGCATCACACTACCAGACTTCAAACTATACTACAAGGCTACAGTAATCAAAACAGCATTGTACTGGTACCAAAACAGAAATATAGACCAATGGAACAGAACAGAAGCATCGGAGGTAACACAACATATCTACAACCATATTATCTTTGATAAACCAGACAAAAACAAGCAATGGGGAAAGGATTCCCTATTTAATAAATGGTGTTGGGAAAACTGGCTAGCCATATGCAGAAAGCAGAAACTGGACGCCTTCCTGACACCTTACACTAAAATTAACTCCAGATGGATTAAAGACTTAAATGTAAGACCTGACACCATAAAAACCCTAGAAGAAAATCTAGGCAAAACCATTCAGGACATAGGAGTAGGCAAGGACTTCATCAACAAAACACCAAAAGCATTGGCAACAAAAGCCAAAATAGACAAATGGGACCTAATCAAACTCCACAGCTTCTGCATCAAAAGAAACAGTCACTTGAGTGAATCGGCAACCATCAGAATGGGAAAAAGTCTTTGCAGTTTACACATCTGACAAAGGGCTTATATCCAGAATTTACAAAGAACTCAAACAGAGTTACAGAAAAAAACAAACAAGCCCATTCAGAAATGGGCAAAGGATATGAACAGACACTTTACAAAAGAAGACATCCATAAGGCCAATACACATATGAAAAAGTGCTCATTGTCACTGGTCATTAGAGAGTTGCAAATCAAAACCACATTGAGATACCATCTCACGCCAGTTAGAATGGCGATCATTAAAAAATCTGGAGACAGCAGATGCTGGAGAGGATGTGGAGAAATAGGAACACTCTTACACTTTTGGTGGGAGTGTAAATTAGTTCAACCATTGTGGAAGACAGTGTGGTGATTCCTCAGGGACCTAGAAATAGAAATTCCATTTGACCCAGCAATCCCATTACTGGGTATATATCCAAAGGACTATAAATCGTTCTACTATAAGAACACATGCACACGAATATTCATTGCAGCACTGTTTACAATAGCAAAGAACTGGAACCAACCCGAATGTCCAACGATGATAGACTAGACTGGGAAAATGTGGCACATATACACCATGGAATATTATGCAGCAATCAAAAATGATGAGTTTGTGTCCTTTGTAAGGACAAGGATGAGTCTGGAGAACATCATTCTCAGCAAACTGACACAAGAACAGAAAAAGAAATACCGCATATACTCACTCATAGGTGGGTGAGAGAAATGAGAACACATGGACACAGAGAGGTGGTCTACTATACACTGGGGTCTATTGGGGGAAATGGGGGAGGGACAGTGCGGGGGGCTGGGGAGGGTTAGCCTGGGGATGAATGCCAAGTGTGGGTGAAGGGGAGGAAGGCAGCAAAACACACTGCCATGTGTGTACCTATGCAACTGTCTTGCACTTTCTGCACATGTACCCCAAAACCTATAATGCAGTAAAAATTTTAAAAAAAACGTCTTAAAAGACATTTTTTCAAGAGCACTTTTAGATGCACTACAAAATTGAGCCAAAGGTACAGAGATTTGTCACATCCCCACCTGTACTTATGCCTAGCCTCTTCCATTGCCAACATTCCCCACCACAGTTGCACATTTGTTAAAACTGATTAGCTTATGCTGACACATCATGATCACCCAATCTGTAGTTTACATTAGAGTTTACACTTGATGTTGTTCATTCCATAGGTTCAAGCAACTATGTAATGCTATGTATCCAACAGCCTCATTTTTTAAATGATAAAAATTGACCATAGTCTTCATTGGACGTACATAACAACAAAAACGTGCAATATAATTCTGTGTTATTTGCCAAGTTATGATGTCATTTTGAAACAAAATGTAATGAACATAAAAGTAAGACTTTCTCACTTTCTTTGTCAATGGAATTGTTTAATGTTACCTTGTTCATGGGTGGAATAAAATGTAAGCTGATGGTGAAAATATTTTTCTTAACATTGTGTAAAGTGCCTCCCTATATTGCATGTAATGGAAAAGCCACTTGATTTGGGAAAGTTCACTGAATTAAGCTTATTGAACTTACTGAATTCTTGCCTACTGACCTTGTAACAAGCATGTTAGATGAGATGCTATACGAGCTCAAATAATACCTGCATCATTCAGGATTATTTTGATTGCAACTCACATAAAACCTCAGTGAAATTGAGCAAAAAATGGAATTTTCTAGGTCATGCAACAAAACATCCAGAAGGTACAGCTTGATCCAGAAGCTGTGTCACAATGTCACTTGACTTCAGGCTCTCTCTTCATCACTACATTGCTTTCTTCTGTGTTGTCTTCCTTCCCAGACATATTCTTCCTTTGTGGATAATAAACAAATAAACAGGCCAGCCTGGTGGCTCACACCTGTAATCCCAGCACTTTGGGAGGCCAAGGAGGGTGGATCACTTGAGGTCAGGAGTTCCAGACCAGAATGGCCAACATGGTACCAAAATTAGCTTGACGTGGTAACACAAACCTGTAATCCTAGCTGCCCATGGACTGTGGCATGAAAATTACTCGAATCTGAGAGGTGGAGGTTGAAGCAAGGCAAGATTGTGCCACTGCACTCCAGCCTGGGCAAGAGTGAGAATCTGTCTCAAAATAAACAAACAAACAATTAAACAACAATTTTTAAGGAATGATAATGCCTACAAAAACATCTTCACAGTTCTAATTTAATCCAGCCATGAAGAGAACTGTCTGATCAAAATATCTTAAGAGTGCATTTTCTTGACCCTATTGGGTTATAGACCAATTCCTAGACTAGTCGCTGTGGCCAGGCTACTGCAGTACTCTGCTGTGATTGGCTAGGCCTGAGTCACATGCCACCAATCAAAACATAGGGACTGAGATTTGGGGCCACAGCTCTCCACAGGGGAGTTGAAGTGTTAAAATAGCAGATGTCCATCAGAGAGTCACTGTCTACTAATACAGTATAGTGTATTGAATGCACATCCCATATACTCAATGGGTTCATCTGAAGACTAAGAAGAGCAAAAAGCACAATTCAACCAGACAAGAGTAAAAAGGCTTGTGTTTGTTTGATATGATCATGCAGTCAAAAAAGGTACAGTTTATACAATAGAAGATTGTACAGTTACAATAGAAGATTCCGTCAAAAACTCCCTTTGAAAAACAGGATTCTGTTAAAGAATGTTTGGGACCCAGCAGGACTAAATGAGGGAAGATAAGGAATCCCCCTCCACCACCCAGCTTTCTTTTAAGTAGGAAAGAGTTTAAAAATCCCCACCTCTGAGAAAGGGGCCCTGTAGGGGCTCTGAGGCAAATCGCAGAACAATTCTCAAGGCAAAGACTCTTGAAAGATTATGAGCTCAAATAAAGTCATGTTTAAGAAAGCTCTTCTAAGCTATATAATTAATTGACAGACAGAAACACTCCCAGAAATAGCTCTGTTACAGATCTTGCCACCAGGAGATACAAACTCCTCTCTGTGTGGCACTTGGACAAGATGACAGTAAATGGAGTGGAGTTGGAGGTGAGTTCAGAATCCTCAAAGGAAATTCTTTGAATCATATACCTGGGCAAATATTGGGAAGCTGATATTGGTTGTAACTCTGTGCCAACAAAACAAAACCAACCAGCTCAGTTTTCATGTATTTTTTCTGATTAAGGGAGGTGGGCATCATCATTTTATTGGAAACTTTGAAAAGTACACTAGCTTTTAAGGGCTCATTTGTGGTTCCACCAGCCAGGAGAGACACCATTCCCACTTAATCATATTTCAATATCTTCTCTTTCTTTGTCTCTTGTGTATTTATTTACTTTTGAGACAGAATCTTGTTCTGTATCCCAGGCTGGAATGCAGTGGTACAATCACAGCTCACTGCAACTTCCACCTCCTGGGCTCAAGTGATTCTCTTGTCTCACCCTCTCAAGTAGCTGGGACTACAACCCCATGAACCATCATGCCTGATTAATTCATATTTTTTTTGTAGAGATGGAGGTCTCACTGTATTTCCCAGGCTGGTCTTGAACTTCAAGGCTCAAGTGATCCTCCAACCTTGGCCTCCCAAAGTGCTGAAATTACAGAAGTGAGCCAATGCATCCAGTTCTCTTAAAATATATATATATTGTTTATGCACAGATACATTTGTGATAAAACTATTAAACATTTGGAATGGTAAATAGGAAATGTCGGATTGTGGTTATCTCTGGGGCTAGGAAAGAATATGGAAAGACCATCTGGAAAACTGAAAGGTTTTGAGTTGAGGTCTCAGTCTGTAGCACAGGCTGGAGTGTGGTGGTGTGACCATGGCTCAACTGGAGCCTTGAACTCCTCCCACCTCAGCCTCCACAGTATCTGGGATTGCAGGTGCATGCTACCACACCCAGCCAATTTTTTGTATTTTTTGTAGAGACAGGGGTTCACCATGTTGCTTAGGCTGGTCTTGAACTCCTAGGCTCAAGCTACCCTCTTGCTTCAGCCTCCCAAAGTGCTGAGATAATAGGTGTAAGCCACTATGCCCAGCCACTTTTTCCATTTAACATTACATTTTCAAGATTCATCCATGGTGCATCTGTGGCTAAAGCACACTCAATTTTCAGTGCCATGTAATGTTCCATTGCATAATACCCCACCATTTTTTAAATTTTTTTTTTGATTAACAGATATTTGGCTAATTTCAAGGTTTTTGCTAACATGAACTGTGTTTCTATGAAGATTCTTGCTTACATCTCCTGGTGTATATGTGTAAGAGTTTCTCCAGGGCATATATCTAGGAGTAGAAATGCTGGGTTTTACAATGTAAAAATATTCAGCTTTAAAAGGCAAGTGTCCTGAATTTTCATTTGGCAATGTTGCACAAGCATTTGTCTATGTCATTAAAAGTTCTTCTTTATACATAAAGGAAAAGCAAGGTAAATGTATAAAACATTATTCAGATGTGCTGGAAATTGGTTTAAAATGTTGGGGAAAATCCAACACCAAGACAATGGATTGCTCCGCAAGGCTAGTTTAATTTCTCCAGAAAGGGTGCAACTCGCTGGCAGACTTGCCATGAGAGCACACCTGATCAAAGGAGACAGGGACATTTATAACTTCAGTAACCTGCCCTACTGCTGTGTCCAGTTTCCATTGGCCAGAATGGGACCTCACATTCTATGCTTGACCCGATTGGCTAAAATCTTGAAAATTTCCTGAATAGATAAGGAGGAAAGAAGACAAGGAAAAAGAAGCAGCTAGTCAGAAGGTCGGGAGATTTCCAAATAAGGAATGGCATGCACCAGATTTTGGAGCTTGTCCAGTTTTGTTCAGACATGCTGGAGCAAGTGAAAGTAGCCGATTTAAGATGTATTAATCAGCTAGGGCATGTATCAATGTGTAATAACAATAGGTACTGTGGTAAACTATGGCATATATTAATGTGTAATAAAAAGATGTACTGTGAAAAACCGCAGCATGTGTTAATGTTTAATAAAAATGTCTATTGTGAAAAACTACTTCATGTGTTAATGTGCAACAAAAACGAGTACTGTGTGAAAGTACGGCATATATTAGTGTGTAATAACAATGTGTACGTTGTGAAACTATGGCATGTATTAGTGTGTAATAACATGTACTGTGGAAAACTATGGCATGTATTAATGTGTAATAACGTACTGTGGAAAACTACGGTATGTACTAATGTGTAACAACAATGTGTACTGTGTAAAACTACGGCATGTATTAATGTGTAATAGCAATATGTACAGTGTAAAACTATGGTTTGTCTTAATGTGCTGTATGTAAAACTATGATATATTAATATGTAATAATAAGGTGTAATGTGGAAAACTACGGCATAAATTAATGTGTAATAACAATGTGTACTGTGCAAAACTATGTCATGTATTAATGTGTAATTAAAAGGTGTACTTTGTAAAACTACTTCATGTGTTAATGTGTAGTAACAATGTGTACTGTGTGAAAATATGGCATGTATTAATGTGTAAAAAAACAGGCACAGTGTAAAACTATGGCATGCATTAATGTGTAATAATTTGTATGGTGTAATAACGTGGCATGTATTAATGTGTAATGACAATGTGTAATGTGTAAAACTATGGCATGTATTAATGTGTAATGACAACATGCACTGTGTAAAACTATGGCATGTATTAATGTGTAATGACAATGGGAACTGTGGAAAATTACAGCATGTATTAATGTCTATCAACAGTGTTTACTGTGTAAAACTATGGCATGTATTAATGTGTAATAACAACCTGTACTGTGTAATATTACTTCATCTATTAATGTGTAATAAAAACGTGCACTGTGTAAAAGTATGGCATGTAATGATGTGTAATAATATGTACCATGGAAAACTATGGCATGTATTAATGTGTAATAACTGAGTACTGTAGAAAATTACAGTATGCATTAATGTGTAATAACAAGTGGTATTGTAAAAAACTATGGCATCTATTAATGTGTAATAACAATGTGTACTGTGTAAAATCATGGCATGTATTAATATGTCATAACAATGTGTACCGTGTGAAACATCTTCATGTATTAATGTGTCATAACAACCTGTACTGTGTGAAAGTACATGTATTAATGTGTAATAACATGTGTACTGTGTAAAACTATGGAATGTATTAATGTGTAATAACAATGCATACTGTTTAAAACTACTTCATTTATTAATGTGTAATAACAACGTGTAGTGTGTGAAAGTAGAGAGTGTATTAATGTGTAATAGCAATGTGTACTGTGTAAAATTATGGCATATATTAATTTGTAATAACAATATATACTGTGTAAAAGTACTGTATATCTTAATGTGCACTATGTAAAACTATGGTATATATTAATATGTAATAAAAATGTATAATGTGGAAAACTATGGCATGCATTAATGTGTAATAACAATTTGTACCGTGTAAAACTATGGCCTGTATTAATGTATAATAACAATGTGTCCTGTGTAAAATTACTTCATGTATTAATGTTTAATAACAATGTGGAGTGTGTGAAAGTACATCAGGTATTAAGGTGTAATAAATATGTGTACTGTGTAAAACTATGGCATGCATTAATGTGTAATATCAGCATGTACTGTGTAAAACTACTTCATCTATTAAAGTGTAATAACGTGTTCTGTGTAACAGTAAGGCATATATTAAGGTGTAACAACAATGAATACTGCGTAAAACTATGGCATGTATTAACGTGTAATAATGTGTACTGTGTACAACTATGGCATGTATTAATGTGTAATAACAACATGTACTGTGTAAAAATATGGCATGTATTAATGTGTAATAACAATGTGTTCTGTGTAAAAATCATGGCATGTATTTATGTGTAATAACAATGCATAATATGGTAAACTCTGACATGTATTAATGTGTCATAACAATGTGTACTGTGTGAAACTACTCCATGTATTAATGTGTAATAAAAACCTGTACTATATGAAAGTACCACATGTATTAATGTGTAATAACAACATGTACTGTTTAAAACTACTTTATTTATTAATGTGTAATAACCATCTATACTGTGTGAAAGTACGGCATGTAAAAATGTGTAATAGAAATTTGTACTGTGTAAAATTATGGCATGTATTAATTTGTAATAACAATATATACTGCATAAAACTACTGTATATCTTAATGTGCACTATGTAAAACTATGTTATATATTAATATGTAATGAAAATGTATAATGTGGAAAACTATGGCATGCATTAATGTGTAATAACAATGTGTACTCTGTGAAACCATGGTCTGTATTAAATTGTAATAACAATGTGTACTGTGTAAAACTACTTCATGTATTAATGTTTAATAACAACATGTAGTGTGTGAAAGTACAGTATGTATTATGTGTAAATACAATGCATACTGTGTGAAACTATGGCATGTATTAATGTGTAATATCAACGTGTACTGTGTAAAACTACTTTGTCTATTAATATGTAATAAAGTGTTCTGTGTAACAGTAAGGCATATATTAATGTGTAACAACAATGCATACTGTGTAAAACTAAGGTATGTGTTAATGTGTAATAACAATGCCTACTGTGAAAAACTATGGAAAACAATGAATACTGTGTAAAACTATGGCATGTATTAATGTGTAATAATGTGTACTGTGTACAACTATGGTATGTATTAATGTTTAACAACAATATGTACTGTGTAAAACTATGTCATGTATTAATGTGTAATAATGTACTGTGTAAAACTACAACATGTATTAATGTGTAATAACAATTTGTACTGTGGAAAACTATGTCATGTATTAATGTGTAATTACAAAATATCTTGTGTTAAACTATGGCATCTATTAATGTGTAATAACAATGTGTACTGTGTAAAACTTTTATGTATTAAGTGGAATAACAATTTGTACTATGAAGACTAGGGCATGTATTAATGGGTAATAACAACGTGTACTGTGGAAAACTACAGCATGTATTAATGTGTAATAACAACGTGTACTGTGAAAAACTACGGCATGTATTAATGTGTAATAACAACGTGTACTGTGAAAAACTACAGAATGTATTAATGTGCAACAACAATGTGTACTGTGTAAAACTGATTTATGTATTAATGTGTAATAACCTTTACTCTGTGAAAGTATTGCATATATTAATGTGTAAAACCATGTGTACTGTGTAAAACTATGGCATGTATTAATGTGTAGTAACAATGTGTACTGTGTAAAACTACTTAATATATTAATGTGTAATACAAACGTGTACTGTGTAAAAGTACTGCATGTATTTATGTGTAATAACAATGTGTACTGTTTAAAACAAGGGAATGTATCAATGTGTAATAACACTGTGTACTGTGTAAAACTACTGCACATATTAATGTGTAATAACAATATGTACTTATGTACTGTATAAAACTATGGTTTGTCAATGTGCTGCATGTAAAACTACAGTATATTAATATGTAATAACAATGTGTAATGTGTAAATCTATGGCATAAATTAATGTGTAATAACAATGTGTACTGTGCAAAACTATGGCATGTATTAATGTGTAATTAAAATGTGTACTTTGTAAAACTGCTTCTTGTGTTAATCTGTAATAACAACGTGTACTGTATGAAAGTACAGCATGTATTAATGTGTAAAATCAATGTGTACTGTGTCAAAATATGGCATGTATTAATGTGCAATAACAATGTGTACTGTGTAAAACTAGTTAATCTATTAATGTGTAATAACAACGTGTACTGTGTGAAAGTACAGCATGTATTAATGTGTAATAACAACACGTACTGTGTAAAACTACTGCATGTATCAATGTGTAATAAGGTGTACTGTGTAAAACTACTGCAAGTATTAATGTGTAATAAAAACGTGTACTGTGTAAAACTATGGCATGTATTAATATGTAATAACAACGTGTACTGTGAGAAAGTATGTCATGTATTAATGTGTAATAACAATGTATACTGTGTAAAACTATGGCAAGTATTAATGTGTAAGAACAACTTGTACTGTGTAAAACTACTTCAATTAATGTGTAATAACGTGTTCTGTGAAAAAGTATGGCATTTATTAAAGTGTAATAATAATGCATACTGTGTAAAACTAGGCAATGGATTAATGTGAAATAACAATGCCTACTATGAAAAACTACATCATGTATTAGTGTGTAATAACAATGCATACTGTGTAAAACTACAGCATGCATTAATGTGTAATAACAATGTGCACTGTGGAAAACTATGGCATGTATTCATGTGTAAGAACAATTTGTATTGTGAAAAATTGTGGTATGTATTAATGTGCACTATGTAAGACTACAGTATATATTAATCTGTAATAACAATTTGTTCTGTGGAAAACTATGGCATATATTAATATGTAATAAAAATGTCTACTGTAAAGCCGTGGCATGTATTAATGTGTAATAACATTGTGTACCGTGTAATCCTACTTCATGTATTAATGTGTACTAAAAACCTGTACTGTGTATAACTACGGTATGTATTAATGTGTAATAACAAAACATAATGTGGAAAACTCTGGCATGTATTAATGCATAATAACAACATGTACTGTGGAAAACTATGTCATGTATTAATGTGTAATAACAACATGTACCATAGAAAACTACTGCATTTATTAATGTGTAATAACAATGCCTATTCTGGAATACTATGGCACATATTAATGTGTAACAACAATGTGTACTTTGTAAAACTACAGCATGTACTAATGTGTAACAAAAACGTGTACTGTGTAAAACTATGGCATGAATTAATGTGTAATAAAAATGTGTACTGTGTAAAACTACGGCATATACTAATGTGTAATAACAATGTGTACTGTGTAAAACTATGTCATGTATTAATGTGCAGTAACAACGTGTTCTGTGTGAAAGTACATCATGTATTAATGTGTAATAACAATGTGTACTGTGTAAAACTATGGCATGTTTTAATGTGTAATAACAACGTGTACAGTGGAAAAGTACAGCGTGTATTAATGTGTAATAATATTGTATACTGCGGAAAGCTACAGCATGTATTAATGTTTAGTAACAACGTGTACTATGGAAAACTAAGTCATGAATTAATGTGTAATAACATGTACTGTGTAAAACTACAGCATGTATTAATGTGTAATAACAATGTTTACTGTGGAAAACTATGGCATGTATTAATGTGTAATAACAATGCCTATGGTGGAAACCTACAGCATGTATTGATGTGTAATAACAAAGTGTACTGTGGAAAACTATGGCATGTGTTTTTTATTTTATTTCTTCCATTTGTTGCTTTATTTTATTTTATTTTCTATTTTTTTATTGCAATTTAGGTTTTGGGGTACATGTGCAGAACATGCAAGATAGTTGCATAGGTACACACGTGGCAGTGTGATTTGCTGCCTTTCTCCCCTTCACCCACAACTGGCATTTCTCCCCAGGCTATCCCTCCCCAACTCCTCCCCCACCACTGTCCCTCCCCTATTTCCCCCAACAGACCCCAGTGTGTAGTGTTCCCCTCCCTGTGTCCAAGTGTTCTCATTGTTCATCACCAGCCTATGAGTGAGAGCATGCAGTATTTCATTTCCTGTTCTTGTGTCAGTTTGCTGAGAATGATGGTCTCCAGATTCATTCATGTCCTTACAAAGGACGCAAACTCATCATTTTTGATTGCTGAATAATATTCCGTGGTGTATATGTGCCACATTTTCCCAGTCCAGTCTATCATCATTGGGCATTTGGGTTGGTTCCAGGTCTTTGCTATTGTAAACAGTGCTGCAATGAACATTCGTGTGCATGTGTTCTTACAGTAGAACGATTTATAGTCTTTTGGACATATACCCAGTAAAGGGATTGCTGGGTCAAATGGAATTTCAATTTCTAGGTCCTTGAAGAATCACCACACTGTCTTCCACAATGGTTGAACTAATTTACACTCCCACCAGCAGTGTAAAAGCGTTCCTATTTCTCCACATCCTCTCCAGCATCTGGTGTCTCCAGATATTTTTAATGATTGCCATTCTAACTGGCGTGAGATGGTATCTCAATGCGGTTTTGATTTGCATCTCTCTAATGACTAGTGATGATGAGCATTTTTTTCATGTGTTTGTTGGCCTGATGTATGTCTTTTTTTGTAAAGTGTCTGTTCATGTCCTTTGCCCATTTTTGAATGGGGTTGTTTGTTTCTTTTTCTTGTAAATCTGTTTGAGTTCTTTGTAAATTCTGGATATCAGCCCTTTGTCAGTTGGGTAAACTGCAAAAATTTTTTCCCATTCTGTTGGTTGCTGATTCACTCTAATGACTGTTTCTTTTTTTTTTTTTTAATTTTTATTGCATTATAGGTTTTGGGGTACATGTGCAGAACGTGCAAGATAGTTGCATAGGTACACACATGGCAGTGTGTTTTGCTGCCTTCCTCCCCTTCACCCACACTTGGTATTCATCCCCAGGCTATACCCCCAGCCTCCCCCCCACTGTCCCTCCCCCATTTCCCCCAACAGTCCCCAGTGTATAGTAGACCGCCTCTCTGTGTCCATGTGTTCTCATTTTTCTCACCCACCTATGAGTGAGTACATGCAGTATTTCTTTTTCTGTTCTTGTGTCAGTTTGCTGAGAATGATGTTCTCCAGATTCATCCATGTCCTTACAAAGGACACAAACTCATCATTTTTGATTGCTGCATAACATTCCATGGTGTATATGTGCCACATTTTCCCAGTCCAGTCTATCATCGATGGGCATTTGGGTTGGTTCCAGGTCTTTGCTATTGTAAACAGTGCTGCAATGAACATTCGTGTGCATGTGTCCTTATAGTAGAACGATTTATAGTCTTTTGGATAGATACCCAGTAATGGGATTGCTGGGTCAAATGGAATTTCTATTTCTAGGTCCCTGAGGAATCACCACACTGTCTTCCACAATGGTTGAACTAATTTACATTCCCACCAACAGTGTAAGAGTGTTCCTATTTCTCCACATCCTCTCCAGCATCTGCTGTCTCCAGATTTTTTAATGATTGCCATTCTAACTGGTGTGAGATGATATCTCAATGTGGTTTTGATTTGCATCTCTCTAATGACCAATGATGATGAGCACTTTTTCATATGTTTTTTGGCCTCGTGACTGTTTCTTTTGCCATGCAGAAGCTGTGGAGTTTGATTAGGTCCCATTTGTCTATT
This sequence comes from Saguinus oedipus, assembly GCA_031835075.1. Lineage (NCBI taxonomy): Eukaryota > Metazoa > Chordata > Mammalia > Primates > Cebidae > Saguinus > Saguinus oedipus. The sequence goes on from JASSZA010000049.1 coordinate 1,700,279, forward strand.
TTGGCTTTTGTTGCCAACGTTTTTGGTGTTTTTGTCATGAAGTCCTTGCCTACTCCTATGTCCTGAATGGTTTTGCCTAGATTTTCTTCTAGGGTTTTTATGGTGCCAGGTCTTATGTTTAAGTCTTTAATCCATCTGGAGTTAATTTTAGTGTAAGGTGTCAGGAAGGGGTCCAGTTTCTCCTTTCTGAACATGGCTAGCCAGTTTTCCCAACACCATTTATTAAACAGAAAATCCTTTTCCCATTGCTTGTTTTTGTCAGGTTTACCAAAGATTGTATGGTTGAAGATATGTTGTGTGGCCTCTGATGCCTCTGTTCTGTTCCATTGGTCTATATCTCTGTTTTGGTACAGTACCATTCTGTTTTGATTACTGTAGCCTTGTAGTATAGTTTGAAGTCCAGTAGTGTGATGCCTCCACTGTGTTCTTTTTGCTTAGAATTGACTTGGCTATGTGGGCTCTCTTTTGGTTCCATATGGTTTAAGGTGGTTTTTTCCAGTTCTGTGAAGAAGGCCATTGGTAGCTTGATGGGGATAGCATTGAGTCTGTAAATTACTTTGGGCAGTATGGACACAGTAAGATTGATTGTTTTCACCAGGTTTTCCAAGTTTGTCAGGTTATAAGAATTTTCAGAGGTGTTTTTTAAAACACATTTGCTGGTAAGTGTGTTTACTTTAAAAGTTCTGCAGATGATTCTTTTGATGCAGTAGTGTTGAGAAATACCATCCTAGAAGGTGGGCCCAAATGGGCCGGCCACTTGTACTTGTACATAAAGCTTTATTGGAATGCAGACACATCTATTCATTTACTTATCGTCTGTCACCTCTTTTGTGCTATAACAGCAAAGTTGAGTAATTGCATATGATCAACAAAGCTGAAATATTTACTCTCTGGCCCTTTACAGAAAAAGTTTCTTAACCCCTGCTTTAGGTGAGGATAAAGTGGGAAGGTAAAGGTGGGCAAAGCAGACTGTTCTCTGCCTGGAACTGCAACACAGCACTTGCTCCAAAACAAACAGAGACACTTAGAAATTTCAATGATCCAATTTTCTCCTCAGTTAATCAAAACTTATTGAGTCCAAAAGTGCATTTAGGAATATTTTAAAATCTGCATACCCCTGCCCTTTGGAAAGATGGCCAAACACATCTAAGCCAATTAAGGCAACATTTGGGGCTAAACTGTGTGTTACTGACTAGGAAATCAGAAATTTTATGAAGAAAGACATGAGCTCTGATAGGATTAGTCTGGGAAAGTAAGATAGGAAAGGGTCTGAAGTTAAAAGGTGAGATTATGCTGTGCATAGCAAGAGTGAGTAGTAAACACATACTTGGTTAGCTGATTGACTAACGTATTGGTTGATAGATGTCAGGAGAATTTGAGCCTTGAAGAGCAATGGGAAATGAGATTGAATACTAAATTAGTTGTCTGTTGTTACATAGAACATTACCTCCAAACTTAGTGGCTTAAAACAACATTGATTATAGCACACATTTTCTGAGAGTCATGAATCTGGCGACGTCTTAGCTGGGTGGTTCTGGTTAAGGTTTTCTTACAATGTTGAAGTCAGATATAGGCTGAGATTGTAGTCAAATGAAAGACTGCATGGGGCTGAATATCCACTTCCAAAATGGCACACTGACATGGCTGGAAGATGGAAACCAGTCTCTTGCTGGCTGTAGGCAGAAGGGCTTTGTTCTTTAACAAAAGTTTACAATAGCAAAGACCTGGAACCAACCCAAATGCCCATCGATGATAGACTGGACTGGGAAAATGTGGCACATATACACCATGGAATATTATGCAGCAATCAAAAGTGATGAGTTTGTGTTCTTTGTAAGGACATGGATGAATCTGGAGAACATCATTCTCAGCAAATTGACACAAGAACAGAAAATGAAATACCACATATTCTCACTCATACGCGAGTGAGGAAAAATGAGAACACATGGACACAGGGAAGGGGGTACTACACACTGGGGTCTATTGGGGGGAATAGGGGAGGGACAGTGGGGGGGGAGCTGCGGAGGGATAGCCTGGGGAGAAATGCCAAATGTGAGTGAAGGGGAGGAAGGCAGCAAAATGCACTGCCATGTGTGTACCTATGCAACTATCTTGCACATTCTGCACATGTACCCCAAAACCTAAAATGCAGAAAAAAGTTAACTGAATATTCACATAAACATATGTGACTATGCACATACTTTTTTATTTTTTTTTGAGACGGAGTTTCACTCTCGTTACCCAGGCTGGAGTGCAATGGCTCAATCTTGGCTCACTGCAGTCTCCGCCTCCTGGGTTCAGGCAATTCTCCTGCCTCAGCCTCCTGAGTAGCTGGGATTACAGACACGCACCACCATGCCCAGCTAATTTTTTGTATTTTTAGTAGACATGAGGTTTCACCATGTTAATCAGCATGGTCTGGATCTCTTGACCATGTGATCCACCTGCCTTGGCCTCCCAAAGTGCTGGGATTACAGGCTTGAGCAACTGAGCCCGGCTGCACATACATTTTTATATCTTGTTATTCCCTTCAATTTTATCTCATCTCTAGAACCACGTTTTTCAATGTGTGGTCCTTGGACAAGCACTGAGATCAGCATTAACCGGAAACATTTTCAGAAAGCAAAATTTCAAGCTGCCTTCTTTCCCCTCCTCCATTGAGACCTGTAGGGTCAGTGATACACTTTGTATGAAGAACACATAAATCTTTTACCAGGAAAAAGAAAAGAACCTCTTCTTGTGGCTCCTTAAGTCTCCTCTTGATATTTCGAGTGGCTTCCTTCAGAGTGAAGGGCCCAAAGGCTGAAGAGCAAAAAGGAAGCTGCAATCCTTTGTATGACCTAAGACAGATAGATCATCACTTTTGTCTGATAAGTCAGTAAGGCCAGCCCATACGCAAGGGGATGGAAATTAAGGCCAGCCCATATGCAAGGGGATGGAAATTAGTTTGCAACATTTAGATGGAGTTGTGTTGAAGAATTTGTGGAACTATTTTAAAACTGCTACAGATACAGTAGATGAGAGTTAAAGCAAGAATCTGGGACTAGAATAAAGAACTGCTATTTTTTCCAGTGTCAAGAAGACATGCAGTTTGTTTCCACCTGTAAACTCCCCAAAACCATCATCCATCATTAATCAACTGAATTAATCTTGTTTGTGGGGTTTTTCAGCTGGCCTTGCCATAAAGCAGGAGAAGAATGTTTTGTCTGACTTACACAGGATGGAGAAAAGTCAGTTCAGCAGATTCTTTTCTCTGCATACCCCTTCTCTTTTACCAGAGGAAAATATGAAAAAGAGGGTGGAGTACAAAATATAGCATCTTGTCCCTTTCGTGGCTCCAGTTAGCATATTGCTAAACAATGTAGAAGAATCCGGAACTTAATGATAAGCTACTATAAACAAAAAGGAAACTATGGCTCTGCAGTCATTTATAAGAAGACATGTGAAATCTCATTTTTCACAGGTATTTGTAATAGATCTTATTTGTAAGTAAAGTAGTTAATTTCATTTCATTTGTAGTATTGGCTTGGTGTTTCTACAGTTGCATTTTTATTCTTACATTTTTTAAAAAATGTTATCATTCATTAACCTGTGTGCTTAACATTATAAGTTTCTGGTGAAAAATTATGGGTACAGACCAACTTATCACCACACTTTTTAAAGATGATTCTAGCAGTAGCATGAATTAATTTAGTAAACATTTTTCAAACCTGTTTTACCTGTCTCTACCAGTGGTTTTGGTCATTAAGTACCTTCTCTCCAGTCTTCTGGTGAAATAGAACCTTGAATTTCTTCTGAAAAAATACTTCTGACAGACACCTCAATACTTGCCTTGAAAGGGTATAAATCCCACTCTTCATGTCAGGATGTGATGTCAGGATGTGGCCTTAGTCAATCAGTACATCTTATCCCTCCCATCATAGAGATAGGAATGAGCATGTGACTCTATTCAGGACCCTCTTCAAGAGGCAGGCCTGGGTTTTTTTTTTTCAGCCATTATGGGGAAAAAAAGTTCGACTCTGTTCCTTGGAAGCCATTTTGCTGTCACATGAAATACCTTCTTTCACGGGGGAATACGGATGAAGTTGACACCAACAGGAAATGAACAGAAGAAAGAAAAGGAGGGAGCCTTTGTAACATCATAGGAGCCTCTGGTTGGAGACTTAACCAAAGCTGGAGTTGAGTTTTCTGTTACTTGAAAACAAAAAAAGTCCTAACTGATAAAATTTGTACTTGTTTGAGCTCATTGAGCTCTTTTTGTCTGGATATTTTTTACTTTCAAAACTTTTTGTCTATAGACAGCACACATTTTATCACTGGACACTTGCTGGGCCATTTTTCAAGACTCTGATGTGAGTAAATTTTATTACAGTTGACTCGTCTTGTTTTTATGTGGGCTTAAGGTGGGAGAGTATGATGATTTTTTTTAAAACATTAAGTCTCCCGTGGGGCATGTCACTTGAGACTTCTGTTTGTCATGCTTATGGTGCAGGCAAAAACACTCACTAAATTCAATCTTTGAATTAAGCTGTAACCAAGCTTGTATATTCATTAGAGGAGAAAAATTCTCCTCAAAGAAGTTCAAATTGTTTATTGATTTTCATTTCTGTGTTCAAAGGAAGCCTGAGTAAGTCTGTCTCAGCACAGTCCTCACAGGGTTAAACAGCCAACAAGTGCATCACATTTAAAGCCAACTGAACAGCTACCAACCAAAACGGGAGGATTCCCCTAAAACTATATTAATACACAGTAAGAAAATGATATTTCCAGTTCAATAAAGTTGATTCTTAATGAGGAATATCAAATGTGCCACAGCTGGCAAGGACTGGCAATTTAGGGGAATGCTTGGGGAAAAAAATGAAAATAAAATAATGGAACTTTGTTGCATTTGGATGGTTTCCTTTTGCCCATGGCTAGGGGTTAAGAGAGGGTGCTATTAAAAAACTACTTCTTCCTGGCCGGGCACGGTGGCTGATGCCTGTAATCCCAGCATTTTTTTAGGCCAAAATGGGTGGATCCCTGAGGTCAGGAGTCCAAGACCAGCCCTGCCAACACAGTGAAACCCCATCCCCACTAAAATACACAAATTAGCCGGCATGGTGGAAGACATCTGAAATCTCAGCCACTCAGGAGGCTGAGGGAGGAGAATTGCTTGAACCCAGGAGGTGGAGGTTGCAATGAGACGAGACTGTGCCACTGCACTCCAGCGTGGGCAACAGAGAGAAACTCAGTCTCATAAAACAACAATAAAACAAACAAACTAACAAACAAACAAACAAAAAAACTACTTCTTCCTTATCTTTGATGATTGAGCTATTTATATATGTGGTAACTCCATTGTAGAATCATTGAGAGACTATATAAGATAGGTCATGAAGAAAACAATGAATGTTCCCTTTGTCAGTAATCACAGCTATCTTCATGAATGCCCTCTCAGGCATCACTAAAAGAGGAAGATACTAGTTTCTGAAAAATGAGTATAAATGTGAATATTTCATGTTTCTTGAAGCAAAATCTGAAAATTAGCATTTAAAATTAATATGGAGGTTGCTGACTTTTTATGGTCCTTTGGTAGATATTCACTACCAAAAAAACCCCTCACCACACACTGATACATGTGTCTTAGCACAGTTCCACAGGGACTGGAGGCCCTCTCGGTCTGTATCAGGCTGTAAAGTCTTCTTTTTTGTCTTAATTTTATGTATTTTTATTGTCTTCATTTTAGAAATACATTTGGACATATTTTACTCTTCTAAGTTCAAAAATAGGAAGATCTATTTTCTCTCTTGGATTAAAGATTTATATTATAATATAAAATATAATGTTTATAATAAAATATAAACTATAATATATTATATTATTATATATATAATTATATTATTAAACTATAAATATATAATATTTATAATTATAAAATGTAATGTCATATTATATTGTAGGACTAGATTCAATTTGGGAAGGTTGAGAAAAGAGAATCTGTAATTATAGGATATCCAAATATTGAAATTAAAATGAATAATCAACCAGATGCTTTATCTATACAAAGACAAGCAGGAAATATCTAGAAACCTGCAGCAGGCTGAACATTTTGATTGCATATATATTGAATATGTATATATTAAATATATATTATAAATTAATATATGAATATTAAATACTAATTTATTATTATTTAATAATTAATATATATTAGAAAATGTGTAAAAATATATATGTATGTTTGCTATGTGTGGTGACACATGCCCAGCTGCTTGAGAGGCTGAAGTTGGAGGATCACTTGAGCCCCGGAGCTCCAGTGATTGTGCCACCGCATTCCAGCCTGGGTGAAAGAGCAAGAGCTGTATCAAACAAGCAAACAAAATAAATAAATACATCAGTAAGTAAATACATGAACCAAATTTGGAATTAGAAGATTATGTAAACTAAATCTTTATCTTTGTGGTATAAGATAGGAGAGCAATCTCCTTGCCTATTCTATTCCTTTAGGACTCAGGTTTTAGCCTCTGTTCTGTCAATGTCATCTACAGACCTGGAGAAAATTACTTCATCTCTGTGTGTAACAGCTTCCTCATCAGTAAACTGAGAATAAGAACATTTGTTCTGCCTCAAAAGCATGTACTGAGAATAAAATACAGTAATGTTGGCAATGACATTTTTTGCAGGAATAAAAGCATGTAAAACTATAGAGTTTAATAGCAGGAGTGATGTTACATGGGTGTCAGGCAAAAATCACATCACTAGAAGAGCAACTGTTCAGAGCTAATATTAAAACCAGTCAATGCTTCCCATGAAAACAACATTATAATAGAGAAAACCTCTAAGTAAATTATTGCGTCCCTTCCAGTCACACTAGCAAGCCTAAGAAGTTCTGGGAAAGCTACCTGAAAGGTTTAAGTTGAGATGGTTTTCAGAAACTCAACATTGTAGGATGAGATTCAACTTGGGGAGGTTGAGAAAAGAGGATCTGTAATAATAGGATATTAAAACATTGAAATTAAAATGAATAATCAATCAACCAGATGCTTTATCTATACAAACACAAGCCGTCAATATCTAGAAACCTGCAGCAGGCTGAACATTTTGATTGCATTTGATCCACATTTGTCCCTTAAGAATATGTCCTGGACACGTGGCTCAGCTCTCCAGTGAGCAAAATTTCTATCTCCGTGTATTGAAATAAACTTTTTCAAATTTAGGATTCCGTAGTAATGTTCTGGGTGATAAACTATCTCAGCATCATGACGTTAGTGTGAGAAGCACAGAGAAAATCCCAGGGCTGAGAGAATGCTTTTACTATCTGCAAGGCTTCATTAAGGTGTGTAACTACAATTCTAAGAAGATAATTTTCACTAGTACTTTTGTATTGAAATAAATAATTTCTTATTGAAAAACATTGTCTGAACAAAACAGCTACAAATACACATAGAACAAAAACAGTGAAGTCTAGTGTAACACAATTCAGGCAAAAATCTTTTCATTCTGGTCCTAGATCAAGCACTGGTTTACTGTGCACACTTGTCATTTACCTGTCCTTCTCATGTTTATGCAGACACACTAAACACCCAGATAAGACTGAAGAGGATGAAGGCCTTAACCAAGTTATCTGTTAGGGCTTCTGATGTGTGCCTTTCTCTGGGACCAGGAAGTACTCGGCAAAATCTCAAGGGCCTGGAGGTGCTACACAGAAACCTTTACAGAAAAATCCTTTGCTTTTAAAGTCCATGGTGTCTAGCTAAACCAACCTTCCTTCCCTTATATAACCTCAATGACTTCAGGTTATTGCCTCATAATCATTGGCTAGTCTAGTCTCCAACTTACAGTTCTCCTCTTGAGTCCACTTCCTGACACATTCCAAGAAATTACAAAATGCATGTTATGATCCAGCCAATACATGAGTTCTTAGACTTCCTTGGCTCCAGTGATCCTCACTTCCAGCCACTTCAAGCCCCTTGAACCTGGAGACATTCTGGACCTTCTCTGCCCATAGCATAAGCCCTTACCAGTCTCTTTAAACTCAGGTATTCCACTCAGGCTATCTCATACTTCCCTGGAGGCTCTCGCTGCTCTTTCTCTTCTTCCACATAAGAGACTAGGTCTTTGATTCCTTAAATGTTTTCCAGCCTGTCAGAGCTCTCCCAGCTTCAAGGCCTTTGCTTCCCAGCTTTGACCCTATAATTGCTCACCTCATCTATCTTTTTAGCTGTGCTCACCTCCAAGGCCTTATACGATCTCCTTGGTACCCCCAGACTCATTGCCAGGCCCTGCCTGCCTCACCCTCAGTGTAGAAAGAGGATCAACTCTTGTCAAGTTCTCTGCAAGGATTCTACTTGGCTGTTTTATGTCGTGGGGACTTACAGAAGGTTCCCATACTGTCTGTAGATTTGGCTCTGACCTCCCCATACCTAGGCATCATCCCCTGGCACTTTCCCAGTCTGAGTTATCTCTGCCACGCACGCTCTGCTGTTAGAGCCATCATGATACTGACCACATGCTTGTGACAAGATCTCCTATTGCTTCTGTCTTTCCCAGTAAACTACAAGCTCTCCTAGAAGAGAGGTTTTATTTGTTAAATTCTTGACTCCTGTCAAAGTAGGTGAGATATTACAGGGCTCGGTAAATATTTCTTGACATGAAATGAATGAAACTTTTGCCTTTCTTCCATAATTGCTTCTCAATTTTTTTTTAATCTGGAGCAATTAAACAACCAGCCTTCTTTATTCTTACACCAGAAAAAATGCCATGAATGTTATCCCACCAGGAGATGAACTACATAAAATATGAGTTGTATCCTTCATGCCTAGAACAATGAAGCCCATATTAGGTGTTTAAATATTTATGGCATTTCAAGATTCCATTTAAATATATGCTTTCCAACATTAGGGGGCTCAAAATATAATTGCATTTTTTTCTTGCCCTTGACCAGATTTTTCTCTTATTTTCATCAGAGATTACTCCAAAATTCTCTTAGTCTCCTAAAGCTTTATAACACATCTCCAATAAATGCCCCTGCTTCCCATTTCTTTGGAAAAAAATGGACTATCAAGTGTGTACTTTTTTTATTGCATTTTAGGTTTTGGGATATATGTGCAGAACATGCAAGATAGTTGCATAAGTACACAGGTGGCAGTGTGGTTTGCTGCCTTCCTCCCCCTCACCCACATCTGGCATTTCTCCCCATGCTATCCCTCCCCAACTCCCCACACACACACTGTCACTCCCCTATTCCCCCCAATAGACCCCAGTATGTAGTGCCCCCCTCTCTGTGTCCATGTGTTCTCATTGTTCATCACCCACCTATGAGTGAGAACATGCGGTATTTCATTTTCTGTTCCTGGGTCAGTTTGCTGAGAATAACGTTCTCCAGATTCATCCATGTCCCCACAAAGGACATGAACTCATCGTTTTTGATTGCTGCATATTATTCCATGTGTATATGTGCCACATTTTCCCAGTCCAGTCTATCATTGATGGGATTTTGGGTTGGTTCCAGGTCTTTGCTATTGTAAACAGTGCTGCAATGAACATTCATGTGCATGTGTCCTTGTAGTAGAACAATTTATAGTCATTTGGATATATCTCCAATAATGGGATTGCTGGGTCAAATGGAATTTCTATTTCTAGGTCCTTGAGGAATCACTACATGGTCTTCCACAATGGTTGAACTAATTTGCACTCCCACCAGCTGTGTAAAAGTGTTCCTACTTCTCCACATCCTCTCCAGCATCTGCTGTCTCCAGATTTTTTAATGATCACCATTCTAACTGGCCTGAGATGGTATCTCAACGTAGTTTTGATTTGCATTTCTCTGATGACCAGTGATGATGAGCATTTTTTCATGTTTGTTGGCCTTATGTATGTTTTCTCTTGTAAAGTGTCTGTTCATATCCTTTGCCCGGTTTTGAATGGGCTTGTTTGTTTTTTTCTTGTAAATCTGTTTGAATTCTTTGTAAATTCTGGATATCAGCCCTTTGCCAGATGGGTAAACTGCAAAATTTTTTTCCCATTCTGTTGGTTGACGATGCACTCTAATGACTGTGTCTTTTGCCATGCAGAAGCTGTGGAGTTTCATTAGGTCTCATTTGTCTATTTTGGCTTTTGTTGCCAATGCTTTTGGTGTTTTTGTCATGAAGTCCTTGCCTACTCCTATGTCCTGAATGGTTTTGCCTAGATTTTCTTCTAGGGTTTTTATGATGCCAGGTCTTATGTTTAAGTCTTTAATCCATCTGGAGTTAATTTTAGTGTAAGGTGTCAGGAAGGGGTTCAGTTTCTGCTTTCTGCACATGGCTAGCCAGTTTTCCCAACACAATTTATTAAACAGGGAATCCTTTTCCCATTGCTTGTTTTTGTCAGGTTTATCCAAGATCGTATGGTTGTAGATATGTTGTGCTGCCTCCAATGCCTCTGTTCTGTTCCCTTGGTCTATATCTCTGTTTTGGTACCAGTACCATGCTGTTTTGATTACTGTAGCCTTGCAGTATAGTTTGAAGTCTAATAGTGTGATGCCTCCTGCTTTGTTCTTTTTGCTTAGAATTGACTTGGCTATGCGGGCTCTCTTTTGGTTCCATATGAAGTTTAAGGTGTTTTTTTCTAGTTCTGTGAAGGTCATTGGTAGCTTGATGGGGATAGTGCTGAATCTGTATATATAATTTGGGCATTGCCATTTTTACAATATTGATTCTTTCTAACCATTTACATGGAATGTTTCTCCATCTGTTTGTGTCCTCTCTTATTTTGTTGAGCACTGGTTTGTAGTTCTCCTTGAAGAGGTCCTATACGTTCCTTGTTAGTTGTATTCCTAGGTATTTTATTCCCTTTGTAGCAATTGGGAATGGCAGATTGTTCTTGATTTGGCTCTCTTTAAGTCTGTTATTGGTGTATAGGAATGCCTGTGATTTTTGCACATTGATTTTGTATCCTGACACTTTGCTGAAGTTGTTTATCAGTTTCAGGAGATTTGGGGCTCAGACGATGGGGTCTTCTAGATATACTATCATGTTGTCTGCAAATAGAGACAATTTGGTTTCCTTCTTTCCTATTTGAATACCTTTTATTTCTTTTTCTTGCCTGATTACTCTGGCTAGAACTTCCAGTACCATATTGAATAGGAGTGGTGAGAGAGGGCATCCTTGTCTAGTGCCAGATTTCACAGAGAATGCTTCCAGTTTTTGCTCATTCAGTATAATATTGGCTGTTCATTTGTCATAAATAGCTTTTATTGTTTTGATATATGTTCCATCAATACCGAGTTTATTGGAAATACATTCCATCAATACCAAGTTTATTGAGGGTTTTTAGCATAAAGGGCTGTTGAATTTTGTCAAAGGCCTTCTCTGCATCAATTGAGATAATCATGTGGTTTTTGTTTTTGGTTCTGTTTATGTGGTGAATTACATTTATAGACTTGCATATGTTGAACCAGCCTTGCATCCCCCAGATGAATCCTACATAATCATGGTGGATAAGTTTTTTGATGTGCCATTGCAGTCGGCTTGCCAGTATTTGATTGAAGATTTTTACATCAATGTTCATCATGGATATTGGCCTGAAGTTTTCTTTTCTTGTTGAGTCTCTGCCAGGTTTTGGTATCAGGATGATGTTGGTTTTATAAAATGATTTGGGAAGGATTTCCTCCTTTTGGATTATTTGGAATAGTTTCAGAAGGAATGGTAACCATTTCTATTTGTGTGTCTGGTAGAATTCATCTGTGAACCCATCTGGACCTGGGCTTTCTTTGTGAGGTAGGATCTTAATTGCTGCCTCAACTTCAGACCTTGTTACTGGTCTATTCATAGTTTTGACTTCCTCCTGGTTTAGGCTAGTGGTCTGTCTATTTTGCTGATCTTTTAAAAGCCAGCTCTTGGATTTATTGATTTTTAAAGGGTTTTTGTGTCTCTATCTCCTTCAGTTCTGCTCCGATTCTAGTTATTTCTTGTCTTCTGCTAGGTTTTGAGTTATTTTGATCTTGTTCCTCTAGCTCTTTCAATTTTGATGATAGGACATCAATTTGGGATTTCTCCATTCTTCTCATGTGGGCACTTATTGCTATATATTTTTCTCTAGAGACTGCTTTAAATGTGTCCCAGAGATTCTGGTATGTTGTGTCTTCATTCTCATTGGTTTCAAAGAACTTCTTTATTTCTGCCTTCATTTCATTGTTTATTCAGTCAACATTCAAGAGCCAGTTGTTCAGTTTCCATGAAGCTGTGCGGTTCTGAGTTACTTTCTGAATTCTGAGTTCTACCTTGATTGCACTATGGTCTGAGAGACTGTCTGTTATAATTTCAGTTGTTTTGAATTTGCTGAGGAGTGATTTACTTCCAATTAAGTGTTCAATTTTAGAGTAGGTGTGATGTGATGCTGAGAAGAATGTATATTCTGTGGATTTGGGGTGGGGAGTTCTATAAATTTCCATCAGGTTTGCTTGTTCCAGGTCTGAGTTCAAGTCCTGGATATCCTCATTAATTATCTGTCTGGTTGATCTGTCTGCTATTGACAGTGGAGTGTTAAAGTCTCCCACTATTATTGTGTGGGAGTCTAAGTCTCTTTGTAAGTCATTAAGAACTTGCCTTATATACCTGGGTGCTCCTGTATTGGGTCCATATATATTTAGAATCGTTAGCACTTCTTGTTGTATCAATCCTTTTACCATTATGTAATGTCCTTCTTTGTCTCTTTTGATCTTTGTTGCTTTATAGTCTATTTTATCAGAGACAAGAACTGCAACTCCTGCTTTTTTTTTTTTTTTTGCTCTCCAGTTGCTTGATAAATCTTCCTCCATCCCTTTATTTTGAGACTTTGTGTGTCCTTGCCTGTGAGATCAATACAGCAAAATGATGGGTTTTGGCTTTTTATCCAATTTGCCAGTCTGTGTTTTGATTGGTACATTTAGCACATTTACATTTAGGGTTAATATTGTTATGTATGAATTTGATACTGCCATTTTGATGCTAGCTGGCTGTTTTGCCCATTAGTTGATGCAGATTCTTCAGTTTGTTGATGCTCTTTAGCATTTGGTATGTTTTTGGAGTGGCTGGTACTGGTTGTTCCTTTCTATGTGTAGTGCCTCTTTCAGGAGCTCTTGTAACACAGACCTGGTGGTGACAAAATCTCTGAGTACTTCCTTGTTCTCAAATAATTTTATTTTTCCTTTACTTATGAAGCTTAGTTTGGCTGGATATGAAATTCTGGGTTTAAAGTTCTTTTCTTTAAAGATGTTGAATATTGGCCCCCACTCTCTTCTGGCTTGTAGGGTTTCTGCCAAGAGAGCTGCTGTGAGTCTGATGGGCTTCCCTTTGTGGGTGACCAGACCTTTCTCTCTGGCTGTCCTTAGCATTTTCTCCTTCATTTCAACCCTGGTGAATCTTACAATTATGTGCCTTGGAGTTGCTCTTCTTGTGGCATATCTTTGTGGTTTTCTCTCTATTTCCTCGACTTGAATATTGGCCTGCTTTGCCATGTTGGGGATATTTTCCTGGATAATATTCTGAAGAGTATTTTCCAGCTTGGATTGATTCTCTTCATCACATTCAGGTACACCTATCAAACGTAGATTAGGTCTCTTCACATAATGAAATGTCAGAATCAGACATGTTCTAACTCAATGCAAAGAAACTAAGAACCTTGGAAAAAAGATTTGATGAAATGCTAACAAGAACAGACAACTTAGAGAGGAATATGAGTGAATTGATGGAGCTGAAAAACACAACACAAGAACTTTGTGAAGCATACACAAGTTTCAACAGCCAAATTGACCAAGCACAAGAAAGGATATCAGAGGTTGAAGATCTCTGCTTTTTTCTTTTATCTTGCCTTCTCATTTTATTTCATTGAGTTGATCTTCGACTACTAATTACCAGTAGGATTATAATTTTGTACTTTCTAACAAGCACAAATAACATAAATAGGTCTATTGATAAAATTAGTTTACATTACTGCTAATAACTCTTTGTTTTATTGAATTATCTTGTAATAACAAAAAGTTATCTTTCATTGTTTTTATCAAGAAATTATTCATATAGCCTGCATGCATGTATGTCTGATCACATAACCCATTACAGAAAACTGTAAGAGAATAGGCATGGAAATTTTTAATCATTCAATACTCTTGTTACTAAATGTAAAAAGCAATTTTCATCAGGGCTGGGGTACTAGAAACGTTGGATGGTAATTGAAGATAATTGTAGATTTTACAAACAGTAATATATCTAAACATTCCCTTTATGCCTATTTATTCACAAAAATATCCAGATGAAAATAAAAGGATTAAAAGTGTCTGATCTTTTATCTGTATTCAATCTATATAAATCATAAGTCCAACTGTTTCATAATTTTCAGACATATGGCTTTAATGTATTCCTTTGCATATATACACCATGTTTTAGCTCAAAAACTGTTCTTATTATAACTTTCAGAAAAACTATAAATAAATTTAGGTAAACCACTTTATGAAACTCTCAAGGGATCAAACTTTCCTTATATTTGGGTTTTGTTACATCAAATATTGTTTGAAGTGGGGCAATGAGAGTTAAAATGTTCTGGCTCTAAAGAAAGCTTTCATTGCAATGTAATTTGTTACAATGTAATTTAACCCTGGATATAAGATATAATCAAGAAGCAGAAAATGGATCATTTGCAAATTAATGATCAAAGCTTCTATACCCACCAAAGTATAGAAGCTTTATTTATTACTTAAAAACACAAAAGATTTATTTATGACTTTAAGATTATGAAGTTACTTTTTCAAACATATTGAATTCAGCAATAATGGGTTTAGAAACAAATTAATATCATTGATTTGAAACTAAATAAAAGCTTTTTTATTGTCATTATTTTTGAACCCATGTCAACTCAATAAATGTTTGTTACTGAAGTTAATTGTTTTGACTGAAGAAAAATAGGCTTTTACATTAGTACCATCATTTATTTCAATCACTGAATCAGATATTTTTTACACAGAGAATGCTTTCTGCTGGTTTGCACAATATTTGTCTACTTTTCAAACAAACTGATTTTTGTCACAGGACCATTATATTCACTCAAGGTCTAGAAGGCTCTCAGAATGAATGGAAAGATTGGAAAGATCAAACGTGATTTACATTGATGAGTATGCTCTTCCTAGACCAGCCTGTCCTTACTACCAGAAATGAATATTGAGTGGAATTTTTAAGAGAAAGAATCTGATCTAGGAATATATTTCTGAAAGGAGAAACACCATGCATAAGGAAAAGGGGCAGAGCAAGATGGGGAAAAGGACAAGAAAAAATGTTTACCTGGTGATAACACACTCTATTATAGTATTTCATGTGAGAAAGGCAGACTTTTTACTCATAAAGTCTGTTATTAAAGGCCACATATATTTACCTAAAAACCCTTCTGAATATATTGTTTCCTATTAGGAAAATTAGCTCAGAAAAGTGGGTGTTAAAAATCTGTATTTCAACATTTATTCCTGTAAGCTACCATAGGAAAACATCTTCAAATACATTCATAACATGATTTTAGCTCAACTGGGTTTATAGGGACACCATTTAGATCCAAGTCGATGAGAATTTGCCAGATTTTGTTGCTGTCGTTTGCTTATAATACAATGGATATAATTTGGATTTTCTGTCTTCAGACCACAGCACAAAGTGAGGGCATATCCACTAATGACTAAGAGTGATGCCAAATTACTCACAGACAGCCAAAATCTAACGATGTGATCAGAGTAAAGGAAGACAGATTTTGGAGAACAGCTATTTAGTCTATACTACACCGAGTGTGGGTCACCATGTGTGATCTGAAAATACAAAGTTGGTTTCTCAGGGAACTCACAACCCACTAGGAAGTCAGATGCAGAAATAGATCATTATAAAACAATATAAAGATCCAGTGGTAGAGATGTACATTTATAACCCTCTCACACTAGGCCTTCTATTGCAGCTGATGGTATAAAAAGCACTTATCTGTTCAATTGTGATTTTAAAAAGAACTCTGTAAAGCAAACAGGTTCAACAATTTTATGAACTTGGCCCAGTCATCTGGTCCAAAGGTTTTATATCAATTTTAGTGTGTCATTTTATATATATTGAGCATATAGGATGATGAACAACCCAAGAGTTGATGGTTTAAAACTGGCCTGATTTTTAGATGGCTAAAAAAATTATTTCATTCCAATTTAAAACCCTCTGATGTTCAGAAAGTATTCCCAACCTCCCTTGGTATACAGACTGGTAAAATCATACTTGCTGCGAAGTAATTGGAATTAGAATTCTAATTGGGTGCAATCTTAGAACTTAAGAAAAAAAGCTTTTGCCAGAGGCCTTGCTATAATAGTTCTTACAAAATAAGGTTCTCTTCATCTTTTCCTGATTGAGCCTATAGAGATTCACATTTTACCACTGCCTTTTGAATGGTTTTCAATGTGCCCAGGTGAGACCCTGGGTGTCCACATACTGACAAAGCTGCAGTTTCCACCCCCAACACTCATGGTGTGGACTTATAGTCCTTTTTAAAATATCAGTTTTTGGGTTGTGTTCCAGTTTCTTAATATTCCTGCCTTGAACCTCAACACACTTGCATAAAGACCTGGTCCTCTGACTGGTTTCTGCTTTATTCTTCTCTATTAGAAAGTAGACTTTGCTACTTCCTTGAGATCCATTCCAAACTAACAAAATTCCCTACAACAACAAGATTATGGAACTAAACTCTTTAGAAACTCCTGATGCCCACCCTTGCACCAGATTAAATCCTTTGGATAATGACCTTCTGAAAGAACTGCATTTGCTATACTCTTTTGGAGGTAAGAACAATAACACTCTCCAGCCTACACCCACTATTCCCATAATGATGTTCTCTTTATGTTGACTTGCTTTAATTTCTTAATATCCTGAGGCAAATGAAAATTATAACAAGAATTTATTTGGAAATTACAGCAAAAATTTGTAAATGCTGTTATTTCATTTCTAAGATCGACACAAGGGCTAGAAAAGAGATTTGGTTATAGACATCCAACATGGTGGAGTTGGTTCAAATATTTTTGGACCTCTACTATGAGGCAAGCATGGTGTTTGGCAAAAGGGCTCTTCTGGTAAACCAGACACAGAAACAACCATAGACATAGTACTGGAAGTTCTGGCCAGGGCCATCAGGCAAGGAAAATAAATAAAGTGTATTAAAATAAGAAGAAAGGAAGTCAAATTGTCTCTGTTTGTAGATGACATGATCCTATATTTAGAAAACTCCACCATCTCAGCCCAAAATCTCCTTAAGCTGACAAGCAACTTCAGCAAAATCTCAGGAAAAAAAATCAATGTGTGAAAATCACAAGCATTCCTATACACCAACAACAGACAAGCAGAGAGCCAAATCATGAATGAACTCCCCTTCACAACTGCTACAAAGAAAATAAAATACCTAGGAATAGAGCTAACAAAGTGTGAAAGACCTCTGCAAGGAGAATTATAAACCACTGTTCAAGGAAATATGAGAGGATACAAACAAATGGAAAAGCATTTCATGCTCATGGATAGAAAGAATCAATATTGTAAAAATGGCCATACTATCCAAAGTAATTTACAGATTCAATGCTATTCCCATTAAAGTACTATTGACATTCTTGGCAGAATTAGAAAAAACTATTTTAAAATTCTTGTGGAATCAAAAAAGAGCCCATATGGCCAAGACAATCCTAAGCAAAAAGAACGAAGCTGGAGGTATCATGCTACCTGACTTCAAACTATACTACATGGCTACAGTAACCAAAACAGCATGGTACTTGTACCAAAACAGATACATAGACCAATGGTACAAAATAGATATCTCAGAAATGAGATCACAAATCTATGACCATATGATCTTTGACAAACCTGACAAAAACAAGCAATGGGGAAAGCATTCCCTGTTTAATAAATGGTACTGGAAAAACTGGCTAGCAATATGCAGAAAATTAAAACTAGACCCCTACTGTATACCTTACATAAAAGTTAAGATAAATTAAAGACATAGATGTAAAACCCAAAACTATAAAAACTCCAAGAAAATCTAAGCAATATCATTCAGGACATAGGCACAAGAAAAGATTTCATGACACAAACAGCAAAAGCAAAAATTGGCAAATGGGACCTAATTAAACTAAAGAGGTTTTGTACAGCAAAAGAAACGATCATCAGAATGAACAGACAACCTACAGAATGGGAGAAAATTTTTGCCATCTATCCATTTGACAAAGGTCTAATATCCAGAATCTACAAGGAACTTAAATAAATTTACAAGAAGAAAAACAAACAACCCAATATCAAAATTGGGCAAAGGACATGAGCAAACACTTCTCAAAAGAAGACATTTATGTGGCCAACAAACATGAAAATAAGCTCAACATTACTGATCATTAGAGAAATGCAAATCAAAACCACAATGAGATATCAGTCAGAATGGCAGTTATTAAAAAGTTAAGAAATGACAGATGCTCGTGAGGCTGTGAAGAAATATGAATGCTTTTACACTGTTGGTGGGAATGTAAATTAGCTCAAGCATTGTGGAAGACAGTGCGGCCTTTCCTTAAGGATCTAGAACCAGAAATACCATTTGACCTAGCAATCCCATTACAGAGTATATACCCAAAGGAATATAAATCACTCTATTATAAAGATACATGCCTATGTATGTTTATTGCAGCACTATTAACAATAGAAAAAACATGGAATCAACCCAAATGCCCATCAATGATAGACTGGATAAAGAAAATGTGGTACATATACACCCTAGAATACTATGTAGCCATAAAAAGGAATGAGAGCATGTCCTTTTCAGGGACATGGATGAAGGTGAAACCATTCTCTTCAGCAAACAAACACAGGAACTAAAAACCAAACATCATATGTTCTCTCTCATAAGTGGGAGCACATGGATACAAGGAGGGGAACAACACACACTCGGCCCATTGGGGAATCATGGGGAGAGAGAGCATCAAGATAAATAGCTAATACATGCAGGGCTTAATATCTAGGGTTGATAGGTGCAGCAAACTACCATGGTACACTTTTACCTATGAAGCCTGCACATCTTGCACATGTTTCCTCGACCTTAAAATAAAATAATTTTTTTTAAAGACAGGTAAGTGGTATTAGAGAAGTCTGTGGTGGTAAGTTCCCAGATGTCAAACTAAAACTGAGAAGCAGTGTTGAAGTCAGAAAGAAGACAGTTGCACTATTATACATCCAGGAGGATCAGACGTCAGAGCCAGACTTAGCATCAAGACTGATGACACCGTCCTTTTTGACTTTTAAGCCAGCCCAACTTACCCATCTGCCATGTAACCATAAATGTAATGAGTCAATAGTCGAAGACCTCCTCAACTTTTCTTGGTATTTAATCTCCTCAGTCTCCATCTCTTATATCAACCTTGTTTATGACCTTGCTCCTCTCCCTCCACATTTCAATCTTCTTTCCCAGGCTAGGACTTAACCCTTGGCTCTCCTTACTTCTTTTTCATCTTGGATATTCTTTCCATGGCCAGTCCATCAAGTGGCAATCCTCAATCTGGAATCTTATCTGACTTTTCTCACTTTTAGGGATGGGACATTGAGACATTAGTATATTGTCCTAAGAGCCACAGGCAGGACTAAATTTAGAGGTGAAATATTCAAGTTATCTATGCTTTAGCAAAAAATATGAACAGTATGACAACTCCCAGACAAACCTTTAAATATAAATGACTTGCAAAACAATGCCTAGTATCTCTAAAAACATAAAGATAACATTCTGAACAGATTTTCAAGAGTGAATTTATTTTCTGTTTTTCTCACATCATAAAAAGTCAGTTCAAAATTAGCTTGATATTGAGAATGAGTCTTCTCTTTCCAGCCCTGTGTGGACCATTTCTGCTTTGTACACTGCTACGCACATGCTGTCAATACTATGGCTTCTGGCTCTGAATTCTCACATGCTATACCTGCCCATGATCACTAAATTGACTATGATACATGCTTTTACATATTGTATCTTTTTCAGAACAAATTCAAGATGATTAATTATATTGCAATCTAATTCAAACATTCAAACTGTATTTTTATTTTTTAATTTTTACTATTAGTATTTCTTGAGACGAAGCCTTGCTCTGTCAGGCTGGAGTGCAATGATGTAATCTTGGCTTACTACAACTTCTGCCTCTCAGATTCAAGATAGTCTCCTGACTCAGCCTCCTGAGTAGCTGGGATTACAAGCACTTGCTACCATGCTCAACTAATTGTATTTTTAGTAAAGATAGGGTTTGGCCATGTTGGCCAAGCTTGTCTCAAACTTCTGACCTCAAGTGATCCACCCATCTCAGCCTGTCAAAGTGCTGGAATTACAGGCATGAGACACTGTGCCCCACCAAAAACAGTATTTTTAAAACGCTGATGTTTGAATTGACATACTTTATGCATTAAGAACCCATGTAATTTGATGTTTCAATTGCTTTTTTTATAACACCCAGGAGCATACTCCATTCTTCATGTCAATGATGAAAATCTTAAAAAGGAAACAATGGATCTAAGACCTACTCCTAAAGATGCCTCTTGTCATTCACTCAGCAAGTCAGCTCACATTTGTATATTTCCATTGTAGGAAATATTTCCATTGCTATAAAGATTCTAATCTGAAAACTGTTTTTATAATATGCCATTGGCAAGTCAACTTTCTGAAGAGCATTCTAATTAGTAATGTTGAAAGCCTTCCATAAATGAGATGACTGTCACCAATATTCTTTTTTCTTATCCTGTGACAATGAAAAAGAACAAATAAAAAGAGAAAACTATAATTGGCCTGGTAATTGAGCCATGAAAATGTACTATAAAGAATGTAAACCTAAAAGAAAGCTGCAGAAATTGTGGCATTTCAAATAATTCAGCTAGCGTTCCAAATAGGTCACCAGTTAATCCTGGCTGGTACACCTGGCAATGGGCTTTTGTTTGTGTTTGTGTTTGACTTTTTAACATTAAAGGAATGTTACCTACACTTTGGACAACAACAGGATTCACTTCTGGATTTCTTCACTTCACTAGTGGATTGTGAAGACATATGAAAAAGCTATCATTTTATTTAGGGTTTTACTTACTTGATGCTTTGTTCTTATATTAGGAGAATAAAAGGAAACATTTATTACAGCTGGCTAAAACATGATAATCTGACATTTGTCCTGTCTCCTCTGCCCCCAATTCATTGTTTTCTACCTAACTTTGTATCCAAGGAAATTTATTAACAATTTATATTGTGGCATCATCTGCCACATAAGACCTTAGATTTTTAAAAAAATTTTATTGCATTTTAGGTTTTGGGGTACATGTGCAGAACATGCAAGATAGTTGCATAGGTACACATGTGGCAATGTGCTTTGCTGCCTTCCTCCCCTTCACCCACATTTGGCATTTCTCCCCATGCTATCCCTCCCCAGCTCCACTCCCACACTGTCCCTCCCCTATTTCCCCCAATAGACCCCAGTGTGTAGTGTTCCCTTCCTTGTGTCCATGTGTTCTCATTGTTCATCACCCGCCTATGAGAGAATATGCAGTATTTCCTTTTCTGTGTCAGTTTGCTGAGAATGATGTTCTCCAGATTCATCCATGTCCCTACAAAAGACACGAACTCATCATTTTTGACTGCTGCATAATATTCCATGGTGTATATGTGCCGCATTTTCCCAGTCCAATCTATCATCGATAAGACCTTAGATTTTTATGTTTAATTATATAAGTACTTTTTCTTTTGAGTGAAGTTGTGGAATCTAATACTGTACCATTTGGACACTGTTCTCCCACAAATGGACTGAACTTTTCAGAGTCTAGGGAAGATGGATTAATATCGATTAAGAAAACGATGTTTTTCCCTGCGGATATACATATTGGCCTTACATAATACCTATAAAAACCAGATCATGGCATGTTATGTTTTTGAAAAAACAGAATGAAGCCTCTGTTTCTTACCATGACATGATAACTGATACTAAACTTGTCCTCCCACTGAAAAACAACTATGAAACTGGGCAAAATGTATGAAACAAGTATTCTGAGGCATTAAGCAACATGCAGAGCAGAAC
This sequence comes from Saguinus oedipus, assembly GCA_031835075.1. Lineage (NCBI taxonomy): Eukaryota > Metazoa > Chordata > Mammalia > Primates > Cebidae > Saguinus > Saguinus oedipus. The sequence continues at coordinate 1,722,333 of JASSZA010000049.1, forward strand.
TGTGATCCTTAAGAGAATGAAAACACACCAAACGAGTCCCAGGATTGTCTTGACTTCCTGTCTGCACCACTTACCTGTCATGATGAAGGGAGTTAGAACCCAAGAGTAGCAGAAGTTTACCTGAGCAGAAGAGGCAAACATTAGAATTCTAAACATTCAAAGAAGCTGGAAGTTTTCAGAGCAGAGTACCAGAGAGAATAGAGTTACACAGAGAGGGAATCCCAGAAGTCTAGGTAGAGTTTCTCTGAAGCGTTGTGAGTAAGTTTCAGGAAACACACACCCAGAGAGAGGTGTTGTGAAACCTAGTAGGGACTTTTTCCTATGGGTCTGAGAGCTGAAGAGTAATACCAGAGATTATGTTGTGTGAAAAATACTAATCTTCTCATTAAGCCTGAGTGAAAAGACTTCACTGAGTACATTGGGCTCTTCACTGAAACCCACAATACCACAGTTTAGTAGCAAAGATCATGTCTGAAATGAGAGTCTTGTGAATAGCACCATGCTCACATCAGAACGAGACCTACCCACACAAAAAGTAACAGCCTGACCGGAACAGAGGATCTCACAGAACAGTATACAATCCCTTTAAAAAAAGATGAATAATCCAGACTCTAAATCATATCATTTACACTGTCCAGCATACCATAAAAACTACTACATATGGAAAGAAACAGAAAAATGTAAAGCCGTATTTGAGAGAAAATAAAAAACCCTCCAATATTGAGATGAACCAGATGTTATAATTAACAGACAAGATATATGCAAAAAATGTTAAAAATACGACCAAAGGAATAAGAGAAATGGTGGTCATAATAAATAACAGGTGAGGAATCTAGAAGAAATGGAAACTGTGAAGAACCAAATGAAAATTCTAGAACTGAAAGGAACAATACTTTAAAAGAAAGATTTTCCATATGGTCTGAAGAACAAATAGAAAATTATAAAAGAAAGGGTAATAAGCTTAAAGATAAAACATCAAAATGACCTAATCTGAAGAAGACAAGAAAAATATATTAAAATTAAATGAACAAATCCCCAGAATCACCAAATCCTCATAAGGTTGTATCAATCAGGGTGACATTTTGGGTACTTGGAGTCTCAGTGGAAGAATAAAGAGAGAATGGGATAGGAAAATAAATTTGAATAAAGAATGGCTAAAACCTTCCCAAATGAATAAAAATATTAGATGTTATGCTCTAAAAAAATATCTCCTTGAGATAGGCCTTGACAACAATTTTTTTGCTGTCACACTCAAACTCAGGCTATAAAAGCAAAAAATAAATAATTGGGACTATGTTAAACTAAAAAGCTTCTTCACAAAAAAAGAAAACACTAAAATGAAAAGGCAACCTGTAGATTGGAAGAAAATGTTCGCAAACTACATGTCTGATGAAGGGTTAATAACCAAAACTTGTATTAAAAACATACACACAGTGTAACAGCAGAAAAACAAATTATTCAATTAAAAAAAAACTGCAAAGGACCTGAATAGATCTTTCTCCAATAAAAAAACATAAAAATCACCAACAGTTATATGAAAAAGTGCTCAACATCACTAATCATCTGGGAAATACAAATAAAAGCCAATATGAGGTTGGAAGTTGTGGCTCATTCCTATAATCCTAGCACTTTGGGAGGCCAAGGCAGGTGGATTACCTGAGGTCTGGAGACCAAGGCCAGCCTGGTCCACATGGCAAAACCCTGTCTCTACTGAAAATACAAAAATTAATGGGCATGATAGTGTATGCCTGTAATCCCAGCCCCTATAATTCAATCACCTCCCAATGGGTTTCTCCCATGACATGTGGGAATTGTGGGAGTTACAATTCAAGACGAGATTTGGGTGGGAACATAGCCAGACCATGTCAATGTCATGTAGAAAGAGAGTCAGTTGAGAGATTAAAATGGAAAACTAAAAATGATTAACCCAAAAGATGATATGAAAAGCTAAACAGAAGAAAAATCAGCTGAGATGACTTAAAAACAAATAGCAAGATGATAAACTTAAACATAATCATATCAAGTATCATTTTAAATATAAATAGACTATGTACACCAAGTAAAGGCAGAGATTGTAAGACTGGATAAAACAATAAGAGTCAACTACAGGTTATGCACAGAAAGCTCACTTTTCATATAAAGACACAAATACATTAAGAATAAAAGAATGAGAAAAGTTATGCCATGCAAATAATAAGTATAAAAAATGTGATACTATATCTTTATTCATCTTTATTATATCTTTACTATATAGTGATATATTGATATATCCTTTGTCTAAAAAAAATCACAAAGGAAATTAGAAAATATCCAGAAGAAAGTAATAATAAAAATATGACACATTAAACCATATAAAATGTATCATTTAATGGAGAAAGGACATTCTTTGTAATAGTGTTGGAACAGCTGGATATACACATACAAAAGAATGAAGCTGGACTTCTGCTTTATACCCTCTACAAAAATTAACTCAAAATGGATCAAAGACCTAAACATATGAGCTAAAACTATAAAATTCCTCTAAGAAAGCATAAAGAAAAGACTTCATTTTATTAGATTCAGCAATAATTATTTGGATATGACACTAAAAGCACAAGCAGCAACAATAACATAGACAAATTCGACTACATCAAAATTTAAAATGTCTCAGAAGACACAATTAACAGTGTAAAAGGCAACTCATGGACTGTGAGAAAATATTTGCAAGTCATATCTTATAAAGGGCTAACATGCAGACTATATAAAGAATGGCAATTCAACAACAAAAAATGAACAATCAAAATAAAAATGGACAAAAAAACAGATATTTCTCTAAAAATATAGATCAATGGCTAATAAACCCATAAAAAGGTGCTCAGCATTACTAACTATATGGTAAATGCAAATTGAATACAATGAGATAACACCTCACATCCATTATAATGGCTTCTGTCAACAAAAACAAGAATAAGTGTTGATAAGGATATATAGAAATTGGAAACCTTGTGTCTGCAGGGTTTGTGCAGAGCCTTGGAAGAGCCTCCCACTGCATGGGAATCCATGTGGAGCTTGTGCCCCATCTCCCCTTCCACACCCTCAGACACTCCTGATTTTCCCTGACTCACTGAGGAGCAGGGTGGGTTTCCAATGTTTTTTTACCAAAGGAAGAGAGAAGCTTGCAGCAATTAAGTGACCAAAAATAACCCCAAGTGAGGAGTGTCTGAGAAGAAAAATCACCCAAAGAACTGGGGTAGGCCTCTCACTTTGTTTACTATGGGAGGAAAAGATGAAAAGGAAATTAATCCCAAGTAGCAGGCAAGAAAGTTACAAAATTAACAGGACAGGATTCCAAAGGAAATGCAAAAAATGGGGGAAAAAGTTTGGGGTCTCTGTTGTAATGTGGCCTCCAGGCCAGACCTGAATTCAGATTTTGGCTCTGTCACTAGTCAGCTGTGTGACCAAGGACAAGGTGTTTACCTCTCCAAATGACAATTTTCTAAAAAATGGGGATTGTCATTCTGGCCCTCCCTGACCAACCAATGTGGGGAAAATTAGGATGATGTGTCTTAAGTACCAGGGACATACGGGGTATTCAACAAATGTTTCCTCTCTCTCATTCCCTCCCCTTTTCCTTTCCAAAGAGCCAGTTAGCTAGGAGGAAAAATCAGATGTCTAATTCCTTGGTTTATCTAGTGAAATAAAATGAGAATTTAGAATATAAAAACAAAATGTAATGACTCACAAAAGGGAGTTTTAAAGGCATGATTAAACTTTTCACTCTTTTTATTCACACAGCAGCTTCTACCCACTTTGAGGCTTTCTGTACTAAAATCAATGTATACTCTCAATAGAATGAGTTCTTTTTGAGGAAACCCCAGCTTAGGTCATTGTAAATAAACTATACTGATTTCTAAGCAACAATGTGTAACTATGATAAATTGCAAATAAACTATACTGATTTGCATTGTAAATAAACTATACTGATTTCTAAGCAACAATGTGTAACCATGATAAATTGCAGAATAGGATATCCAGTGACCTAGGCTTTTCCTAGGATAAGAAAAACATTTCTTTTGTCTCTAGCTGGGACCTCCACCTGCACCTAGAATCAACATAATCCAAACCTTCTCAGGGCCTCAAAAATATGTAGTGAACCAATGCCAGGATTGCAGGTCTGTTTCCTTTTTTCCTGAGCATGGTTCAGGAGTAACTTTAGCCACTGAATACCTTGAGTGTTGGGATCACCCAAGCTCTCTTCTTTGCCGTGGATTCATTGCCCAGCATATAGTAAACATTCAATAAATGGCTGAATTAATCAGTGTTGCAAATGAGAAAGGGTACCCCTCAGCCTAACACCTTGTGCTGGCTCTGAGGGTCCGGGCTAAGTGGTTTGAGCAAGTGGCAGGCTCACAGGTTTAGTTAGCTGAGGGCCTGACCCACGACAATCCATTTCCTCATGCAATCCAAACATGTCAACATATGTCACAAATAATCAGCAGCATAACTTCCCCACCGGTCTCCCTCTAGAGCAGGGGGCCTTCAATCTTTTGACTTCCCTGGGCCACATTGGAAAAAGAAGAATTGTCTTGGGCCACACATAAAATACACTAACGCCAACGATAGCAGGTGAGCTTTAAAAATCACCAAAAAATTTCGGGGAGCAGCCCGGCGACTGGGTGAGCAGGGGGGCCGGGCCGGGGCCTGGGGGCGCCGCCCCCGGGAGTCTCTGCGGCCCCTGAGGAGCGAGGGCGACGGCGAGGCTGACCAGGGCCGAAACCATGAACCAGAGTTTTCACAAGTCTCAGACCTTGCGATTCTACGACTGCAGCGCGGTGGAAGTCAACAGCAAGTTTGGGGCGGAATTCCGAAGGTTCTCTCTGGACCGTCATAAGCCTGGGAAGTTTGAAGATTTCTACAAGCTGGTTGTGCACACCCACCATATCTCCAACAGTGATGTAACTATTGGCTATGCAGATGTGCACGGAGACCTGCTGCCCATCAACAACGATGACAACTTCTGCAAGGCGATTACTAGTGCAAATCCCCTGCTCTGGGTCATCATCCAGAAACGAGAGGAGGCCGAACGTGGCAGCCTTGGCGGGCTCACTCTGCAGGCGGAGGCGGGCACTGGGCGCGCTGCGCCTCGAGGGACCCCGGCTGCGCGCACACCTGGACATTGGCCTCCCGGGCGACTTCCGCCCCGTGTCGTCCATCATCGACGTGGACCTGGTCCCCGAGATGCACCAGCGAGTGCAGCTGCACCGGCACGGCTGTGAGAAGCCACTAGGTTTCTACATCCGCGATGGTGCCAGCGTGCGCGTGACCCCGCATGGGCTGGAGAAGGTGCCGGGCATCTTCATCTCACGCATGGTACCCGGGGGCCTGGCAGAGAGCACTGGGCTACTGGCCGTGAATGACGAGGTCCTGGAGGTGAACGGCATTGAGGTGGCCGGGAAGACGCTGGACCAGGTCACGGACATGATGATCGCCAACAGCCACAACCTCATCGTCACCGTCAAGCCCGCCAACCAGCGCAACAACGTGGTGCGCGGCGGCCGCGCACTGGGCAGCTCAGGGCCGCCCTCAGACAGCATCGCAGGCCTCGGGGGTCCCCCCACCCCGCGCATCCTGCAGAACTTCCACCTCGACGAGGCAGAGAGTGACGAGGACAATGACGTGGTCATCGAGGGCATGCTGGAGCCTGCGCGGTCCTCCCGGGCCCCAGGCACGCCTGCAGGCAGCCTCTCCCCGGTAAATGGCGCGGGCCTGGCACAGCGGTTGCAGCGGGACCTGGCCCTGGATGGCAGCCTCCAGCGGCTGCTCAGCTCCCTACGGGCCGACCCGCGTCACAGCCTGGCACTGCCGCCAGGCGGCGTGGAGGAGCATGGGCCCACAGTCACGCTCTAGACTCCGGAGAGGCCCCCAAATCTTAGCTCCGCTTCCCGGGTAAGGACAGGGACAGGACCTGCAGACTGCATCCCCTACTATTTTGTTTTTGTGACCACAAAAACCCTGCTCTTTATTTCCACTTCTGGATAGAAAACACAAATATTACCTATTTTTATAGAATTTCTCCACAGCACTTAAAATGAACACCTGCAGACACACTCTGTACCAGGCCTGAGAGCAGGTCCTAGCGCCTTTGCAAAGTGATAGGAAAGATCTGACCAAATGCAAAAAAAAATGCTTTTTTGAATTTTACAAAAATACTTTGTTTTTAAAGTGAAGCTTTAAAATTAGTTTTTAAAAGTATCAAATTCACATTTTTAACTTAGCCCATGCAAAATATGCCTCAGCATTCTCACTGCTTTCTGCTCTGACTTGCAGGTAAGGACTGTGCTGATAACCCTGTCTCTACTAAAAGTAGAGAAATTGGCCAGGTGTGATGGCGGACACCTGTAAATCCCAGCTAGTCAAGAGGGAGAGGTTGCAGTGAGCTGAGATTGTGCCACTGCATTCCAGCCTGGATGACAGAGCAAGACTCTGTCTCAAGAGAAGAAAAAAATGAATGAATGCACCCAAGCCTGTCATAGGTACAACCATGGAGATGAATTCCAGATTTTCACACTGTTCATAGTCATAATTCAGCTGGGGCAGGAGATCTCCCACAGCTGTGATACTATCCCCTGGGCCGTTTTGTTTTGTTTTGTTTTGTTTTGTTTTGTTTTGAGACACAAAGTCTTGCTCTGTCCAGGCTGGAGTACAGTGGTGCAATCTCAACTCACTGCAACCTCCACCTCCTGGGTTCAAGCAATTCTCCTGCCTCAGCCTCCAGAGGAGCTGGGACTACAGACACGTGCCACCAAACCCAGCTAATTTTTGTATTTTTAGTAGAGATGGGGTTTCACCATGTTGGCCAGGCTCGTCTCCAACTCCTGACTTAAAGTGATTCACCCACCTTGGCCTCCCAAAGTGCTAAGATTACAGGTGTGAGCCACCACCCCTGGCCAGGGGCTGTTTTTGTGACTCACACAGGTGACCCATTCAGCCTCAAGGGGGAATGCATGATGGGAAGCAGTGGCTCTGCTGGACTGGAAGGCAGGGCCCAGCAGTCCCACTCGGGATCAAAGCCTCTGTTGCCTCTGAGATGACAACCAGTCTTCTTCTGTGGGTTGACTGACTCTGAGGGCAATTTCTGAAATGTTTTCAGCAGAAATGGAGGACAAACATCACACACCTCCAGCAAGGGCTTTAATCAGTGCAGTCATTTGCAGGTTGAGTTCTCATCTTTGGTTTTGAAACAGACATTGCTTTTTGTAAGTCACAATTAATAAATGCTAATTTTGATTTCTAGATTAGATGGTCACTGGCAGTTCTTATTTTTAACTATTATAAGTCATGTGGAACTCAGTGATTTTTAACAAATACTAAATTCATCCTCTCTATGTTCTTCCAGCAACATTTAAACATTTAGTAATTTCAAAAGTTCATATTTGATAAAATTAAATTTTATATAATGTGTTTTGCTTGAATACAATGTTGGGAATGAAATGTTACATTCATACTTCGAGAACTTTGACCAAATCTTTCACACAGATACAGGTAAAAATATTTTTCTAGGTTGTCGGAGCCACGCACATCCTGCTGCTTCTCCTTGTGGCCCAGCACCACCTGCTGGTCAGTGGCGGAACTGTCCTGACTTCGTGAACATGGGGCTGCTAACAGGGAAAACTGCATCTCAGCATTTTCATTGTTTATGATTATTAAGTGAAAAGCAAATTATTTTCTTCTTGAATGCTATTTATTTGTAAGAAATAGCTGTTGCTGAGGACTTGTGAATTCCCGCACCTGTGTTTGATGTTATTTGTATGCAATGGATTGCTGGCCCTTTGTTCTTAAGTCCAGAGAAGACCAAAGATGCCTCCCGGTGACCTCTCCAGTGAGGATCCACATCCCGCCAGACTTGCTCTCTGACGAACTGGAAAGGCATGTTGTTCGGTGCCCCGGCAGTCAGGAGCGGTTTTTGTGGAGCTAAAACTAATGCTGTTACTCTCACAAAGAAAATGTTCTTTTACTAAGTTATTGCTGATTACTGAATGTCTGTTATATAACCAGGTCTGCTATCAAGAAGGAAAGTTATATTTCTTATCACATTTTAAGTTTTTAAGCAAATGTGAATTTTTTTAAAGAAATAAGGCTTTCTCTGAGAATTGCGTGCTATTCATAATTTTAGAAATTACAAACTGCTTGGAACAGCTGCTTGAGTGTATTTTTCTACACAGGACTGTACTTCTGCCACTTTTTCCTTTTAAACAAAACTGTCATATCATGTATTAAAATTTCATTGGTTTTATATATCAGAGAATAAAAACTTTTTTGACTTTTGAGTTAAAAAAAATCACCAAAAAATTCATAATTTTTAAAGAAGGTTGACAAATTAGTGTTGGGCCACATTCAAAGCCATCCTGGGCTGCATGCAGGCTGAGGGTTGGACAAGCTTGCTCTGGAACCTTAAAGGAGAGAAAATCTCCTTCCACTTTAGTTCAGGACAAGAAACATTAATTGAGCAACTACCATGTGTCAGGAACAAGAACATAGATACAAATTTGATATTAAAAAGAAACATTCTCTTGACATTCAGGCCATACTGTCCAATCCTCTGGAGAGTGGCCTCCATGGGGATCAGCAAAGGTGTATGTCAAATCATTCTGTGACCCTGAAAACACATAGCTCATTCCCACAAGTCATTCTTTTACATGCTGCAAATTAGTCATTGTATGACTTCAAAGCTATGCATCAGCTTTTCTCATGTACACTCTTACTAAAAAAAATTCTAGGCACCTTTGTGATCGCTCAGCTACAAGGCTGCATTTCAGAATCTCATCTTGCCTCTGGCAAGTTCCCCAAGGAGACAAACACTAAAGATGGATTTGATTTAACTACGTCAAATGAGGAGTAAAGCAGACAAGTGTACTCACCAAGGTACCCACAGAGCACCTGGGACTGCCTGGAGCACAAGCTGCCCACTGAGCCAGAGGGTGTTGTAACAACTGGGCAGACAGCTAGGAGTTTTAAAAAGCACAGTCATTAGCTATTTTACTGAAGAGATGCCTGGCACAGAACTATACAAAGATTCAAAGTAGAAGAGGGACCCATTCTTATTATTTCCCCAGAAATAAGGTCCCTCTATCTGGGGCCAGGGAATCAGACACTGAGGATCTATGGAGGATTTTGGATTCTAGTCCCAGATATTCTGACATCCCTTAACCAGGAGTCAGACTCCTGGATTCAGTTTTCTCTTTAGCACGTTCTAATGTTAAAATAACGCGCACAATTTACATAGTGAAATGGTAAAATAAATACTTTGATTTATATTAAATATGAATAAGAAAGGCTATGACCTCCTTTGACAAAAGACAGCCTACCTATTAAGAATAAAACTTTGGTTTTTATTTGACTGGCCTAGATTTCAGTGTTCTTAAAACCACCTGTCATCATTTCTAACTCGCATGTGAAAACTCCTTGAATGAGTCAAAAATACAAGTGAATATTGGTTTGGGGCTACTTACCTAGCATTTAAAAAGCTAGAGCTCTCTGAAATGGATTAAACACATCTTCTGTGATAGTTATTACACCCGGAAAATTTGAACTTCACTTTCTTTAAAGTAACAGCAACTCAATTTTTATTTTGCCCACCATTTTCTTAGAAAAGAAAGCATACCCCCTTCCCCTCAAAAATACTGCAAACTGAAGAGAAAACATTGCTGGGTGTTCAAAAGCTTTTCTATCAGTGGTAAAGTCAATAAACATATAGAATTTTTGCAGGAGAAGATGTGAATTCAAACCCTTATTCTGTCACTGATTTCCTGTAAATCCATGGACAAGTCTGTAAGATGAGGCAGGCATAACCCCAGCCCTGAGGGTTTTTATAAAATTGAAATGAGATGATATATTTAAAACAGACTGACTTATAAAAGGTGATGAAGTAATATGAGCAGTTGTCTAACTTGTGTAACAAAAGAAGCCCTGACTGCCTTTTAGGCCTGTAATGAACATTAGTCTTTCCTAGCTCCTTACATACATTGAGAATCCATGCACCTTCCATTTCCATAGGGTACATCTTCTAGAAGTAACACTACTATGATTCAGACCTGACTTGAAATCTTTCAACACAAGACAAAGGCTTTGTGGACTCCTTTCTCTATTTTATTTTATTTTCATGTGTGCCTCTTATCACTCAATTTTTAAATGGGTAATGAAGACATTTTCTATACTCTGGAACTTACCATGTCCAATATTCAGCTCACTAATGAGATTCCAGTGACAGATTTTTCACACATGTGGATTACACCTTCTACACAGAACGCTCTTTAGCTGAGATGTGTGACTCTGAATGGCCTGTGTGGCATGGAAGGCAAAGACCCTACACCCGGGATCTATAAGCACATACTACTATCATGTTGACACCATATGCTGCTTCCAGCTGACATCTGCTCACATATGTTCCCACCAATAAGAAACCATGCTGTTTATTTATAGAGGCTTCTCCACAGTCTTACAGGAAGAAAATTCCCTCAAATAACCAGTCGGCAAAGACAGGAAGCTACACTGGATATAAACTGTCACAAGATGAACAAGCCAAACAAAGTTCTCTCATTCATATCTGACCTTTAAAAAGAGATGCTGAAAGTTATCTTAAATACAAATCTCAAAGACTATAATCAGAGGAAGGCAGAATATGCAGAGTATGTCACTTGGTTAGTAATACTTATTCTCTGAACTATGGCCCTATGCATCTCTTGGGGGAATTTAAGTGCTTTTCCTGGGAAACATCACCTTCTTCAGGCCAGTGTATGCCGTGGTGCAGAAGAGGGACAATTCTATTCAACAGAATTCAGATCCCAAGGTCACCCAGGTCATAGGAAGTCTGTGTGGGAATAAGGTGAGATAATTATTGTCACTTGCAATTTCCAGCATGCAGTTCTCAAATATGCACCTTTGGCTTACTTTCACCCTGCCTTAAAGCAGTATTTAAATCCCTTCTTTTCTTTCCTTTCTTTCTTTTTTGTATTTAAGCAAGGTGGGAGGACAGGGAGCTCTGGTGCTGATCCAATGCCTTAGAAGTTACAACCATGAATTAGATAGAGATGTAAAGATGCTAATGATTGTTCAGTCCACAGAAAGCAATCCTTGGTTTTAAAATAATAGTTTTCAGCCCAGGTGCAGTGGCTCACTCCTGGAATCCCAAAACATTGGGAGGCCAAGGTGGGTGGATTATGAAGTCAGTAGTTCAAGACCAGTCCTGGCCAGTATGGTGAAACCCCATCTCTAATAAAAATAGAAAAATTAGTCAGGTATGGTGGGCATGCCTGTAATCCCAGCTACTCGGGAGGCTGAGGCAGAAGAATCGCTTGAACCTGGGAGATGGGGGTTGCAGTGAGCCAAGATCATGCCATTGCACTCCAGCCTGGGCAACAGAGTGAGACTCTGTCTCCAAATAATAATAATCATTTTTCAATAATCTATATCATTGAAGCAGCACTGAGGTACAGATACACTCTATTTAGAACAGTGAGGCTTTGGAGATATGTAAAAATGCTTTATGAAATGTAAACAATTATGAAAATCAGAGACATTTATAGTCTTAGAAACATAATTTTGTTGTTTTAAATTTTATTTTATTTTATTTTAAGTTCCAGGTTACATGTGCAGAACGTGCAGATTTGCTACATAGGGAAACGTGTGTCAGGTAATTCACTGCACCTATCAACCCCATCACCTAGATATTAAGCCCTGCGTGCATTAGCCATTAATCCTGATACTCGCCCTTCCCGATTCCCACTGACAGATCCCAGTGTGTGTTGTTCCCCTCACTGTGTCCATATGAGAAACATAATATTTTTAGAAGAACCCAGGCACTCACTAATTTATGATAAGGAACTATGAGTAACCCAAGTCATAAAATAGAAACAGTCTTAGAATTAAAACTGCATGGGTAATTTACAAAGTAATTAAATGACTATGAAGTTAATTAACTATAAAAGTGTTGGGGCAGGGCATGGTGGCTCAAGCCTGTAATCCCAGCACTTTGGGAAGCCAAGATGGGTGGATCACGAGGTCAAGAGATCAAGACCATCCTGGCCAACATGGTGAAACCCTGTCTCTACTAAAAATACAAAAGTTAGCTGGGTGTGGTGGCACATGCCTGTAGTCCCAGCTACTCAGGAGGGCAGAAGAATTGCTTGAACCTGGGAAGCAGAGGTTGCAGTGAGCCAAAATCGAGCCACTGCACTCCAGCCTGGCACCTGGCAACAGAGAAAGACTCTGTCTCAAAAAAAAAAAAAAAAAGTGTTGGGGTTTATTTTTGCCTGTGATGACACGGCTAAGAAATAAAGCAACAAAATGAAAATATACAGTGTTTCCAGAGTATATTTCTGAACTATCTGCACAAGAATCACCTGGCCTTTTTATCAAGATGCAGGTTTCTGGAGCACACCTTAAAATGACTTAATTATATTCTGAATTGGGGTGGGCCACAAAGGCTTGGGAATCTACATTTATAAAGGTACATCAGTAATTATTTGGCATGGTAAAATTTGAGAAGCCTGATACCTGTAAAAGGCCTTACATGTTAGAAAGGCCTTTTACAAAACCTCATTTGACCTCAAAACAATCCAATCAGGTGAATCAAGGAAAAAGTATTCCCTCATAAGGGCTATTTGTTCTGAGTAGGTAGTGGTTTTCTATAATGTTTATAAGTGTCTACAGGGTAGAGATAAAGCCATTCTTACTGCAATGATATCTTAAGCAAAATTAGATGTCTTACAAATGTAAACTCCCTATCAAATAAACTCCTGCCTCAATCCCTCCAGCCTCTCCATGCAAACATATAATGCATCTCTCTTGTGATTCAGCAGTTCTGTAAGTGGGTACAATCATTCCTCCCAACACTGAACTACAGTGAATTTCTACTCTTCTTAGAGAATTCTCAGCAAATGTTACTGAGAAAGGGAAAACTGATCCAAATGTATAACAATTCGGGGTCAGTTTGGATCAAGACCCTCTTTCTATAATCTGAGTACTTGTGACAAAGAGTTAATAAAACTATGTGTAAAGACACATAGTTTCATTATTGATGGTGATATTTCCTGACAGGGGAATTCTTCTGAAATATATCTTTCTCCAGGACAAACTAGCACTAGTCACCTCATTCTATGTAGAAGAAAGGCATTAAGTTTAGTAGGTGGAACAGAGGCAGTTCAGGACTTAGTTTAGCGATCTGATCAGTGACTTTAGTTAACACACAGAATAACCCGAGGCTTAATACTATGAAGAAATACAAATGAGTGACTAAATTACTATTTAAAACAATGTGATGTTTTAAAAATACCTCAAGATATCTCAGACAGAAAACAGTGAAGACAGAGCAACCCAGGGTGGTGAAGTTTAACAGACACATCTGAAGGTGGAACCTGGTGATTCAGAGCCTGAGGTCATGGCAGAAGCTTTGCTTCTGCCTGGCTGCTTCCAAGTAAGAGTCAGAAGGTTTGGAGCACTCCTTCCTCTGTCTCCCCCTCTAACCTGCAGAGCCCAAGAGGCCAAGCATGAGCTTGAATGTAGAAACGTTTTCCCATGAAAGCCCTGACTGACCACCAAGCGGGGGGGAACCAAACCACCCATCCTTTGCACAGAAATGTCCTCAGTCTGTGATTGTTTCCTTCACCTGCTAAGGTAGAATCAGAATAAGTCATTCACACTTTTTTGGAGTTTCTAAGCCAGCAGCTTTATTACAAGAGTTCACTATAAAGGAATTAGAAATAACTTCAGTCATATCGCTATAAGATATCAAAGCAAAAATGAAAATCAGATTAAGATAGGAAAATAAATGATCCTATTTTTTTTTAAAGTCAAAATAGAATAAATGACAAAGTTACTGCTACATCTGGTGTAGACAGAAAAATCCCTGATAAACTTGGTCTAAGAAGCATTGACATTACCAACACTGAAATGAATCCAAAACTTTAAAATTAAATTATATTTTTCAGAAAATTCCCACTTAAGTTTTGGCAACAATAAATATTTTAGTGCTCTTAAAAGCCACTAAAAAGTACACAGTAATCTTTTTCAGATAGAGAGATTTGCAGAGACCAGTGGACTCGCCGTCATTTCAGTGTCTTTCTCAAAACCAGATTTCGCATTCTTGTTCACAAGATGAAGTATCAAAGAAGGATTCTTACAACAGCCTAAAATTATGAATGAATAGTTATTTGCAAACTGGCTTGTCAAGGCAGAAGGGGCATTTGCCAGTGTGGTATGGGTCAGATAAGAAAAGCAAAATGAGCAGAGCCAAAGTCACAGTCACAACGTTTTTCTTTTTCCTTCAGAAAACCAAAAAGATGTGACAGTATTTCCTGAAACAACTCCAAAAGATCAGTGTGATTCTCCAATAGCCGCTCCGTGACTTTTTTTTTCCAGAAATGTAGCTTCTCTTCTTTGGAAATAACCTGTTTCATAATTACCAACATGTAGGTAGCTAGGAAGGCCCAAGGGAGTGGGACACGCTGGTGGAACACGATAGTGTGAGAGAAAAACAGCTGCCTGTGGATGAATGGAAATGCATTCAAACTATTTCCACAAGGTTTTGGCTTCACAATAGCCAGGAAGCATTTTCCATTTGCCTTAAGTTCCTCAAGTCATTGTGGTCAAGGGAACATCTAAGCCAAACATTTCTGACTTATCAGGCAGTAACAAATCCAAGCGTTCATTCAAGAGAATGAAGGGATGGTCCTGGCCCAGGGAGGATCACCTTCTCAGCACAATGAGGCTTTCCCTCCTAACAGACACTAAAGCCAGTGAACTCAATTCCTCTTGGATGGCAATGTGTTTCCTCACCAGTGAAGTGGTGTTACTGGGTTGCCCCAGGAAAGCCAGGAGGCCAACTCGCTGAGAGAACATGCTGCACTGTGCACAAGCACCCAAGGCCTTAGTGTGGCTTCCCCTCACTGGTGTCATTCCTCCTCCTCAAACCCTCCAGCAGCCCCTCCCCTTTGTCTCCTCCAGCTTCCTCTTTGAGATTTCTACACCCTAATATCATACTATTGCTAAAGCCTTTATTTATTTATTTAAAGATAGAGTCTTGCTCTGTCACCAGGTGCCAGGCTGGAGTGCAGTGGCACAATCTTGGCTCACTGCACTCTCCACCTCCTGGGTTCAAGCAATTCTCCTGCCTCAGCCTCCCAAGTAGCTGGGACTACAAGCCACCACACCCAACTAATTTTTTTTTATTTTTTAGTAGAGACAGGGTTTCACCATGTTGGCCAGGATGGTCTCGATCTCTTGACCTCGTGATTCACCAATCTCGGCCTTCCAAAGTGCTGGGATTACAGGCATGAGCCACCTCACCTGGCCAAGCCTGTTTTAAAATGAATCCACTGAGGCTAAGAGGCGGCTGTGGCAGTGCTTGGTTGCAGAGGTGAAATGAGGTCTACCTGAGTGTAACCACAGCTGCCTGACCTGCTTCAGCCTTGACTCCAAATGTCCTGGCTTCTTTGCAAAGGGTGGAGGTGATGAGAGAAAGGGCACCTGTGAGGAGAGGTGAATCCAGCCCAGCAGCACATTATACAGAGGCCCCATCTGCATGTCAGCCTTTTATTAGCAACAGCCCCTCTTTGATTTTGGATTTTGAGATCCAGAAAAAGGAGGAGGCAAGTACTATGTGACTCTTATGCACCTTCAGAGATCAGTTCAAATAGTTTAAACAATTTTTCTCAGTGGGATGCAGTGGCTCACATCTGTGATCACAGCAGTTTAGGAGGCAGAGGTGAGAGGATCGCTTGAGATCAAAAGTTCAAGACCAGCCTGAGAAACATGGTGAGATCCCAACTCTATAAAAGACTGGAAAACTTAGCCAGGTATGGTGGTGTATGCCTGTGGTCCCTGCTATTTGAGAGAATGAGGAGGGAGTATCACTAGCACCCTCACTAGCCTGAGATGGAGGTTTCAGTGAGCCATGTTTGTGCCACTCACTCCAGCCTGGGCAACAGAGTGAGACTCTGTCTCAAAACAAAAAGAAAGGAAATTCCCCTAAAAATTTATATACCCTGTGAAACAACTGGCACATGTTGAAATGTCAAAAATAAAAACAAAAAAATGTTTGATTTCCAAGACACTCAGGCTGGGTGGAGTATGTACTATGTGGATTTTTTTCTCTTGATTCCACAGATGGGCTCCTAACATTCATTAACTAGAAAACGTTTCTGAGGGCAGATGTCATGCCTCCACTTAAGTTCATTTTCCATGTGCTTCAGCTACAGCCCTCTATACATGTGCACAGACTGCTATTCTTTAATTTACAAATGTTTATGTGATTTCACTGATTCTATATATTTTTCACATTCTATTATCTCTAAAATCCAGATTCTCTCTTACAGTCAATGGCCGAGTTAATTGGCCGTGATATTTAGTTAATGTTATGTTCTAACTAATAGTTAAATTGGCAGTGATATTTCTTTGTTAGTGGCACACAAAATAGTGGTGCATTTTAAAGTCAATGGATTTGATGAATAATAGCTGCTGTGCAAACAAGGCCAGAAACAGCTGCACCAGGTGCTTTTTCACACACATCATCCTTTGCAACCCCTAAAAAGTCGATGTTCATCTTTACAAATGAAGAAACTGAGGCTGGGTTAAGTGAAGGGGGTTCAAATCCAGCTGCCAAGCCAACAATGGCAGAGCTGAGATCTGAATTCAGTAGGAAGCAACTTAAATATCAATGAGGCAGTTTTAATAACTTGCACTGAGAGAGCCAAGTTGCTAACCAAACCAGGACCACTCCCAACAAATGCCACAGGCCTGGAGTGGGACTTCTTGTCTTTGATGTTACCACTTCCTTTTCAGCCTTCGAGATTCCTTTGGTACAATTCCATTTTATTTATTCTCCTTCCTTTATTTAATGTGTCTGTCTAGTTCCAAAGTCACACTCGTTGTATATCATCTTCCCTTCCCAAATAAATTAATTCTCTGAAATAGGAATGCCCTGTCAATAAAATGTATCCAAATTTTTGTGAGGAAAATGGTTGCAGTTCAAAAACAAAACCAAGAGTGAGCACCATGGCTCAGGCCTATAATCCCAGCACGTTGGAAGGCTGATGTGGGCAGATCACTTGAGATCAGGAGTTCAAGACCAGCCTGGCCAACATGGTAAAACCCTATCTTGACTAAAAATACAAAAATTAGCTGGGCATGGTGGTGTGTACCTCTAATCACAGCTACTCAGGAGACTGGGGCAGGAGAATCTCTTGGACCTGGGAGGCAGGGGTTGCAGTAAGCCAAGATTTTGCCACTGCACTCTAGCCTGGGTGACAGAGCAAGACTCCATCTCACAAATGAACAGACCAACAAACAGAAACAACCAAAGGCTTAATAAATCACACTTTTTGTATCAATTAAGTGCAGAAATAAACACTGAATGTGTTCATGGCAAGAAGAAAAAACATCAGGTTTTGTGCAAGACTTCAGAGGTGTATTTTCTTTTCTAGGGAAAGAATTCAGAGCTTGTGAATGTCATTCTGGTTAACAGAGAGAGACTCACCATTCTCTCATGGATGTATTACATCATTTACCAAGAGGGCAAGAAAGGTCATGCTCTCTATTTCCTGGGCTCTGTATTAGGGCTTCTATTACCTGTGGTGGCTGAAAGCCTCATTTCCATAACACATCACTAGTAGAAATAGCTATTTCCATTTCCTCAGATGTCAAAGGGACAATATGAGTATTAACCTCATAGGATTGCTTGTATTAAAGAGTAAATAAATGTAAAATATTTAAAACTATGCTTGGCCTATAATTGGTCCTCAATAAATGTTAGCTTTAATCATCATCATTATCACCACCTTCATTATTATCTGAGAATTGGAACCAGAAGACGTATGGTGATGAGAAGCCCTATGCTCTTTAGCATAGTGACATGACCCATCAGACACAGTTTCCCTGACAATGAAGGAAAGGACACTGCATCTTTCCACATCTCCTTGTCCTGACACCTCTTTGAACTCACAGATTCTTCTTCTTCTTGTAGTTCAATCTTATTCTCTAAAGGGAATGATCATTCATCAAACATTCCTAAATCAAACACAATATGCTAAGCTCTGTAAGAATATAGATAAGTTACACCTGGTTTCT
This sequence comes from Saguinus oedipus, assembly GCA_031835075.1. Taxonomy (NCBI): domain Eukaryota; kingdom Metazoa; phylum Chordata; class Mammalia; order Primates; family Cebidae; genus Saguinus; species Saguinus oedipus. The sequence goes on from JASSZA010000049.1 coordinate 1,740,432, forward strand.
GTTCTGAGGCAGTCCACAAACCAGTGAAGAAGAAAACCCAGAACAGAGATATATCTTACTAAGACCAAAAGAAAAGAGGCAGAGATAGAGATAACCATCAGTACAGTAAGAATGCAAAGGAAGAGCTCATTCAATAAGACTAGGACAATCAAGGATGGTTTTTAAAGGAGGTAGCATCTGACTAAGCACAGAAAGATTTTGTTCTGTTTTGTTATTGTTAGAGGCAGGGTCACATTCTGTTGCCCAGGCTGGAGGGTGGCGAGGCAATCATAGTTCACTGCAGCCTCAAACTCCTAGCCTTAAGCAATCCTCCTGCTTCAGCCTCCCAAGTAGCTAGGATTACAGATACATATCACCAGGCCCAACTAAATTCTCCATAGAGACAAGATCTTGCTATGTTGCCCAGGCTGTGATCCTCCTTCCTCAGCTTCCCAAAGTGTTAAGATTATAGGCATTGGCCACCATACCAGGTGGAAGAATTTTTGAAAGTGTGAAAAGATAGCCTCTATGTGGAAGAAACAGCATAAACAAAGACCCCAGAGGCATGAAAATAAATGACCCATCTGGGTAAAGGCAAAGAGGATGATGTGAGTGGAATATAGTTTTTATGCAGGGATTTAGTGAGAAGAGGATCTGAGAAGGGAGGAGGGACCAGACTCTGAAAGTCTGAACCTAACAGCCTAAACTCTCAGGACTCCTCATAGGAGGACTAGATAGTGCCAGGCATGGTAAATTACTGACCCTACATTCTCTGTTTTCAGCCCCACCCCATCCATTTCCTGAAGTGGCAGAGGCCACCTAAGGAACAATCTGAGTGAGCAAAGGAAAGAGAGCCACTGAGAGGAACTATAACAAAGAATGAGCTGGAGGTTCCAAGACATCTCACGTTAATGGAAGTGGTTCCCAGGCATCGCTTATAATCAAATTTTCATCTCTCTAAAATCCAAACTCTCTTAAAACCAATGGCATGTTCACTAGAGTGCTATTTTATTTTTCTTAGTGGCATATAAAATAATGGTACACCCTAAAGTCAAAGGCATTTGAGACTCAGAGAATTGCTGCAAGGCAAAGCCTACCTACTCCATGCCAGAAGCAGCTGCTCTAGGTGCTTCACATATGTCATCATCAATCCTTTACAACCCTAGGAGACAGGTGTTGTTTTCTTCTTCTTTACAAGGGAAGAAACTGAGGCCTGGGTAAGTAAAGGGACTGCTGTCTCCCACAAACTCAGCAGAGTATCGAATGGGGACACGATGTGTGAGCATTCAACCATCCATCCATGCAGACATTCCACCACAATGAAGGAAAAGAAGCCAACTTAGAGAGGGTGGGGAAGAGGCCAAGGGGCAGTTTTGTTCAGAGTCAAGGCCACCAAGCCAATTCAGAAAGTAAGGTAGTGGTGAGAGTGCAGTGCAGATCAACATCCACTTCTGGATATCAGCACTTAGGAAAGAAACAAAACAAACAACCATCAAAAGCAGCTTGTGGTTGTAGCATGATGCAAATTCATTCTAAACAAATGATGGAAGCAAACTTTTTAGTCTAAACAAACCCATCAAAGAATCCCTAACATATTATTAAATCTAAAATAAAATACCTGGAGAAGGCTGAATTCCCAGGTTAGAAACTATCATTGTTTAAAGGAAATTGTTTTAAATGAAAGCACACACATGCCTTCAAAATGATAATGGACATTTGTTTATCTCCAGCAGAGCCACATTTCATCAAGTTGCTCAGTGGAATACACCCGTGAGCAGAAGCACTGCCTAAATAGAGCAAGCACATCTGGCAAATCCAAATCCTCTCTCCAGGAGCCCATCAGTACCAGAAATCCTACATCAAGATAGTGGAAAGGGCTATTTCCAGAGCTCTTCATGCAGTCTCCTGCTCACCGCTCACCTTACTCCTGAATCTATAAGGGGCTGCATGGGGCAGACACAGGTGTAGGCAGGTGGGAGTGGTGGTGGGCTAGAGTCCCACTCTAGTGGTGGCCTTGCACACCTCTCCCAGGACCAGGCCATTCCACTCTAATTTCTCAAACCTTCTAAATATGCACCTAAAGTATGTTGTAATCTCTGGGCAAAGGTCTACGAGTCAATGACCTCCTTGGTTCTAACCCAGATTTTATGTGGGTTAAGCAGTGAGTCATTAGCCCTTTTTTCACAACTCAGTTTCCTCTAGAAAAAATGATCTGTCATTCTTTCATATCTTTATATGAAAGATGCTGTGACTAGGTTACATCAGCATCTTTTCACCAGGGAGAAGTCATCATTCAAAACGTGCAGCTCCTCCAGTCGGCCACAGGGGGTGCTGTGGAGACACAGTGGGCTCCCCCAACCCCTTCCTTCTGTGGGGTGGAGAGGTCCCCACCTCCCCTCCAACCTCTGCCAAGCCTCTCTTTCATTGGGTAGGGGCTTCTCAGGAGAGGCATAAAGCTGGCTGGCTTCACTTTGCAACAAAGACTACCCAACTGCTTTAGTTATAAATAGTATACTTCTTTGAGAGTTTTTTCTAGTCTTTAAAAAGTAAAAAAAAGAGGAAATCCTGAAGGAGAAGCATGTGGCCTAACTTAAATGCAACCACAATTAGGCACTAGAGTTAGTACAAGCAATGATGCCATAAAAAATGGAGAATTAAAGCTCGGTCTGTTGCGTATTAATAACTCAATCATTCTGGAAGACAAGGAGTTCAAGTCTGTCTTTGATACATTCTCTTTTTCTTTCTGTTTCTCTCTCATACACCCATATACAAACACACAGAGAATCCTAAAAAATAAAATAGTAAAAATACTTACTACATAAAGCAGAAATATCACTATGGTCCAGCAATTGCTAATATTTTCCTTCATTGGGCAACTGGCCAACAGACCAGCAACTTGTATATAGAAAGACATATTCATGAATTAAATGCTAAGTCACATTCCCCAAAACCATAGTGTCATTGGTTTTCATTCTACATTCCACAATTTAACTTGGAAAATTACAGAAGAAATAGAAAAGGAGATTGCTTCCTGTTAAATATTTAACATTCATATGAAACAGTTACAAAGGAAACCTCATTGTGAATTTTCAGGCTGTATATTTTTAGTTCATCTACTTCAAAATGGTAGAATAAACCAAGATGATTATTTACTTTCTCCAGTTACCTAGCTTGGAAATCCCACTCTTTATTAACACAAACTGCTTATTTTCCTTGCAAGGAGAATCCATGATAATTCCTCACTTCTTTTTTCTCTGTTCTAACATCACACTGCTGCTGACTGAAGCTATGAATTGATAGGTCAACACCATCACTTAAGCTAAATAAATGGGTAGTTTTGATGTCTCTAATTTAGGGGCTTTAAGACCACAAAAATAAAGTATATACCATATACAGTGGGCTAATCCACACTCCATTTAATTAAGATAACTGTCTGACTATCCTCCTATTCAGTGATCTCATTCGAATATTCTTTGATCATAAAGATATTTTATTTTTGTTACTATTTTAAAATGGTACTATTAACAGAATTCAGTAACCCCAAATAAATACCAGGGTTCCTCAACAGGGGCATTACAGACATTGTAGGCAGGATAAATTCTTTGATGTTGGGGATGGGGGGTTGCCCTGTGCATTACAGGATGGTTAGAAACACCCCTGGTTGACCCACTAAACAATAGTAGCTCCCCTCCACCCCCAGTCATGTTAACCAAAATGTCTCTGGACATTGCCAAATGTTCCAGTGGGAGTAGAAGTGGTGGGGGCGGGGAGACAAAATCGCCAGGGTAAGAACCACATGTGCTGATTGGTTACAATGAAAAAGGGAGAGAAAAGAAAGAAAATGAAACTTTTTGTCTCTTCCTCTTTTTGACTGTCCAACTCTCAACAGATTTTACATGTTAATGATTTGAGTTCTTCTGTGTCTAATGGAATCACCCTTTCTAAGTTTGTAAAACTTTGTGCAGCATCTTTCAAATACATGTGCCTCGAACTTCAAATGGATTGTTAAACAACTAGAAGTCCACTAATTCCCAGTGGGCAAACTATCGGTAAACCTTAGCATAACTCCACTTTGAGTCTTAAACTAACAGCACATGAAAAGATCAGTATGAATAAATTCAAAACTAATCAGACCCCTTCTTTAAATGTTGACACAGTATTATTTATATCCCATAAATACATTCTTGACTAAAATTCATCCTAGGAGATTGGTACCTGGCCAGTTCTATTCATATTTACTGTATTTATGTAGTACACTTGGCCAAGGATAATATTTAAGACAAAATATGCCTGAGGGCATATACAATATCTCTTATATTTTTACTTTTAAATCTCCACATTGCTAAAAATATTTAGTCTGAACTTTATAAAATGTCCCACAAAGGGCTATCAGCAATCTGTAATGATATATAGCTCATTGGGTATAATTAGAGCATATTTGTAATACTTGAGCTGCAGTCACTCCCTCAACACTAATAAGTTGGTGGGAAAAATGAACCAGCAATCTTTCACATGCCTTCATCTCTGGGACTTATGACCCTCACCAGACTCACTGCAAGGAATGACAGGCACACTCCCTCCCCACAGCCACTTCAGTGACAGCTGAGTTAAAAGTCAGGCAGAAAAGTCCTAAAGAGGGAAAGCTGGTATATACACCAATGCTGTACTTTCAATTTGATTTTTAAAAATAAGATTTTTTTTTCCTTTTCCTCCTTTTTTATTTTTTTGTTTTTTGTTTTTGGAAGGGTTTGCTATATTCCAATGTAACTAGAAAGTGCTGGAAAATCAGTTAACCTATTTTCTATAAAATTATACAGTCCTTGCACAGTAGTATCAAACCCACTGTTACTATGGCTGTCTGCTCCTAAATTTCCATACGGAATACAGACTTTTTGAAGCCTATATTCTTTGTATGAAAACTGGCAGTATGTTTTTTTTTTTTTTGGCAGTATGTTTTATTTATCCTGGATGTATCAGAGGTTTTCATTTATTTGGTGGCTGTGGTGAAATGGAGAGGAGAATCCACACATTGATGTTAAATGCCACACTCTGAAATCCTCCTAATAATCTAGGAATTTTTCCAGTTTGTTGATGACCATGACCCCGGTTTGGACCATCTCAGCTTTTCAGATTGAAGTGTGCTTGAGAGAACAAAGAATTAATGCCCTCTTGGGTTACTTGCTCTCTCCACACCTAATCAGTAATGAGACCAGAGCTCATTACTGTGTTATAAAAGCCTGGCAGTTTATTAGAACTTTTGCATATAAACATTGAAAGATGAGTTATTTGGTTTCTACATAACATACTTTCCTCTCTGCCCAAATACCAGTAGAACCGATGCACATGCTAGAGAAAGCAAATTGACTCAACTCCTTATCTCAATGGTTTTGGACTAATTACAATGAACTTTCTTTCCTAATATCTCCCTGGCTCCACCGCAGATAGAAAGCTTTACTTCCCGAAGGGGATAACCAGGGGTGGAGTGTGTTTATCAACACTGCTGTGGATAGTGCCATAATTACAGTAATAAAATCTTCCTGCTTGCCAGAATTCTCTGCATCTGTTCTGCTATACAACAAGAACAGGAGAAGCTGCAGCAAAATAAAGGTCATCAGGAAGACTGCGGTTAGACACACAGGCTGACTTCTGAGACCATCAAGTGCAAAACATGACAAGTCACATAGCTAGGACTTGTCAAACTAAAAATAAATATTAAAAAAGAAAAGCACCACCTTGCAATTAGAACCTCTATGATAAAATTATCAAGATGGCTGTATTATCTATTTAGGCAAGACAGAGACTTTGCAAAGGCAGCCAGCAAGTATATAGGGCATGGAAAGGGGAGGAGAGAAATGAGCAACCAATGAGAAGTTTACTCCTTGGGATTTGGAATAGGCGAATGTTGAAGAGCGTTCTGTCTGTTTGTTTTTCTTTTCTTCTTCTTCTTCCTGGTATTTAACCCCTCTCAGGTATTAGTGGATGCTGCTGCCTCTTTTTTTTTTTTTCAGAACTCTGAAATAATTCTACACTGTCTCTTCCCTTCCTCTACAATAAATCATTTCACTCCCATTGCTACTGTATGCCAGCTTGTTTTGAGGACACTGTTCTCAGAGAAGCCAGTTTAAAAAACAAACAAACAAAAAAAAAAACACGGCTGTCTTCTACTCCGCGTTTTAGAAATGCATTGAAATAACTGCAGGAAGCCTACGAAAAGGCAGGAGCGGGATAACAGACCAGAAAAAAACCTAGGAAAAATGATCTGCTACACCGGAGTTCTGAATAAGGCAGGTTTGGGTGTATTCTGAAAAAAAACTCTTAAAACACAGTTAGAAACGCAGTTGTCCTTTCTACCACTCCAGGTGAAAAGGGAACGTGGTGATAGGATTTTGCCTTTGGGTAATTAAGCATCTAGTGATGGCAAACGATACATCAAGGACTGAGGGTTTCCAGGTAGGTTTCTCAAGAGGTCTCCAAACCGGGTTTTGTCTCAGTAATGCTGACATTTTTAGGGGAGTTAGAGACAATAGAGAAGGCTTGGGGAACCGGTTGATAGGTCAGCACGGAAAGGGGGCGCCTTCCGGAGAGGCTAGTTTTGAGACACTGTTTTTTAACCCCTTCGTGCACCGATTCGGCGTGGCGCCAATCGGAGCAAAGAAAACAAACCTACCAAGAGTTCCAAGTTTAACTCTCCCCCTGGGATCACCTCTAGCTTGACAGAGTGGGGCTGACTCCTAGCTGGTGGCCGGCAAAGAATTTTAAGGAAGAGAAAAAGAGAATAACGCCTTTTAAAGGGCTGAATTGTTGGGGGAAGGGAGAGATGGAGAAAATAAAGTAGAAAGTAAACGTTTTAAAGCCTGATGGCCTCAGGCATACAGCTGGAAAGGAGGTGGATGGGGCGAAGGACAGGAGAACGGAAAAGAGCGAACGGGAACCGCGAGAGGGAAGGGCGATTCCCGGAGCTGCTGCGGTTTTGAGAGCTCTGGGCAGCGCTAAACCTCGGGGGATGGAAGTGAAAATGAGTACTTACTTTCGGAGGGGAAGAAGGGCGGCATGTCTATTTTGTAAACCTCCTTGGCGTAGTAATCCTCGTCCCTCCTCTCGCGCTCGCAGGCGGCCGCCCTCCGGCTCGCCTTCTCCTGGAGCAAGTCGCTGGTGCTGTTGTAGATGGAAATCACCTCTGGGGGGACTTCCTCGGGCTCAGGATAGTCTTCTGGGGGGCTGGTGAGCTTCAGCTTGCTCAGGATCTGCCCGCGGATCGCTTCGATCCTCTTGAGCATGAACTGGTCCATATCGGGTGTGCTGCAGGTAGACAGACTGAGCGCGACCGTGACAAGATGCAGGATCAGAAAAGCGCTTAGCACACAGTAGTGCATTTTTTTTAAAGGTGGAAAAAAGGTTGTTTTTTAAAAAGTCAGAAAAAAAAAATCAACAATTCTCAAAGTATAGATCAAGGAGAGTTGTTTGGTTTTGTTTGTTTTTGAGGCGAAACTTTTGCAAACAATCTATTCAATGCCCAGTAGAAAAACGTATCTGCTTGAATTTCTTTAAGAAAAGGCAAGTAGTTCCAAAAGGAGAAATATTAATACGGGACGGGCAGGGGGAACCCTGACTTTGGAGAGTAAGAAAAAAAAATTCTTGGAGCAACGAGATGGGGAAAAAGAGACGAGTGGCTATTAAGCCGAAATAAATTTAAGAGGAGGAAATGGAGTTCAGTGTGTCAGTCTCGGGTGCGGAGTGGCGAATCTGAACTCGGCTCCTCCGGCCAAAAGGTAAGAGATGAAAAGGTCCCGGGGCTGGCAGCTGGCGAACTGGCGGGAGGGGCGCCGGGAGCGCGGTGAGGGGGACCGCTGAGGCTGACCTGGGCTGAAATTTATATATTTAAAGAAGGAGCGGTTCGGCCCTGCCTTCCACTGCGGCGCTGAGAGCAGGAGCAGCAGCAGCTCCGGAGCAGAGAAGCGCACACGTGTGTGAGTGTGTGTGTGTGTGTGTGTGTGCGCGCGTGTGCGCGCTCTGGGGGCGAGCTCGGCGCGCCGCGGGGAGGAGTGCGCTTCGCGTGGTGCTCGGAACTCGGTCGGGTGCCGCAGGGTCCGCAGAGGCCGCTGAGGCGGCGCGGATCCTGCTCCCGGAGCTGCGCGCCGTGGCCTACACCTGTATGGGCGCGCGCTGACCCGCTTGGTTACTTCACGTTGTCGCCGCCGCCGCTTGCAAATGCATCCAGCCTCCAGCTCCCTCCTTCTCCTGCTCCTCCTTCTGCTCCAAACGCCAACCCAGCCACGGACGATCAGCCGCCGCCGTTGCGTTCACCCCCTGCGGATTACAACGGCAGCCCTTGCGACACCCTGGCTGGGGAGTTGTATTCCGGAGGGGGTTGCGCAGGGGCTCCCACCCTTTCCCAACCTCTCCTGGCTTCTCCCCAACGTGGAAATTGCTCGCTTAGGGTAGGTAGGCACTTGCCACGCTAAAATAGACCCTCTCTGTCTCCTCCAGTCTGCAGCCGGGCAGCCCCTTAGTTTGTTCCTGGATGACTCCCTAGACCGTTAGGCTAATATTCTCCAACCCGCTCCCCTGCCTCGAACTTGCGCTCTGCCTCCGCTGTCTTTTCTCTCTTTCTCTCTTTTTCTATCTCTATCTGTCTCTCTCTTGTCCGGAACTTCTGGAGCTCCGCTCGGAGCGAACCTCCTGCTGCCAGCAGATAACATCACGATCTTGCCGAGGAGGAGAGATTTTAAGTTCTCTCTGAACCACGTGTCTGCCTTCAACAAAGTGACGTGCTAGGTAGGATTACAGGCAGAAGTCCTCTCGTTACTTAGACCGCCAGCTCTCCCTGAACCGTTGAGGGGATGTGGGAATGAGGACCGCTGTGGGAAAGGGAGGAAGGAGGTGGGATGTGCGCTCTGTGATTTACGGTATTTACTTTCTAGTCATTTGGACAGGTCTGTTGAAGGACAATCAAGTCTCCCGTTTTTACTTAGTGTAGCTCAGTCACAGCCTCCCAAACTGAATCACTTGATCTAGAATGGAAGTCTTTCCTCCTGTGTTAGGTGTGCACACATGCTTCTATGGGAGGGAATGCCAGTCTACTCAGGGCCAGGCCAGTCCTGAAGACATACCTTCCAATCTTTTAAATTAATGTCCTCATTAATTTCCTGGGATACCTCAACAGGCTGCCTTCCTAGAGTTTGTTTTGTTAGTTTGTAGTTTACAATATAGCCTTCTGTTTGCGAACTGCTGGAAAACAGAGAGGCATCATTTTTTACCTAAAGAATAAGGTACATTTATTTGTTTTACTGACTTGAATGGTCACCTTTATAATTTGCTACCTAGCCACTTCCTGTATGGCTTTCTCTTCACCTTCCTGCGAGGCTAAACACTACCAACCAACTTCATTCTTTCCATAGCATTAATCCAGGAAGCTGGAATTTTAAGTGTTTGATGTCTACTGTTCTACACTACTCATAACTTGACATTTTCTATTTCAACCAAGTCTAAATTAGATGAATACAAGAATAATTCTTATTACTGTTCGACTTTCCCTTTTTCTTTTATTTTACCTTTTGTTACTCAAAGTCAACATTTTCATTTCAGCATGACTCTGCAGCCATATTGACTAGACAGATGATTTAAACTGGAAACTCTGTTGAGTTTTCCCCCAAACCCAAGATGTCTATACTATTTCCTAGTTCATACGTTCCCTAGTTCAGAAAAGTCACAAAGAACCTTCCACCACTTTTGGAATTTATACTTTAGATGTATATGAGGCCTAGATCATGAGTAGAGCACTGGATAAATAAAATAATAATAGCTAACATGTACTACACTCAGTAATTTGATGTGTGTTGTGTATGGCCATTTAATCTTCACAACAACCCTATAAAGTAGGTATTATTCATATTTTGCAGATGAGGAGACTGAGGTACAAAGAAGTTAAGTACTTTGTTTAAGACCACAGTAGGGGCCAGGCATGGTGGCTCAAGCCTGTAATCCCAGCACTTTGGGAGGCTGAGGCAGGTGGATCATGAGGTCAAGAGATCAAGATCATCCTGGTCAACATGGTGAAACCCCGTCTCTACTAAAAATATAAAAAATTAGCTGGGCATGGTGGCACGTGCCTGTAATCCCAGCTACTCAGGAGGCCGAGGCAGGAGAATTGCCTGAACCCAGGAGGCAGAGGTTGCAGTGGGCCGAGATTGCGCCATTGCACTCCAGCCTGGGTAACAACAGCGAAACTCCGTCTCAAAAAAAAAAAAAAGAGAGAGAGAGACCACAGTAGGTGGTAGAGCTGGATTTTTGCATTGAGGATCCACTATGTTCTTACCCACTATGTGCTTTTGAGAAACCGTGGTCCCAGAATATGTTCTGACAAACAGAAATTCTGGGTCAAACAAGTCTGGGAGATACTGGGTACTCTACTGTCCTCTTAGATTCCTCATTCTGGAACCTTATCATGTTAAAGGCTCTGAAACTCCTGCAGAGTTTCACTCTTTTAACCCAGCATTTTCTGAACTCCCTTGAGTACAGACTTTTTTCCATTATCACATATTGAAAAACTCTGGAATAAAATGATTGTTCCAACCCATTTCTGAATAATTCTAAAAATTACGTCTAAATCAGTACTGGCAGGTTTCTTTCCTTCACACCAGTTTTGAATTGAAGCAACTTGAAAGGAGTTAGAAACCAGCTACCATCCCAGTAGCCCAAGATAAAGATAATCAAGAGGCGATACTGTCAGATTAGTAGTTTCATCCAGTTAAGTCCTCCCTCTGAGTTCAGTTTGAGAACTGCAGTCAGCTAGCTCTACTGACTGGAGAAAAAGTGAATATTCCTACACCTGCAGCCATTATAGACATAGAGCAGGAGCTCCAAACTAGAGCCACTGTGTGAAGGTGCTGCTGTGGAATATGGCTGGTTACCTGAGTTAGCTGTCACCACATTTTGCTGAGGATATAGGTTCAGCTTTCCCACAAGCCAGTGAGCATCTCTCATGTTTACAGACAACCTTCTCGGTACAGACACTGATGCACCTTAAGTTAAGTAGATTCAGATTAGAGTGTGGGGAGAGTAGTCCATTTACATCACTTCCAGGAAAACAGCCTAAGCCATAAATTCTGAGAGACACCCCTCTTCCTGACATAGACATACACACTTTTGTTCATATACTTAGTTTATTGAATACCTATTGCTCACTTAACAACTCCTCAGACCTGAGATCCCTGACCTATTCATAAGAGGCTACTTTAATTTCCCCAAAGCCCAGGAGGCCCAGGAGGTAAGACAGGGGAGGTATCAGTAAAAGCTTCTGGAATGGGTAAGTGCAGTAAGTGAGTATAGCAAGAGAGGGGAAGCCCCTTTCCACCTCTCAAATGATCAGTTCTTTGAAGACCTAACAGATCGCAAAAGCTGTCTCCCTGGTAACCATAAATGAATTCTTTCTTCTATTAAATTATTCTTGTAATGCCTTTTCATCTGTATATTTAAAAAGAAAAACATTCACTAAATTTATGGAGATCTTATGTGCCAGGGTCTCTACAGTCTTCATGGTAAAGGGTATTTAACTGATATACACCATCTTGACTACTTCAAGGAGGCAGGAGAGCACAGTGGTTTAAAGGGCAGGCTCTAGTTATAGTTTCTTCAGTTCAGATTTCTGTCACTTTCTGGCTTTGTGATCCAGACAGAGCTACACACTGACTCTCTGAGTTTCTTATCCTATCATGTCTTTATTTCTGTCGGGGAATTTATAATAAACATATCTGGCCTTCACTCTCTCTGAAAAGCTAGGGAAGAACCCAAGAAGAATCTGGTTCTAGTTATGCCTCCTAGTGTTTCTGTAGGCACATTTTAAATATTAGGATATTTTGCCCCAAGTAATTATGGGAGGAAAGGACAAGAAAATACAGTTTTGGTGAATAAAATGCTAAATGACTATCAAAGTTCAGTTAAACATTCATGATTAAAGTCTCTTATTAACACCCTCAAATGGAATTTTGTGTTTCCAAATTACAGAGGTAGAGGGTGCAGCTGTTTCCATCTTAGCCATTCTGCACTCATCAATAGGTCTATTCACTTAAGTAATGTGAAATTTCTACAAGAGGCTGAAGAAAACAAAACTACTCATTGCTGTCCTTGACTTTTATGCCTATGGATCATAGGTCCTTCCTAACATTGACCAAAGAATAACTTCATTTGTAACAATTCTGGAAGCTTTCCAGGATAATTTCAAGCATGAAAAATAAGGAGATAAAACAAAGAAATATATGGGACAACTGTAATTGATTACATTTTCCCCCAAATAGTGATACTTGATAAATGCAAAATAACCCTTTAATATGAAAATACACCATAAATTTTTTAACACTTTTATTTATAATTTTATATTTAATGCTACTATTCAAAAACAATGGTCTATGTCAATTTTGTCTCATGTTCTGTTTGCATTTCTATAAACAGCTTCATTTCATTATTCTGATTATGAATAATAAAATGGAAAGGTGGTTTCCTCATGAAGAATAATCTGATTATTATTTGTATTTAAGGGTTAATCTAAGGAAGAAGTATTATGAAAAAAGGAGGGAACAATGGGCAAGAAGGAAAATGGAAAGAGGGTGGGTCTAAAGAGATCAGAAGTGGTAAAAGATAAAGAGATAGCACCAAGAGAAACCAGAGCATATCAGCAGGTTGTGAGGCTTTAAAGAGATAAACTCATCACACTAATGATACACTGTGGGAACGTTATCTCATCCTTTGGAATTATGATTAGTTGACTGATGACTGCTTATGGCTTTTGGGCCCATCATATCTCTACAATTTTAGCTCTCCAGGAAAGTCTTTCTTTGGGAAGCAGTCTCACAGGGGCCCATGCTATGTCATCCCTGTAACTGCCGCCTCTGGTTTCTTGCCCCTGGTGAAATTCATCCACTAAGATAGCATTTAGTGACTGATATTTAAATAAATGAACATATGGTAATAGTTGCCATACAGCATAACACTATGGATATGTGCTTAACAAAATGCTAAAAAAAATGCTGACAAAAAGAAGCGGTAGTATTTTCCTTATTTTATTTTTTATTTTATTATTATTTTTTGAGATGGAGTTTCGCTGTTGTTACCCAGGCTGGGGTGCAATGGCACGATCTCAGCTCACTGCAACCTCCACCTCCTGGGTTCAAGCAGTTCTCCTGCCTCAGCCTCCTGAGTAGCTGGGATTAAAGGCATGCACCACCATGCCCGGCTAATTTTTTGTATTTTTAGTAGAGACGGGGTTTCACCTTGTTGACCAGGATGGTCTCGATCTCTTGACCTAGTGATTCACCCACCTCAGCCTCCCAAAGTGCTGGGATTATAGGCATGAGCCACCGTGCTCAGCCTTTTTCCTTATTTTTTAGAGAAGTATTTGACACTCACCTTTACAGAATCTCTACTCCTACTTCATTTATTCTACCACCACAGAAGTTCACAGTCTTCACAAGGCAAGAAGCCAGAATGGTTGCTGAGGAGAAATGGACAGTGTTTTGGCCAACTAAAAATAAAAACAAAAGATGAGAAAGAAAAAGAGAAGGTGAGTGATAGAGAAAAATATGACTGTGCTCTCATAATTAAAATGAGTATAACAAAACAGGTTTTTTTTAAGATATATGTTATTTAAATGAATTTGTGTCTGTTGTCATCTCAGTGGGCTTCACAGATTGGGGGAAATTCCAAATGTCTAAATTTCCATTACCAAAATTACCAACCTACATTTCAAACAACTTTGCCCTTCTGCTGCCTCCATCAGCCTGCAATTTAAAAAACAAAAAAAGATTGGGTGCAGTGGCTCAAACCTGTAATCCCAGCACTTTGGGAGGCCAAGAAGGGCAGATCATGTGGTCAAGATATCAAGACCATCCTGGCCAACATGGTGAAATCCCATCTCTACTAAAAATACAAAAAAAAATTAGCTGGGCATGGTGGCATGCACCTGGAGTCCCAGCTACCTGGGAGGCTGAGGCAGGAGAATTGCTTGAACCTGGGAGGTAGAGGTTGCAGTGAGGCAAGATCACTCCACTGCACTCCAGCCTGGTGCCTGGCAACAGAGCAAGACTGTCTCAAAAAAACAAAATCAAACACAAAACAAAAACCAAGGGTCAATAGTAATTGCATAAAAAAGAAAACCCAAGTGTAGTTTATGATAGAGGAAAAAATTAGTAAATACATATTTTTAAAAGCCTAAGAATATGATAAGGATTTTCAAAAGCACAGCTATATGGATGGTTATAGTTTATAAAACTAGAGACTACAGACTATAAACTCACTGATAATTATATTAAGTCTTAGTAGAAAATAAAGTTCTCATAACTAGGGTAACTATATCATTTGTCACACAAATCCAAACGTTTTTTGGAGTAAAGAGAATGCCACTCATTGATATATTAAGAGAACAGGGGTAAACCAGGACTATCCCAGATAATTACCTTATTTACAATGAAGCCACTTTGAAATCTAAGTCTTTAAGAATACTCCAGTTAGACTTTGACCTTTTTTCAGTTACAATGGTGATATTATATTTTCAGTACTCCCAATGCCTTTTTTTCCCTTTGCCTGTGCAGCATATTCTAAAAATCACCACTGGAGATACATTTTGAAAATGGTTACTTGCACAATTTAGCATTGATATAAACCTGCACCACCACAAAAATGAATTCCCAAGAGGTGCTTGGTCAAGTTCTTTTGAGCTCAATGAAAGCAGTCTCCTACAAAGAAAGGAAGAAGATAAATACAACAATAATGGGATTAACAAGCATTTTATGTATTCTGTGTACAGCCAGAAAAATTCATTTTAAAAGTTTGAAAATCAACAACAGAAAAAGAATCTCAAAGGTAAAAATGAGTTTGGGTGCCCCTTCCCATTTTAGTGCTAGTACAGAAAAAAAGAACAGTGTTTCTCTTTGTCGTTTGGTGCTTGCAGGTCACACAATAATGACTTTTCACATGTTGATCCATCTTGCTTAGCAAACAGTAACTGCTTCATAAAACCAGGGACACCAGGAAAATTAACGTCCCATAATTGAAGGGGCTATTTCCTGTTAATGTGAAAATTTTTGTAATCAAGAATCCTATAATTTGTGGTTTCTCTTTAGATTTGTTATATCTACATGAGTCCTTTTAAGTACAAAGGCAGGATCTTTACTGTCCAATTAAATAGCAAGCTATCTACCATAAGCCAAAGAAATAAATCCAGAAATGGATGTGTCACTGAAGAGACAAATAGTTCTGGCTGAACTATTTGACCTGAAGAGACAAATAGTTCTGGCTGCTGGCTTATTGGAGATAACAAGTGTTTTGTATGTTTCTTTAAGACCACTTTGTCTTATAATTTTAAGTTAATTAAGAGCATTAAACAACAGACTATTAGAAGGTCAATCTGGCTACTTAACCAGTTGCAACAATTAAATCTAATCAATGCTGCACTTCAGAAACTAGACACTCCTGTGGTTGTAGGGAAAAATTTGATTCAATGATAGCTTAAATCATGCCACCTAGAGGAAAGCTGTGGTATGTCTTACAACTTCATACTGTTACATTCATTAATTTATAATTTTGCATTGATTTGTTGTTACTGCACATCGAATAAAATTGTCTCACATAAACGTTGTAAAACATGTATTTTTAGAAAAGATGCTAGATCAACAGCAACGGGATATCTTTAATTATAAAGTTGTGGTTACCAGTTATCTCCTAGGCAGTAACATGGGAAGCTAAAAATCTCATCCTCATTTTTATAAAGCATAACTTGAATACCTAAATTCTTAATAGCAAAAATGTCAACCACTTACACCTTTATGACTCATCTAATGTCATTAAGTAATAAACAGCAGCAAATATCCAATATATTGTATTTTTGGAATAAAAAAATAGTTATATATAGTAAATCATTGGATACCACTTCAGTAGTTAAAGTAGTTCCATTTCTGCAGCATCCAGATAATTCAAATGTAAAGTTGTAATTATCAGACATTCTCAGGTAAGACCTATAATGAATTATCCTATAGTACACTGCAGAATAAACTGACAGCAAGAGCCTGGGGTGGTATGTTAACTCTAAATTGACACAGCTAGGAAAATTTTCACCTTCTGATAAATGGCACCTAGTAATTTTTTTAAAGTACAAATTCCATTTTACTTTTCTCCAGAGGATAGTTTTTCTTCAGTCCTCAAAGACTCAGCTCCTTTAATGAGTTTTTGTACCAGAATCTGCAGGTCTAAACAGGAGTGGGGATGTTCAGTCCTTGCAGGCTTCCTGCCATGAATGGCACAGCTCACACAATAATGTAGCTTCACATACAGTTCAGGAAGCACAAAGGCATTGAAGATACTTGCTGCAGCCTGTACTGTGTTTCCTGGCTGGGAGTGGTGGCTCATGCCTGTAATCCCACCACTTTGGGAGGCCGAGGTGGGCAGACCGAGACCATCCTGGCCAACATGGTGAAAACCCATCTCTACTAAAATACAAAAAATTAGCTGGGGTGGTGGCACGTGGCTGTAGTCCAAGCTACTTGGGAGGCTGAGGCAAGGGAATTGCTTGAATCCAGGAGGCAGAGGTTGCAGTGAGCCAAGATCATGCCACTGCACTGCAGCTTGGCAGCAGAGCAAGACTTATCTCAAAAAAAAAAAAAGAACTTAATAGCCCTGTCTTTGGGCACACAGGTGGCCACCACCCTTTTTGTCATGATCATTGTTCCTTTTCTTTGTCATCTTGGAAGTGAGGACCTGAAAGAGCATGGCATCTACTACTACCTTCCATTGGCCGTAGTTTTATGGCATAGTTAAATGAGACCAAAATGCTTAATGCCCATTTATTTTTCCAGAAGAGTTGACTATCTAGAATTTCATTTTCTTTAAGACCTTATCATCTAAAATGTGAGGAATCACTGATGCGTACAGCAGCTCTGTGACTCAAGCCTGGATTGGACTATATTAGCTGTGTGGCCTTGGCCAGGTTACTGAAACTGATGGCTTGTTTCCTAATCTGCATAATGGGGACAACAGCATCTACCTAACAGGGCTATAAGGAAGATGGTATGAGTTAAGGGACATTATGAAAATCTTAGATATTGTCTGGCATAAAATCAATATCATTTAAATGTTTGCTATTATTATTACATGTTCTGTTCCGACTTTTACTTGAATAAGTGTTAGAACTATGCAAAATAGGATGGTTAAAAACAAAATGGCAATGATTTTTCTTAAAAGTCAAGGAATCAGGTTTTATTAATCAAGAGGCACAAGGAAACAGCAGACAGATAGAAAGCGAGTCAAATTTTTTATACTCAACATTCATTGCAGGGTAGTTAGCAAAATTTAAAAGATAAAGTAGGATTCTAGCAAACAGGACTCTTCATACACTCATCTAATGCAGCTAATATCAATAGTGCTCTATGAAACAGTACTTAGAGTTTGGGTTCTGGAACAGAATAAGTAAGCAAAAAATAAAAATATTTTAGTGTCTCAGTCAGTGTCGAATCATTTTTCTCAATGTAAGGCCTGTCTTTTCAGACTGCCAAAAATTACATTCTTTAAAAAAAGTATTATTGTATTGACCTCATGCCTTTATGGCATTTAAGAAATTTACTTATACTATCCATAATGTTTTTAATCTTACTTTTTAGTTAACATATTGACACTGTTTTCATCAGTCTTCACAACCATCATTTTACAAGGAAGCAGAAGGCTGGCAGTTCTATAGTTTATATAAATGTCCTCATGTCACTGAACTTGGGTTTTTAAGAATTTCTTGCTATTAAAAACAATTCTGCTGGGCACCGTGGCTCAAGCCTGTAATCCCAGCACTTTGGGAGGCTGAGGTGGGTGGATCATGAGGTCAAGAGATCGAGACCATCCTGGTCAACATGGTGAAACCCTGTCTCTACTACAAATACAAAAATTAGCTGGGCATGGTGGCGCATGCCTGTAATCCCAGCTACTCAGGAGGCTGAGGCAGGAGAATTGCCTGAACCCAGGAGGCAGAGGTTGCAGTGAGCCGAGATCGCGCCATTGCACTCCAGCCTGGGTAACAAGAGCGAAACTCCATCTCAAAAAAAAAAAAAAAATTCTATATAATACTGTTTACACAGCATTTTCTGTCATCAAGATCTTTTTCCTGAGGAAGGTTTCCAAAAGTAGAATTGCTGGGCCTCAATAAGTGCCTACCATCTGGAAAAGGAACACTCACAATTACATAGATGAAAAATGAATGGCAAACCTGCAGGCGCAGCACCTAATCTTCCAAATGCATAATCGAGAACATATCTTGATACCCTACTACATATCAGGCACTGTGCTAGAGAGACACTGCACACATTAGTCCAATTTTTATACTATGAACTATATATCATTATATCCGATTTACATGCTAGCCTTGCGATGGTTAAGAAACTTATGCAAGGAAACAAAGCTAGTAAGATTCAAAATTGAACTCTGTTCTATTCCAAAATTATGCTGTCTCTCATCTAACAATGAATACTAGGCCAGGCATGGTGGCTCAAGCCTGTAATCCCAGCATTTTGGGAGGCCGAGGCAGGTGGATCATGAGGTCAAGAGATTGAGACCATCCTGGTAAATATGGTGAAACCCCGTCTCTACTAAAAATACAAAAATTAGCTGGGCATGGTGGTGCATGCCTTTAATCCCAGCTACTCAGGAGGCTGAGGCAGGAGAATTGCCTGAACCCAGGAGGCAGAGGTTGCAGTGAGCCAAGATCACACCATTGCACTCCAGCCTGGGTAACAAGAGTGAAACTCTGTCTCAAAAACACACACACACACACACACACACACACACACAAACAACAACAACAATGAATACTAGTATTTCTTAAAGTGTCCGGTGTAAATATAAATTTACTGGTTATTGTGGAGTCTATTTGGGAATCCTAGGAAGGACCAAGATAGGGCAGTCATGTCACATGCAATCTATCCTGGCGTTCCTGTCATTTGTAGAGGAGGGCAGTCATGTCACATGCAATCTATCCTAGCATTCCTGTCATTTGTAGAGGATATCATCACATTGAACCTTTTGGATTATGAACTTTTATATTTATAATATACTTAGGAGAACCCAGTGTTATTGTACAAAGACAAATATTATTGTGTAGAAACAGCCTTGATGTTATGCTTGGTACTTCTCAGTATCTGAGGGCAACTGCTGAGTCTGGCTGCCACACTGTGTTTTCAGAGCTGATGTCAATCAATTGTTTATGTCTTTTCCATGGGAGGGATACATTTTTACCTAAGATTGAAGTCTGGTTCTGCAAGTGCAGAGGCAACTGTCTGGTAGCCTGAGGGTGAATCAACAGCTGCAAGGCCACCCACACATACAGACACAGCTCAGACACAGCTCTCAGCTGTCTCTCCATGTAGAGCCCCAGTTGGTCTTGACCTTACAAATTTGGTGTTTTCACTTTGATGTTTATGAACCGATTGCATTAAAAATGCAGGATAATGATTTGAGGTTAGAGAAACTATTATTTATACAAATGTGGTTAACACATCATCATTTTAAATGGGCTGTGCTAATAATGCTCATTGTGCTCTGTGTGTGTGTGTGTGTGTGTGTGTGTGTGTTTTCCAGCAGCCTACATTTGCTCTGGCAGTATGTTGAGTGTGTGCTAGAATAGAATGGAACTAGGCAACTCTAGGGTCCTACAACTAAATACACTTACTCAGAAAGCCTCCTAAATAAGTAGGTTCCTAGACAGAAGTCAAAAGCACAGGAATTCAGTCCTTATATAGTCTATTGCTCTGGCAGTTCCCAAGATGTCCTTTTAATGTACCATAAACCCATTCTTTTGGAGAACAAAAAAGACTTAAGGTTTGATATGCTAATTCTGAAAGTCTCAGATGATAAATAATACTAAAAAAACAAATACTATTTGTTATTAAGTAAGTGGCTTAATGTTTAAGGACAATAGTTACCCTACAATACAATTTAATTATAAAGAAACATCTTTTTCAAAATATAAATACTGAAAAAAGTAAACAATAACTCAATAAAATTTCACCAGTATTTCTATATGCCTAAATTACATCAATAAACATTTACAGAACAAGCTCAAGATAGATTTACAATTCCCAAATTCACTGTTGTTTTATTAGACTAGATATATGCTCTGTAGCTTTACTCTCTTCATAGTTGGGATAGACCCACTAGCCACATGTAACTTTAAAAATTTAAAGTAATTAAAGTAAAATTAAAAATTTAGTTCCTCTGTATCACTAGCCACATGTGAAATGCTCAATATCCACTTGTGCTAGTGGCTACCATATTGGACAGCATAGACGTAAAATATTTCCATCATCACAAAAAGTCCTATTGACAGCAATGATCTACACTTTCATTCCCTATAATTTTATTATAAGGTATTATGCCCACTCTTCTAACATATATCCTTGCTTGCCTTACTCAGTTGAAAACCAAAGAACATTTAACAGAAAGCTAAATGTGTACTCCTCCCCCTGAGAGGGCAAAAAGGAGGGAGAAGGTGAGCCATGTTGGAACACATATTTTAAGAAAGCAAAGTTAAATTTAAAAGGTTTACCGCATCTCTAGATTAAAAAGTCCTAAATACTAACTCCCTGAAACTATATTCAGTAGACTAGGTAAAAAATATTAATATGGCTCTCTAAGCTAGAAAGTACTCTAAATTTAGAGATTCTAAAATTATTTAAGAACTGTTAGAATGTATCTTCCATCTACATAATTATGATTAGATTCATTATAACTTAGCATTTTATTAAGATATTTGTCACAATTCTAAATGTCCTGTCTACCACCTCAAACATTCTACTTCTAAATCTGTTCACAGATTCCCCTGAGTAATATATTTAATTAAATTTCAGAAAAGCTCACCCAACGAAAAATTTACCAAGACTACCAATGCTGCAATAGTAAGATTCAAACACCCAGCTGGCCAAAATCCAAACTCCTGTTTTCTTCGGGAAGGAATCAGAGAGCTTTTTGTGGGCACAAAGTAATTCTCTCTCCTGTTTCCAAAATTTGCTCTCACTGCCAATTCACCTCAAACAGTCTTCAAACTTGCAATATCTGCAGGGCTTACAAACATCTATACCACTGACATGCAGAGTGGAGATAAATGTCAATCACACTGATCCTAATAGATCAACTTGAGGAAAGAACAGAATCAATTCTGCTTTGGTCAACTGGAAAAAATGTTTTCAAATAAAAACAAAGCTAACATTATCAATAAAGTATTGACAAATTATAATATTCACAGCTCCACAGAAGCCTCATTAGTCTAGGATCTCCATTAATGTGCTGAATTCAAGGAATTTAACTTCAAGGAAAGTTAAATTTCTTCAAGTGTGAAGTTAAATTCCTTCAAGTCAGCATGTTAATGGAGATGTGGAAGGCAGTGGAAGGAACCACAAAAAGTTTCCCAGAATGTATGCTTCCCTTTCTTCACCCATCTGTTCTAAAAGACAAAAAATATTTTATTTTAGAGAAATTGGACTGTCTTCAAATAAACCTTCCAGAACCTCCTACTGAGTGCCTCTAGGCTCTAAGTTCTAGTGGTAAGTAACCCTCTGACCTATTCATCCGAAAAGTTTTCAAGGTGTATTTTGCAATCAATTGAATAGTATTTGGGTAATGCAGAATTTTAGGTAATTTGAAAATAAATTCAGTGCTCCAACTCCATGATAAAAAGTGCTAAACTACTATGATAATTCTATTTTCAGTCCTAATCAGGTATTATCTTTGGCTTTCAAATTCTGACATTTAAAAATAATTAACAACCAATGCTAAACTATGATAAATACTAAGAACATTAACCCCAGCCATCCAAGTATCTAGAACATTTTATGTGTGAAATAAGGAAATAACATTTCCAAATTGTTGGTTCCTATTTCCTACAGTTCTTTCTAACTGAAAGAAAGTAACCTACTATATTATTCTAAGTAGTTACTGAAAATAAAATCCTAAAATTGTTATGTTTAAACAAATGGTGAGGTGGGAAATGCAGTTTTCTTTCCCCTTCTTAAAAAATTTAAAAGACAAATGGGGTATGGTGGCTCACACCTGTAACTGGAGCACTTTGGGAGGCAAGAGGCAGGAGGATAGCTTGAGCTCAGGAGTTCATGACCAGCCTGGGCAACATGGCAAAATCCCACTCCACCAAAAATGTAAAAAATTAGCCAGTATGGTGGTACATGACTGTAGTCCCAGCTGCTCAGGAGGCTGAGGTGGGAGGATAACTTGAACCCGGGAGGCAGAGGTTGCAGTGAGCTGAGATTGCACCACTGCACTCCAGCCTAGGTGACAGTGAAACTGTCTCAAACACACACACACACACACACACACACACACACACACACACACACACACACAGAAAGACAATGTAGAAAGATGAAATACATTCAGATTCATATAAGAATAATTTAAATGTTGTAGGTAAAACATTTAGAATAGAGGTGACCGAACTAAGCTACTCAAAACATTCATTTAAAATACATAGTTTCTAAAATACGCACATTCTTGGTTTCATATTTATACATAATGGTATTTTGCTTATTTAATATCCAGGGTGCAAAAATACTAATACCTAGAAGATATCAAATCTATGATAAAAATCATGTCATATAATTTATATATACTTCATAGCCTTCTAACAGAAGTAATATTGTTTTTTCCTTATAGTGGTAACTCAATTTTGCTTTGGGATAAAATAATTTCTGAACATTGAAAATCGGCAAATATTCTGTTCCTTACTTTCATTTGTGAATATCTTGTCAAATTTTTTTTCACATTAAATGAGAGACCATAAAATATGAGTGTTGTTTCAAAACATTTCAGTAAATAAGCTGTTTATCCATATCTATCATGTGGATATACTATTCAGAAAAATTCCTGCAAAGCTCTAGTATAACCCAGAAACAAATTAAATTAAGTGCAATCTTAGTTCTGGGGAGAAAAATGTGTTTAAGCTGCTATATATATATTTTTTTCAAAATTATGCGTTTGCTAGCTCATACTGAAATATTTATCTGTATTAAGTTATAGCAGGATATTTTGCTCTCCTGTATTACTACAGAAGTATATTTGTTTATTTATCTGTATTAAGTTATAGCAGGATATTTTGCTCTCCTGTATTACTACAGAAGTATATTTGTTCATTTATTTATACTGAAGGACACTAAAGTTCAAAAGTTAAATACAAAAATGCATCTTGTACTTTGCCATTTTAATCACTTGATATCTTAGGTGTAAATCTTCCTTTATGATAACAAATACCAGGCTGATTCAACTTTAGTCATATAATACTGTAACTCTCAAATGGGTTTCAAAATACAAACATCTCTGCTCTTGCATAGTTTTTGGGGGAGGATTATCCTTCAATATATAACAGATGCAAGTATGTGCAACTGGTTGGTAAGAGGGAACTATTTTTATTACAAAAAGGGATGGGTCCTCTTCAAAAAGGAACAAATCACATTTATTAAATAATTCCCTTAAAAACTTTAGAGCATAGGCCACATTTCACAGAAATTTTGAAATGACATTAAACAATCTCTCCTCTTTTTAACAGCTAGACATTAAAAGTCACCCAATTTAATAGCCTTTAAGGCAATAATATGGAATTGAGTCTCAAATCACATACAATATTCTGTTGCAGATTGCTTATTGTCTAATTACATCATTTCACTGGTTGGAAAGTCCATAAAAAAGAATTTAAGCTGACTCAAATATTTGGGAGGAAAAAAAGGTGGCAGACTAAAACATGTCCAACATGCTTCCTAAGAAATTTTGTCTCATTGCGTAAGTTAAGCATGAGAATTTCCACCTCTGTAAAGCTCTCATGTAAAAAACAGCCTAACACTTAAATCTGTCATGATTTATATTATTTAATAAATAAAAGGAAATAAAAGTTGAACTCTGTGGTTTCTTAAATCACAGCTTCCAGATTACCTAAAACTAAAATCACTAGGCAAAATTCAAAAAACTGTAATTTTAAATTTTATTATATAGGTTTTCTCAATAACTTCCCAATACAAACCAAAAAACACCAATCATTCCCCAAAACTACAGATACATAGTTGGGTCTAGAAGTTCAAAGGTGAAGAACTATTAACTTGAAAGAGTTTAATTATGAATTGGTCCTGTATTTCTGAAAACACTGGTGATACTGAAATAACACACCAATAGGCAGGACCAATACGATCCTGGCAAAATGCTTATCTCTGGCCAAGCTGCAATGTTTCCTTTTACAAATGTTCTGAGGAACAATGCTTAAAATTATACCAGGGTTTAAAATATAATTTTAATAATGTATATATAAAGTGTACATGAAAAGGGGAAATATGAAATCAGGCGGAAGTCTTTTGACTTTTGGTATCCTTATAATTCCCCAACTATCAGGGGATGAAATATTTTTCTAGAAAAAAATAAAATGATTATTTTATTTCCTGTGGTGCTTTATGTATCACAGTCACTTACAGATTCTGGTCTGCTGTCATCTGGCCCATCACTTTCCTTGTCCCAGTCTTTCATAGATGCTCCCAACATGAAATCATCACATAGGATTGTCCAACCTGGGCCCTCTTCTGATTTCACTTCAGTCTGAGGAAGATTATAGAATCAAAATATTCCAAAATTAATTCCATCATAAAGAAACAAAAAGGTCCAAGCTACAAAACAAATGTTTGATGCTTAGTTTTTATAATAGGGGTGAAACCAAGAGAAATTATAAACTGACTTACTTTATACACTATGATTATATATGTACAGATGTATAATAAAGAACTAAACATGAGTAAAATATTCTATGGACTCCATAAAAGAAACATGAAAGCAAAACAAAAAATTTTTTGAAGTGAGGGAAAAACATATAAATTTAGATTTGGTATTAATTTTTTAAACACTTTTGACAACCAAAACAGACTTACAATACTATTTAAACTTCAGTGATAATTTACTAGAAAATTCTGGCAAATTATTTCACCACAAATAACAATTTAACGAAGGCCTTTGACCTAAAGTAATTTAAAAGTGGGAAAAAGAAACCACCCTGGTACTATGCTAGCTTTTTTAAGATGCCATCCCATTTAACATTTTTATAAAAATTTGAACCAAATGTTGTTTATGTTATGCGCTCACTGCCTGACCCAATCATGTAATCAAAGACTAATCACATGTTGAAATTATAAATAAATGAAGCAGGCAATAAACATAATAGGTTGTCAATTCATTTCACTTAGTCACAGGATTTACATAGTACTAGTCTTACAGGCTTTCTTTTCATAGTACAACAGTACCACCTTGTGGTATCAATTAAGTAATACAATAGATGCTGCACTCAAAATTTTTCATTCCTTCCACAAATACTTATTGAGAATTAGCTGTGTAGCAAGCAATATGTTAGAAACACAGTGACGAACCAAAATATGCCCCTCATTTGATGTGGAGCCTAATGAAGACTGACACATTTTAAATTCTAATTCCTCAAAACTGTTATGTAAGATAAAATATTAACCATAGTAAGACATTTTCAAATTATGAACTCAAAAAACTTAGAAAGTTTTTTATAAATTCAAGTTAGAATTGACTTTTTCACTTGTCAATGAATTAAAATTTATTAGAAATCAAATGTATCATGTATTTGATAACTCTGTGTCTAATACAGATCTAAGATCCCCCCCACCTCCCACTGTTTTTTGTTTGTTTGTTTGTTTGTTTTTGTTTTTTAATTAAAGACAGGGTCTTGCTGTGTCACTCAGGCTGGAGTATAGTGGTGTGATCACAGCTCACTGCAGCCTCAACCTCCTGGGCTCAAGTGATCCTCCCACCTCAGCCTCCCTAGTAGCTGGAGCCACAGACACCATTAGGCCTGGCTGACTTAAAAATTTGTTTTGTAGAGTTGGAGGTCTTGCCATGTTACCCAGGCTGATCTCAAATTCCTGGGATCAAGTGATTCTTCTGCCTCAGCCTCCCAAGGTGTTGCAATTACAGGTGTGAACTCTTAGCTCTTATGAAAATTTTCAAATAGGAAGAAAATTATAAATAGTAGTGTAAACACCCATATTTCTATCACTTAGGTTTAAAAGCTTTTAATACTTATATATTTGTTTTACATAGCTATCTGCCTTTCTCTCCTTCTAGATTTTGTTTGTTTGGGTTAATTATTTAAAGTACTACCCACATGTACCCCAAAGATTCTCTTTAAAAAAAAATCAGCTTTACTGAGGTATGATGTTCACATACCATATAATTAAAAGATTTTTTTAATGATTAATAGATGATTTATTTGAGGTAATACATGTAGTCATCATTGCCAGACTTAATATGAGAGACTAAATGTTCGATCCAATTTTCCTTCCTGGATAAGTTTTTCTTTCTTATCCCTGTCAGTTTTGAGAATATAATACCACAAGATGAGGGGCCCAAATCCAACCACAGCTCCCAGGAGTGAGTTTTTAGGAGTGGCTCTGCAGTTAGGATAGATGTTTGCTCTTGCATAGGCCCAACGAACCAAGGCAGGATTTACGACGAGTCCTCGGTGGTTGGGGTCGTTGTACTGAAGCAGGTACTCTCGTTTCAGCCGGGCTCTAATGGCCAACCGCTCGACTTGCACCCGCCGGTTTTCCAGAGATATGTCATATTTGGCTGGGTCGAGGGTCTGGGGCAGAGTGGCTAGGCGCGGCGGTTTATACTTTGGGAAGGACATATTGGCGACCAAGGCACAACCGCGCCTGCGCGATTCGGAGTCCCTTTGACCTTCAGCTTCAGGAAGTGACAAAAGATTTTTTTTTAGACGGAGTTTCACTCTTGTTACCCAGGCCTGAGTGCAGTGGCGCGATCTCGGCTCACTGCAACCTCTGCCTCCTGGGTTCAGGCAATTCTCCTGCCTCAGCCTCCTGAGTAGCTGGGATTATAGGCACGCGCCATCATGCTCAGCTAATTTTTTGTATTTTTTAGTAGAGACGGGGTTTAACCACATTGACCAGCATGGTCTCGATCTCTTGACCTCGTGATCCACCCGCCTCGGCCTCCCAAAGTGCTGGGATTACAGGCGTGAGCCACCGTGCCTTTTTATAAAATTGAGAACCAGAATTCAATCAAGGCTCACCCATTGCATTTGATTTTGTCTTGTTCTCCCTTTAAAACAAGGTTTTCTTTACTTTTTTGAGACCGAGTCTCATTCTGTTGCCCAGGCTGGAGTGCAGTGTTGTGATGGCTTACTGCAACCTCCTCCTCCCAGGTTTAAATGATTCTCACGCCTTAGCCTCCCCAGTGGCTGGGATTATAAGCCTGTGCTACCATACCTGGGCTAATTTTTTTTTTTTTTTTGAGGCGGAGTTTCGCTCTTGTTACCCAGGCTGGAGTGCGATGGCGCGATCTCGGCTCACCGCAACCTCCGCCTCTTGGGTTCAGGCAATTCTCCTGCCTCAACCTCCTGAGTAGCTAGGATTACAGGCATGCGCCACTGTGCCCAGCTAATTTTTTGTATTTTTAGTAGAGACGGGGTTTCACCGTATTGACCAGGATGGTCTGAAATTCCTGACCTCAAGTGACCTGCCCGCCTTGGCATCACAAACTCCTGGGATTACAGGTGTGAGCCACCATGCCTGGCCAGATGCCATCTAATGTATCTGTTTTTAAAATATATTAACCTGCACTTGTTTGTATACATTATCTATTGTCTTTTTTCCCCAAATTACTGCTTCACAGTATAAAAATGCTACTGTAATGATAGCTTGAATGATGCAAACTTAAAAAGTATAATTATCTCTCATTGACTGTAAACACTGGATGAATAAAAATCCCTATGTCCATGATATTTTAAAAAGACAAACAAGCCGGGTGCAGTGGCTCTTGCCTGTAATCCCAGCAGAGGCTGAAGTGAGCAGATAACCTGAGGTCAGGAGTTTGAGACTAGCCTCGTCAACATGGTAAAACCCCATCTCTACTAAAAATACAAAAATTAGCCGAGCGTGGTGGCCAGTGTGTGTAATCCCAGTTACACAGGAGGCTGAGGCAGGAGAATTGCTTGAACCCAGGAGGCAGAGGTTGTAGTGAGCCGAGACTGCGCAACTGCACTCCAGCTTGGGTTACAAGAGAGAGACTCCATTTCAAAAAAAAAAGAAAGAAAGAAAGAAAAAGAAAAAAGAGAAAAGAGAAAAAGAGAGGAAGGCTCATGTGCCTGCACTGGACATGACTTAAACTCCTTACTCTGGAAAACCATAACTAAAAGGGATGAAACATTAACCCCCATCTTTAGGAACTTAAATTCATCTCCTAAAAGATGTCAGCTAATAAATTAGAAAACAAATGAGAAAACCACAAGAACAAATCTTCTGTAACCTCAAGTCACTTACCATTTTAGGCAAGGATCACGAATAATTGATACTATGAGGTAAAAGTGGAGATAGGTGTACTTGCTCCTGCAAAACTATTTGTCCCAGAAGTTATAACTGTGGGGTGGGGAGGCTACACCTTTCATAAGAAAATATTTATTTATTATCACTTTAATCAAGTGGAAACTGGCATTACTAGTATGAGACATTCTGATAATGTGTCTCCTGATGTGTTACAATAGAAAGTACATAGCATAAACTATCACATTGTATAATTATGGCAAAAAAAGTTTAACCTAAATCTCAGCAAGCCTATAGTCCTAACTTCTAGCTTACAGGAAAAGGGCACAGAACAAGGTAAATGACACCATAATAAAGTAATCAGACAAATTAATAAACCTAGATTCATTATACATTCATCAAGGCAACTGGCTTGTCTCTTTAAAATGCCAATTTTTTTAAAAAAAGGCAAGGGATTTGTCTAGAATAACAGAGAATAAGACTCAATCAAATGCAATGGGTGAGCCTTGATTGAATTCTGGTTCTCAAACTTATTTAAAAAATCTTTTAATTGTATGGTATGTGAACATCATACCTCAATAAAGTCGATTTTTTAAAAAAAAAAAAGAGAATCTTTGGGGTACATGTGGGTAGTACTTTCAAATAATTAACCCAAATAAACAAAATCTAGAAGGAGAGAAAGGCAGATAGCTATGTAAAACAAATACATAAATGTTAAAATCTTTTAAACCTAAGTGATAGAAATATAGGTGTTTACACTACTATTCTTTGTAGTTTTCTTCCTGTTTGAAAATTTTCATAAAAGAGCTGGGAGTTCAGGCCTGTAATTGCAGCACCTTGGGAGGCTGAGGCAGAAGAATCACTTGAACCCAAGAATTCAAGATCAGCCTGGGCAACATGGCAAGACCTCCATCTCTACAAAACCAATTTTTAAGTCAGCCACACCTAATGGTGTCTGTGGCTCCAGCTACTAGGGAGGCTGAGATGGGAGGATCACTTGAGCCCAGGAAGTTGAGGCTGCAGTGAGCTGTGATCACACCACTATACTCCAGCCTGAGTGACACAGCAAGACCCTGTCTTTAATTAAAAATAAAAAGAGTAGGGGGTGCTGAGGAATCTAAAATCTGTATTAGATACACAAGCATCAAATATATGGTACATTTTATTTCTAATAAATTTTAATTCATTGACAAATGAAAAATTCTAACTTAATTTATTAAAAATTCTCTAAGTTTTATGAGTTCATAATTTGAAAATGTCTTACTATGGTTAATATTTTATCTTACATAACACTTTTGAGGAATTCGATTTTAAAATGTGTCAGTCTTCATTAGGCTCCATCAAATGAGGGGAATGTGAGACCTAGGAAAAAGCAGACTGCAAGCTGCTTCCTTGACCATTTTCTTCCTAGTCTTGCTGATACTGTGGCACATTAGCCAGCCCCAGTTTTTCCAGCTCATGTGGGTGAGAAAAGGAAGAGAAGTTTTCTACTGGAAATGGAATTATGTAAAAACATCTGTCATAGCATCTGGCACAAAGCATACACTCGTAAGTGCCTTCGCAATCCTTCTCCTCACTATCCTCACTTGCTGATGCTGAGTAATTGTGTATCCACATAATCCCCAATGTGGGACAGGTATAATCTTCTAATGATGTTCTGCACACTCTTCACAAAGATGAGAACATTCAAATAGCGTGACAGCATCCCCATAGAAACCAAACTTACCCTAATAAGTAAATTCTTGTAAGTAATATAGTTAGTTAAGCCAAACTTGAAATGGGGAACAAGACAAAGTGGACCCCCTTCTAGTTCCTCCAAATCTAGTTTTATATTTTCTAAGAATTATGCACTACTAGAGCCATCACACCTAAAATGAGTAAGAATGTCCAAATTTAAACATAATTTTAATCAAGGGAGATTTTTGGATTATCTAATAATTCAGATAAAAAGTAGTAATAGTTCCCCTTCAAATTGGTTTCCAACTCTGGAATTCATTTTTGACTACAATTTTTAGAGAAAAAATAAGCACTAAGTACAAGAAACTTGTTTTAATGGTATGCAATGCAAAATAAAAATAACTGCAAACATTTATATAGCACTTACTATGTACTAAGCATCATTCTAAGCGCTTTATGTATATTAACTCAATTGACTCTCAACTGACCTATGAGATAGGGACTGTTATTACTACTATACATAAGAGGCATTTTGAACTCAGGCAGTCTGGTTCTACAATCTGCGGCTTTAGTACTGTGTGTTATATATCCCCACAAATGGTCTCAACTGCCTACTATATAAAAAATGGTAATTTTTACCAAGACACAATAAAATATTCTGATTTTTAAACATGCATTATAGGTGCAAACACATAAGACTGATGTCTTAACATAATGCATTTTTAAAAGTCAAATATATAAGACTCATTTGTGCAGGATAATTTTTTTTAAAGCCTCAACCTTAAAGAAAATGCAATAAAGGCAGCCACTTCAAATAGTGAGCATATTTCTTCATATAGGGGCAAAAAGATATATGACCCCATTAATTTCAACAGCAATTAAAGATTTCTACATCAGTTCTGTAGTAACTAGTTCTTATTCTTCACTAATAACCGTATTTTCCCTTCATCAAAATGCTGTATGTGCCATACTGGCAAACCTAAGTTCACTCTGATGACAACTGTGGTTCAAATCAGACCACCCTACATTAAAACTAAATAGCGTATTTTAAAAGACTAAAATACTATGAGAAACTGGCTTAAAACTGTTCCTATCAATGGTAATATGTACAATCCTGCTCGTTCTCATTTCAAACTTGGAGCCTCACTTTTGTCCAAACTCTATCTAGGAATTTTCAGTAAACAAACATTAAGCTGAATTATTTACAAAATTAGGATTCCACAAATTCTTGTTAGAACAGCTTTATGTAAGAGTAAAACACTGTTGTCCTGCAATGCAGGGGCAATCTAAGGACAGCATCTTTCTCCACCCTCTTGCCTGCCTTCCACACTCCAACTTGATTTAAAAGCTAAATCCTGGCCTGTAATCCCAGCACTTTGGGAGGCTGAGGCAGAAGGATCACTTGAGGCCAGGAGCTCGAGACCAGGCTGGGCAACATGGTAAAACCCCAACTCTACTAAAAATACACACACACACACACACACACACACACACACACACACAAAGCCAGGCATGGTGCATGTGCCTGTAATCTCAGCTACTCAGGAAAGCTGAGGCATGAGAATTGCTCGAGCTTCCACCTTGCTGGGAGGTGGAGGTTGCAGTGAGCCAAGATCCCAACACTGCATTCTGGCCTGGGCAACAGAATGAGATCTGCCTCAAAAAAAAAAGAAAACAAAACTAAATCCTGAAAATTGCTGGAGGACCACCAAGAGACCTGAGTGAGGAAGTCCTCTTTCCTAGGCTTCTGCCTTTAGAAGCAAGAATTCAGCAGATCTAAAGTACACAGCAATCAGAGTCTGGGTCTAAGTTGTAAGATACCAAAGAGTCCAGGTATTTCAAAAGCATTCTCTCCACTAATTATCTACCTATGAAGAAATTAGGAGATTGTCATTTGTGAGAAATAAATGAGAAAAAGAGAACCCTACCTTATCTTTATGTTTGACATTTAAAGTGCTCATATCACAAAATCAGAAAAAACAATAAATATCTAGGCTCTTCCAGTAACTTTTTCCCAGGGACATCTATTGAAAATTGTTGTGTAGCAATGAAATAACTTTCTAACAGAAACCAGCTAGCATTTTCCCTTACTATAAAATTATAATTGCAGTTTCATTATTAAAAAACCAAAACCTGAAATTGATATATTGGCAATTTCAAATAAATGAAAATCTTGTAGAAAGTCTGTAATTCAAGAATACAAGTAACATATAGCCAATGCTTTCCTAACAGCAGCCAATGTATTCTCCTTAGAGACTCAGATTTAAAATTACATCTGCTTCTATCTGGCCTTTAGAGTAAAAGGACTAAATTCCAAGAAATCTGATTAGATTTTAGTCGGCTTTTCAAGAAAACAGCAAAAGGAATAATTACAACTTTGAAAGCTAACAGAAAAAAATAATGCCTCTACATTAATAAAATCCTGATTATTTTAACATACTGAGAAATGAATCACTCTAGATAGGAACATGTTTTGAATAGAGGAACAGAGGTATTAATCCTTTAAAAGTTAAAACAAATTTTTAATAAAATTTTTCTTAAACAGTATGTTTTTGTTGCTTCCTTAAATAGTGTTCCAAATACAACGTATTATTTTTAAAAAACCACTCAGGGTCACCAGGCATGGCAGCTCATGCCTGTAATCCCAGCACTTTGGGAGGTCAAGGTGGGTGGATCACTTGAACTGAGGAGTTCGAGACCAGACTGGGTAGCATAGCAAAATCCCATCTCTTTAAAAATAATAAAATAAAATAAAATGAAAAAAAAATCATTTGGTGTCAACATCAAGATATTGGTCAATATACCTTGCCACATATTGGTATGTAATTGGAATGGTGCTTCATGTATTTGGTCCCAATGAGGAATTACAGCTCTGGATTAGGGAATTCCTTCCAAATTACTGAAAACTCATTATCTAAACCTAGAAGATTTTACACTTAATCATGTGAAAAACTCTCTAAAACAGACTATTCATATTCCCTGACTCAGTAAACAAGTTAATCCTTAAAGATTCGGGGACCCTGCTAAGACATACAGGACTTAGCTCCTGCCCCAAGTGGCCTCATCTTACTCTGCTTTTCTGGTTGCCTCCTCATTTGTGGCCATGCTATTTTCTGAACTAACCAAACACTTCTCCCATACTGCCGCTAACCTGATCTTTATTGTCATCCTTCTCATTCTGACTATAATCTGGAGCAGCCACTGCCTCCAAAAGTCTTTACCTCTCAGACATGTTCCATATTTTATATTCTCTATTTTTGTGAAAGCTGTCAGCATTTCTGAGTCTTTCAAGCTGTAAACCTCTGAGTTAATAACTCCTCCCTCTCCCATAGCCCTCTGCATCACGTTAATCCCAAATCAAGTCAATCTATACCTTAAAACTGCCTCTTAAATCTGATTCCTCTTTTCTGTTCACCCCAACCCACTTTATCCCATACAAACTTAGTTCAAGTTCTCTCCTCCTGCTTTGATAATGGCAATTGGTTCCCACTAATTGGTCTTCTGACTTTTCCATCAGCCCTTTATTTTCCTTAGTAATGAAATCTTCACTATCCGAGCAACAGATTCAATTGTTCCCCAAACCTCAGCATTGCACAATATTACTCATATAACAAACCTATGCATGAACCCCCTAAGTCTAAAATAAAAGCTGAAATAAATCAAAAGAGAAAGAAAAATCAATTCTGATCACATCACTTACTTTATGTCATTGGCCTCCAAATACATAAGGAATAAAGTCCAGATTACTCAAGAGAAGACAGGAGACTTCAAATCTGATGACAACCTACTTCCTCAGAATTCCTTTTCCTAACTCCCCACCCATCAGCAAACATCCTCTATTCTAACTTCCATGGAAGAAAACAGAAAAGAAAATTATAAGAAATATGAAAAACTAGAGAACTGGTAGGCTTTTTTTCCCCTTACCATGTTTACTTCGTGCCATTTTAAAATCAAAGCTAAGTTTCTTATATTCTTCTAAAGTACATTCCTCCTGAGAGTCACATTTCCTATGAATATCCCCACATCACAATTTTTCCAACGTTACACTTTTCTGATTACATAAGCAATATATGTACCACCCAGAACAGCTACTAAAACAATTTGGCAAAGGATTTCTCTTCTTGTTTCTAAATGAAGTATGTGGTAAGCTGATTCATTCCATAGAACCAAATCTCCAAGGCTGGGTGGGGTGGTTCACGCCTATAATCCTAGCACTTTGGGAGGCCAAGGCAGGTGGATCACGAGGTCAAGAGATCAAGACCATCCTGGTCAACATGGTGAAACCCCGTCTCTACTAAAAATAAAAATACAAAAAATTAGCTGGGCATAGTGGTGCATGCCTGTAATCCCAGCTACTTGGGAGGCTGAGGCAGGAGAATTGCTTGAACCCAGGAGGCAGAGGTTGTGGTGAGCTGAGATCGCACCATTGCACTCCAGCCTGGGTAACAAGAGCAAAACTCCATCTCAAAAAATAAATAAATAACAACACCTATACTCTCTCCCAGAATGCTGATAACTGTGCCATCACTAAAATGCAGGAGAAAGCCAAGAGAAAAGAAGACATTTAGTCCAAAAACAGAGGATACTGCATAGGAGAGAGGCAAATGGAATTCACAGGAACGGAATAAAGAAATGTTGCAAAATGACAGTGCACAGCCGGTAAAGAACCAGTTTAGATTGTAGCAGCAGGATGACCACAAGAAATATACTACTGAGAAGGGTTTAACAGTTCTTTTGAAGAGTATGGAAGGATTTTGGCACATACAAAACTAAGGAAAAAAAAGGCAAGTGATAACTCTAGAAAAATAAACATGGTAAGAAAGCTGAAGAAAGTAAATATTACTGTATGCTATTTTGCTCAGTAGTGAACAATATTCACAATGAATACTAGTATTTAATCTAGCATAAGATATTTTAATATATTATGTTTGAAGGACACAATGTGGAGAGGTATGAGAAAAACCAATTTTATCTTCCACAAAAGAGAGTATTTAGTATTGATAAAGAAAGAGTGTAAATATTATTTAAGATATGGAGATAAATACTAGAAGAACTAAGAGTTGCCAAGGTGTAGAGAAGAATGGAAAGGAGCAGTGTTATTTTATTTAATCATAAGTTCACTTTTCATACTGTGCTCCTATTGGTTTGATAATAGGATTTTAAAACTTTAATGCAGAAAAAATTCTAAGAAAAATGACTTGTTCAGGCCCTATCACAGTTAAAAAACGTTTGTCAAAATGTATGTTTCTTATATCTTGATGAAATATGAAATTTCTATAAAAATTCTTTTAAAAAAAAAGCATTCTTAAATTCTCAAGTCATGTGTACATCAGGAGAAAACAAAACCAAACCAAACACTGAAACTACTCCTAAAGTCTGGTCACCTATAATGGGCTCAACCTACATAACCTACATAATATTATATTTTATCCAGATTTACTTTAATATAAAACTCCTGCCTCTTTTAATTATTGAATTTAAGACTTTATCATCAAAACTGAATAACGCATATAACTGGGAAAAAGAATTGAAGTCATTAAAATGAAGGTGTTTCCAAATTGGTATCCTGATAGGCAGCTGTCAGTGAATCTAGTTTATATGTGGGTGGCCTATAATTTTAGAGACTTCACAGTATTAGGAATATTGAATTTAAAAATATCTCTGCTCTGAATATCACTGCAGCCCAGGGAAGGGACAACAATATATCCTTTTGTTCCATTCTGTGATAAGAAAAGGAACATCTATTAGGAATACAATAGCTACGGTGCTAGGACAAGGTTAAATATAAGAAAAAAATGACAAATGTTATTTTCTACTTACTTAATATCCTCCTTAATCCGGTTCATTCAATGATTCATTTCTAAATAGCACTTTGGCACACCAAATCTATGCTCACCTTTGCCACACTGCCTTTCCTTTAACTGCCTTAAAAGTTCACCTATTTCAAGTAACATACATAGATATAATCATCTATGCTCTAAATAAATAGTAGCGGTTACTCTGAAATTCCCCCAAACACAGGGGTAGCTGTTTAATTTACATTTTGTTAGAGCTGGTATAACTGATGTTAATGTGCACTTGGCATATTAATTTAGAATTTGCCCACTATCAAGTTAATCTTGCTTACTTTACTTGAAGTCATTTGTCCATCTTAATTGTAAGACTTTAAAGGACACAAAATAGCACCTGATAGAAACAGGCACTTAATAAATATGTTTTATATCAATAACTAATCCAATCTCAAATAGTATAGCACTTTCATAGTTATTCAGATGCAAACTCAAGCAAAATTTTTTTAAAAGGAGTCTGTTTTTCCATAAATATGAAATCAAAAAAAAACACACATTTTTAAAAGAAAGAAATGTGTCAGGGTATTGGTGGCGTGGGACAAGGAGTTCTAGAAACAAATTACTTTTAGAGAAAAACCACTTTGGCTTAAGTCTCAAGGAATTTTTGACCTTGTCCCAGATTTATAAATACCGTGATCACTGAAGCAGAAAAAAAGAAAGTCAAGGGCAAATGCAAATGGTAAAAAACAAACAAAACAACAACAAAAAGAACAAAACAAAACAAAAAAAACAATGCCAGTGGAAGGAATCCCTTGTGCATTTTCACAACTCATGAAAGAAATAAGCCCAAAGCAAAATTATGTGCTTCTATAAAATGTTATTTTGAAACCACTGGAAAAAGAAAAGAAATAAGTCTTTTCATCTTCCCACCAGTTCTTTCCCATCCAATGCTGTCGAATCTTTTTGTAACTTACAGTAAAATGTTACTAGTGAGAATACAGCCTATTAAGGCTTTTGAAGTAAAAAGTATAAATCCCCAAACAAAGTGTTTATTTACAAGTACTTCTGATAGACATTTTAAAATAGCAGCACTATAGAGAACTATTATTATATAAATACACTATGTGAGCCCTTTGATATTAAAAAATGAGACAAATAGTTTCAAAAACTTTAGCCAAAGTTAGGTAAAATTCAACTTAAACAAGAAACTTTAAAAAATGCTGCAACCCTAGGCTAGCATAAAATTCCTAAATGCTCTTCTTGCCTGGGTTTCAATTATCTTCCCAAAACACAAACAAAAAATGTATGACAGATTAATAGTAACTTTGGTTTTGCCAACAGAAATCAAGCCATCAAAATATAACTGCATACTTTGCTTTTTAAAAACGATGACAACAACAATAGAAACTCACCCCTTGTAAAGCACATTTCAAAACCTTTCACCTGGTACAGTAAAAAGAAACTACTGGCTGGGCACTATGGCTCAAACCTGTAATTCTAGCACTTTGGAAGGTCGAGATGGGTGGATCACCTGAGGTCAAGTTCAAGACCAGCCTTGTCAACATGGTAAAACCTCATCTCTACTAAAAATATAAAAATTAGCTGAGGGTGGTGGCATGCACCTGTAGTCCCAGCTACTTGGGAGGAAGCAGGAGAATCTCTTGAACCCAGGAGGCAGAGGTTGCAGTGAGCTGAGATTGTGCCACTGCACTCCAGCCTGGGCGAAGAAGGGAGACTCCATTTCAAAAAAAAAAAGAAGAAGAAGAAGAAAAGAAACTACTGAGGTCCACTGGCCAAAGAGCTGGAGAAGCAAAGTTATGCCAAAGGTCACAGAGAGTATTTATGCTCTTAATCTTGCAACCAGTCAAACATCACTAAAGATGCCTCCATGCAAGAATGACTTTCTACCATCTCTGACTCTTCATATTTCACAGGTTACACACCATCACAATTACTTCTATGGGTAAAAGTCTGAAATTAAAGCTGTGGCCCACACAGGCTTCTATTCTGCAAAATGAGCAAAATGGCAGGATTTCAGACAGAAGAGATGCAAGCCCTATCTCTAAAGGTTGTGGGAAGGGAGGAATTTTAATAAAATTTGGGGAAAAAAAAAACTCTGTAATTCTATAGTCTGCTTTTCCATCTCAAGACTCTTTAGTCTTAGAGCTGAAAGTCTGATACATCGAATCCTAAACAAAAGTTTTACCTGTTTGGCTTTTGGTTTCTTCTTGCTTGAGGTAGTCTCATTTGTACTTTCATCCATTCTTCTCAAAACACTGATAAAATCTTTCTTGGAAACAGTTGTTATCAACTTAGTTCACTTTCTAATAGAGCTTCCAGCTTCTTTAACCCTCTCATCAACGTTCTTTTGATGTTTCTGAACAGCATTAAATAATTGCACTACACCCCTATAGAATATAAAATCACCAGAAAAATGTAGTTAAATAATTACATGAGATACAAAGTGAGGATAGGAAAAATGTATTTTCACTGTCTAAAAAAGGGGCAAGCATTTATCAAATACTCAAATGAGAGAGCTGAATAAATGGTATCTGATAATACATCTGAAAACTGAATATACACTTCAATGAATGAATGTAAGTTTCTGAACAGATAACAAATGTGGATTGGTATGTAGCTTTGTGCTTGACCCCAGAAAAGATTTTTTTTCTGGATCTCAATTTCATCTGTAAATTGGAAAAATAATACCTGAGTAGCTTAAAAGGTATTCAGCTATATTATCTGCAACTTATGTTATTAAACTATTTTAAAATCCTACTTTATAAAATACTTACTCTAAAAACTATGTTCTGTATTTATTTGAATTCAGTCAAAGATAAATTCTGAAAATTAAGACCTGCAGCATCCAATACAGGAGCCACAATCCACAAATGGCTAGTGAGCACTTGAAATGTGACTGGTCTGAATTCCCATGTGCTATAAATGAAAATACACACCAGATTTCAAAGACTCAGTATGAAAAGCAGAATCCTTAAATCTCATTCATAACTGCTTCATACTGATATGATGAATATTTGGAATATAGAGTTAAATAAAATATGGAAATTAATTTCACCTATTTCATCTTACATTTCTCATTGTGTCAACAAGAACATTTTAAACTACATATTAAATTATGAATGAATGTAGTTCACATTCATTTCTCCTGGACAGCACTGATTTAGACTGTTAAGATCCCTTCCAGCCCTAAAATTCTGCAGTCTATGAACTTTCTTTCTCTAATAATTATTGGAAGAGGCAACCTTCCAGTAATTATTGGGCCTTCAGCATCCCTGCATATGTTTGCTGGATTTTTAAAGAATGAATGCAACTGACTGCTCTTTATCCAGGCCATTTCTCAGGGTTGTTTGTAGAAAGTGACCTTGAGGAATGAAGTAACATCTCCCCCAGACAAAGAGCAGGCTAGTTACCAATCAGTATAAAAGTGATAGATTCCCAAGCACAGTGTTCCAACTCTTGTAACACAACATACTGCCCATGCAGGAATCCATCTGGGACACCAGCACTCCCTCTATGGGACATGGGAAACAGTGGGAATGCAAAGCTCTGCTACTTCTTTTGCCATGAGTAATAACGTCCTTTGTCTTTGACCCAAAGTGTCTTGTCTTCTACCAGTGTCCAGGATAAATTTTCACAGGCTAGCTTATGAACTTATAAGTAGAGTAAAATTCCAGATCCTTCACAGCAGTGACTGGACCAGGGTGAGGAAAGAGAGGTGCCTAGGACATAAAATTTAATGAGGCATTCACTCTCAGGTACTGATCCTGTACTTTTCTAAGTTCTGTATGTGTATCCACCTCACTATCAAAGAAACCCTATAGGCTAGGTATAGTATACTTATTCACAGATAAACTGAGAGAAAAAGAAATTAAGTAGCACACCCAGAGACAGTGCTAGTAAGAGCCAGTGCTAGGATTTGAACCTAGCAGTCTGGCCCTATTACTCACGCCCTTATTCACCACACCACACTATCACAATGTGTAATACCTAGTTGGATTAGAAAATGACCAAAATAACTTAGGTAACAAGAATTTAAAAGTAATTCTGCCAAGTACAACTGCTACATTCTTCAGTAGCAGCCCAAATGTTATCTCCTCTTTAATGCCTTCTCAAACTCCCAGACAATCTTCTGTTCTATGTTCCCAACACATAGGCATAATTCTATCCTCAAAGAGATAAATTCTACAGATGACCAGGCAAAGACCACCCAGCAGCCACCATATCCTATTTATCTTTGGACACAGAGGGCAACGAGTAAATGTTTGGTGCCAGTGATTAAATAAGTGGAGTAAAAAGATAGCATGAAGTAGCTATAATGTGTAATGTATTATGTCATAAATATAATGCAAGATAAAAATCATCGAGTGCCATAAATTTAGACAGGCGTCATAAGTGAAATGCAGTAAGAGGTCTGATTACACAGGTCTCATGACTATAAAAACAAGATGATCCAAAATAGGTTCATACCAAATATACACTTAGCACATTAGATTCTTGCCTCATGAGACCTGCAAAGTCTTTGGTTTAACTCAGTGTTAAACAGGCAGCCTTAGATACTTATCACTTGGCTCTAAGAAGGCTGAGCTTAAGAATTAAATCTGGTCAAACATAGAATCATAACAAAGCTTTAGTACACTTATTTTTTAAAGGGCAAAAACACTGTCTTACCTCATTGCAATTCTCTGAAGATTTCTCTCTGTCTCTTTGTCTTGGACAACATCTGGCTTTACTCTGCACATCATTTCCCACTCCATCCTCTTATCATGCTGTGTTATAAATATTGTTATGTGAAAGAATATTAGATATTTCTGAAAGTATAGCAAACATCGGTATGATACTCTGTGAAAGGGTGAAGGTAATAAATCATTCTGGCTTAGTTTGTCATTGGGACTTTAAAAAAAACACCATTTTAGGGGTTCAGCTTCAAGAGCCTGTGGTTAGCACTCAGTGTGTCATACAAGAGGCACAAAGTGAGTTTCTGTCAGGCCTCTGACAGCAGGGCCTGGAGAGCTGCCAGCATATTCAGCCAGGCAGTACAAGATAGGGTATAAGGGAGCCATAGGCCTGCTCTGCCATCACCAGATGATCTGAGGAAAGCATAAAGATTTCAAACTACACTCTGGAAATGTTAAGTTCATCTTTACTTTCAGAAAATGACTTTCTCAGTCATCAGAATTATTATTAGGAAATTGTATCACTTTTAAAAGAACAGCATCATATCCAGATACTTACACGATGACTAGTATTTCTTTGCACAAAATCATTTAAATACATTTCTCTTCTCATAGCATATCTGACCAATATTCTTGCCATATATGGCATATCAGTTGTAAACTATAGCAAACTGTACAGAAGCAGAAGGGGAGGTGGGAAATAAGAAAATCCCACAGATAACAGAATTTGACTTGTCTTTAAGTAGCATCCTGGTCCCAGGAATCTGATTTGATACATTGCTTGTTCATGTCTCCTTCTCAGGCCAACATTTAACCAAATATCAAATATAATGATATAATGAATTAATCACCAAGAAGCTGGCAAACATCAAAAGCATCAAAGCCAGTAATAAAGACATTTTTATTAAAATTTCTCTTTTTATCTATTTATTTTCTCTACTAATCTATTTCTCATTTATTAATGAAAATGTCTAATCACAGTAAAACCAAATTCTTGCTCTTACTATAAAGATTAGCCTAATAGCTTTCTAAAGAAATAGATTCGTCTTCAAACCAGACAATTCATTTTAGTGGTCATGAAATTCACTGTCAGATTATGACAGAAATTTTTTTTTAATCTTACTTTTAAGTTTGAAACAGTCAATTTTAAATTATATTCAATACTCAAATGATAATAGGTATGCTTAATCCTGAAACACTTTTAATTCTAAAGTTTATTTTTGTATTTATGATTAGAAAGAAGTAGCTGATATACTAGAAAACTTAATGGTTAACATTAGGAAATGATAATTTACATATACTCTTCTAAGAAATATACACAAAGAGCATTTGTAGCTGCTGTGTCTTGTTTCTGATATACATGCACATTCACACATTATGGAGCCAGGATCATCTCTAGCACTCAAAGCTTTGGCCTAGAGCAGAGTTACAGACTCATTCTTCTTGGCTTCAAAGTGTTCTTACCCTCACTAGAACTCTGGGACCAGAGGAAATCAAAGATTCTGATATTGTTGAAGCCTCTTCTAGCATTTGCCAGATAATAAACAAAGATTCAAATTTTCAGTTGAAAAGCTATCTGTAAGATTCAAAGACAAAATATATCTTAAATAGAAAACAATGAGAATACTGAATTAATAAAAGAGTATGCTGTGTTTCTAAGAGCAACGCTTAAAAATTTCCATCTTTCACATGGAGCAACCAGTATTAAGAACAAAGAAAACATTCATGTTGAAACAAGATAAGGAGATGGTAAACATAAAAGGAAATATATGCCAATTCAAACCTATTTTTCTTTCATTTTTACCTATGAAATAACTTTGGGAATCAGTACTTCTATGCCTCCAGTACATTTGTAGAAAATTATTTTTCTTTCATTAAAAAATAATGCACATTTCAGTAATGAAGTATTTTAGAGATCATCAGGTACAGTGATATGAAAACCTTACTTTTAGTTCTTATACAACAAATTTATGTCCAACTTTTGGCCTTTAATTAATACATTATACCTAGTCTAACGTCTATCACCAGTAGTTCAACAAAAGCATAATGAATTCAAATTTATTCAACACTGATTTGTATCTAACATTGAAATAATTGGTTTTCAGAACTGCAACCAATCCTTGAGTTGTGACATCTTCACAGATTTCTATTATAAAATAAGTTTTGGCAAAAAGTAACTAACATGCTTCTTAGTTCAAAACCTAATAAAGTCAGCATACAGACAGCTAAAACAAATAAAATAGGCTCAGGAATCACTGCCAAGTGTATAATTCTTAATTTTAAAAACTGGCTGGGTACAGTGGCTCACACCTGTAATCCCAGCACTTTGGGAGGCCGAGGGGGGTGAACTCCTGAGGTCAGGAGTTTGAGACCAGCTTGGCCAACATGGTGAAATTTCATCTCTATTTTAAAAAAAAATCAAAAAAATCATAATAAAATTAAAATAAAAACAGGTTTCCTCAGCGTTACATTTCCATTACTTTGTCTTTGCCTAGATGATTAAAACGTGAACATGCTCAGTGGAGTAATTTAGACTAAATTCCTAAACAAAACCTTAGTTATCCATCTTCATGTAAGAATCAAGTTAAAAACTAGAATGTTAGTTAACAAACATTGCAAGGAAGAGTTCAGTCAAGACAACAACTAGCCTAGACAAATCTAATCTACAAGACAACTGGTGGAACACACCTGTTTTATTTTCTCTCATCTTTCTTGCTTTAACTTTTCTTTTTCCTTTTCCAGCTTCTTATTTTTGACCAGAATAGTAGGTTTACTTTCAGGAGTTTTCTTGCCTACTTTAGCCATGGCATCTGCCCAGCCCGTATTGGTCCCAATATTTGATTCTGCATCATCTTCATTTTCTTCATCACAGGGCTCAGCATCACCCTCATTGTCAGCTTCTATTGCTTCCTCATCAGAATAAAAGTAGTCATCTTCTGATCCACTGCTTCCTGTTATAGATCCTCCTACTATAGAACCTAAGAGTGAAAGCAAATTAAACTTTAATATCCTAGGCAGAGGTTGCCAAGACCCCTGGAACCCTTCCTGGAGCTCTGTCCATCCCCATTTTTTAAAAAAAAAACAAAAGGTATATAAATTAAAAGCTGGCAGCACTATTAACCAATTCAATAAAAGACTGAATTTTTTATTCC
The DNA here is from genome assembly GCA_031835075.1 of Saguinus oedipus. Taxonomy (NCBI): domain Eukaryota; kingdom Metazoa; phylum Chordata; class Mammalia; order Primates; family Cebidae; genus Saguinus; species Saguinus oedipus. Next base: position 1,784,084 of record JASSZA010000049.1, read on the forward strand.
AGGGCCACAAAACTTTTCCCCAACATGCATCTCCAAAGGACCAGTGTGCCCTGGAAAGTAAACTGGAAATCAAGGTTTGGAGAATATAGTTAGCTGAAAAATATATTATTTTAATACTACAGATGTTTTACTCTTCAGAGTCCATAGCATTACACAGACACTAATACAAGATAAACAATTCTTAGAAAAAGTGCTTCCTATAATAAGTAAATGTAAACAGGCAAGATGGCTTAAAAGTTTGGGTCAATAAAAACTATCATGGTGATTAAAAGCAGAAAGATCTTGACTAGCCTCTGGTAGCATGTTAGAACTGCAGCACTGACATCTAGTGTTTCGTCCTGAGGTATTCACGCACAAATTGCCCCAGCTGACTATAAAGACAACCAAATCAAACCACAACACTTTCTGATTGTGTAACCCACTCCAATTCTCCACTTCAAAACCATGGCTATTTTTCTTTGGTGCTTTTCTTACACAGCTTGACTACAACATGTGTAATATGAATGCTCCTCTTCCTCCTCCTCCTCTTTCTCCTCCTCTGGACAGCAATTCACAATTTGTCTACCTTGGATTTTTTTCTTTAAACATACTGAGATTCACTTATTGTTTCCTCCTCCTCCTTCTCCTCCACCTCCTCCTTTTCCTCCAGGTAGCAATTCACAATTTGTCCAGCTTGGGTTTTTTTTTTTTTTTTTAACCATAATGAGATTGACTGATTGTTTCCTCCTCCTCCTCCTCCTCCTCCTCCTCCTCCTCCTCCTCCTCCTCCTCCTCCTCCTCCTCGCAGCAATTCAAAATTTGTCTAGCTTGGAATTTATTATTTAATCATAATAAGACTGACTGATTGTTTCCTCCTCCTCCTCCTCCTCCACACCCTCCTCTTTTCCAGGCATCAAGTCACAAATATTCTGGTTGGATTTTATTCTTTTAATATAATAAGATTGACTGATATTTTTCTCCTCCTCCTCATCCTCCTGCTCCTACTCTGAGCAGCAATTTACAATTTGTCTAACTTCGATATTTCTTTAAACATAATAAAATCAACTGATTGTTTCCTCTTTCTCCTCCTCCTTTTCCTCCTCCTCTTTTTCCAGGGAGCAATTCACAATTTTTCTCGTTTGGATTTTATTCTTTAAACATAGTAAGATCGATTGATTGTTTCCTCCTCCTCCTCCTCCTCCAGGAAGTAATTCACAATTTGTCTAGCTTGAATTTTTTTCTTCAACCAAAATCAGATTGACTGTTTCCTCCTTTTCCTCCTCCTCCTCCTCCTCCTCAAAGCAATTAACAATTTTTCTAGCTTGGAATTTGTTATTTAAACATAATAAGGTTGACTGATTGTTTCCTTGTCCTCTTCATCCTCCACCTCCTACACCACCTTGCAGCAATTTACAATTTTTCTGGTTGGACTTTACTCTTTAAACATAGTAAGATTGACTGATTGTTTCCTCCTGCTCCTGCTGCTCCTCCTCCTGCTCCTCCTCCTCCTCCTCCTCTTCGCAGCAATTCACAATCTTTCTGGATGTTTTTTATTCTTTAAATATAATACAATTGACTGATTATATCCTCCTCCTCCTCCTCCTCCTCCTCCTCCTCCTCCTCCTCCTCGAAGCAATTCACAATTTTCCTGGCTGGTTTTTATTTTTTAAATGTAAAACGATATACTGACTACATCCTCCTCCTCCTCCTCCTCCTCCTCCTCCTCCTCCTCCTCCTCCTCCTTCTGATAGCAATTCACAATTTGTCTAGCTTGGATTTTTTTCTTTAAACATAATGAGATTGACTTGATTGTTTTCTCCTCTTTGTTCTTGCAGCAATTCAAAATTTTTCTAGCTTGGCATTTATTATTCAATCATCATAAGATTGACTGATTGTTTCCTTCTCCTCCTCCTCCTCGCAGCAATTAACAATTTTTCTAGCTTGGATTTAATTCTTTAAACATAATAAGATTGACTATTTGTTTCCTACTTCTTCTCCTATTCCACCTCGAAGCAATTCACAATTTTTCTGGTTGGATTTTAATCTTTAAACATAATAAGATTGATAGAGTATATCCTCCTCTTCCTACTTCTTCTCCTCCTTATCCTCCTCTGAACAGCAATTCACAATTTGTCCAGCTTGGGTTTTTTCTTTAAACATAATGAGATGGGCTGATTGTTTCCTCCTCCTCCTCCTCCTCCTCCTTTTTACAGCAATTCAAAATTTTTCTAGCTTAGAGTTTATTATTTAATCATAATAAGATTGACTGATTGCTTCCTCTTTTTCCTCCTCCTCCTTCTCATCATCATCATCCTCAAAGCAATTCACAATTTTCCTGGCTGGTTTTTATTCTTTAAATGTAAAACAATTTACTGACAACATCCTCCTCCTCCTCCTCCTCCTCCTCCTCCTCCTCCAAGAAATTCACAATTTTCCTGGCTGATTTTTATTCTTTAAATGTAAAATGATTTACTGACAATACCCTCCTCCTCCTCCTCCTCCTCCTCCTCCTCCTCCTCCTCCTCCTCCTCCAGGTAGCAATTCACAATTTATTCAGCTTTGATTTTTTTCTTTAAACATGAGATTGACTGATTGTTTTCTCTTTCTCCTTGCAGCAATTCAAAATTTTTCTAGCTTGGCATTTATTATTCAATTATCATAAGATTGACTACTTGTTTCCATCTCCTCCTCCTCCTCCTCCTCCTCCCAGCAGCAATTCACAATTTTTCTGGTTGGATTTTAATCTTTAAATATAATAAGATTGACAGAGTATATCCTCCTCTTCCTCCTTCTTCTCCTCCTCCTCCTCCTCCTGGTAGCAATTCACAATTTGTCCAGCTTGGATTTTTTTCTATAAACACAATGAGATTGACTGACTGTTTTCTCCTCCTCCTTCTTGAAGCAACTCAAAATTTTTCTAGTTTGACATTTATTATTCAATCATCATAGGATTGACTGTTTCCTCCTCCTCCTCCTCCTCCTCCTCCTCCTCCTCCTCCTCCTCCTCTCAGCAATTTACAATTTTTCTAGCTTGGATTTAATTTTTTAAACATAATAAGATTGACTATTTGTTTCCTCCTTCTCCCCCTATTCCTCTTAGCAGCAATTCACAATTTTTCTGGGTGGATTTTACTCTTTAAACATAATAACATTGACTGATTGTTTTCTCCTCCTCCTTCTCCTCCTCCTCCTCCTCCTCCTCCTCCTCCTCCTCGAAGCAATTCACAATTTTCCTGTCTGGTTTTTATTCTTTAAGTGTAAAAGGATTTACTGATTATATCCTCCTCCTCCTCCTCCTCCTCCTCCTCCTCCTCCTCCTCTTCGAAGCAATTCACAATTTTCCTGGCTGGTTATTATTCTTTAAATGTAAAACGATTTACTGACTACATTCTCCTCCTCCTCCTCCTCTTCCTCCTCCTCCCCCTCCTCTTTCTCCTCCTCCTCCTCCTCCTCGTCCTCCTCCTGGTAGCAATTCACAATTTGTCCAGCTTGGGTTTTTTCTTTAAACATAATGAGATTGACTGATTGTTTCCTCCTCCTCCTTTTCACAGCAATTCAAAATTTCTCTAGCTTGGAATTTATTATTTAATCATAATAAGATTGATGGATTGCTTCCTCCTCCTCCTCCTCCTTCTCCTCCTCCTCCTCCTCCTCCTCCTCCTCACAGCAGTTAACAATTTTTCTGGCTGGTTTTTATTCTTTAAATGTAAAACAATTTACTGACTACATTCTCCTCCTCCTCCTCCTCCTCCTCCTCCTCCTCCTCCTCCTCCTCCTCCTCCTCCTTTTCCTCCTTCGGGAAGTAATTCACAATTTGTCCAGCTTGGATTTTTTTCTTTAATCATAATGAGATTGAGTGATTGTTTTCTCTTCCTCCTTCTAGCAGCAATTCAAAATTTTTCTATCTTGGCATTTATTATTCAATCATCATAAGACTGATGGATTGTTACTACTCCTCCTTCTCCTCTGGGCAGCAATTCACAATATTTCTGGTTGCATTTTATTTTTTGAATATAGTAAGATTGAATGATTATATCTTGCTTCTTCTCCTCCTCCTCCTCCTTCTCCTTCTTCTCCTCCTTGCAGGAATTCACAATTTGTCTAGCTTGGAATTTATTTTGTAAACATAGTAGGATTGACTGATTGTTTTCTTGTCCTTCTCCTCCTTCACCTCCTCTTCCACCTCGCAGCAATTTACAATGTTTCTAGCTTAAAATTTATCCTTTAAACATAACAAGATTGACTATTATTTTCCTCCTCCTCCTCCTCCTCCTTTGAGCAGCAATTCACAACTTGTCTAGCTTGGATATTTTTCTTTAAACATAATAAGATTGACTGACTGTTTTCTCCTCCTTCTCCTCCTCCTCCTTCTCCTCCTCCTCGCAGCAATCAACAATTTTTATCTTTGGATTTGATTCTTTAAACATAATAAGATTGACTGTTTGTTTTCTCCTCCTCCTCCTCCTCCTTCTTCTTGTGGCAATTCATTTGGGGAGCGCTCCCGTGTGAGGCCCCTAGGAAATGGGCCTCACCATCAGGTGAGCTTGAGCCTGGACACATATCCCCAGTTGGGGGAGGTCGAGCTGAGGGAAAGCAGAAACCGAGAGAGGGACTATGCTATGCAAAACAATTTACAGACCTTACTTTAAGGATATGAGGACGTTGGAGACTTTGTGTCCACTTTCAGTTCCTTATGGTTTATTGCTTCATGGTGTTCATTTTTCGATCCTTGCTACATAAGTTGTAAAATAAGAACTTAAGTATTTACTAGGGGTAACTTACTTACCTTGTGACTTAAGTATTTACAATTTTTAGTATTTACTGGGCATAACTTACTTACCTTGTGACTTAAGTATTTACAATTGTTAAGTATTTACAACTGGGCATAACTTACTTACCTTGTGACTTAAGTATTTACAATTATTAAATATTTACAACTGGGCATAACTTACTTACCTTGTGACTTAAGTATTCCATTATACTTCTCTGACGTAAGGAGACTTGCGATTTTATGGTAAAACTTTGTGTTCCACATTATCTCATGGAAATACCTTTGGTGTTTTATATAAGCAACTCTACTTGTAACATCTACAACCAGACCATGAGCGCAATAAAGTTTTTGGCGCAGCATAGCTTCTCAACCCGCCAGACTTCATCTCTATGTCATCTTTTATCTTCCACGCAACCCCTTATCCAGGTTGGGACCCTCCTGCTGGTCAAGAGCCCTGGCAGACATGCTGCTCTTCTCAAATTCACAATTTGTCTGGTTGAATTTTATTCTTTAAATATAATAAGATTGACTGATTATATCCTCCTCCTCCTCGAAGCAATTAACAATTTTTCTAGCTTGGAATTTGTTATTAAAACATAATAATATTGACTGATTGTTTCCTCATCCTCTTCATCCTCCACCTCCTACATCACTTCACAGCAATTTATAATTTTTCTGGTTGGATTTTACTCTTTAAACATAATAAGATTGACTGATTGTTTCCTCCTCCTCCTCTTTGCAGCAATTCACAATCTTTCTGGCTGTTTTTATTCTTTAAATATAAAATGATTGACTGATTATATCCTCCTCCTCCACCTCCTCCTCCTCCTCTTCCTCCTCCTCCTCCTCCTCCTCCTCCTCCTCCTCTTCCTCCTCCTTCTCAAAGCAATTCACAATTTTCCTGGCTGGTTTTTATTCTTTAGATGTAAAAACATTTACTGACTACATCCTCCTGCTTCTCCTCCTCCTCCTCCTCCTCCTCCTCCTCCACCTGGTAGCAATTCACAATTTTTCCAGCTTGGATATTTTTCTTTAAACATAATAAGATTGACTAGTTGTTTCCTTCTTCTCCTATTCCTCCTCGTAGCAATTTACAATTTTTCTGGTTGGATTTTTGTCTTTAAATATAATAAGATTGACAGAGTATATTTTCCTCTTCCTTCTTGTTTTCCTCTGGAAAGCAATTCACAATTTGTCCAGCTTGGGTTTTTTTCTTTAAACATAATGATATTGACTGATTGTTTCCTAGTCCTCCTCTTTTTTACAGCAATTCAAAATTTCTCTAGCTTGGAATTTATTATTTAATCATAATAAGATTGGCTGATTGCTTCCTCCTCCTCCTCCTCCTCCTCTTTGAAGCAATTTACAATTTCCTGGCTGATTTTTATTCTTTAAACATAAAAACAATTTACTGACGACATCCTCCTCCTCCTCTTCCTCCTCCTCCTCCTCCTCCAGGTAGCAATTCACAATTTGTCCAGCATGAATTTTTTTCTTTAAACATAAGGAGATTGACTGACTGTTTTCTCCTCCTCCTTCTTGCAGAAATTCAAAATTTTTCTAGCTTGGCATTTATTACTCAATAATCATAAGATTGATTGCATTTTTCCTCCTCCTCCTCCTCCTCCACCTCCTCCCAGCAGCAATTCACAATTTTTCTGGTTAGATTTTATACTTTGAATATAATAAGATTGACTGATTATATCTTGCTCCTCCTCCTCCTCCTCCTCCTTCTCCTCCTCCTGTCAGGAATTCACAATTTGTCAAGTTTGGAATTTATTTTTTAAACATAGTAGGATTCACTGATTGTTTCCTTTTCCTCCTCCTCCTCCTCCTACTGCTCCTCCTCCTCCTCCTTCTCTTCCTTTTTTTCCTTGCAGCAATTCATTTGGGGAGCACTCCCGTGTGAGGCTTCCAGAAAATGGGCCTCACCATACAATGAGCTTGAGCCCAGACACATATCTTCGGTTGGGGGATGGCAAGCTGAGGGAAAGCAGCAACCGAGAGAGGGACTATGCTATGAAAAACAATTTACAGACCTTACTTTAGAGATATGAGGATGTTGGAGACTTTGTGTCCACTTTCAGTTCCTTATGGTTTATTGCTTCATGGTGTTCATTTTTCGATCCTTACTACAATAGTTGTAAAATAAGAACTTAAGCATTTACTAAGGGTAACTTACTTACCTTGTGACTTAAGTATTTACAGTTTTTAAGTATTTGCAACTGGTCATAACATACTTACCTTGTGACTTAAGTATTTACAACTGGGTGTAACTTACTTACCTTGTGACTTAAGTATTCCATTATACTTCTCTGATGTGAGGAGACTTGCGATTTTCTGGTAGAACTTTGTGTTCCCCGTTATCTCATGGAAATATCTTTTGTGTTTTACATAAGCAACTCTACTTGTAACATCTATAAGCAGACCGTGAGTGCAATAAAGTTGTTGGAGAAGCATAGCTTCTCAACTCGCCAGACTTCATCTCTATGTCATCTTTTATCTTCCATGCAACCCCTTATTCAGGTTGGGACCCTCCTGCTGGTCAAGAGCCCTGGCAGACCTGCTGCTCTACTCAAATTCACAATTTTTCTGGTTGAATATTATTCTTTAAACATAATAAGATTGACTGATTGTTTCCTCCTCCTCCTCCTCCTCCTCTTCCTCTTCCTCCTCCTCCTCCTCCTCCTTCTCCTTCTGGTAACAATTCACAATTTGTCCAGCTTTAATTTTTTTCTTTAAACATAAAGAGATTCACTGATTGTTTTCTCCTCCTCCTTCTTGAAGCAATTTAAAATTTTTCTAGCTTGGCATTTATTATTCAGTCATCATAAGATTGACTGATTGTTTCCTCCTTTTCCTCCTCCTCCTCCTTACAGCAATTAACAATTTTTCTACCTTGGATTGAATTCTCTAAACATAATAAGATTGACTATTTGTTTCCTCTTTCTCCTCCTATGTCTCCTCGCAATTATTCACAATTTTTGCAATTGGATTTTAGTCTTAAAATATAATAAGATTGACAGAGTATATTCTCCTCTTCCTCCTTCTCTTCCTCTGGATAGCAATTCACAATCTGTCCAGCTTAAGTTTTTTTTAAAATAACATAATGAGATTGACTGATTGCTTCCTCCTCCTCCTCCTCCTCCTCCTCCTCCTCCTTCTCCTTCTCTGCCTTTATGTAGAAATTCACGATTTGTCCAGCTTGGATTTCTTTTTTTAAACATAATGAGATTGACTGATTGTTATCGCCTCCTTCTTCTCACAGCAATCAACAATTTTTTCCGTTTGGATTTGATTCTTTAAACAAAATAAGATTGACTGATTGTTTCCTCCCCCTCCTCCTCCTCTTCCTCCTCCTCCTCTTCTTCCTCCTCCTCCTCCTACTCCTCTGCCTCGCAGCAATTAACAATTTTTCTGGCTGGTTTATATTGTTTAAATATGGTATGATTGACTGATTATATCCGCCGCCTCCTCCTCCTCTTCCTCCTCCTCCTCCTCTAGAAAATTCACAATTTTCCTGGGTGGTTTTATATTTCAAATGTAAAACAATTTACTGATTACATTCTCCTCCTCCTCCTCCTCCTCTTCCTCCTCCTCCTCCTCCTCCTTCTCCTTCTGGTAGCAGTTTACACTTTTTACAGCTTTAATTTTTTTCTTTAAACATAAAGAGATTCACTGATTGTTTTCTCCTCATTTTCCTTGCAGCAAATTAAAATTTTTCTACCTCGGCATTTATTATTCAATCATCATAAGATTGACTGTTTCCTTCTCCTCCTCCTCTTCCTCCTCCTCTTCCTCCTCCTCCTCAAAGCAATTAACAATTTTTCTACCTTGGATTGAATTCTCTAAACATATTAAGATTGACTATTTTTTCCTCTTTCTCCTCCTATTTCTCCTCGCAGCAATTCACAATTTTTCTAGTTGGATTTTAATCTTTAAATATAATAAGATTGACAGAGTATATCCTCCTCTTCCTCCTTTTCTTCCTCTGGATAGCAATTCACAATTTGTCCAGCTTATGTTTTTTTTAAACATAATGAGATTGACTGATTGTTTCCTCCTCCTCCTCCTCCTCCTCCTCCTCCCTCTTCTTGCAGCAATTCATTTGTGGAGCACTCCAGTGGGAGGCCCCTAGGAAATGGGCCTCACAATACCGTGAGCTTGAGCCTGGACTCATATCCCCGGTTGGGGGATGTCGAGCTGAGGGTAAGCAGCAACCGAGAGTGGAACTATGCTAGGAAAAACAATTTGCAGACCCTACTTTATAAATATGAGGACGTGGAAGACATTGTGTCCACTTTCGGTTCCTTATGGTGTATTGCTTGATGGTGTTCATTTTTGGATCCTTGCTGCAATAGTTGTAAAATAAGAACTTAAGTATTTACTAAGGGTAACTTACTTACCTTGTGACTTAACTATTTACAATTGTTAGTATTTACTGGGTGTAACTTACTTACCTTGTGACTTAACTTAAGTATTTACAATTTTTAAGTATTTACAACTGGGCATAACATACTTACCTTGTGACTTAAGTACTTACAACTGTGTGTAACTTACTTACCTTGTGACTTAAGTATTTCATTATACTTCTCTGATGTAAGGAGACACGATTTTCTGCAAAACTTTGTGTTCCCCATTATCTCATGGAAATATCTTTTGTGTTTTACATAAGCAACTCTACTTGTAACATCTATAACCAGACCGTGAGCACAATAAAGTTGTTGGTGAAGCATAGCTTCTCAACTCGCCAGACTTCATCTCTATGTCATCTTTTATCTTCCACGCAACCCGTTATTCAGGTTGGGACCCTCCTGCTGGTCAAGAGCCCTGGCAGACCTGCTGCTCTTCTCAAATTCACAATTTTTCTGGTTGAATATTATTCTTTAAACATAATAAGATTGACTGTTTCCTCTTTCTCCTCCTCCTCCTCCTCCTCCTCCTCCTCCTCCACCTCTGCCTCCTCTTTTCCCTCCTTTTCCTGGTAGCAATTCACAATTTGTCGGGCTTCGATTTTTTTCTTTAAACATAATGTGATTGACTGATTGTTTTCTCCTACTCCTTCTTGCAGCAATTCAAAATATTCTAGCTTGTCATTTATTATTTAATCATCATAAGATTGACTGATTGTTTCCTCCTCCTCCTCCTCCTCCTCCTCCTCCTTTGCCTCATAGCAATTCATAATTTTTCTGGCTGGTTTATATTCTTTAAATATAATATGATTGACTGATTATATCCTCCTCCTCCTCCCCCTCCTCCTCCTCCTCCTTGTCCTCTTCCTTCTCCTCCTTGAAGAAATTCACAATTTTCCTGGCGGGTTTTATTTCTTTTTTTTTCTTTTTTTTTTGTCAGGCAATTCTCCTGCCTCAGCCTCCTGAGTAGCTGGGATTACAGGCACGCACCACCATGCCCAGCTAATTTTTTGTATCTTTAGTAGAGACGGGGTTTCACCATTTTTACCAGAATGGTCTCGATCTCTTGACCTCGTGATCCACCCGTCTTGGCCTCCCAAAGTGCTGGGATTACATTATTTCTTAAATGTAAAAAGTTTTACTGATTACATCCTCCTTCTTCTCCTTTTTCTCTTCCTCCTCCTCTTTTTTCTCCTTCTGGTAACAATTCACGATTTTTCCAGCTTTGATTTTTTTCTTTAAACATGAAGAGATTCACTGATTGTTTTCTCCTCCTCCTTCTTGCAGCAATTTAAAATTTTTCTAACTTGGCATTTATTATTCAAACATCATATGATTTACTGTTTCCTCCTCCTCCTCCTCTTCCTCCTTCTTCTCCTCCTCCACCTCCGCCTCCTCCTTTTCCTCCTTCTCCTGGTAGCAATTCACAATTTGTCGGGCTTGGAATTTTTTCTTTAAACATAATGAGATTGACTGATTGTCTTCTCCTCCTCCTTCTAGCAGCAATTCAAAATATTCTAGCTTGGCATTTATTATTTAATCATCATAAGATTGTGTGATTGTTTCCTCCTCCTCCTCCTCCTCCTCCTCCTCCTCCTCCTTTTGCAGCAATTCACAATTTTTCCGGTTGGATTTTACTCTTTAAACATAATAAGATTGACGGATTGTTTTCTTCTCCTCCTCCTTCTCCTCCTCCTTTGCCTCACAGCAATTCACAATTTTTCTGGCTGGTGTATATTCTTTAAATATAATATGATTGACTGATTATATCCTTCTCCTCCTCCTCCTCCTCCACCTCCTTCTCCTCCTCCTCCTCCTCGAAGCAATTCACAATTTTCCTGGGTGGATTTTTTTTTTAATGTAAAAGGATTAACTGATTACATCCTCCTTCTCCTCCTCCTTCTCCTTCTGGTAACAATTCACAATTTGTCCAGCTTTAATTTTTTTCTTTAAACATAAAGAGATTCACTGATTGTTTTCTCCTCCTCCTTCTTGCAGCAATTTAAAATTTTTCTAGCTGGGCATTTATTATTCAGTCATCATAAGATTGACTGATTGTTTCCTCCTCCTCCTCCTCCTCCTCCTCCTCCTCCTCCTCCTCCTCCTCCTCCTTACAGCAACTAACAATTTTTCTACCTTGGATTGAATTCTCTAAACATAATAAGATTGACTTTTTGTTTCCTCTTCCTCCTTCTCCTCCTCCTCCTTCTTAGAGTAATTAACAATTTTTCTACTTTGGGTTGAATTTTCTAAACATAATAAGATTGACTGTTTCCTCTTTCTCCTCCTATTTCTCCTCGCAGCAATTCACAATTTTTGCAGTTAGATTTTAGTCTTAAAATATAATAAGATTGACAGAGTTTATCCTCCTCTTCCTCCTTCTCTTCCTCTGGATAGCAATTCACAATATGTAAAGCTTAAGTTTTTAAAAAAAAACATAATGAGATTGACTGATTATTGCCTCCTCCTCCTCCTCTTCGCAGCAATTTTTTCTAGTTTGTAATTTATTATTTAATCATAATAAAATTGAATGATTGCTTCCTCCTCCTCCTCCTTTTCCTCCTCCTACTTCTCCTCCTTTATGTAGAAATTCACAATTTGTTCAGCTTGGATATTTTTTCTTTAAACATAATCAGATTGATTGATTGTTTACGCCTGCTTTTTCTCACAGCAATCAACAATTTTTCTCGTTTGGATTTGATTCTTTAAACATCATAAGATTGACTGTTTCCTCCTCCATCTCCTCCTCCTCCTCCTCCTCCTCCTCCTCCACCACCACCACCACCACCTCCTCTTCCTCCTTCTTCTTCTTGCAGCAATTCATTTGTGGAGCGCTCCACTGTGAGGCCCCTAGGAAATGGGCCTCACAATACCGTGAGCTTGAGCCTGGACACATATCCCCGGTTGGGGGATGTCAAGCTGAGGGAAAGCAGCAACCAAGAGTGGAACTATGCTATGAAAAACAATTTACAGACCCCACTTTATAGATATGAAGACGTGGAAGACATTGTGTCCACTTTTGGTTCCTTATGGTTTATTGCTTGATGGTGTTCATTTTTGGATCCTTGCTGTGATCGTTGTAAAATAAGAACTTAAGTATTTACTAAGGGTAACTTACTTACTCTGTGCCTTAACTTAAGTATTTACAATTTTTAAGTATTTTCAACTGGGCATAACATACTTACCTTGTGACTTAAGTATTTACAACTGGGCGTAACTTACTTACCTTGTGACTTAAGTATTCCATTATACTTCTCTGATGTAAGGAGACGCGATTTTCTGGTAAAACTTTGTGTTCCCCGTTATCTCATGGAAATATCTTTTGTGTTTTACATAAGCAACTCTACTTGTAACATCTATAACCAGACCATGAGTGCAATAAAGTTGTTGGTGAAGCATAGCTTCTCAACTCACCAGACATCATTTCTATGTCATCTTTTATCTTCCACGCAACCCCTCATTCAGATTGGGACCCTCCTGCTGGTCAAGAGCCCTGGCAGACCTGCTGCTCTTCTCAAATTCACAATTTTTCTGGTTGAATATTATTCTTTAAACATAATAAGATTGACTGATTATTTTCTCCTTTTCCTCTTCCTCCACCTCCACCTCCTCCTTTTTCTAGTAGCAATTCACAATTTGTCAGGCTTCGATTTTTTTCTTTAAACATAATGTGATTGACTGATTGTTTTTTCCTCCTCCTTTTTGCAGCAATTCAAAATATTCTAGCTTGGCATTTATTATTTAATCATCATAAGTTTGACTGATTGTTTCCTCCTCCTCCTCCTCCTCCTCCTCCTCCTTCTCCTCCTCCTCCTTGCAGCAATTCACAATTTTTCTGGTTGGATTTTACTCTTGAAACATAATAAGATTGATGGATTGTTTCCTTCTCCTCCTTTTCCTCATCCTCCTCCTCCTCCTTCTCCTCCTTCTTTGCCTCGCATCAATTTACAATTTTTCTGGCTGGTTCATATCCTTTAAATATAATTGATTGACTGATTATATCCTCCTCCTCCTCCTCATCCACCTCCTCCTCCTTCTCCTCCTCGAAGCAATTCACAATTTTTCTGGGTGGTTTTATTTTTTTAATGTAAAAGGATTTACTGATTACATCCTCGTTCTCCTCCTTTTCCTCCTCCTTCTCCTCCTTCTCCTTCTGGTAACAATTCACAATTTGTTCAGCTTTAATTTTTTTCTTAAAACATAAAGAGATTCACTGATTGTTTTCTCCTTCTCCTTCTTGCAGCAATTTAAAATTTTTCTAGCTTGGCATTTATTATTCAGTCATTATAAGATTGACTGATTCTTTCCTCTTCCTCCTTCTCCTCCTCCTCCTCCTTCTTAGAGTAATTAACAATTTTTGTACTTTGGGTTGAATTTTCTAAACATAATAAGATTGACTATTTGTTTCCTCTTTCTTCTCCTATTTCTCCTCGCAGCAATTCACAATTTTTGCAGTTGGATGTTAGTCTTAAAATATAATAAGAATGACAGAGTATATTTTCCTCTTCATCCTTCTCTTCATCTGGATAGCAATTCACAATCTGTCCAGCTTGTTTTTTTTTTTAAACATAATGAGACTGTGACTTCCATGATGGTGTCGTAGAGGTGACTCCAGATTGCAGCTCTCAGTGAAGGCGCAGAGGGTGAGTCCTAGCCACATTCTCGGACAGATCTTTTTTGCCCACAGAATGTTGAAAGTCCCAGGTGTGGGAGAGACACAGGACGCTAGCACAGCCGGCTCACGTGGCCGCTTCAGCCAGTTCCACAGCGCAGCAGCACCGGGCATAAAACTCACTGGTCTGGGTGCCCTGTTAAACCGGCAAACTGAGATTTGAAAGGGCAGATTGGCATGTCCATCTGATTGAACAGGACTTGGACAATGAGCCAGACCAGGAGATTCCTGGGAATCGTGATCTGAGCCAGAGCAGTGGGCAGCGGCACGGGAGATTGCACAGATCCCAGTGCCCTATCAGCAGGCTACTGGGGTGGCAGTGAGAGAGCCAACCATTCAGCTTGGGGAGAGAAAGAGAGAGAGAGAGAGAGAGGACAGACTCTGAGGCAGGGAGCTGGATGATTGGGTGGCAGGCCCCACCATGACAGGGACAAGCAGGGCGGTGATTGGAGGCGCTTGGGGCTGAGAGTTTTGCTGCCGGCATCTAGGATGGTGCAGCCCAGTGTGGGAGAGGCATCCCCCACTACTGATGCAATCTCCCCTACTGAAGTACCGCCCAGGACTGATGCAGCCTGCTATTGCCAAGGCAACCTGCATTAACAGAGAGATGCTGCCAGCAGGGTGGAGCAAGCCACAGCAGGGCAGAGCAAGCCACAGCAGAATGGAGCCCTGCGGCAACAGGGCAGACCCATGCTAGCAGGGCGGAGCCCCAGCAGGAAAATAGTGAATAGACTGCCACCTAGCTGGGCAGGACAGTGCAACAGATACTCACAAAGAAAGCCCCAACTCCCTGAGAGAGAGCATCTAAGGGGGAAAAAAGGGGGGTGTTTTATGAGTTCTGTTGCAGCAGACATAAACACATCCTCCCAATTGAAAAATCAGCAACTGCTAAGATGACAGGTGGATAAATCCATAAAGATGGAAAGAAACCAGTGCAAAAAGGAGGAAAACACCTGAAACCAAAACACTTCACCTCCTACAAAGGACCAAAACTCCTCACCAGCAAGGGAACAAAGCTGGACGGAGAATGAGTGTGACGAAATGACAAAATCAGACTTCAGAAAGTGGATCATGAGAAATTTCAGAGAGCTAAAAGAACATGTTCTAAATCAGTGCAAAGAAACTAAGAACCTTGAAAAAAAGATTTGAAAAAAGATTCGAGGAAATGATAACAAGAATGGACAACTTAGAGAAGAAAATGAATGAATTGAAGGACCTGAAAGACACAACATGAGAACTTCGTGAAGCATGCACAAGTTTCAACAGCTAAATTGACCAAGCAGAAGAAAGAATATCAGAAGTCAAAGATCAACTCAATGCAATAAAACGAGAAACCAAGATCAAAGAAAAAAGAGCAAAAAGGAATGAACAAAATCTCCAAGAAATGTGGGACTATGTGAAGAGTCCCAACCTACATTTGATAGGTGTACCAGAATGTGATGAAGAGAATGAATCCAAGCTGGAAAACGCTCTTCAAGATATTATCCAGGAATGTTTCCCCAACCTAGCAAGACAGGTCAATACTCAACTCCAGGAAATACAGAGGACACCACAAAGATATTCTGCAAGAAGAGCAACCCCAAGGCATATAATTGTCAGATTCACAAGGGTTGAAATGAAGGAGAAAATACTAAGGGCAGCCAGAGAGAAAGGTCGGGTCACCCACAAAGGGAAGCCCATCAGACTCACAGCAGATCTCTCAGCAGAGACTCTACAAGCCAGAAGAGAGTGGGGGCCAATATTCAACATCCTTAAAGAAAAGAACTTTCAACCCAGAATTTCATATCCAGCCAAACTGAGCTTCATAAGTGAAGGAAAAATAAAATCCTTCATGAACAAGCACATACTCAGAGATTTTGTCACCACGAGACCTGCTTTACAAGAGCTCCTGAAAAAGGCACTACACATAGAAAGAAACAACCAGTACCAGCCATCCTAAAAGCATACCAAATGCTAAAGAGCATCAACAAAATGAAGAATCTACATAAACCAATGGGCAAAACAGCCAGCTAGCATCAAAATGGCAGTATCAAATTCACACATAACAATATTAACCCTAAATGTAAATGGGCTAAATGCACCAATAAAAAGACACAGACTGGCAAATTGGATAAAAAGCCAAAACCCGTCAGTGTGCTATATACAGGAAACCCACCTCACATGCAAGGATACACAAAGGCTCAAAATAAAGGGATGGAGGAAGATTTACCAAACAAATGGAGAGCAAAAAAAAGCAGGAGTTGCAATTCTCATCTCTGATAAAATAGACTTTAAAGCAAAAAAGATCAAAAGGGACAAAGAAGGTCATTACATAATGGTAAAAGGATCGATACAACAAGAAGAGCTAATGATTCTAAATATATATGGACCCAATGCAGGAGCACCCAGATATATAAGGTAAGAGCTTAATGACTTGCAAAGAGACTTAGACTCCCACACAATAATAGTGGGAGACTTTAACACTCCACTGCAAATATCAGACAGATCAACCAGACAGAAAATTAACAAGGATATCCAGGACTTGAACTCAGACCTGGAACAAGCAAACCTGATAGATATTTACAGAACTCTCCATGCCAAATCCACAGAATATACATTCTTCTCAGCACCACATCACACCTACTCCAAAATTGACCACATAATTGGAAGTAAATCACTCCTCAGCAAATGCAAAACAACTGAAATCATAACAAACAGTCTCTCAGACCATAGTGCAATCAAGTTGGAACTCAGAATTCAGAAAATACCTCAGAACCGCACAGCTTCATGGAAACTGAACAACTGGCTCTTGAATGTTGATTGGATAAACAATGAAATGAAGGCAGAAATAAAGAAGTTCTTCAAAACCAATGAGAACGAAGACACAATGTACCAGAATCTCTGGGACACATTTAAAGCAGTCTGTAGAGGAAAATATATAGCAATAAGTGCCCACATGAGAAGAGTGGAGAGATTCAAAATGGACATTCTATCATCAAAATTGAAAGAGCTAGAGAAGCAAGATCAAAAAAGCTCAAAACCTAGCTGAAGACAAGAAATAACTAAGATCAGAGAAGAATTGAAGGAGATAGAGACACGAAAAACCCTTCAAAAAATCAATAAATCCAAGAGCTGGTTTTTTGAAAAGATCAACAAAATAGACCACTAGCCAGACTGATAAGAAAGAAAAGAGCGAACAACTAAATAGATGCAATAAAAAATGATAAAGGGGAAATCACAGATTCCACAGAAATTTAAACCATCATCAGAGAATACTACAAATAACTCTATGCACATAAACTAGTAAACCAGGAAGAAATGGATAAATTTCTGGACGCCTGTGTCCTCCCAAGCCTAAACCAGGAGGAAGCCAAAACTATGAATAGACCAATAACAAGATCTGAAGTTGAGGCAGAAATTAAGAGCCTACCACACAAAAAAAGCCCAGGTCCAGATGGGTTCACAGCCGAATTCTATCAGACACACAAAGAGGATCTAGTACCATTCCTTCTGAAACTATTCCAAATAATTCAAAAAGAGGGAACCCTTCCCAAATCATTTTATGAGACCAACATCATCCTGATACCAAAACCCAGCAGAGACTCAACAAGAAAAGAAAACTTTAGGCCAATATCCATGATGAACATAGATGCAAAAATCTTCAATAAAATACTGGCAAACTGATTGCAACAGCACATTTAAAAACTTATCCATCATGATCAAGTAGGATTCATCCCAGGGATGCAAGGATGGCTCAACATACGCAAGTCTATAAATGTAATTCACCACATAAACAGAAGACAAAAACAAAAACCACATGATTACCTCAATTGATGCAGAGAAGGCATTTGACAAAATTTAACAGCCCTTTATGCTAAAAACCTTCAATAAACTCGGTATTGATGGAACATATCTCAAAGTAATAAAAGCTATTTACGACAAACCAACAGCCAATATCATACTTAATGGGCAAAAACTGGAAGCATTCCCTTTGAAATCTGGCACTAGACAAGGATGCCCTCTCTCACCACTGCTATTCAACATAGTACTGGAAGTTCTAGCTAGAGCAATCAGGCAAGAAAAAGAAATAAAGTGTATTCAAATAGGAAAGGTGGAAGCCAAATTGTCCCTATTTGCAGACGACATGATAGTATACCTAGAAGACCCCATCACCTCAGCCCAAAAGCTCCTGAAACTGATAAGCAACTTCAGTAAAGTCTCAGGATATAAAATCAATGTGCAAAAATCACAAGCAATCCTATACACCAATAACAGACTAAAAGAGAACCAAATCAAGAATGAACTGCCATTCACAATTGCTACAAAGAAAATAAAATACCTAGGAATACAACTCACAAGGAACGTAAGGGACCTCTTCAAGGAAAACTACAAACCACTGCTCAACGAAATAAGAGAGGACAGAAACAGATGTAGAAACATTCCACATTTGTGGTTAGGAAGAATCAATATCGTGAAAATGGCTATACTGCCCAAAGTAATTTACACAATCAATGCTATCCACATCAAACTACCATTGAATTTCTTCACAGAACTGGAAAAAACCACCATGAATTTCATATGGAACCAAAAGAGAGCCCGCATAACCAAGTCAATTCTAAGCAAAAAGAACACAGTGGGAGGCATCACACTATGAGACTTCAAACTATACTACAAGGCTACAGTAATCAAAACAGCATGGTACTGGTACCAAAACAGAGATATAGACCAATGGAACAGAACAGAGGCATCGGAGGCAACACAGCATACCTACAACCATATAACCTTTGATAAACCAGACAAAAACAACAATGGGGAAAGGATTTCCTGTTTAATAAATGATGTTGTGAAAACTGGCTATGCATGTGCAGAAAGCAGAAACTGGACCCCTTCCTGACACCTTACACTAAAATTAACTCCAGATGGATTAAAGACTTAAACATAAGACCTGACACCATAAAAACCCTAAAAGAAAATCTAGGCAAAACCATTCAGGACATAGGAGTAGGCAAAGAGTTCATGAACAAAACACAAAAAGCATTGGCAACAAAAGCCAAAATAGACAAATGGGACCTAATCAAACTTCACCGCTTCTGCACAGCAAAAGAAACAGTCACTAGAGTGAATTGGCAACCATCAGAATGGGAAAAAATCTTTGCAGTTTATGTATCTGACAAAGGGCTGATATTCAGAATTTATAAAGAACTCAAACAGATTTACAGGAAAAAACAAACAAGCCCATTCAAAAATGGGCAAAGGATATGAACAGATGCTTTACAAAAGAAGACATCCATGAGGCCAACAAACACATGAAAAAATGATCATCATCATTGATCATTAGAGAGATACACATCAAAACCACATTGAGATACCATCTCATGCCAGTTAGAATGGAAATCATTAAAAAATCTGGAGGCAGCAGATGCTGGAGAGGATGTGGAGAAATAGGAACACTCTTACACTGTTGGTGGGAGTGTAAATTATCTCAATCATTGTGGAAGACAGTGTGGCAATTCCTCAATGACCTAGAAATAGAAATTCCATTTGACCCAGCAATCCCATTACTGGGTAGATATCCAAAGGACTATAAATCGTTCTACTATAAGGACACATGCACACAAATGTTCATTGCAGCACTGTTTACAATAGCAAAGACCTGGAACCAACCCAAATGCCCATCGATGATAGACTGGACTGGGAAAATGTGGCACATATACACCATGGAATATTATGCAGCAATCAAAAATGATGAGTTTGTGTCCTTTGTAAGGACATGGATGAATCTGGAGAACATCATTCTCAGCAAACTGACACAAGAACAGAAAAACAAATACCACATATTCTCACTCATAGGCGGGTGAGAACACATGGACACAGTGAGGGGGTATACTACACACTGGGGTCTATTGGGGGGAAGGGAAAAGGGACAGAGGGAGGGGCTGGAAAGGGATAGCCTGGGGATAAATGCCAAGTGTGAGTGAAGGGGAGGAAGGCAGCAAAGCACACTGACATGTGTGTACCTATGCAACTACCTTGCACACTCTGCACATATACCCCAAAACGTATAATGCAATAAAAATTTAAAAAATAATAAATAAAAAAAGTAGATTCCTAAAAAAGAAAAAAAAACATAATGAGATTGACTGATTGTTTCCTCCTCCTCCTCCTCCTTCTCCTCCTCCTCCTCCTTTATGTAGAAATTCACGATTTGTCCAGCTTGGATTTCTTTTTTTAAACATAATGAGATTGATTGATTGTTATCGCCTCCTTCTTCTCACAGCAATCAATAGTTTTTCTCGTTTGGATTTGATTCTTTAAACATAGTAATATTGACTAATTGTTTCCTCCTCCTCCTCCTCCTCCTCTGCCTCCTTTTCCTCCTCCTCCTCCTCCTCTTTCTCCTCCTTCTCCTCCTTCACCTCCTCTTCCTACTTTTCCTCCTTCTTCTCCTTGCAGCAATTCATTTGCAGAGCGCTCCCGTGTGAGGCCCCTAGGAAATGGGCCTCACCATACTGTGAGCTTGAGCCCGGACATATTATCCCCGGTTTGGGGATGTCAAGCTGAGAAAAAGCAGCAACCAAGAGTGAGACTATGCTATGTAAAATAATTTGTAGACCCTACTTTATGGATATGAGGATGTCGGAGACACTGTGTCCACTTTCGGTTCCTTATGCTTTATTGCTTGATGGTGTTCATTTTTGGATTCTTGCTACAATAGTTGTAAAATAAGAACTTAAGTATTTACTAAGAGTTACTTACTTACCTTGTGACTTAAGTATTTACAATTGTTAGTATTTACTGGGTGTAACTTACCTTGTGACTTAAGTATTTACAATTGTTAGTATTTACTGGGTGTAACTTACTTAAATTGTGACTTAAGTATTTACAGTTTTTAAGTATTTACAACTGGGCGTAACATACTTACCTTGTGACTTAAGTATTTACAACTGGGCGTAACTTACTTACCTTGTAACTTAAGTATTCCATTATACTTCTCTGACGTTAGAAGACTTGCGATTTTCTGGTAAAACTTTGTGTTCCATGTTACCTCCTGGAAATATCTTTTCTGTTTTACATAAGCAACTCTACTTGTAACATCTATAAGCAGACCGTGAGTGCAATAAAGTTGTTGAAGAAGCATAGCTTCTCAACTCGCCAGACTTCATCTCTATGTCATCTTTTATCTTCCATGCAACCCCTTATTCAGGTTGGGACCCTCCTGCTGGTCAAGAGCCCTGGCAGACCTGCTGCTCTTCGCAAATTCACAATTTTTCTGGTTGAATATAATTCTTTAAACATAATAAGATTGACTAATTGTTTCCTCTTTCTCCTCCTCCTCCTCCTCATCCTCCTCCTCCGCCTCCTCCACCTCCACCTCTTCCTCCTCCTTCTCCTCCTTTTTCTCATAGCAATTCACAATTTGTCCGGCTTGGATTTTTTTCTTCAAACATAATTAGATTGACTGATTGTTTTCTCCTCCTCCTTCTTGCAGCAATTCAAAATATTCTAGCTTGGAATTTATTATTTAATCATCATAAGATTGACTGATTATTTCCTCCTCTTCCTCCTCCTCCTTCTCCTCCTCCTCCTTCATGCAGGAATTCACTATTTTTTCAGTTGGATTTTACTCTTTAAACATAAGAAGATTGACAGATTGTTTCTCCTCCTCCTCCTCCTCCTCTTCCTCCTCCTCCTCCTTTGCCTCGCAGCAATTCACAATATTTCTGGCTGGTTTATATTCTTTAAATATAATATGGTTGACTGATTATATCCTCCTCCTCCTCCTCCTCCTCCTCCTCCACGTCCTCCTCCTCCTCCTCCTTTTATTCCTCGAAGCAATTTGCAATTTTCCTGGGTGGTTTTATTTTTTAAATGTAAAATGATTTACTGATTACATCCTCGTTTTCCTCCTCCTCCTCCTCCTCCTTCTCCTTCTGGTAACAATTCAAAATTTGTCCAGCTTTAATTTTTTTCTTTAAGCATAAAGATATTCACTGATTATTTTCTGCTCCTCTTTCTTGCAGCAAGTTAAAAGTTTTCTATCTTGGCATTTATTATTCAGTCATCATAAGATTAACTGATTGTTTCCTCCTCCTCCTCCTCCTCTTCCTCCTCCTCCTCCTCCTTTATGTAGAAATTCACAATTTGTCCAGCTTAGATTTCTTTTTCTAAACATAATGTGATTGACTGATTGTTATGGCCTTCTTCTTCTCACAGCAATCAACAATTTTTCTCGTTTGGATTTGATTATTTAAACATAATAAGATTGACTGATTGTTTCCTCCTCCTCCTCCTCCTTTTTCTCCTCCTCCACCTCCTCCTCCTCCTTTTCCTCCTTCTCCTTGCAGCAATTCGTTGGTAGAGCGCTCCAGTGTGAGGCCCCTAGGAAATGGGCCTCACCATACTGTGAGCTTGAGCCCGGACATATTATCCCCGGTTTGGGGATGTCGAGCTGAGAAAAAGCAGCAACCAAGAGTGGGACTATGCTATGCAAAACAATTTGTAGAACCTACTTTATGGATATGAGGACGTCGGAGACACTGTGTCCACTTTTGGTTCCTTATGCTTTATTGCTTGATGTTGTTCATTTTTGGATCCTTGCTACAATAGTTGTAAAATAAGAACTTAAGTATTTACTATGAGTAACTTACTTACCTTGTGACTTAAGTATTTATAATTGTTAGTATTTACTGGGTGTAACTTACTTACCTTGTGACTTAAGTATTTACAATTTTTAAGTATTTACAACTGGGCATAACATACTTACCTTGTGACTTACGTATTTACAACTGAGCGTAACTTACTTACCTTGTGACTTAAGTATTCCATTATACTTCTCTGACGTGAGGAGACTTGCGATTTTCTGGTAATACTTTGTGTTCCCCGTAATCTCATGGAAGTATCTTTTGTGTTTTACATAAGCAACTCTACTTGTAACATCTATAAGCAGACCATGAGCGCAATAAAGTTGTTGGAGAAGCATAGCTTCCCAACTCACCAGACTTCATCTCTATGTCATCTTTTATCTTCCACACAACCCCTTATTCAGGTTGGGACCTTCCGGTGGTCAAGAGCCCTGGCAGACCTGCTGCTCTTCTCAAATTCACAATTTTTCTGGTTGAATATTATTCTTTAAACATAAGGTTGACTGACTGTTTTCTCTTTTTCCTCCTCCTCCTCCTCCTGCTCCTTCTCCTCCGCCTCTGCCTCCTACTTCTCCTCCTTTTCCTGGTAGCATTTCACAGTTTGTCTGGCTTTGATTTGTTTCTTTAAACGTAATGATAATGACTGATTGTTTTCTCCTCCTTCTTGCAGCAATTCAAAATATTCTAGCTTGGCATTTATTATTTAATCATCATAAAATTGACTGACTGTTTCCTCCTCCTCCTCCTCCTCCTCCTCCTTTTTCTTCTCGCAGCAATTCACAATTTTTCCAGTTGGATTTTACTCTTTAAACATAATAAGATTGACGGATTGTTTCCTTCTCCTCCTCCTCCTTCTTCTACTCCTTCTCCTCCTTCTCCTCCTTTGCCTCGCAGCAATTTACAATTTTTCTGGCTGATTTATAAATATAATATGATTGCCTGATTATATTTTCCTCCTTCTCCTTTTTCTCCTCCTCCACCTCAACCTCCTTTTCCTCCTCCTCCTCCTCCTCCTTTTCCTCCTCAAAGCAATTCACAATTTTCCTGGGTGCTTTTATTTTTTAAATGTAAAACAATTTACTGATTACATCCTCCTTCTCCTCCTCCTCCTTCTTCTCCTCCTACTTCTCCTTCTGGTAACAATTCACAATTTGTCCAGCTTTAATTTTTTTCTTTAAGCATAAAGAGGTTCAATAATTATTCTCTCCTCCTCCTTTTTGCAGCAAGTTAAAATTTCTCTAGCTTGGCATTTATTATTCAGTCATCATAAGATTGACTGATTGTTTTCTCCTCCTCTTTCTCCTCCTCCTTCTCCTCCTCCTCCTCCTCATCCTCCCTTAACAATTTTTCTACCTTGGATTGAATTCTCTAAACATAATAAGATTGACTATTTCTTTCCTCTTTCTCCTCCTATTTCTCCTCGCAGCAATTCACAATTTTTGCAGTTGGATTTTAGTCTTAAAATATAATAAGATTGACAGAGTATATCCTTCTCTTCCTCCTTCTGTTCCTCTGTATAGCAATTCACCATCTGTCCAACTTAGAATTTTTTAAAAAACATAATAAGATTGACTGATTGTTTTTTCCTCCTCCTACTACTACTCCTCCTTTATGTAGAAATTCACGATTTGCCTAGCTTGGATTTTTTTTTTAACATAATGTGATTGATTGTTATCGCCTCCTTCTTCTCACAGCAATCAACAATTTTTCTCGTTTGGATTTGATTCTTTAAACATAATAAGATTGCCTGATTGTTTCCTCCTCCTCCTTCTCCACCTCCTCCTCCTCCTCCTCCTCCTCCTTCTCCTCCTTCTTCTCCTCCTCCACCTCTTCTTCCTCCTTTTCCTCCTTCTTCTCCTTGCAGCAATTCATTTGTAGAGCGCTCCCATGTGAGAACCCTAGGAAATGGGCCTCACCATACTTTGAGTTTGAGCCTGGACATATTATCCCCGGTGTGGGGATGTCGAGCTGAGAAAAAGCAGCAACCAAGAGTGGGACTATGCTATGCAAAACAATTTGTAGACCTTACTTTATGGATTTGAGGACGTCAGAGACACTGTGTCCACTTTCGGTTCCTTATGGTTTATTGCTTGATGGTGTTTATTTTTGGATTCTTGCAACAATAGTTGTGAAATAAGAACTTAAGTATTTACTAAGAGTAACTTACTTACCTTGTGACTTAAGTATTTATAATTGTTAGTATTTACTGGGTGTAACTTACTTACCTTGTGACTTAAGTATTTACAATTTTTAAGTATTTACAACTGGGCATAAAATACTTACCTTGTGACTTAAGTATTTACAACTGGGCGTAACTTACTTACCTTGTGACTTAAGTATTCCATTATACTTCTCTGATGTAAGGAGACTTGCGATTTTCTGGTAAAACTTTGTGTTCCCCGTTATCTCAAGGAAATATCTTTTGTGTTTTACATAAGCAACTCTACTTGTAACATCTATAATCAGACCGTGAGCGCAATAAAGTTGTTGGAGAAGCATAGCTTCTCAACTCGCCAGACTTCATCTCTATGTCATCTTTTATCTTCCACGCAACCCCTTATTCAGGTTGGGACCCTCCTGCTGGTCAAGAGCCCTGGCAGATCAGCTGCTCTTCTCAAATTCACAAGTTTTCTGGTTGAATATTATTCTTTAAACATAATAAGATTGACTAATTGTTTCCTCTTTCTCTTCCTCCTCCTCCTCCTTCTTCTTCACCTCCACCTCCCCCTTCTCCTTCTCCTCCTTTTACTCATAGCAATTCACAATTTGTCCGGCTTGGATTTTTTTCTTTAAACATAATGAGATTGACTGATTGTTTTCTCTTCCTTCCTTTTGAAGCAATTCAAAATATTCTAGCTTGGAATTTATTATTTAATCATCATAAGATTGACTGATTGTTTCCTCCACTTTCTCCTCCTTCTTCTCCTCCTCCTCTTCTCACAGCAATTCACAATATTTCTGGTTGAATTATACTCTTTAAACATAATAAGATTGACGGATGGTTTCCTTCTTCTCCTTTTCCTCCTCCTTTTCCTCCTCCTCCTCCTCTTCCTCCTCTTTTGCCTCGCAGCAATTCACAAATTTTTTGGCTTGTTTATATTCTTTAAATATAATATCTTTGACTGATTATATCCTTCTCCTCCTCTTCCTCCTCCTCCTGCTCCTCCTCCACCACCTCCTCCTCCTTCTCCTCCTCCTTTTCCTCCACAAAGCAATTCACAATTTTCCTGGATGGTTTTATTTTTTTAATGTAAAACGATTTACTGATTACATCCTCCTTCTCCTCTTCCTCCTCCTCCTCCTCCTCCTCCTCCTGCTTATCCTTTTGGTAACAATTCACAATTTGTCCAGCTTTAATTTTTTTCTTTATACATAAAGAGATTCACTGACTGTTTTCTCCTCCTCCTTTTTGCAGCAAGTTAAAATTTTTCTAGCTTGGCATTTATTATTCAGTCATCATAAGATTGACTGATTGTTTTCTCCTCCTCCTCCTCCTTCTCCTCTGTCTCCTCCTTACAGAAATTAACCATTTTTCTACCTTGCATTGAATTCTCTAAACATAATAAGATTGACTATGTTTTTCCTCTTTCTCCTCCTATTTCTCCTCGCAGCAATTCACAATTTTTGCAGTTTGATTTTAGTCTTAAACTATAACAAGATTGACAGAGTATATCTTCCTCTTCCTCCTTCTGTTCCTCTGCATAGAAATTCACAATCTGTCCGGCTTAGGTTTTTTAAAAAAATATAATGAGATTGACTGATTGTTTCCTCCTCCTCCTCCTCCTCCTCCTCCTCCTCCTCCTCCTCCTCCTCCTCCTCCTACTTTATGAAGAAATTCACGATGTTTCCAGCTTGGTTTTTTTTTTAAAAAAAAAATAATGTGATTGACTGATTCTTATTGCCTCCTTCTTCTCACAGCAATCAACAATTATTCTCATTTGGATTTGATTCTTTAAACATAATAAGATTGACTGATTGTTTCCTTCTTTTCCTCCTCCTTTTCCTCCTTCTTCTCCTCCTCCACCTCCTCTTCTTCCTTTTCCTCCTTCTTCTCCTTGCAGCAATTCATTTGTAGAGTGCTCCAGTGTGAGGCCCCTAAAAAATGGGCCTCACCATACTGTCAGTTGAGCCCAGACATATTATCCCCGGTTTGGGGATGTCGAGCTGAGAAAAAGCAGCAACCAAGAGTGGGACTATGCTATGCAAAACAATTCGTAGGCCCTACTTTATGGATATGAGGACGTCGGAGACACTGTGTCCACTTTTGGTTACTTATGCTTTATTGCTTGATGGTGTTCATTTTTGGATCCTTGCTACAATAGTTGTAAAATAAGAACTTAAGTATTTACTAAGAGTAACTTACTTACCTTGTGACTTAAGTATTTACAATTGTTAGTATTTACTGGGTGTAACTTACTTACCTTGTGACTTAAGTTTTTACAATTTTTAAGTATTTACAACTGGGCATAACATACTTACCTTGTGACTTAAGTATTTACAACTGGGCGTAACTTACTTACCTTGTGACTTAAGTATTCCATTATACTTCTCTGACGTGAGGAGACTTGCGATTTTCTGGTAAAACTTTGTGTTCCACATTATCTCATGGAAATATCCTTTGTGTTTTACATAAGCAACTCTACTTGTAACATCTATAAGCAGACCTTAAGCGCATAAAGTTGTTGGAGAAGCACAGCTTCTCAACCCGCCAGACTTCATCTCTATGTCATCTTTTATCTTCCTTGCAACCCCTTATAGAGGTTGGGACCCTCCTGCTGGTCAAGAGCCCTGGCAGACCTGCTGCTCTTCTCAAATTCACAATTTTTCTGCTTGAATATTATTCTTTGAACATAATAAGATTGATTGTTTCCTCTTTCTCCTCCTGCTCCTCCTCCTCCTCCTCCTCCTCCGCCTCCACCTCATTTTTCTCATCCTTTTCCTCATAGCAATTCACAATTTCTCCGGCATGGATTTTTTTCTTTACACATAATAAGATTGACTGATTGTTTTCTCCTCCTTTTTGCAGCAATTCAAAATATTCTAGCTTGACATTTATTACTTAATCATCATAAGATTGACTGATTGTTTCCTCCTTCTTCTCCTCCTTTTCCTCACAGCAATTCACAATTTTTCTGGTTGGATTTTACTCTTTAAACATAATAAGACTGACGGACTGTTTCCTTCTCCTCCTCCTCCTCCTCCTCCTCCTCCTCTTACTCCTTCTCCTCCTCCTTCTTTGCCTCACAGCAATTCACAATTTTTCTGACTTGTGTATATGCTTTAAATATAATATGATTGACTGATAATATTCTCCTCCTCCTCCTCCTCCTCCTCCTCCTTTACCTTCTCAAAGCAATTAACAATTTTCCTGAGTGGTTTTATTTTTTAAACATTAAATGATTTACTGATTACATCCTCCTTTTCCTCCTGCTCCTCCTCCTACTACTCCTCTTCCTCCTCC
Organism: Saguinus oedipus; assembly: GCA_031835075.1. Taxonomy (NCBI): domain Eukaryota; kingdom Metazoa; phylum Chordata; class Mammalia; order Primates; family Cebidae; genus Saguinus; species Saguinus oedipus. Next base: position 1,812,000 of record JASSZA010000049.1, read on the forward strand.
TCCGCCTTCTCCTTCTGGTAACAATTCACAATTTGTCCACCTTTAATTTTTTTCTTTAAGCAGAAAGTGATTCACTGATGATTTTCTCCTCCTCCTTCTTGAAGCAGGTTAAAATTTTTCTAGTTTGACATTTATTATTCAGTCATCATAAGACTCACTGTTTCCTTCTCCTCCTCCTCCTCCTCCTCCTTGCAGAAATTAACAATTATTTTACCTTAAATTGAATTCTCTAAACAGAGTAAGATTGACTATTTGTTTCCTCTTTCTCCTCCTATATCTCCTCGCAGCAATTCACAATATTTGCAGTTGTATTTTAGTTTTAAAATATAATAAGATTGACAGAGTATATCCTCCTCTTCCTCCTTCTCTTCCTCTGAATAGCAATTCCCAATCTGTCCAGCTTAAGTTTTTTTAAAAATCATAATGTGATTGACTGATTGTTTCCTCCTTTTCTTCCTCCTCCTCCTCCTCTTCCTCCTCCTCCTCCTCCTCCTCCTCCTTTATGTAGAAATTCACGATTTGTCCAGCTTGGATTTCTTTTATTAAACATAATTTGAATCACTGATTGTTATCGCCTCCTTCTTCTCACAGCAATCAAAAATTTTTCTCGTTTGGATTTGATTCTTTAAACATAGTAAGATTGACTGATTGTTTCCTTCCCCTCCTCCTCCTTCTCCTCTTTCTTCTCCTCCTCCACCTCCTCTTCTTCCTTTTCCTCCTTCTTCTCCTTGAAGCAATTCATTTGTAGAGTGCTCCCGTGTAAGGCCTCTAAAAAATGGGCCTCGCCATACTGTGAGTTGAGCCCGGACATATTATCCCAGGTTTGGGGATGTCGAGCTGAGAAAAAGCAGCACCCAAGAGTGGGACTATGCTATGCAAAATAATTTGTAGACCCTACTTTATGGATATGAGAACGTCGGAGACACTGTGGCCACTTTCAGTTCCTTATGCTTTATTGCTTGATGGTGTTCATTTTTGGATCCTTGCTACAATAGTTGTAAAATAAGAACTTAAGTATTTACTAGGAGTAACTTACTTACCTTGTGACTTAAGTATTTATAATTGTTAGTATTTACTGGGTGTAACTTACTTACCTTGTGACTTAAGTATTTAAAATTTTTAAGTATTTACAACTGGGCATAACATACTTACCTTGTGACTTAAGTATTTACAACTGGGCGTAACTTACTTACCTTGTGACTTAAGTATTCCATTATACTTCTCTGATGTAAGGAGACTTGCGATTTTCTGGTAAAACTTTTTGTTCCCCTTTATATCATGGAAATATCTTTTCTGTTTTACATAAGCAACTCTACTTGTAACATCTATAAGCAGACCGTGAGCGCAATAAAGTTGTTGGAGAAGCATAGCTTCTCAACTCGCCAGACTTCATCTCTATGTCATCTTTTATCTTCCACACAACCTCTTATTCAGGTTGGGACCCTCCTGCTGGTCAAGAGCCCTGGCAGATCTGCTACTCTTCTCAAATTCACAATTTTTCTGGTTGAATATTATTCTTTAAACATAATAAGATTGATTGTTTCCTCTTCCTCCTCCTCCTCCTCCTCCGCCTCCACCTCCTCCTTCTCGTCCTTATTCTCGTAGCAATTTACAATTTGTCCAGCATGGATTTTTTTCTTTAAACATAAGACTGACTGATTGTTTTCTCCTCCTCCGTCTTGCAGCAATTCAAAATATTCTAGCTTGACATTTATTACTTAATCATCATAAGATTCACTGACTGTTTCCTCCTTCTTCTCCTCCTTTTTCTCACAACAACTCACAATTATTCTGGTTGGATTTTGCTCTTTAAACATAAAATTTATGGATTGTTTCCTCCTCCTCCTCTTTCTCCTCCTCCTCCTCCTCCTTCTTCTTTTCCTCGCAGCAATTCACAATTTTTCTGGCTTGTGTAAATGCTTTAAATATAATATGATTGACTGATTATATCCTCTTCCTCCTCCTCCTCCACCTACTCCTCCTCCTCCTGTTCCTCCTCAAAGCAATTCACAATTTTCCTCAGTGGTTTTATTTTTTAAACATTAAACGATTTACTGATTACATCCTCGTTTTCCTGCTCCTCCTCCTCCTCCTCCTCCTCCTCCTCCTCCTCCTCCTCTTTCTCCTTCTGGTAACAATTCACAATTTGTCCAGCTTTAATTTTTTTCTTTAAGCAGAAAGTGATTCACTGATGATTTTCTCCTCCTCCTTTTTGAAGCAAGTTAAAATTTTTCTAGCTTGGCATTTATTTTTCAGTCATCATAAGACTGACTGATTGTTTCCTCCTGCTCCTCCTCCTCCTCCTCTTCCTCCTTCTCCTCCTTACAGAAATTAACAATTTTTCTACCTTGAATTTAATTCTCTAAACAGAGTAAGGTTGACTATTTGTTTCCTCTTTCTCCTCCTATTTCTCCTCGCAGCAATTCACAATATTTGCAGTTGTATTTTAGTTTTAAAATATAATAAGATTGACAGAGTATATCCTCCTCTTCCTCCTTCTCTTCCTCTGGATAGCAATTCACAATCTGTCCAGCTTAAGTTTTTTTAAAAAACATAATGTAATTGACTGATTGTTTCCTCCTCCTCCTCCTCCTCCTCCTCCTCCTCTTCCTTTATGTAGAAATTCACGATTTGTCCAGCTTGTATTTCTTTTTTTAAACAATGTGATTCACTGATTGTTATCACCTCCTTCTCACAGCAATCAACAATTTTTCTCGTTTGGATTTGATTCTTTAATCATAGTAAGATTGACTGATTGATTTCTTCCCCTCCTCCTCCTTCTCCTCTCTCTTCTCCTCCTCCACCTCCTCTTCTTTATTTTCCTCCTTCTTCTCTTTGCAGGAATTCAGTTGTAGAGCACTCCCGTGTGAGGCCCCTAAGAAATGGGCCTCACCATACTGTGAGTTGAGCCCGGATATATTATCCCCGGTTTGGGGATGTCGAGCTGAGATAAAGCAGCAACCAAGAGTGGGACTATGCTATGCAAAATAATTTGTAGACCCTACTTTATCGATATGAGGACGTCGGAGACACTGTATCCACTCTCAGTTCCTTATGCTTTACTGCTTGATGGTGTTCATTATTGGATCCTTGCTACAATAGTTGTAAAATAAGAACTTAAGTATTTACTATGAGTAACTTACTTACCTTGTGACTTAAGTATTTACAATTGTTTGTATTTACTAGGTGTAACTTACCTTGTGACTTAACTTAAATATTTACAATTTTTAAGTATTTACAACTGGGCAAAACATACTTACCTTGTGACTTAAGTATTTACAACTGGGCGTAACTTACTTACCTTGTGACTTAAGTATTCCATTATACTTCTCTGACGTGAGGAGACTTGTGATTTTCTGGTAAAACTTTGTGTTCCTCCATATCTCATGGAAATATCTTTTGTGTTTTACATAAGCAACTCTACTTGTAACATCTATAAGCCGACCATGAGTGCAATAAAGTTGTAAGAGAAGCATAGCTTCTCAACTCGCCAGACTTCATCTCTATGTCATCTTTTATCTTCCATGCAACCCCTTATTCAGGTTGGGACTCTCCTGCTGGTCAAGAGCCCTGGCAGACCTGCTGCTCTTCTCAAATTCACAATGTTTCTGCTTGAATATTATTCTTTAAACATAATAAGATTGATTGTTTCCTCTTTCTCCTCCTCCTCCTCCTCCTCCTCCTCCTCCTCCTCCTCCTCCTTCTCTGCCGCCACCTCCTTTTTCTCGTCCTTTTCCTCATAGCAATTCACAATTTGTTCGGCATGGACTTTTTTCTTTAAACATAATATGATTGACTGATTATTTTCTCCTTCTCCTAGCAGCAATTCAAAATATTCTAGCTTGACATTTATTTCTTAATCATCATAAGGTTAACTGATTGTTTCCTCCTTCTTCTCCTCCTTTTTCTCACAGCAATTCACAATTTTTCTGGTTGGATTTTACTCATTAAACATAAGAAGATTGGTGGATTGTTTCCTTCTCCTCCTCCTCCTCCTCCTCCTTCTCGTCCTCCTTCTTTGCTTGCAGCATTTTGCAATTTTTCTGGCTTGTGTCTATGCTTTAAATATTATGATTGACTGATTATATCCTCCTCTTCCTCCTCCTCCTCCACCTCCTCCTCCTCCTCCTTTACCTTCTCGAAGCAATTCACAATTTTCCTGAGTGGTTTTATTTTTTAAACATTAAACGATTTACTGATTACATCCTCGTTTTCCTCCTCCTCCTCCCCCTCCTCCTCCTCCTCCTCTTTCTCCTTCTGGTAACAATTCACAATTTGTCCAGCTTTAATATTTTTCTTTAAGCAGAAAGTGATTCACTGATGATTTTCTCCTCCTCCTTCTTGAAGAAAGTTAAAAATTTTCTAGCTTGGCATTTAGTATTCAGTCATCATAAGACTGAGTGATTGTTTCCTCCTCCTCCTCATCCTCCTCCTCCTTCTTACAGAAATTAACAATTTTTCTACCTTGAATTCAATTCTCTAAACATAGTAAGATTGACTATTTGTTTCCTCTTTCTCCTATTTCTCCTGGCAGCAATTCACAATATTTGCAGTTGTATTTTAGTTTTAAAATATAATAAGATTGACAGAGTATATCCTCCTCTTCCTCCTTCTCTTCCTCTGGATAGCAATTCACAATCTGTCCAGCTTAAGATTTTTAAAAAAACATAATGAGATTGACTGATTGTTTCCTCCTCCTCCTCCTCCTCCTTTATGTAGAAATTCACGATTTGTCCAGCTTGGATTTCTTTTTTTAAACATAATGTGATTCACTGATTGTTATCGCCTCCTTCTCACAGCAATCAACAATTGTTCTCGTTTGGATTTGATTCTTTAAACATAGTAAGATTGACTGATTGTTTCCTTCCCCTCCTCCTCCTTCTCCTTTTTCTTCTCCTCCTCCACCTCCTCTTCTTCCTTTTCCTCCTTCTACTCCTTGCAGCAATTCATTTGTAGAGCGCTCCCGTGTGAGGCCCCTAGGAAATGGGCGTCACCATACTGTGAGTTGAGCCCGGATATATTATCCCCGGTTTGGGGATGTCGAGCTGAGAAAAAGCAGCACCCAAGAGTGGGACTATGCTATGCAAAATAATTCGTAGACCCTACTTTATGGATATGAGGACGTCAGAGACACTGTGTCCACTTTCGGTTCCTTATGGTTTATTGCTTCATGGTGTTCATTTTTGAATCCTTGCTACAATAGTTGTAAAATAAGAACTTAAGTATTTACTATGAGTAACTTACTTACCTTGTGACTTAAGTATTCCATTATACTTGTCTGTTGTAAGGAGACTTGCGATTTTCTGGTAAAACTTTGTGTTCCCCGTTATCTCATGGAAATATCTTTTGTGTTTTACATAAGCAACTCTACTTGTAACATCTTTAAGCAGACCGTGAGCACAATAAAGTTGTAAGAGAAGCATAGCTTCTCAACTCGCCAGACTTCATCTCTATGTCATCTTTTATCTTCCACGCAACCACTTATTCAGGTTGGGACCCTCCTGCTGGTCAAGAGCCCTTGCAGACCTGCTGCTGTTCTCGAATTCACAATTTTTCTGGTTGAATATTATTCTTTAAACATAATAAGATTGACTGACTGTTTCCTCTTTCTCCTCCTCCTCCTCATCCTCCTCCTCCTCCACCACCACCTCCACTTCCTTTTTCTCATTCTTTTCCTCGTAGAAATTCACAATTTGTCTGGCATGGATTTTTTTCTTTAAACATAATAAGATTGACTGATTGTTTTCTCCTCCTCCTTGCAGCAATTCAAAATATTCTAGCTTGACATTTATTACTTAATCATCATAAGATTGACTGATTGTTTCCTCCTTCTTCTCCTCCTTTTTCTCACAGCAATTCACAATTTTTCTGGTTGGATTTTACTCTTTAAACATAATAAGATTGACGGATTGTTTCCTTCTCCTCCTCCTCTTCCTCCTCCTCCTCCTCCTCCTTCTCATCCTCCTTCTTTGCCTTGCAGCGATTCACAATTTTTCTGACTTGTGCATATACTTTAAATATAATATGATTGACTGATTATATCCTCCTCCTCCTCCTCCTCCACCTCCTCCTCCTCCTCCTTTTCCTTCTTGAAGCAATTCACAATTTTCCTGAGTGGTTTAATTTTTTAAACATTAAACGATTTACTGATTACATCCTCCTTTTCCTCCTCCTCCTCCTCCTCGTCCTCCTCCTCCTCCTTCTCCTATTTCTCGTTCTGGTAACAATTCACAATTTGTCCAGCTTTAATTTTTTCTTTAAGCATAAAGTGATTCACTGATTATTTTCTCCTCCTCCTTCTTGAAGCCAGTTAAAATTTTCTAGCTTGGCATTTATTATTCAGTCATCATAAGACTGACTGATTGTTTCCTCCTCCTCCTCCTCCTCTTCCTCCTCCTCCTTACAGAAATTAACTATTTTTCTACCTTAAATTGAATTCTCTAAAGAGAGTAAGATTGACTATTTGTTTCCTTTTTCTCCTCCTATTTCTCCTCGCAGCAATTCACAATATTTGCAGTTGTATTTTAGTTTTAAAATATAATAAGATTGACAGAGTATATCCTCCTCTTCCTCCTTCTCTTCCTCTGGATAGCAATTCAAAATCTGTCCAGCTTAAGTTTTTTAAAAAACATAATGTGATTGGCTGATTGTTTCCTCCTCCTTTTCTTCCTCTTCCTCCTCCTCCACCTCCTCCTACTCCTCCTCCTCCTCCTCCTCCTCCTTTATGTAGAAATTCACGATTTCTCCAGCTTGGATTTCTTTTTTTAAACAATGTGATTCACTGATTGTTATCACCTGCTTCTCACAGCAATCAACAATTTTTCTCGTTTGGATTTGATTCTTTAAACATAGTAAGATTGACTGATTGTTTTCTTCCCCTCCTCCTCCTTCTCCTCTTTCTTCTCCTCCTCCACCTCCTCTTCTTTCTTTTCCTCCTTCTTCTCTTTGCAGGAATTCATTTGTAGAGCACTCCCGTGTGAGGCCCCTAGGAAATGGGCCTCACCATACTGTGAGTTGAGCCCGGATATATTATCCCCACTTTGGGGATGTCGAGCTGAGAAAAAGCAGCAACCAAGAGTAGGACCATGCTATGCAAAATAATTTGTAGACCCTACTTTATCGATATGAGGACGTCGGAGACACTCTGTCCACTCTCAGTTCCTTATGCTTTATTGCTTGATGGTGTTCATTATTGGATCCTTGCTACAATAGTTGTAAAATAAGAACTTAAGTATTTACTATGAGTAACTTACTTACCTTGTGACTTAAGTATTTATAATTGTTAGTATTTCCTGGGTGTAACTTACTTACCTTGTGACTTAGGTATTTACAGTTTTTAACTATTTACAACTGGGCATAACATACTTACCTTGTGACTTAAGTATTTACAACTGGGCATAACTTACTTACCTTGTGACTTAAGTATTCCATTGTACTTCTCTGACGTGAGGAGACTTGTGATTTTCGGGTAAAACTTTGTGTTCCCCGTAATCTCATGGAAGTATCTTTTGTGTTTTACATAAGCAACTCTACTTGTAACATCTATAAGCAGACCGTGAGCACAATAAAGTTGTTGGAGAAGCATAGCTTCTCAACTCGCCAGGCTTCATCTCTATGTCATCTTTTATCTTCCATGCAACACTTTATTCAGGTTGGGACCCTCCCGCTTGTCAAGAGCCCTGGCAGACCTGCTGCTCTTCTCAAATTCACAATTTTTCTGCTTGAATATTATTCTTTAAACATAATAAGATTGATTGTTTCCTCTTTCTCCTCCTCCTCCTCCTCCTCCACATCCTCCTCCGCCTCCACCTTCTTTTTCTCGTCCTTTTCCTCGTAGCAATTCATAATTTGTCCAGCATGGACTTTTTCCTTTAAACATAATATGATTGACTCATTATTTTCTCCTTCTCCTAGCAGCAATTCAAAATATTCTAACTTGACATTTATTACTTAATCATCATAAGATTAACCGATTGTTTCATCCTTCTTCTCCTCCTTTTTCTCACAGCAATTCACAATTTTTCTGGTTGGATTTTACTTTTTAAAAATAATAAGATTGACGGATTGTTTCCTTCTCCTCCTCCTCTTTCTCGTCCTCCTTCTTTGCCTCACAGCAATTCACAATTTTTCCGGCTTGTGTATATGCTTTAAATATTATGATTGACTGATTATATCCTCCTCCTCCTCCTCCTTTTCCTCCACTTCCTCCTTCTCCTCCTTTTCCTTCTCGAAGCAATTCACAATTTTCCTGAGTGGTATTATTTTTTTAACATTAAAAAGTTTACTGATTACATCCTCGTTTTCCTCCTCCTCCTCCTCCTCCTCCTCCTCCTCCTCCTCTTTCTCCTTCTGGTAACAATTCACAATTTGTCCAGCTTTAATTTTTTTCTTTAAGCATAAAGTGATTCACTGATGATTTTCTCCTCCTCCTTCTTGAAGCAAGTTAAAATTTCCCTAGCTTGGCATTTATTATTCAGTCATCATAAGACTGACTGATTGTTTCCTCCTCCTCCTTCTCCTCCTCCTCCTCCTCCTCTTTACAGAAAGTAACAATTTTTCTACCTTGAATTGAATTCTCTAAACATAGTATGATGGACTATTTGTTTCCTCTTTCTCCTCCTATTTCTCCTCGCAGCAATTCACAATATTTGCAGTTTTATTTTAGTTTCAAAATATAATAAGATTGACAGAGTATATCCGCCTCTTCCTCCTTCTCTTCCTCTGGATAGCAATTCACAATCTGTCTAGCTTAAGTTTTCTTAAAAAAACATAATGAGATTGACGGATTGTTTCCTCCTCCTCCTCCTCATCCTCCTCCTCTTCCTCCTCCTCCTTTATGTAGATATTCACGATTTGTCCAGCTTGGATTTCTGTTTTTAAACATACTGTGATTCACTGATTGTTATCGCCTCCTTCTCACAGCAATCAACAATTGTTCTCATTTGGATTTGATTCTTTAAACATAGTAAGATTGACTGATTGTTTCCTTCCCCTCCTCCTCCTTCTCCTCTTTCTTCTCCTCCTCCACCTCCTTTCTTTCTTTTCCTCCTTCTTCTCTTTGCAGGAATTCAGTTGTAGAGCACTCCCGTGTGAGGCCCCTAGGAAATGGGCCTCACCATACTGTGAGTTGAGCCCGGATATATTATCCCCGGTTTGGGGATGTCGAGCTGAGATAAAGCAGCAACCAAGAGTGGGACTATGCTATGCAAAATAATTTGTAGACCCTATTTTATCGATATGAGGACGTTGGAGACACTGTGTCCACTCTCAGTTCCTTATGCTTTATTGCTTGATGGTGTTCATTATTGGATCCTTGCTACAATAGTTGTAAAATAAGAACTTAAGTATTTACTATGAGTAACTTACTTACCTTGTGACTTAAGTATTTACAATTGTTTGTATTTACTAGGGGTAACTTACCTTGTGACTTAACTTAAGTATTTACAATTTTTAAGTATTTACAACTGGGCATAACATACTTACCTTGTGACTTAAGTATTTACAACTGGGCGTAACTTACTTACCTTGTGACTTAAGTATTCCATTATACTTCTCTGACATGAGGAGACTTGCGATTTTCTGGTAAAACTTTGTGTTCCTCCTTATCTCATGGAAATATCTTTGTGTTTTACATAAGCAACTCTACTTGTAACATCTATAAGCAGACCATGAGTGCAATAAAGTTGTAAGAGAAGCATAGCTTCTCAACTCGCCAGACATCATCTCTATGTCATCCTTTATCTTCCATGCAACCCCTTATTCAGGTTGGGACTCTCCTGCTGGTCAAGAGCCCTGGCAGACCTGCTGCTCTTCTCAAATTCACAATGTTTCAGCTTGAATATTATTCTTTAAACATAATAAGATTGATTGTTTCTTCTTTCTCCTCCTCCTCTTCCTCCTCCTCCTCCTCCTCCTCCTGCTCCTCCTCCTCCTGCTCTGCCTCCACCTCCTTTTTCTCGACCTTGTCCTCATAGCAATTCACAATTTGTTCGGCATGGACTTTTTTCTTTAAAAATAATATGATTGACTGATTATTTTCTCCTTCTCCTAGCAGCAATTCAAAATATTATAACTTGACATTTATTTCTTAATCATCATAAGGTTAACTGATTGTTTCCTCCTTCTTCTCCTCCTTTTTCTCACAGCAATTCACAATTTTTCTGGTTGGATTTTACTCTTTAAACATAAGAAGATTGGTGGATTGTTTCCTTCTCCTCCTCCTCCTCCTCCTCCTCCTCCTCCTTCTCATCCTCCTTCTTTGCCTCGCAGCATTTCGCAATTTTTCTGGCTTGTGTATATGCTTTAAATATTATGATTGACTGATTATATCCTCCTCTTCCTCCTCCTCCTCCACCTCCTCCTCCTCCTCCTTTACCTTCTCGAAGCAATTCACAATTTTCCTCAGTGGTTTTATTTTTGAAACATTAAACGATTTACTGATTACATCCTCGTTTTCCTCCTCCTCCTAGTCCTCCTCCTCCTCCTCCTCCTCTTTCTCCTTCTGGTCACAATTCACAATTTGTCCAGCTTTAATTTTTTTCTTTATGCAGAAAGTGATTCACTGATTATTTTCTCCTCCTCCTTCTTGAAGCAAGTTAAAAATTTTCTAGCTTGGCATTTATTATTCAGTCATCATAAGACTGAGTGATTGTTTCCTCTTCCTCATCATCCTCCTCCTCCTTCTTACAGAAATTAACAATTTTTCTACTTTGAATACAATTCTCTAAACATAGTAAGATTGACTATTTGTTTCCTCTTTCTCCTATTTCTCCTCGCAGCAATTCACAATATTTGCAGTTGTATTTTAGTTTTAAAATATAATAAGATTGACAGAGTGTATCCTCCTCTTCCTCCTTCTCTTCCTCTTGATAGCAATTCACAATCTGTCCAGCTTAAGTTTTTTTAAAAAAACATAATGAGATTGACTGTTTCCTCCTCCTCCTCCTCCTCCTCCTCCTTTATGTAGAAATTCACGATTTGTCCAGCTTGGATTTCTTTTTTTTAAACATAATGTGATTCACTGATTGTTATCGCCTCTTTCTCACAGCAATCAACAATTGTTCTCATTTGGATTTGATTCTTTAAACATAGTAAGATTGACTGATTGTTTCCTTCCCCTCCTCCTCCTTCTCCTTTTTCTTCTCCTCCTCCACCTCCTCTTCTTCCTTTTCCTCCTTCTTCTCCTTGCAGCAATTCATTTGTAGAGCACTCCCGTGTGAGGCCCCTAGGAAATGGGCGTCACCATACTGTGAGTTGAGCCCGGATATATTATCCCCGGTTTGGGGATGTCGAGCTGAGAAAAAGCAGCACCCAAGAATGGGACTATGCTATGCAAAATAATTCGTAGACCCTACTTTATGGATATGAGGATGTCAGAGACACTGTGTCCACTTTCGGTTCCTTATGGTTTATTGCTTCATGGTGTTCATTTTTGAATCCTTGCTACAATAGTTGTAAAATAAGAACTTAAGTATTTACTATGAGTAACTTACTTACCTTGTGACTTAAATATTTACAGTTGTTTGTATTGACTGGGTGTAACTTACCTTGTGACTTAAGTATTTACAATTATTAAGTATTTACAACCGGGCATAACATACTTACCTTGTGACTTACGTATTTACAACTGGGCGTAACTTCCTTACCTTGTAACTTAAGTATTCCATTATACTCCTCTGACGTAAGGAGACTTGCGATTTTCTGGTAAAACTTTGTGTTCCCCATTATCTCATGGAAATATCTTTTGTGTTTTACATAAGCAACTCTACTTGTAACATCTTTAAGCAGACCGTGAGCACAATAAAGTTGTAAGAGAAGCATAGCTTCTCAACTCGCCAGACTTCATCTCTATGTCATCTTTTATCTTCCACGCAACCACTTATTCAGGTTGGGACCCTCCTGCTGGTCAAGAGCCCTTGCAGACAGGCTGCTGTTCTCAAATTCACAATTTTTCAGGTTGAATATTATTCTTTAAACATAATAAGATTTACTGACTGTTTTCTCTTTCTCCTCCTCCTCCTCCTCATCCTCCTCCTCCTCCTCCTCCACCACCTCCACTTCCTTTTTCTCATCCTTTTCCTCGTAGAAATTCACAATTTGTCTGGCATGGATTTTTTTCTTTAAACATAATAAGATTGATGATTGTTTTCTCCTCCTCCTCCTTGCAGCAATTCAAAATATTCTAGCTTGACATTTATTACTTAATCATCATAAGATTGACTGATTGTTTCCTCCTTCTTCTCCTCCTTTTTCTCACAGCAATTCACAATTTTTCTGGTTGGATTTTACTCTTTAAACATAATAAGATTGACGGATTGTTTCCTTCTCCTCCTCCTCCTCCTTCTCCTCCTCCTTCTTTCCCTCGCAGCAATTCACAATATTTCTGACTTGTGTATATGCTTTAAATGTAATATAATTCACTGATTATATCCTCCTCCTCCTCCTCCTCCTCCTCCTCCACCTCCTCCTCCTCCTCCTTTTCCTTCTCAAAGCAATTCACAATTTTCCTGAGTGGTTTAATTTTTTAAACATTAAACGATTTACTGATTACATCCTCCTTTTCCTCCTCCTCCTCCTCCTCGTCCTCCTCCTCCTCCTCCTTCTCCTCTTTCTCCTTCTGGTAACAATTCACAATTTGTCCAGCTTTAATTTTTTTCTTTAAGCATAAAGTGATTCACTGATTATTTTCTCCTCCTCCTTCTTGAAGCCAGTTAAAATTTTTCTAGCTTGGCATTTATTATTCAGTCATCATAAGACTGACTGATTGTTTCCTCCTCCTCCTCCTCCTCCTCCTCCTCCTCTTCCTCTTCCTCCTCCTCCTCCTTACAGAAATTAACAATTTTTCTACCTTAAATTGAATTCTCTAAACAGAGTAAGATTGACTATTTGTTTCCTCTTTCTCCTCCTATTTTTCCTTGCAGCAATTCACAATATTTGCAGTTGTATTTTAGTTTTAAAATATAATAAGATTGACAGAGTATATCCTCCTCTTCCTCCTTCTCTTCCTCTGGATAGCAATTCACAGTCTGTCCGGCTTAAGTTTTTTAAAAAACATAATGTGATTGGCTGATTGTTTCCTCCTCCTTTTCTTCCTCCTCCTCCTTCTTCTCCTCCTCCTACTCCTCCTCCTCCTCCTTTATGTTGAAATTCACGGTTTGTCCAGCTTGCATTTCTTTTTTTAAACATAATGTGATTCACTGATTGTTATCGCCTCCTTCTCACAGCAATCAACAATTTTTCTCGTTTGAATTTGATTCTTTAAACATAGTAAGATTGACTGATTGTTTTCTTCCCCTCCTCCTCCTTCTCCTCTTTCTTCTCCTCCTCCACCTCCTCTTCTTTCTTTTCCTCCTTCTTCTCTTTGCAGGAATTCATTTGTAGAGCACTCCCGTGTGAGGCCCCTAGGAAATGGGCCTCACCATACTGTGAGTTGAGCCCGGATATATTATCCCCACTTTGGGGATGTCGAGCTGAGAAAAAGCAGCAACCAAGAGTGGGACCATGCTATGCAAAATAATTTGTAGACCCTACTTTATCGATATGAGGACGTCGGAGACACTCTGTCCACTCTCAGTTCCTTATGCTTTATTGCTTGATGGTGTTCATTATTGGATCCTTGCTACAATAGTTGTAAAATAAGAACTTAAGTATTTACTATGAGTAACTTACTTACCTTGTGACTTAAGTATTTATAATTGTTAGTATTTCCTGGGTGTAACTTACTTACCTTGTGACTTAGGTATTTACAGTTTTTAACTATTTACAACTGGGCATAACATACTTACCTTGTGACTTAAGTATTTACAACTGGGCATAACTTACTTAACTTGTGACTTAAGTATTCCATTGTACTTTTCTGATGTGAGGAGACTTGTGATTTTCGGGTAATACTATGTGTTCCCCGTAATCTCATGGAAGTATCTTTTGTGGTTTACATAAGCAACTCTACTTGTAACATCTATAAGCAGACCGTGAGCACAATAAAGTTGTTGGAGAAGCATAGCTTCTCAACTCGCCAGACTTCATCTCTATGTCATCTTTTATCTTCCACGCAACCCTTTATTCAGGTTGGGACCCTCCCGCTTGTCAAGAGCCCTGGCAGACCTGCTGCTCTTCTCAAATTCACAATTTTTCTGCTTGAATATTATTCTTTAAACATAATAAGATTGATTGTTTCCTCTTTCTCCTCCTCCTCCTCCTCCTCCACATCCTCCTCCGCCTCCACCTCCTTTTTCTCGTCCTTTTCCTCGTAGCAATTCACAATTTGTCCAGCATGGATTTTTTCCTTTAAACATAATATGATTGACTCATTATTTTCTCCTTCTCCTAGCAGCAATTCAAAATATTCTAACTTGACATTTATTACTTAATCATCGTAAGATTAACTGATTGTTTCCTCCTTCTTCTCCTCCTTTTTCTCACAGCAATTCACAATTTTTCTGGTTGGATTTTACTTTATAAAATTAATAAGATTGACGGATTCTTTCCTTCTCCTCCTCCTTTTTTTCCTCCTCTTCCTTCTCGTCCTCCTTCTTTGCCTCGCAGCAATTCACAATTTTTCCGGCTTGTGTATATGCTTTAAATATTATGATTGACTGATTATATCCTCCTCCTCCTCCTCCTCCTCCTCTTCCTCCTCCTCCTCCTTTTCCTTCTCGAAGCAATTCAAAATTTTCCTGAGTGGTTTTATTTTTTAAACATTAAAAAATTTACTGATTACGTCCTCGTTTTCCTCCTCCTCCTCCTCCTCCTCCTCCTCAACTTTCTCCTTCTGGTAACAATTCACAATTTGTCCAGCTTTAATTTTTTTCTTTAAGCATAAAGTGATTCACTGATGATTTTCTCCTCCTCCTTTTTGAAGCAAGTTAAAATTTCTCTAGCTTGGCATTTATTATTCAGTCATCATAAGACTGACTGATTGTTTCCTCCTCCTCCTTCTCCTCCTCCTCCTCCTCCTCTTTACAGAAAGTAACAATTTTTCTACCCTGAATTGAATTCTCTAAACATAGTATGATTGACTATTTGTTTCCTCTTTCTCCTCCTATTTCTCCTCGCAGCAATTCACAATATTTGCAGTTTTATTTTAGTTTCAAAATATAATAAGATTGACAGAGTATATCCGCCTCTTCCTCCTTCTCTTCCTCTGGATAGCAATTCACAATCTGTCCAGCTTAAGTTTTTTTAAAAAAACATAATGAGATTGACGGATTGTTTCCTCCTCCTCCTCCTCATCCTCCTCCTCTTCCTCCTCCTCCTTTATGTAGATATTCACGATTTGTCCAGCTTGGATTTCTGTTTTTAAACATAATGTGATTCACTGATTGTTTTCACCTCCTTCTCACAGCAATCAACAATTTTTCTCGTTTGGATTTGATTCTTTAAACATAGTAAGATTGACTGATTGTTTCCTTCCCCTCCTCCTCCTTCTCCTCTTTCTTCTCCTCCTCCACCTCCTCTTCTTCCTTTTCCTCCTTCTTCTCCTTGAAGCAATTCATTTGTAGAGCGCTCCCGTGTGAGGCCCCTAGGAAATGGGCCTCACCATACTGTGAGTTGAGCCCGGATATATTATCCCCGGTTTGGGGATGTCGAGCTGAGATAAAGCAGCACCCAAGAGTGGGACTATGCTATGCAAAATAATTTGTAGACCCTACATTATGGATATCAGGACGTCTGAGACACTGTGTCCACTTTCATTTCCTTATGCTTTATTGCTTGATGGTGTTCATTTTTGAATCCTTGCTACAATAGTTGTAAAATAAGAACTTAAGTATTTAATATGAGTGACTTACTTACCTTGTGACTTACGTATTTACAATTGTTTGTATTGACTAGGTGTAACTTACCTTGTGACTTAACTTAAGTATTTACAATTTTTAAATATTTACAACTGGGCATAACATACTTACCTTGTGACTTAAGTATTTACAACTGGGCGTAACTTACTTACCTTGTGACTTAAGTATTCCATTATACTTGTCTGTCGTAAGGAGACTTGCGATTTTCTGGTAAAACTTTGTGTTCCCCTTTATATCATGGAAATATCTTTTCTGTTTTACATAAGCAACTCTACTTGTAACATCTATAATCAGACCGTGAGCGCAATAAAGTTGTTGGAGAAGCATAGCTTCTCAACTCGCCAGACTTCATCTCTATGTCATCTTTTATCTTCCACGCAACCCCTTATTCAGGTTGGGACCCTCCTGCTGGTCAAGAGCCCTGGCAGACCTGCTGCTCTTCTCAAATTCACAATTTTTCTGGTTGAATATTTTTCTTTAAACATAATAAGATTGACTGATTGTTTCCTCTTTCTCCTCCTCCTCCTCCTCCTCCTCCTCCTCCTCCTCCTCCTCCTCCACCTCCACCTCCACCTCCTCCTTCTCGTCCTTATTCTCATAGCAATTCACAATTTGCCAGCATGGATTTTTTTTCTTTAAGCATAATAAGATTGACTGTTTGTTTTCTCCTCCTCCTTCTTGCAGCAATTCAAAATATTCTATCTTGACATTTATAACTTAATCATCGTAAGATTGACTGATTGTTTCCTCCTTCTTCTCCTCCTTTTACTCACAGCAATTGACAATTTTTCTGGTTGGATTTTACTCTTTAAACATAATAAGATTTATGGATTGTTTCCTCCTCCTCATCCTCCTCCTCCTCCTCCTCCTCCTCCTTCTTTGCCTCGCGGCAATTCACAATTTTTCTGGCTTGTGTAAATGCTTTAAATATAATATGATTGACTGATTATATCCTCCTCCTCCTCCTTCTCCTCCACCTTTTCCTCCTCAAAACAATTCACAATTTTCCTGAATGGTTTTATTTTTTAAACATTAAATGATTTACTGATTACATCCTCATTTTCCTCCTCCTCTTCCTCCTCCTCCTCCTCCTCCTCCTCCTCCTCCTGTTTCTCCTTCTGGTAACAATTCACAATTTCTAGAGCTTTAATTTTTTTCTTTAAGCAGAAAGTGATTCACTGATTATAATCTCCTCCTCCTTCTTGAAGCAAGTTAAAATTTTTCTAGCTTGGCATTTATTATTCAGTCATCATAAGACTGACTGATTGTTTCCTCCTTCTCCTCCTCCTCCTTTTTACAGAAATTAACAATTTTTCTACCTTGAATTGAATTCTCTAAACATAGTAAGATTGACAATATGTTTCCTCTTTCTCCTCCTATTTCTCCTCGCAGCAATTCACAATATTTGCAGTTGTATTTTAGTTTTAAAATATAATAAGATTGACAGAGTATATCCTCCTCTTCCTCCTTCTCTTCCTCTGGATAGCAATTCACAATTTCTCCAGCTTAAGTTTTTTTAAAAAGCATAATGTGATTGACTGATTGTTTCCTCCTCCTTTTCTTCCTCCTCCTCCTCCTCCTCCTCCATGTAGAAATTCACGATTTGTCCAGCTTGGATTTCTTCTTTTAAACATAATTTGATTCACTGATTGTTATCACCTCCTTCTTCTCACAGCAATCAACAATTTTTCTCGTTTGGATTTGATTCTTTAAACATAGTAAGATTGACTGATTGTTTCCTTCCCCTCCTCCTCCTTCTCCTCTTTCTTCTCCTCCTCCACCTCCTCTTCTTTTTTTTCCTCCTTCTTCTCCTTGCAGCAATTCATTTGTAGAGCACTCCCGTGTGAGGCCCCTAGGAAATGGGCCTCACCATACTGTGAGTTGAGCCCGGATATATTATCCCCACTTTGGGGATGTCGAGCTGAGAAAAAGCAGCAACCAAGAGTGGGACTATGCTCTGCAAAATAGTTTGTAGACCCTACTTTATGGATATGAGGACGTCGGAGACACTGTGTCCACTTTTTGTTCCTTATGCTTTATTGCTTGATGGTGTTCATTTTTGAATCCTTGCTACAATAGTTGTAAAATAAGAACTTAAGTATTTACTATGAGTAACTTACTTATTTTGTGACTTAAGTATTTACAATAGTTTGTATTGACTAGGTGTAACTTACCTTGTGACTTAACTTAAGTATTTACAATTTTTAAGTATTTACAACTAGGCCTAACATACTTACCTTGTGACTTAAGTATTTACAACTGGGCGTAACTTACCTTGTGACTTAAATATTCCATTATACTTTTCTGACGTAAGGAGACTTGCAATTTTCTGGTAAAACTTTGTGTTCTTCGTTATCTCATGGAAATATCTTTTGTGTTTTACATAAGCAACTCTACTTGTAACATCTATAAGCAGACCATGAGCGCAATAAAGTTGTTGGAGATGCATAGCTTCTCAACTCGCCAGACTTCATCTCTATGTCATCTTTTATCTTCCATGCAACCCCTTATTCAGGTTGGGACCCTCCTGCTGGTCAAGAGCCGTGGCAGAGCTGCTGCTCTTCTCAAATTCACAATTTTTCTGGTTGAATATTATTCCTTAAACATAATAAGATTGATTGTTTCCTCTTTCTCCTCCTCCTCCTCCTCCTCCTCCTTCACCACCTTTTTTTTTCTCATCCTTTTCCTCGTAGCAATTCACAATTTGTCCGGCATGGATTTTTTTCTTTATACATAATAAGATTTATGATTGTTTTCTCCTCCTCCTCCTTGCCGCAATTCAAAATATTCTACCTTGACATTTATTACTTAATCATCATAAGATTGACTGATTGTTTCCTCCTTCTTCTCCTCCTTTTTCTCACAGCAATTCACAATTTTTCTGGTTTGATTTTACTCTTTATACATAATAAGATTGACGGATTGTTTTCTTCTCCTGCTCCTCCTCCTCCTCCTCCTCCTTTTCCTCCTCCTTCTTTGCCTCACAGCAATTCACAATTTTTCTGGCTTGTGTATATGCTTTAAATATAATATGATTGACTGATTATGTCCTCCTCCTCCTCCTCCTCCTCCTCCTCCACCTCCTCCTCCTTCTCCTTTTTTTTCTCGAAGCAATTCACAATTTTTCTGAGTGGTTTAATTTTTTAAACATTAAACGATTTACTGATTACATCCTCCTTTTTTTCCTCCTCCTTTTCCTCCTCCTCTTCCTCCTCCTCTTTCTCCTTCTGCTAACAATTCACAATTTGTCCAGCTTTAATTTTTTTCTTTAAGCATAAAGTGATTCACTGATGATTTCTCATCCTCCTTCTTGAAGAAAGTTAAAATTTCTCTAGCTTGGCATTTATTATTCATTCATCATAAGACTGACTGTTTCCTCCTCCTCCTCCTCCTCCTCCTCCTCTTCCTCCTCCTCCTTGCAGAAATTAACAATTTTTCTACCTTGAATTGAATTCTCTAAACATAGTATGATTGACCATTTGTTTCCTCTTTCTCCTCCTATTTCTCCTCGCAGCAATTCACAATATTTGCAGTTGTATTTTAGTTCTAAAATATAATAAGATTGACAGAGTATATCCTCCTCTTCCTCCTTTGCTTCCTCTGGATAGCAATTCACAATCTGTCCAGCTTAAGTTTTTTTAAAAGAACATAATAAGATTGACTGACTGTTTCCTCCTCCTCCTCCTCCTCCTTACAGAAATTAACAGTTTTTCTACCTTAAATTGAATTCTCTAAACAGAGTAAGATTGACTATTTGTTTCCTCTTTCTCCTCCTATTTCTCCTCGCAGCAATTCACAATATTTGCAGTTGTATTTTAGTTTTAAAATATAATAAGATTGACAGAGTATATCCTCCTCTTCCTCCTTCTCTTCCTCTGGATAGCAATTCACAATTTCTCCAGCTTAAGTTTTTTTAAAAAACATAATGTGATTGACTGATTGTTTCCTCCTCCTTTTCTTCTTTCTCCTCCTCCTCCTCCTCCTTCTTTATGTAGAAATTCACGATTTGTCCAGCTTGGATTTCTTCTTTTAAACATAATTTGATTCACTGATTGTTATCGCCTCCTTCTTCTCACAGCAATCAACAATTTTTCTCGTTTGGATTTGATTCTTTAAACATAGTAAGATTGACTGATTGTTTTTTTCCCCTCCTCCTCCTTCTCCTCTTTCTTCTCCTCCTCCACCTCCTCTTCTTCCTTTTCCTCCTTCTTCTCCTTGCAGCAATTCATTTTTAGAGCACTCCTGTGTGAGGCCCCTAGGAAATGGGCCTCACCATACTGTGAGTTGAGCCCGGATATATTATCCCCGGTTTGAGGATGTCGAGCTGAGAAAAAGCAGCAACCAAGAGTGGGACTATGCTATGCAAAATAATTTGTAGACCCTACTTTATCGATATGAGGACGTCGGAGACACTGTGTCCACTTTCGGTTCCTTATGCTTTATTGCTTGATGCTGTTCATTTTTGAATCCTTGCTACAATAGTTGTAAAATAAGAACTTAAGTATTTACTATGAGTAACTTACTTACCTTGTGACTTAAATATTTACAATTGTTTGTATTGACTAGGTGTAACTTACCTTGTGACTTAACTTAAGTATTTACAATTTTTAAGTATTTACAACTGGGCATAACATATTTACCTTGTGACTTAAGTATTTACAACTGGGCGTAACTTACTTACCTTGTGACTTAAGTATTCCATTATACTTCTCTGACGTAAGGAGACTTGCGATTTTCTGGTAAAACTTTGTGTTCCTCCTTATCTCATGGAAATATCTTTTGTGTTTTACATAAGCAACTCTACTTGTAACATCTATAAGCAGACCGTGAGTGCAATAAAATTGTTGGAGAAGCATAGCTTCTCAACTCACCAGACTTCATCTCTATGTCATCTTTTATCTTCCACACAACCCCTTATTCAGGTTGGGACCCTCCTGCTGGTCAAGAGCCATGGCAGACCTGCTGCTCTTCTCAAATTCACAATTTTTCTGGTTGAATATTATTCTTTAAACATAATAAGATTGACTGATTATATTCTCCCCCTCCTCCTCCTACTCCTCCTCCTCAAAGAAATTAACAATTTTTCTAGCTTGGAATTTGTTATTTAAAGATAATAAGATTGACTGATTGTTTCCTGGTTCTCTTCATCCTCCAGCTCCTTCACCACCTCACAGCAATTTACCGTTTTTCTCATTGGATTTTACTCTTTAAACATAATAAGATTGACTGATTGTTTTCTCTTTCTTTTACTCCTCCTCATCCTCCTCCCCCCTCTTCTTGGCAGCAATTCATAATTCTACCAGGTTGGATTTTATTCTTTAAACATAAGATTGACTTTTTGTTTTCTTCTGCTACTCCTTCTCCTCGTTCTCATCCTCCTCCTTTTTCTCCTCCTCTGGGGAGCAATTCACAATATTTCTAGATTTGGTTTATTTCTTTAAACATAGTAAGATTGACTGACTGTTTCCTTCTCCTTCTCCTTCTTCTCCTCCCCCTACTTGTAGCAATTCAAAATTTTTCTAGCTTGGATTTTATTTTTTAAACATAATAAGATTGAGTGTTTCCTCCTCCTCCTCCTCCGCCTCTTTCTTCTCCTGCTCCTCATTGTTCTTCTCCTCCTCCTGGCAGCAATTCACAATTTTTCAAGCTTACATTTTATTATTTAAACAAAGTAAGATCGACTGATTGTTTCCTCCTCCTCTTCCTCCTTGTCTTCCTTCTCCTACTACTCTTCCTTCTTCTGGCAGATATTCACAATTTTTCTAGCTTGGAATTTATTCTTTAAACATAATAAGATTGACTGATTGTTTCCTCCTTCTCCCCTTCCAGGTAGGAGTTCCCAATATTTCTAGCTTGCATTTTATTCTTTAAACCTAAGAAGATTGACTGATTGATTCCTCCTCTTTCTTCTCCTCCTCCCATCTTGTTTTTCTAACTCCCTGGCACACTTGCTGTGCTGGCCACTGCATTTGGAAAATTATTTGTAGGAATACTCTAGTACTGTTAGTACTAGAATTACAGCATCTTTCCTGAGAGATGCCTTTCAAATGTTTCTGTCAGGTTCTTGGGTCCCTATCAATCTGGGACCTGTTAAGTTCAAGTTCAAGACTTTAAGTCATCTAAACCACCAGGATAACTATCAGTTTGCCTGCAAATCCTATATTAATCTACTTTACTTTCATTATTACTTACTTTAAGGTTTTGGGTTTTGGGGATCCTGGCCAAAAGAAGGGGAAGTTATCAGAGTTTTTACCTTTGGTTGCCAAGACTTGCAGTTTTTTTCTTGCTGCTCCTACAATAAAGCCAAAAGAACAGCTGTTTTTCAGTAAGATCGGCAGATGACCATAGGGCAAAAGCAGTTTTGGGCCTAGATTTATATCTGAGTTCTCCTCTTCTCCTGTGCCTTGGCTAGTAAATTATTTACTGTATTGATAGCTCTTTGATGCTTAGATGTCAGCTGGGGGAGAGCTGTTTTGGATTGCTCAGCCATTATTAGACAAAACAACATTCCTAATCTGATCTTTGTCTTGGAGTCACACACTTGTGAAGTCTTGAGGTTCATCTCTAGCTAAAGCTCTACATTTCATAGCCACTGCTTATGACCTCATTAGTTTGAGGGGTAGAAGCAGTTGCATTTTTCAACACTTTAAGGTGCCAAATGTTAGGACTCTTATTAACCAGACACACATTGTCCATGTTGAGCATTTTGGTCAGCAAAGCAGTAATTAACTTCTATCTCTACTGGCAGATTGGCAACCTCTAGTCCAAGTTCATCTGTTCCTCACAGAAATTTGCTCAAAGGTTCAAGGAGGAGGCAGCACACACCAATATTCTTAAAAGTACCTATCATTTCTATTAATATCAAACCCTCAAATGATAATGATCTGCATCACATGGTAGAGAAAATGGTATTTGTAAAAAAAAAATTTACATAAGGATTTACATAATTATTACTATTATTTTTAGATGGAGTCTCACTCCACAGCTCAGGCTGGAGTGCAGTGGTGTGATCTCAGAATACTGCAACCTCTGCCTCCCAGGTTCAAGCAATTCTCCTGCCTCAGTTTCCTGAGTAGCTGGGACTACAGGCATCTGCCAACTTGCCAGCTAATTTTTTTGAATTTATGTTGGCCAGGCTGGTTTCAAACTCCTGACCTCCGGTGATCCATCTGTCTCAGCCTTCTGGAGTGCTAGAATTACAGGTGTGAGTCACTGCACCTGGCTGAATTAGTGTTTTCCGATCTAGCACCAAACTATCCCCAAGAGCCAAATTCACATTTTAAGTTGTTACTTTTAATATCCTTCTTTTATCTCATTGGCGATGAACAAATCACATGGCTAAGACTACAAACAAGAAAATGTATGAAAGTATTTTTTTTGTTTTCTAGCCTCAATGGCAGAGAAGGCAATTTATAAAGAGGTTAGGATGGGTCTTACCATAAGCCTAGTTATTTACCATATATGCTTCAGTTGAAATGTGAGCAATAGAACTTGCAATAATTCAAAGTATAAAGATGCAGTGTGGTTTTTCTTAAAAAAAGACTGAGTTTGAACCTCCAGACCCACCATTATTTTGGCGTGTGACCTTACCCTTTACTTAAACTCAGAATTTTCTTTTTTATTTTTGAAATGTAAGAAGACACAGCCCAAAAGGGGATTTGTGTGGATAGATAACATATAACACACCATGCAAACAATAGGTGCTAAATAAATGACTTTCTGTGACTGCCTTCCATTTACTGAGTTGGTCCTTGTTTACAATGTCTAAATGTGTGCATTTAAATGTTTGGCCTCATAATCATGACATTTCTGATTATAACATGCCAGACGGATCACTCGCTTATTATTTACCAAGAACACATATGTATTCTATACCTACATACAGAAATGTTTACTGTCTGTAATTAAAGTATTTCTTTTGTTTATGTTTATACCACTTCAGTAACTACTCAGTTATTATTCTCAGTAGTTACTATTCATGTTTCTAAAGAGGAATATTTTATCAGCAGGCATCTATTCAATGATGATAGCCTAGATATATTCCAGATTATCATTTGCATTTCTATTATTCCACTTAATAATAATTGTGAATTTAAAATGAAGTTGGTGAAAGTGCTGAAGAATTGATATGGGATTGCAAAAGGAGAGCAGACACAAACACCACCCTGTAAATTTTTACCCTAGGTTGCTGCTTTGATTTTTAGGTGCTGCACAGGTTAGCAGTCTGAAAGGGCATACTAATTTCTTTCATGTTTCTATTTTTTTCTTAAAGCACAATTGGAAACATGCTGCCTAGATAGCTTAATATATTATAAGACTTCAACTCCAGAAAACTGAAAATCTTTAGTGCTCTGTTTCCCTGATGCAGAAGTGATCTCAATTTATTTTTTTAGGTTTGTCATTACCCTATTGCACTTGTTGGTTCTGTATATTCTTCTGCCAGAGCAAGATTTCTTAAAAAGTATGACGGTGAGCATATTGAAGCTGCCAGCTAATCATTATAAGGATGAGAAATTACGTTCAAATCTTTTGCTTTAGTTCCCCAGAAACTAGACACATATTTATAAACATCACTTTTAAAGGTTTTTTTTTGCTTAATCCTTGAAAACAAATGCATATCGGCAGACTACAAAGACAGTATTTAACACAAATATTGATATAAATATTTTAAAACAGCAAGCTGTTAGTTTTGGATTCTTATTATCATCACTGGGAACAAACACTGACAGGGTAACAGGAAATACATCTGAGAAAGAAACTGAGAATATTAAGATCTAAGAGAATTTTTCATAGTACAACTAGAAGTTGTTCACATAAAAATAAGAGGAATAGGCACAGAAAAGTTTTGTGTTTTTTTTTTTTTTTGCATGAAATGCTAAGTGTATGAATGTATGGATTTCAGAATAATCAAGGAAACTAAGCACACAGCTCAGTCAATGGCACTATGACAACTCCCTAGGGATTTTGAAGCACTGGAAGTTGTTCTTATAAATGTGATATT
This sequence comes from Saguinus oedipus, assembly GCA_031835075.1. Classification (NCBI taxonomy): domain Eukaryota; kingdom Metazoa; phylum Chordata; class Mammalia; order Primates; family Cebidae; genus Saguinus; species Saguinus oedipus. The sequence goes on from JASSZA010000049.1 coordinate 1,836,795, forward strand.
TCATCAGCACTACACAGATCATGAAAAGGCTGATAATGCATTTTAATAGACCTTGGCTATTAGCATTTTGGTAAGCATGTCAATGAATCTAAGAACTCTTTAATATAAGATTAAAATTGGAATAATGTTCATATTTATAATAAATCCATTAGTCATTCTTCTCCAAAACTTTGAAAGGTCAATTTAGTAATTTGTAAAGGTATTGTCACTTCTGAGATAATGGTCCCTATTTTTGGAAACTCAAAACAACCTTTATGTTTCAGGAGTAAAAAAGATATTTCAATAATCATCTGTTAATACTATAAAGATTTTTTTATATTTCATGATAGCCTAGAACACTTTTAACTTTTGATTTTTAAACATATAATGTAATGTATGTTTGTATACATCTTGATTTACATGTATTATCATTTCCATCTTGGTCATGGTAGGTGATAATTTTATATCATATATTTATAATACAAAATTCCTTATGATAGATTAATCTCATTTAAATGTTTATTGCACTTTTAGGGGATTCTACACACTTTGAGTTTCATTGTAAATAAATACACAGATTTTTTTATTTTTTAAATATATTTATTACCACATCAGGCAAATTTTCTAAGACTTGAAGGGATATTGGAAATCTAATTTCTCACCAAATGCCAAAATTCTTTCTACCTATGTCCTGACATTTTAGATAAATCCTTCCATCAGAGTATAAGTCAGTCTATTATTGAACAGCTCACATTATTAGAAACACATTTTTTCATGTTAAACTCAAATCTACTTATTTGTCCTAATTTTTTTCGTCTTCAGAAATATAGCGCATGATGTTTTGTTTTGGGTTTTTTGGCCTTATTTTTTTTTTTTTTTGAGACCCAATTTCACTCTTGTTGCCCAGGCTGGAGTGCACTAGTTCATTCTCGGCTAACTGCAACCTCCACTTCCTGGGTTCAAAAGGTTCTCCTGCCTCAACCTCCCAAGTAGCTGGGATTACAGGTGTCTGTCACCACGCTCAGCTAATATTTTGCATTTTTAGTAGAGATGGGGTTTCACTAATGTTGTCCAGGCTGGTCTCAAACTCCTGATCCCAGGTGATCTACCCACCCCGGCATCCCAAAGTGCTGGGATTACAGGCGTGAGCCACTGTACCCAGCCAATGGTTCTTAAAAATGTGAAGGCTGGCCAGGCACAGTGGCTCATGCCTGTAATCCCAGCACTTTGGGAGACCAAGGTGGGCAGATCACCTGAGGTCAGGAGTTTGAGACAAGCCTGGACAACATAGTGAAATCCCGTCTCTACTAAAAAAGTACAAAAATTAGCTGGGCATGGTGGTGGGTGCCTGTAATTACAGCTACTCAGGAGGCTGATGCAGGACAATCACATGAACCTGAGAGGCAAAAGTTGGAGTGAGCTGAGATCGAACCATTGCACTCCAGCCTGAGTGACAAGAGAGAGACATTGTCTCAAAAAAAATGTGAAGGCCATTATCATGTCTTCCTTTAGGCATCTATTTTCCAATTTAGGCCACATCTTTGTGATTTCCAATCCCCATAAAATTCCTCATTGTTTTTTGTGATAGAAATTTTTTTTGTCAATGTTCATCAGAAATAACAATGTTCATCTAGAATTTAACACTGGATACCACTGTAGTCCAACTGAGAAACTTTTATTCTCTAAGATCTTTGATTTCATTCATCTTGTAAATGTGAAGTAGTGTAATATGTTGGAAAGAGCACTATTCTCGAGATCATGAAGTCTAGAATCCCATTGTGGTTTTGCTACAATTTTAAAATTTAACCCTGGGCTTCAAAAGCACAATGGCTACACACTTTTGTTTGTTTCTTTACACAGACACACAGAAAATGCCAGCATCCAAGCTCTGATTTCCTAAGTGAGGGATCAAAACTGTGTTTTCTGAAAAAACTGAGAGAAAAAGCCTAGGCCTCAGAGTCCAGTAACATGTGGGTGTGAAGCACAGGCCCATTTCTCCCCCTTCACTCAAACACAGCTGGAGAATCTATTCCCTCCATAGATCATTAGAAATTTCTTCTTTGGAGAAACTCAATACTTCTTAAAGAAAGACCTGGTGTTTGGAGGTACCCTAGTAAGTCACCTCTTTATTGTATCACTTTAAAATCAAACAAAGCTTGTCAGTCAACAACATTTGCTTATGTATGTATACATTAAAGTCATCACTTAAATTTCTCAGGCTCATGTATAAACAAACAGCTGAAGAACACCAGTTGTATGAGGCAAGATTCCAACATAAGAGGGAAATGAAAATAATCCTTGGGAAAAAAACACCCTGAAGGAAATTGACAGCACAGACACTAGAATAAAACTTAACCTTAACCCAAATTATTATCTATGCTAATTATTTTCCACTTGCCACACCTTCACTCCATTCTACATACATTCTCTGCCCTACACTGTGACTAAGAAAGATGAACTCTAGCAGATCATATTATCTTGGCTGGTTTCCCGTTGGGTTTAGTCTTAAAGAGAATTAGAGTGCAGGAGAAAGAAAAAACTAGGGTATTTCTTCATTTCTGTCTCAATTGGTGCCAAAACCCTCTGGCAATAGCTGCATCCTTAGCAAGTCTAGCTCATAGCCAAGGGTGGTGGAGTGAATGTCTTGGCTCTGACTGTGTTTTATTCATGCTATTTCTTCCCCTTAATACTTCAACTGTGGCAGTAGTAATACCTTCTGAATGCTGCTGGTCTCTGAATGCCAAAAAAAATCCCCTGCTGAGGCCTCTGTAACTATATTTGAGCCACCAGAGGTAGATTATGCTTTCTACAAAGATCCTATTTCCTTTAATATTTTTAGAGAAATATAAGGTATTTTATTAATAAAATAACAAAATGATATGAAAAAAATAAATGATCAAAATGCTAGAAATAGTTCATGAAATTTAAAAATTGCTAAAATAAAAATATCAGTAGGAGGGTAGGAAGAAAGGCTCTCACAAAATCAGAATGGAAGGAAAAGGCCTAGAGCTGGAGGAGGGGTCAGAAAAATTTAAGAGGCTCAGTGCATTACTTCTGGAGGTCCAACATCCAACCAATAAGAACTGCATGAAGAAAGACGAAAAGAAAATAGAATGAGGAAATTATGTAAGACATAACATAAGAACATATTGTAGAACTGAAGGGTCCACTGACTGCTTAGTATACTAAATGTAAATTGCCCATAAAGGTAATAATTCTGGGAAATTATGAAACATTCACAGAAAAAAAAATTCTAAAGAAATGAGTTGCCCTAAAAATGCACTGTTGGATCTACCCAAGAACCTATCTCCCTCAAGTCTCTTCCAGCCAGTAACAGAGGACAACAGGATACTAAAGCATGACCATTCAGGCAAGGCAACAGTCTCCTTCATAGAGAAACTTTAACTTTAGGACAACCCATCAGCCTAGTTGAACATTTCTTGGAAACGTATTATAGTCCCAGTCTCTTCCCAATCTTCTTCTTCCCCTCTTTCTATGAGTATCAGACTTGCATTGTGGACTAACAGTGTTCTTCACCTTCTGTTTATAGGTATTAGCTCTTAATTTCTCTACCTTGTCCTTGATAGTAATAGCCACTATTTGTTGAGTGTCATTTATAAGCTCAGTGTTTTGTATACTGCATATTTCACAAAAACTCTGCAAATAGATATTGGTGCTCCAATATAAAGATGAATAAATCTGATTTCTGTTAAGATTGAGCAACTAGTTCAAGGTCACATAGCTAGAAATTGGAAGAACTATGACTCAAATTCACATTTTTCTGAATCCAAAGTCAATGTTCTCAATCTTTCATGTCTTATATTTTTTATCTTAAAGCTTTCGTGATGTACCCAAGATAAACGAAAATATATGTCCACATAAAAACTTGTACATGAACACAGGGACACAAAGAAGGAAACAGACACTGAGGCCTACTAGGCAGTGCAGGGTGGAAGGAGGCTGCGGATTGAAAAGCTACCTATTGGTTACTATGTGTATTACCTGGGTGATGAAATAATATGTACACCAAACCCCTATGACACGCAATTTGCCTATATAACAAACCCATATATGTACCACTGAACCTAAAATAAAAGTTAAAAAGAAAACTTGTACATGAATATTCATGGAAGCACTTTTCACAACTGCTGAAAAGTAGAAACAGCTCAAATGTCTCTCAACTGATTAACAGCTATAAATATGTGGTTTATTCATATAATGAAATATTATCTGACAATAAAAAGGGATTATGTACTGATATACATATACATATATCCCCTGTTGAGCTCTCTGTAACTGTATTTGAGCCACCTAAAGTTAATTCTGCTTTCTGCAAAGACCCTATTTGCTCTAGTATTTTTAGAGAAATATGAGATGAACAACATGGATGAACCTTGAAAACATCATGATAAGTGAAAAAAGTAAGTCATAAAAGGTTCAGTTTAGATGAAATGTCCAGACTGGGCAAATTTATAGTGACAGAATGTAGATTAGAGGTTACCTAGAACTGAGTGGGGACAAGTAGAATGGAGATGACTAATAAAGAGTCTAGGGTTTCTTTTTAGTATAATAAAAGTATTTTAAATTGATTGTGGTGATGGTTGCAAAATTCTACAAATATACTAAAATCCATAGTACTTAAATTGGTGTATTATATATTATGTGGATTTTATCTCAAAAAACTGTTATAATAAAAACAAAGCAAACAAATACATTGTTTTAAAAAACTTTCATGTTACACAAAAGGATAGATTAGAAAATAATATTCACAGAATCTTTCTAGCCAAACCATATTATATAAAATCAACATGCTAAGAAACTAATTCATTTTGATGAATAACAAATTTACATAATTTACATTCAAAACAGAGCTACTGTTATAAAATACTAACCATCAGCAACTATATTCAAGCATTAAACTTGGAGGAATATATCACATTGATCTTAAATTTCTGCAAGAGTTGTTTTTATTTTAAAGTCACTTCTCTGACTCCAAGCTAATAATGTTTTATGAATGCTGCCAATCTGTAACTCTGAAGTTTTTAATTTTATTACATAATTTTCTTATTCATAACCTGGGGCGGTTTTTGCATATCCGTCTAGAGGTTATAAAAGAACATATCTACTAAGGGCAAACTCAGCCTTAAATTAATCTATCTCATTTATCTTTGTAATAGGTCCACTCTTGGTTAAAAAATACATTTTGTGTATGTACCATACAATTTTTTTTACTATTAACTATAAAATAGATAAACTATTTCTTCTTTTTTTTTTTTTTTTTTTGAGACGGAGTTTTGCTCTTGTTACCCAGGCTGGAGTGCAATGGCGTGATCTTGGCTCACCGCAACCTCCGCCTCCCGGGTTCAGGCAATTCCCCTGCCTCAGCCTCCTGAGCAGCTGGGATTACAGGCACGCACCACCATGCCCAGCTAATTTTTTGTACATTTAGTAGAGATGGGGTTTCACCATGTTGACCAGGATGGTCTTGATCTATTGACCTCGTGATCCACCCGCCTCAGCCTCCCAAAGTGCTGGGATTACAGGCTTGAGCCACCGCGCCCAGCTGATAAACTATTTCTATTAGCAAAAGAGCAGATAAATTAAAGTTAAGGCCAATGTTATCTGGTATCCTACACAATTCAAATGCAAAACATATTCTTATGTAAAATGTTTTGCTACTTTTTTCTTTAAATGATTTAACCCCCAAAGGCAGAGGATTGTACTAGGTCTTTTATATTCTCTTTGAAACTCAGGGATAATTCTTAATTGTTGCTGGTGTAAGTAATTAGGATAAGTCATAATTGCCTTGTGACAACGTTAAAGATCTAAATATAATATTAAAAAGACCTAACACAAACATATTGCCCTACGTCAATGTAAAGTAACTTTTATCCTAGGCAAAATGCTGAAAATCAACATGCTTTTTGAAATACAACATGCGAGTCACTCAGTGTGAAAGACTGCCTTTAAAAAGGCCTTTAATGATCCCCACTGTGGTATTCATTCCATTACATAATTCCCTCCCTTTGAGTGTGGGAGGGGCCAAGTTTCTTGCCTTAAATAAACAGAATAGCAAAAGCGATGGGATGTCACTTCTGACATTTGGTTATGAGACAAATGTAGCTTCCATCTTGTGTGCTCTCTCATGTTCTCCAGTCACTTGCCAGAGAACCCATTTTCTTTTTTTTTTTTTGGAAGGGTGAGAGAGGGCCAGAACACAAGCGGCCGCCCCCGCCCCACCCCGCCAGCCCCAAGGCCCGCACGGCGGGCCGCGTGGAACGAGGCCACGAGGGAGACGGACAGATTGACCGAGAGAAGCCAGTTTTCATGCTGTAAGCTGCCTGATGGTGAGATCCATGTGGCAACAATCTGAGAAACACCATCAGCCAACAGCCAGAGGAATTAAGGCCTATATGGGTGAGCTTAAAAGCGAATCTTTCCCAGGTGGAGGAACCTTCACAGGAAACAGCAGCCCTGGCTGACAGGTTGACTACAACCTCATAAGAGACTTTATGGGGCCGGGTGCGGTGGCTCAAGCCTGTAATCCCAGCACTTTGGGAGGCCGAGGCAGGTGGATCACGAAGTCAAGAGACCGAGACCATCCTGGTCAACATGGTGAAACCCCGGCTCTACTAAAAATACAAAAAAATTAGCTGGGCAAGGTGAAGCGTGTCTGTAATCCCAGATGCTCAGGAGGCTGAGGCAGGGGAATTGCCTGAACCCGGGAGGCGGAGGTTGCGGTGAGCCGAGATCGCGCCATTGCACTCCAGCCTGGGTAACAAGAGCGAAACTCTGTCTCAAAAAAAAAAGAAAGAAAAAAGAAAAGAAAAAGAAAAAGGAATCTAAACACATATGTTGTATCTTTTTTATGAGAAAAAAAAACTGTAATTCAGAAAAATGAATAACCACAACAGGTACTTTTAAATCTTACCAGACTATTTAAATGTAACCATTTTGAAAACCACATTTGAACCTGTGGGCCAAAACACAAATGTGATCATGTCACTGCCTCACTAAATGGAAAGCCCATTCAATGATTTTAGAATGATTTTAGAAAAGTATTTAGATACTAAATACCTGGTATCACACGACCCCTGCTATGCTATCTGGATTTATCCCTAGGCAATTCTTCAGTCAATTTATATGCACCAATCTCAGTGAAATTTCACATGTTAATATATTAATTCCTGCACAGATTTCAGGTCTAAGCTTCTCTGCCTCTGAGAATGTCTATAATTCTTAGGCTCTTATTCTTTCCTTGAATCACGACAGTCGCTTTTGCATTAACTATTCTTCTTGTGTCTGTTCTGTGGTACCATGTTATCATTGCATTTATAAAACTGCTTACTTACATTCAAAAGATAGCTATGTATTTCCAATTTTAAGATAGTAAAATTAACTCTAACCTTTTTCTCCCTTAAACTTTCATAAAGGAACAAAGGCAATTAGAAATATAAAAGAGAATGCTATCATCAGTAAAATAGGAAGAAATACACATGAAGAAGGGCTACCAAAATAGTAAAACTTCAATCAGAATAAGAGACGTTATGGAGACAAGATACTTGAAGATTCAGATTTCAGAGAATACCAGGTGCATGCTTCCTTAAAATTAGGTGACATATCCTGAGTAGAAAGAAAGCAAAACAGTGATCTTTCCTTGCCCAGGTAAACAACACTGCACAGCAAAGCTTGACTGTAGCATATTTTCTGAATGAAAATATGGAGAGGCAGAAGATGTAGAACTAAATGAGGAAATGCACAGGGATGCCATCTTTGCCATAGATTTAAAAAGAAAGAGATTCCTTAAGTAATAAGCAGACTAATAATTTCAATCACTGTGAACATAAAACCAAAAATGCTAAACCAGTTCAAGGAGAGTCACATATGTAGAGCTATACTCTGAGCCAAGAAGACCTCCAGCCACCCCCAGAGCACCTCTGAATCTTCCCCAACACTATTTTTTTACAACACCCCTTTCCAAGATAACAATAAAAATAAAGAAACTACATATACTCTATTAATAAATGCAGTAAGAACAAAAAGGTAGTAAAAGATTAGGAAAATCAATCAACTGCTGGAGAATACACACCTAAAAAAAGTAACAGTGATCAATGACCTCCTAAAAGGATATGCTACAGGTCTTATTAAAGACCGGATGACAACAGAAAGAATGAAAACAGGTGGATAGGTTTTCAGCTGGTGAACTTAACCATAAAGACTGTTTGCCATCCCCCTCTCTAACTGAAAATATGTGGAACATATGTAAGAAAATAATTTTGGATATTTTTGAATATTTAGCCACACTCAACACCAAGAATTTATATAATAAATATGAAAGCTCAAAATTAGGTAAATGGTAAAACCGAACCTGCCTACAAGTTTATTAGGAACACCCTAAGGCCATTATTTTTAGCATCTGAACTTCACTGCCCTCAGGAAATGGAGGGTAAGTAACATTCTGGAGCATGAGTGAGGCAACACTATGCTTCATATGTAAACCAGGAGTCCCAAAGGAAATGCCAACTGCTTGTATTCTGTGAATACAAAGACTTCTTCTTCTTCTTCTTCTTTTTTTTTTTTTTTTTTTTGAGTCAGGGTCTCCCTCTGTTGCCCAGGTTGCACTCAAACTCTGGGGCTTCAATGATCTTCCTGCCTCAGCTTCCCAAATAGCTGGGTCTTTAGGCATAGGTCATCATGCCTGCCTTGTAAAAACATTTATTATGAGAAATCAGAGACCAAAGCCAAATGAAATATATGGACTAAAATCCCACTACTCACGTGGTGTAAAATATCCAGATTCCAAAATTTGCAACCACTACAATTAAATGTTCTTGAAACTGTGAAACAGATGGGGACTGGCAAGGGAAACTGCTTTGTAAGAACACTTCCATTAGTTCTGGACACATGACACTCTAACTGAATGGCCTATCTGAGCTCACAAAATTTTCAAACTATGAAAGAAATTCAATCATAGTGAAAGAGTCTGAAGAGATGGCCAAGAAAAAAAAAAAGAATTTTCATCCTAAGAAATGCAAATAAGAATATCTGAAAAAAAACCTTAAATCCAGTATGTTCAAAATGTTTAAAATTGGCTGTGAGTTTTTCATAGATGGCTCTTATATTGAAGTATGTTTCTTCAATGCCTTGTTTATTGAGGATTTTTAATGTGAAAGGATGCTGAATTTTATTGAAAGCCTTTTTTGGCACATGCTGAGATAATCATGTGGTTTTTGTTTTTAGCTCTGTTTATGTAACAAATCAAATTTATTGATTTGTGTATGTTGAACCTACCTTGCATCCCAGGGATAAAGCTCACTTGATGATGGTGGATTTGCTTTATAATATGCTGCTGGACAAGGTTTGCTACTATTTTGTTGGGGATTTTTGCATCTATGTTCATCAAGGATATTGGTCTGAACTCTTTTGTTGTTGCATCTCTGCCAGGTTTTAGCACCAATTCATGATGCTAGCCTCATAGAATGAGATAGAAAGGGATAACTTCTCAATTTTTTGGAAGAGTTTTGGTAAAAATGTTACCAGCTCTTCTTTATACATCTGATCAAATTTGGCTATGAATCTGTCTGGTTTTGGGCTTTTGCTTGCTGGTAGGCTTATTACTAATTCAATTTTGGAACTCATTATTGGTCTGATCAGGGATTACATTTCTTTCTGGTTCAATCTTGGGAAGTTGTATTTTTCTAGGAATTGATCCATTTCTTCTAGGATTTTTAGCTTATGTGCATAGAGGTATTTCTAGTAGTCTCTGAAGGTTTTCTGTATTTCTGTGGGGTCAGTAGTATAATAATATTCCCTTTGTTATTTCTGATTGTGTTTATTTGTATCTTCTTTCTATTTTTCTTTATTAGTCTAGCTAGTGGTCTATCTATCTTATTAATCCTTCCAAAAAGTCAACTCATGAATTCATTGATCTTTTGTATCATGTTTTCTTTCAATTTCCTTCAGTTCAGCTTTAATTTTGGTTATTTCTTGTCTTCTTCTATCTTTGCAGTTGGTGTGTTCTTGTTTCTCTAGTTCCTCCAGGTGTGGTGTTAGGTTATTAGTTTCAGGTATTTCTCACTTTTTGATGTGGATATTTAGTGCTATGAAAATCTCCCTTGACACTGCTTGAGCTGTGTCCCAGAGATTCTGGTATGTTGTATCTTTGCTCTCATTAGTTTCAAATAATTCCTTGATTTCTGCCTTAATTTCCTTGTTTACACAAAGATCATTCAGGAGCAGATTGTTTAATTTCCATGTAATTATATGCTTTTGAGAAATTTTCTTAGCATGTATTTCTATTTTTATTGTGCTGTGGTCTGAAAGTGTGGTTGGTAAAATTTCAGGGTTTTTTTTTTTAGTTTTGCTGAAAATTGTTTTATGGCTGACTGTGAGGTCAATATTAGCAGATGAGAAGAATGCATATTCTATTGTTTTGGGGTGGAGAGTACTGAAAATAGATGTCTATTAGGTCATTTAGTCAAGTGTCACATTCAGGTCCTGAACATCTTTGTTAGTTTTCTGCCTCAATGATCTGTCTAATACTGTCAGTCTTAGATGTCAACATCTCCCACTATTATTATGTGGAAATCTAAGTTTCTTCATATGCAAATGCAAAGCCAAAATCATACTGAATGGGCAAAAGCTGAAAGCAAGTCTTCCTGAAAAGTTGAACAAGCTAAGGATGCCCTATCTCACCACTCCTATTCAACATAGTACTGGAAGTCCTGATCAGAGCCATCATGAAAAGAAGGAAATAAAAGGAAACCAAATAGGAAGAGAGGAAGTCAAACTATCCCTGATTTCAGAGGATATGATTCTATGCCAAGAAAACCCCATAATCTGCCTAAAAGCTCTTTGACCTGATAAAAAACTTCAGTAAAGTTTCAAGGCACAAAATCAATGTATAAAAACCAGTAGCATTGCTATACACCAACAACATCCAAGCTGTGAGGCAAATCAAGAAGACATCCCATTAGTAATAGCCACAAGAATAACAAAATACATAGAAATGTAGCTAACCAGGGAGGTGACAGATCTCTACAGTGAGAATTACAGAACACTGCTCAAAGAAATTAGCAACAGTGCAACCAAATGGAAAAACATTCCATGCTCATGGATACTGTATTAGTCCATTTTCACACTGCTTTAAAAAACTTCCTGAGACAAGGTAATTTATAAAGAAAAGGGGTTTAACTGACTCACAGTTCTGCATGGCTGTGGAAGCCTTAGGAAACTTACAATCATGGCAAAAGAAAAAGCAGGCACATCTTACATGGCAGCAGGCAAGAGTAAGAATGTGTGAGAGCACAGAACAAACTACCACTTATAAAACCATTTTGTGAGAATTCACTCCCTATCACAAAATAGCATGGGTGAAGCCCCCATCATCCCATCACTTTCCTCCCTCCACACATGGAAATTACAGGCTGCTTCCTCAACATGTGGGAATTACAATTTGAGGTAAGATTTGGGTGTAGACATGTATTTTGAATCTAAAATAGAATTTTTTTTAATCCACAAAAAACAACAAAAAATAAAATGTTCAAAGATACTAGAGAATAGCAACTATAAGAATACATAAAATAAAGAGGGGCGAGAGGATTTTTTTAAGAGACCCCTCCAAATTTTAAACATATATTCATTGAAAATAAAAACTCAGTAAATGAATTTAACAGCAGACAATAACAAACTAAAGAGAAAATTCATTAATTGAAAAATAGATACAAATTACTTCTAGCACAAATAAAAATATAAAAAAGAAGTTACAAGCCAAGGTGACTAGAAAGAAATGTTAAAAATATGCATCTAATAGTTGACATATGCATCAAATAGTTGAAAAACTAACTAGAGATTAGAGACAAGTCAATAGCAATATGGCTGAGAATTTTCCTAAACATGAATTCCTAAACAGGAAAACATGAGTCATAACATTAAAGCAGCTTATTAAATAGAAAGCAGTCCATATTTTTTTTTTTTTTGAGACGAAGTTTCGCTCCTTACCCAGGCTGGAGTGCAATGGCATGATCTCGGCTCACCACAACCTCTGCCTCCTGGGTTCAGGCAATTCTCCTGCCTCAGCCTCCTGAGTAGCTGGGACTACAGGCACGCACCACCATGCCAAGCTAATTTTTTGTATTTTTAGTAGAGACGGGGTTTCACCATGTTGACCAGGATGGTCTCGATCTCTTGACCTCATGATCCACCCACCTTGGCCTCCCAATGTTCTGGGATTAAAGGCGTGAGCCACTGCACCCGGCTAATAGTCCATATTTTTAAAATTCTTAGATACATTGTGGTAAAATAACAGAACATTAGAGAAGAAAAGAAAAAAAATTAAAGGTACTAGAGAGCTGTCTGCCAAAGACAGCTTGACCAACATCACACTTTGTACATCAGTGACAATTTAGGATAAAAAGTAATGAAATATTCCAGGTGAGGTGGCTGACACATGTAATCCCAGCACTTTGGAAGGCTGAGGCCAGCAGTTCACCTGAGGTCAGGAGTTCAAGACCAGCCTGACCAACACGGTGAAACCCCATCTCTGCTAAAAATACAAAAGAAGCCAGCAATGATTACGGGCATGGTTGTGGGCACCTGTAATTCCAACTACTCGGGAGGCTGAGGCAATGAGAATTGCTTGAACCTGGGAAGCAGCGGTTGCAGTGAGCTGAGATCACACCACTGCACTGCAGCCTGAGCGACAGAATGAGATTCCATCTCAAAAAAAAAAAAAGAAGAAGAAGGAAAGAAAAATGCTGGGTGCAGTGGCTCATGCCTATAATCCCAGCACTTGCTGCGGCAAGGGGATCACTGAGGTTAGAAGTTCAAGACCAGCCTGGCCAACAATGGTGAAACACTTTCTCTAATAAAAATAGAAAAATTAGCCAGGTGTGGTGGTGGGCACTTGTATTCCCAGCTACTCAGAAGGCTGAGGTGGGAGAATTGCTTGAACATGGGAGATGGAGGCTGTAGTGAGCTGAGATCTTGGCACTGCACTCCAGCCTGGGCGACAGAGTGAGACTCTATCTCAAAAAAAGAAGTAATGAAATAGTATGTTCAAACACATGAAAGAAAACATTTGTTATCTCAGAATTTTATAATCATATAACTATCATTCAATAAAGCATATGGGATAAAGCTAATTTAAGATAAATAAAACTGAGAAAGTTAACTACCCACAGACCCAGCTGAAAAAATACCAGAGGATTATCTTCAGCAAGTAAAAACAGAACTCACAAGGAAACAGTGAGATTTTAAAAGTAACAGTGAGCAATAAAACTAGCAAAATATGTTGACAAATCTAAGTAAGTATTCACTGCTAAATATCCTAAAAATGCCCTTTTCGAATAGATTTAAAAACAAAGTTAAAACCAAAGTAATTGACTTCCACCAAAAATTGAAGATACAGAGAGGATCACATTTAATGTATTATAAGGCTTATTGTTTAAAGGAGAAAGAAGGTAAATATGTTATACGGTATGTTACAATTTGAGGGTTATCAATAGAAGAAAGAATTTGAATTATATACCTTCCAAACGGGTAGGGAAAGAAAGAGGAAACTGATGTATTAACAACAAAAATAAAATGATTCAAGAAAAACCATGGTAATTTAAAAAATTAGAATAAAGCTTAGACTTCAGTGGTGATCCATCTATATAAATTCTGTGTTAAATTCAAGTAATCAATAAAATATAGCAATTAAATAAACAAAATCTATCTGTACAAATAGAACTTGCAAATGTGTTGTTAGTTTAAAAAGGTTTAATTATAGAACACTTAAACATGTGACAAGACAGCACTTATGTAAAATTTTAAGCACGTAATGCATTATTACATGTTATTTTTGTATAAAGAGTAGTAAAAATAAAAGTAAATGAATATACATGTACCAAATTTTAGTGATTGCCTCTATTTGTAATATTAAGTTTTATACATTTTTGTATTATTTATAATTTCCAAAAAGAAAAGGATGAGTTGATAAAGCTAAAGTCACAATTGAAAAATATAGTCATCATAGAAATGAAATTTCCATTGGAAAGAGTGAAAAGAAGAATAGATAATGCTGAAAGCACAGGAAAGCAAATTGAGAGCAGATTTAAGAAAAATGATCAAAATGAAATGGAAACAAAAGAGTATTAAAAAAATAGCAGATGTTGAAAATCAGACAATGGGAGCACCAATGAAAGCCATAACATCAGGCAAACCTAAGAAATAAACCTGAAACAAAAATAAATAATATGGGCTGGGTGCCGTGACTCATGCCAGTAATACCAGCACTTTGGGAGGCTGAGGCAGGTGAATCACCTGAAGTCAGGAATTTGAGACTAGCCTGGACAACATGGTGAAACCGTGTCTCTACTAAAAATACAAAAAATTAGTCAGGCATGGTGGTGGGTGCCTGCAGTCCCAGCAAGGTGCGATGCTGAGGAAGGTGAATTGTTTGAACCTGGGAGGTGGAGGTTGCAAAGAGCCGAGATCATGGCATTGCACTCCAGCCTGGGCAATAAGAGCAAAACTCCATCTCAAAGAACAAAAAAATCTACAAAAAAAACTCTACTAAAATCATGTCTCTTTATATAGTATATATAAAAATATATACATATATGTATATATGTGTATTTATATATGCATATGTGTGTGTATATGCACATATATGTATACATATATACACACATGTGTATATACACACACACATATATATATAGGCCAGGCATGGTGCCTCATATCTGTAATCCCAGCACTTTGAGAGGCCAAGGCGGGTGAATCACTTAGGTCAGGAGTTCAAGACAAGCCTGGCCAACATGGTGAAACCCCATCTCTACAAAAATCCAAAACCTAGCCGAGTGTGGTGGCGTGCACCTGTAGTCACAGCTACTCATGAGGCTGAGACACAAGAATTGCTTGAACCCAGGAGGCAGTGGTTGTAAGTGAGCTGAGACTGCCCCACTGCACTCCAGCCTGGGTGATGGCAAGAACCTATCTCTAAATAAATAAATATATAAACAATATAAATAATCCAAAAAACTCCAAGATACAAGTGAAAAATAATTTCATGATATTTAAAAAACATAAGTATAGGCCAGGCACAGTAGCTCAGGCCCGTAATCCCAAAACTTTGGGAGACTGAGGCAGGAGGATCACTTGAGGTCAGAAGTTCCAGACCCGCCTGGCCAATATGGTGAAACCCTGACTCTACTATAAATACAAAAAATTAAATACAAATTACTCCTTGCACAAATATAAATAAAAATATAAAAATGAAGTTATAAGGCAAGGATGACTAGAAAGAAAAGTTAAAAATATGCATCTAATAGTGGAAATATGCATCAAATAGTTGAAAAACAAACTAGAGATTAGAGACAAGTCAATAGCAGTATGGCTGAGAGTTCAGTGGTACAATCTTGGCTTACTGCAACCTTCGCTTCCTGAGTTCAAGTGATTCTCCTGCCTCAGCCTAGCTGAGACTATAGACACCCGTCACCACGCCTGGCTAATTTTTGTATTTTTAGGAGAGATTGGGTTTCACCATATTGGCCAGGCTGGTCTTGAACTCCTGACCTTGTGATCTGCCCACTTCAGCCTCCAAACGTGCTAGGATTACAGGTGTAAGCCACCACACCTGGCTCTAATAAAAATTTTTAAAAATTAGCCCGGTGTTGTGTAATGTGCTCATACCCCTACTAGAAGGTGAATTCTAGAAGGTACTGAAAGGTGATGAAAGGATTTCACATTCGAGTAGGGGTGTGAAATGAGATAATAAACACGAGTAGAATGTGATACATTTTATGATGGATGTATGGACAACAGGCAACCTTTGCAACCTTTGCCTCCCGGGTTCAAGCGATTCTCATGCCTCAGCCTCCTGAGTATCTCGGACTACAGGCCCGCACCTCCACATCCAGCTAATTTTTTGTATTTTTAGTAACAATGGGGTTTCATCATGTTGGCCAGGCTGGTGTTGAAGACCTGACCTCAGGTGATCTGCCTGCCTTGGCTTCCCAAAGTGTTGGGATGATAGGTGTGAGCTGCTGCCCCCTGCCTCATGGTTTTGCTCATTTTGTTTCCATTGTCCTTCGGAGATTTTCATTACTTTCTTGGAATCCAGAAATGCATTACAACTTATATGTTGACCTTTTCCCAGATCTAGTTGTATTACATAGAGCAAGAAGATTCTTGAGAACACCTAATTTACAATGCTGCTGAAAGCAAAATTCTCATTTCTTCTTTTATCTTAATAAAATTTCCAAATTTATTACATTATGATCAGAAAATAACATCTGTTCTATTTCTACTTTTTAAGTTTTATTGAGAATCTCTTTGTGACCTAACATATGGTGAATTTTTAAAATGCACAGACTTTGAAAATAAAATATATTATATTTTTGTAGTATAGAGCTCAAAGTTTGTTATTCTTTAATAGTTAAGATTTTTAGATATTCTAGAACATGTTTTAAAAAAACAAAATCCTTTATTGCTCAAAGGCTGAGAGAGGTAAATATGAACAAAAAAAATCTTTATAATATGTTTTATCATGCTTTTATTTGTATTTCATATAATGGAAGATTGCTTCATGAAGTTTGATGCTAAGGTCATGGTTAATAGATATTCATGACTTAACTCTTCTTGTCTATAGTATTCTTCTTTGTCTTATCTTATTTGCCCTTTATTCAACCTTTTGTGAAATCAAGATTCATACCTTGCTAAGTTTTATATGCATTTTCTTGGTGACTCTTCACCATTTCTTTTTCTTACTTTCAAATTATCCAATGTGATTTAGAGACCAAGCATGGTGGCTCATGCCTGTAATCCCAGCACTTTGGGAGGCCGAGGCAGACAGATCACCTGAGGTCAGGAGTTCCAACACAGCCTGGCCAACATGGTGAAACACCATCTCTACTAAAAATACAAAAATCAGGCTGGTCACAGTGGCTCACATCTGTAATCCCAGCACTTTGGGAGGCTGAGGCAGACAGATCACCTGAGGTCAGGAGTTCCAGCCCAGCCTGGCCAACATGGTAAAGCACTATCTCTACTAAAAATACAAAAATCAGGCTGGGCACAGTGGCTCACATCTGTAATCTCAGCACTTTGGGTAGCTGAGGTGGGCAGATCACAAGAGTTCAAAACAAGCCTGGCTTACACAGTGAAAACCTTTCTTTACTAAAAATACAAAAATTAGGTGCGCATGGTGGTACCCACCTGTAATTTTCTTTCCTTTTTAAATATGTTAACCTTTGTCTTTCAGACAATTGTAGATTCACATGCAGTTGTAAAAAAAATACAAAGATATTCTATGTTAACCCAATACCAACATCTTGCAAAATTATAGTACAATATCATAGCCAGGATGTTGACCTTGATACAAGCCATCAATCTTATTCAGATTTTCCCAAATTTACTCTGTGTGTGTGTTTGTGTGTGTGTGTGTGTGTGTGTGTGTAATTCAGTCTATGCAATTTTATGACATGTGCAGTTTTATGTATCTCCCAGCACAGCCAACATACAAAACAGTTTCATCTCCCCAGATATCTCTTGTGTTGCCCTTTTATAACCACACTCCCCTTCCACAATACCCAACTGCCAGCCATTAATCTGTTTGCCATTTCTGTAATTTTTTCATTTCAAGAATATTATATAAATGGAATTATATTGTTATGTCAAACTGTTTATGATTGACTTATTTTCCACCCAGCATTATTCCCTGGAGATTTGTTCAAGTTGTTGCATGTAGTGATATTTCCTTTTGATTGCACAGTACTAGCCCACCTTGTGATGTTTCATTAACCATTTACCTGTTGAAGGACATCTGGGTTGTTTCTATTTTGGAGGTGTTATGAATGAAGTAAACATTTGTGTGAAGATTATATGTGAGCACACATTTCTATTTTTCTGGAATAAATACAAAAGTGTGTAAGTATTGGGCACAGTGGCAATTGCATATTTAGTTTTACAGGGAACTGCAAAACTGTTTTTCCAAGTAGCTGTACTATTTACCTTTCCACCAGGAATGTATGAGTGTTCCAGTTTCTCTGTCTTCACCAGCATTTGTTTTTTTTATTTTAAAAAATTATAGCCATGCTGATAGGTATGTACTGAGGTTTTAATTGCATTTCTCTAATAACTAACAAAGGTTAATACATTTTCATTTTTCCATTTGCATATTCTTGAGAAATGTCTTTTCTTGTGTTTTGCCCATTTTCTAATTAGACTATTTATATATTTAGATTTTTGGAGTTTTTAAATAGGTATTCTGGACACATTTTTTTAATCAGATACGTGGTTTGAAAACATTTTCTTTCAGTGTGTAGCTTATTGTTTCATTCCCTTAATATAATCTTTTCACAGCAGATAACTTTTTAATTTTAAGGACATCCAGTTTTTGAATATTTTTTCTGTGAATCATTTCTTTTGGAGTCAATTTTAAGATCTTTTTGCCTGTCCCTAGATCCCAAACATTTTCTCCTTTTGTTTACAATAAAACAAAAAGTTTTATTGTATTCCATTTTACATTTGTAATTCATTTTTAGTTCATTTGTAACAATGGATATAATTGTTCTAGCACCATTTTTTTTTAAAGGCTAACTTTCCTTCATTGATTTGCTTTTGCACCTTGTCAAAAACAAGGTAGGTATAATTATGTGGTCTATTTTTGGACTTTCTGTTCTGTCCTTTATGTCTATGTGTCTGTCCCACTGCCAGTAAACCCTAGCTTATCTACTGTAACTATAAAATAAACCTTAATATTGGGCAGAAAGATTTCTTTTACTTTAGTTTTTTTTCAAGGTCGTTTTATTTATTCTCAGGGTTTTGCTTTTCTATATACATTTTAGAATAAGGTTATGTACATCTACAAAACACTTGGCTGAAATTTTGTTAGAAATTTAATGAAATCTGTGGACCAATATGGGAGGAATTGATTCATTTTCTTTTAAAAATAAATTACAGTAGGTGGCTAATGCCAGTAATCCCAGCACTTTGGGAGGCCGAGGTGGGCAGATCATGAGGTCAGGAGATTGAGACCACCCTGGCCAACATGGTGAAACCCTGTCTCTACTAAAAATACACTAAAAATACAAAAACAAAGTTAGCTGGGTGTGGTGGTGCACGCTTGTAGTCCCAGGTACTCGAAGGCTGAGGCAGGAGAACCCAGGAGGCAGAGATTGTAGGGAGCTGAGATCACCTCACTGCACTACAGCCTGGGCAACAGTGCAAGACTCCATCTCGAAAATAAATAAACAAATAAGTTATATTCACTTATACTTATTGATATTTTATATGTGTGTTGTCTTAGTTTTATACTTTCTTGCTATAGATTTTCATTGTTAGGCTTTCAGTATAGACCTATTTATATATGCTTTTTTTTTTTTTTTGAGATGGAATTTTGCTCTTGTTACCCAGGCTGCAATGCAATGGTGTGATCTCGGCTCACTGCAACCTCCACCTCCTGGGTTCAGGCAATTCTCCTGCCTCAGCCTCCTGAGTAGCTGGGATTACAGGCACACACCACCATGCCCAGCTAATTTTTTGTATTTTCAGTGGAGACGGGGTTTCACCATGTTGTCCAGGATGGTCTTGATCTATTGACCTCGTGATCCACCCACCTTGGCCTCCCATAGTGCTGGGATTACAGGCATGAGACACCACGCCTGGCCCTGTATATGCTTTAAATCTAATAATTTGGAAGAGTTATACCTATTTTTAATTCTGATAGATATTTTCTTAAAAATAGTTTCAGTATTTCTATTTAGACAAAATACTATTGAATAGATTTTGATTGAATACACACACACACACACTCACACACAGTTTTATGTATTTTCATCTTTAGACATAATGTGACCTGTATGTGACCTGTCAGTTTATACATTCTTTTTTTTTTTTTTTTTTTTTTTAGAGACAGAGTCTCACTCTGTTGCCCCTGCTGGAGTACAGTGGTACAATCACAGCTCACTACAGCCTCAAACTCCTGGGCTCAAGTGATCCTCCTGCCTCAACCTCCCAAGTAGCCGGGACTACAGGCATGCACCACTGTGCCTGGCCCTCCAGTATTAAAGGTTAACAGGTGAGTTCAATTTTCAATGAAGCTGAAGCTGAGGTACAGAAGGCCCATGATTCTAATATGTATACATATTTTTTAAGTTCACAATAACAAATCATAGTTTATATATAAAAGGAAAGAGAAAAGCAGAAACATAAAGCAAGATGAGAGAAGTTAGAAAGAGTTGAACAGTTATGATAGAGAGTATTTTATTGCTCAATTAAAATACAAAAATAGCTAAAGTAAGAAAACAATCTATTCATTTTTCTTTAGAGAATACCTAAAACAAAATAATAGAGTCATGCATTGCTTCACTAATGACAGAGATTCAGTCTGAGAAATCTGTCATTAGGCAATTTCATCATCATGCAAACATCATAGATTGTCCTTACACCAGCCTAGATAGTATGGCCTACTACACATCTAGGGTGCATAGTATAGCCTCTGACTCTGAGACTACAAACCTGTACAGCATGGTGCTGTACTGAATACTACATGTAATTAGTACAACAGTAACTGATTGTGTATCTAAACAGAAAAAGTAGAGTAAAAGTACAGTGTTATAATCTTATGGGACCACCATCACAAATGTCCTTCATCATGGATCAAAACATCATTGTGTGGTATGTGACTGTATATATATGGAGAAAAACTCAATAAATTCCCTGAAGTAATAATTGTACCAAATATATTTTCTGAATATAACACAATAAACCTAGAAATAAATTTGTTTTATGTTTAAATTACAAGAAAAAGCCAAGCCACTGGAGATTGAAAAATGAATCTCAAAGAGAATATAAAATATGCAATTAGAATATGAGAACATTATATATAAAAATATATTAAATGCAGACAATATTACACATGGAAACAAATTGTAGCCTAAACATTTTAATTACTAAAAAGCAGTAAAGAGAGTACTGAATGCAAGAACTGTAAGAAACTCCATATTAATTAGTAGTAGTACTAAAATAACACAATGTTTACAATAGCAAAAATTTAGAACAACTGTATCTCTCACAATAAAGAGTATTTTAACAGATGGCCAGGCACAGTGGCTCACACCTATAATTCCAGCACTTCGGGAGGCTGAGGTGGGTGGATCACGAGGTCAAGAGATCAAGACCATCCTGGTCAACAAGGTGAAACCCCGTCTCTACTAAAAATACAAAAATTAGCTGGGCATGGTGGTGCATGCCTATAGTCCCAGCTACTCGGGAGGCTGAGGCAGGAGAATTGCTTGAACCCAGGAGGCAGAGGTTGTGGTGAGCCGAGATCGTGCCATTGCATTCCAGTCTGGGTAACAAGAGCGAAACTCCATCTCAAAAAAAAAAAAAGGAAAAAGAATATTTCAATAGATATTATGTAGCCCGGCATGGTGGCTCATGTCCGTAATCCCAGCACTTTAGGAGGCCAAGGTGGGTGAATCACTTGAAGTCAGGAGTTCAAGACCAGCCTGGCCAACATGGCAAAACCCCATCTCTACTAAAAATACAAAAATTAGCCAGGTGTGGTGGCAGATGTCTGTAATCGCAGCTACTACTCAAGAGGCTGAGGTGGGAGAATCACTTGAACCCAGGAGGTGGAGGTTGTGGTGAGCCAAGATTTCACCACTGCACTCCAGACTGGGCAACAGAGCGAGACTCCACTGCAAATAAATAAATAAACAAACAAACAAACAAACAAATAAATAAATAAATGCTATTATCACCAATGATATTGGTATAGCTAATGACATGAAAATGTTCAAAATATTTTGTAAGTTGAAAGACAATAGGCTAACAATAGCATATTGTATTAAGCCATTTTGTAAAATATATCTTGTGTCATCATAGAAATAAAATAATAAACTAACATTTATTAAGTGCATATTATATACCAGGCACTGTTAAGCATTTTACACATACTGATTCATTTATGCTTATAATAAACCTATGTAGTCATTCTATTATTTTCCACACTTTATGAGGAGATTTAAAATAAGAGAAATTAAAGAATCTTCCCAAGGTCACACAGCAAATAAGTGGCTGAGGCTTGGAAGAACATACATAAAAATGTTAATAGGTTAAGCACAATGGCTCACACTCATAATCCCAGCACTTTGAGAGGCCAAGGTGGGCAGATCACCTGAGGTCAGGAGTTCGAGACCAGCCTGGCTAACATAGGGAAACCCCATCTCTACTAAAAGTACAAAAATTAGCTGAGTGTGGTGGTTCAAGCCTGTAAATCCCAGCTACTCAGGAGGTTGAGGCAGGAGAATCACTTGAACCAGAAGAGTGGAGGTTGCAGTGAGTCAAGATTGCACCACTGCACTCCAGCCTGGGTGACAGAATGAGACTCTGTCTCAAAAAATTAAAAAAAAAAAAAGAAAAAAGCTAATAGTGTTTATTTCTGAGTGATGAAATTATAGATGATTTTTTTGTTTAGTCTGTTTTACATTATCCATATTCTCAGTTTTTCTACAAGGGACATGTATTATTTGTGAAACAAAAACATCGAGGGTCTTTTAAAGATGAAAGCAAAATACTTAATTAGGAAACAAAAAATAAGTTAAAAGAAAGAATCTGAGAGCTATTTCTCTAAAAAATATAGATAAGCCTAACAATTTTGAGAACAAAAGAGAGAAATATTTAAACAAGTAAATATGCAAATTAAATAATGAGAAATGGACTAAAACAACTAAAGTACATATTTTTAATTAAAATATTGTAAATATCATTAGATCTATTTAAATGTCAATAAACTAATAATTATCTGGAAATAAAGAAAATGGACTCTAATAAATTTATAAAAACCTGAATTAAGGTTTGGAAATGTTAACGATTTACCTCCTCCCAAAGGCTCTGGGTCCAGGTAGTTTTATAAAGTATTTATTTTAAATTTCCAAAGAATGGTAATCCCCATATCAGAAAATCTACTTAATTCATTTAATAAATATAGCAAAAACCTGACACTAAGATCTGACAATTGCAATATAAGAAAGAAGCTTACAGTAGTCCCTGTAATTTACAGAGCATATGTTCCAAGGCTCTTTGTGGCTGCTTGAAACTGCAGATAATAGTGAGCCCTACAAATACTACATTTTCTCCCATACATACATACCTATGACAAAGTTTGATTTATAAATTAGGCACAGTAAGAGATTAACCACAATAACAAAAACTAAAATAGAACACATATAACAATATACTGTAATAAGGATCATACAAATGGGTGCTCTTGCTCACTCTTTCTCTTGTTCTCTCTCAAAATATCTTATTATACTGTACTATGAATAACTAAAACTGCAGAAAACAAAACCATGGATAAGAGGGACCACTGTACAACCAATCACATTTACAGAAGAGAATGTAAGTATCCTATATAAAATACAAACATAATTTAGTGAAAAATCAAAGGAACAACAATGACCTGGTTAGATGTATTCCTAAAATAAATGTTGCTTTAATATTAGTACACCTATTAATAAAATATAGCTCTATGCATGTTAATATATAAAAAAGGAAAAGCATCATATATAATTATTTCAATGGATGATACAAAAGCATTTGCTAAAGTCAACTTCCATTCCTGGTTTAAAAAACTTTAAGAGAGCTAGAAATAATAGAATGACTCTGTATTATACTAAAGAATACCACTCTAAAACAAGTTGTCAGCACTGATACACCAGACTCTCTAGTGACTAAAGAGATTCCTATTAAAATCAGGAGGATAACAAGAATTACTAGAAATACCTGTCAAATAAAAGATTCAGACCTTTCCAAAACCACATCTTCACCTGCTTGCCTCCTTGACTTTCTCCTATACGGGGCTAAGACAAGAGTGAAGCAAGTGAGGCCCCTAAAGGACAGAACTGAAGGACATACTCACTCTTGGGGTTATGACAGTTCAAGGTTGACAGTTGTGTGACCCTGACAGTGAGCACCTCCTTCCCTTAAAAATCTCACTTGTTTCACCCTAGTTCCAGCCTGCACATAATCCTTCTCTTTTGCAAACTCTACTAGCTCTTTCTCCTTACAAACTAAAGTCAGCCATTTGTAGACAGCCAGCTGGTCTTTAGAATTGTAGATGTTTCAAGAAGAAATTAAACAGCAGTCCCCTATGGTTCATGTGTTTCTGAATTTTCCAACTTCTCTCATCGACTAAATCCTATTGAAGCCTTCCCACCTCAATTGCTCACTTTCCAAAGAAATGAACTTAACAAATTCTCTATAGGTAATCCTCAAAGACCAGACCCCTTTATACTCACAACATATGTGAGAAAGTTAGTAGTTGGAAAATCAGTTTTAATATATATCTTACAATATATATTATTTAGGATCTTAGATAAAACCTTTATTTTAATAATTTACTGTCAGTTAATTGTTCTCTTTAGTTCAAAGACTTTAAAGAGTAAAATAAGTGGCTGGGTTCAGTGGCTTATGCCTATAACCCCAGCACTTTGAGAGGCTGAGGCAGGCAGATCACCTGAGGTTAAGCATTAGAAACCAGCCTAGCCAACATGGTGAAACCCATCTCTACTAAAAATATAAAAATTAGCCAGGCATAGTGGCAGATGGCTGTAATTCCAGCTACTCAGGAGGCTGAGGCAAAAGAATTGCTTGAGCCCCAGAAGCGGAGGTTGCAGTGAGCTAAGATTGTGTCACTACACTCCAGCTCGCTTGGGAGACAGGAGATTCCATCTCAAAAAAAAAAAAAAAGTAAAATAAGGTAATATATGATATATGTACAAAATGTTTTGAGAGTGAGACTATTCTCTAAATGCTAACTATTATTAATATTTCTTTTTTATCAAAATGTGCTACATGCGTATGGTCATTTACATGTTATTAGAGTGGGGCCTATCAGATGAGGAAAAACTATTTACAAAGTAACATGAAAACATATAGAACTTAGAAAAGCTGCCTGAATAGTATTATGATGCCTTTACTTTGCATAATTCTACAGCTCCCGTATCCTAAATCTATGTCCTATCTTCCTATGTGTTTAAACAGATTAAAACTGACAGTGAACAGACCCTTTTAATGTGTTTCATGATATTTTCTCTTCTCCAAAAGGCAAGTTCTTCTTATGGGACATATTTCTCAAATGCATCTGAAGCTTATCATATTTAATGTTGCATCTGTAGAATCGCTTTACGGATAAATTTATCTCATTATGAAATAACTTTTCTGACACTATTTTGTATAGGACCAAGATACTACACACATAAATAAACTGCAGTGAAGAATACAAAATTTTAAAACTATAATAATAATAATACGCTAAGGTAGATAGAATCATAAATATATATATATTCAATAAATGCCTGCCTAAATATCACTGACATTTAGAAAGTATTTTTAAGTATGGCATTGATCAACATACATTGACTCACCTTTCCAAAGTTTTCCCTAGTCAACGGATGATTGTACTACTTACCTAATTGCATCATTGGTCTCTGACACGACTCTCAGATACTCCTTGAAATAATAATAATGAAAGACATATTTCTGAACACTGTAGCCTTGCCATCGTCTCTGAAACTATTAAACAAAAAGATAAAATATGTCATTAAATATTTTTATTAAAAAACATAATAGCACTTAAAAATTAAGGTAATTATGCTTGATAACTACTATTAAATAAAGTCTTAGGCTTTTCCATTAATATAACAGTATATTAGTTATAAATATAGGTTCTCATAAATTATGAAATATTATAAAATAAACATAATTTTAGGTTATTATAATTTATTTTAAATTATTTATAATTATTTCACAGAATACTAAACTATTGAAAGATTTTTTTAAATTTGCTTTACAAATTCCTACCATTTCCACGTCCTGGGCAAACAGAATTTTTCTTTCTTTCTTTCTTTCTTTCTTTCTTTCTTTCTTTCTTTCTTTGTTTTTTTTTACTGCAACTTTTGTAGAATTTTATTTGTGCTACAAGACATGTTGCATGGGAAACTCTTTAAAGCCCCTGAGGAAAAATATCCATGGTTTAAGGTGCAACTGGTTTTGTTTCTTCTTTGGGGAAAAGGTGATAGATGATCTCTGGGAGAAATTATGGGGTTGAGTTGAGAAGCACAATGGAGGGTTGTATCGTGGGATGACAGGGGAATTGTGTGTCCTGGTTCTTGCAGCATACAATAGCTAGTGTTGGTTCTTTTTTCAGTCAGTTGGTCTTCAGTATCTGAATAAGTAGCTATACAACGTTTCAGACCAATAAGGGAGTATACGTTGATCATACTAAGGAAGTAACGTGTTTCAAGGAAGCAGTTTTAGAGAATGAGATTTGGGATCCCAAACGGCCCCTGACAACAGCAGACACACCGGGTTTGTTCTGACATGTTGCTGGGGCTCACTGCACTCTACTGATTTGCCAGGAATCAGTCCTGCCTGCTGCTCCCTTCTAAGATGCGACATCTACCGTGCGTTATGAAATTCACACAGCATGTCTGCACCCTAGTTATCAGTGCCACACTTTGCCAAGTTCCTGATTTTCTGTGAGACACGTTTTCATTTTTATAAAATTGTCATCATGCTCAGATGATCTTTACATTGTACAAAAGACGGTTCATCCAAATAATTACTTCTTTCCGAGGAGACACAGGTACACTGGGAGGGAAGAGGGGTTAAGCCTTAGATGAAATGAAATGCAGAGTTTGACAAATGGCAGCTGGCACCTCTGCACATCGGCATAAGGCGTTGCCTGTGAGGCCAACCACAGCATCTGCCACAAACACGAGAGTCAGTGGCCACAAACACGAGAGTCGGTGGCCACCAAGGCTCTGGTTCCATTGTGAAGTTTTCTTCCTGTCCACAGAAGAGGTGGCAAACTCCATGGGAAGCACTGCTTTGATCCCAGGAAGAAACAGGACAGTAGCCTGGTAGCAGCAGGGACCACCTCACTCTCAGATGGCACTGCTCTTGTGAAGGACTAATTGCACACTGGCAGGGGCCCAAAGACTGTCAACTCCTGGCTGCTTTCTAAGCTCCTGGCAGAAACAGCTCATGGCACCTAAATGCTAATATGTTAGCTGGACTTTACTCTGCCCACTAAAGCTCACCAAAGAGTCACACCTTCTGTGGATGGCCATTTACTATGCATGACGCAAAGCACTGAGGACAGTCAAATCCGAGGAGGGAATAGGACCTTGGGCCTTCTCAGAAAGAATGGGTGTGAGCTGTACCCGTTTACTGAAAAGCCACTTTTCCCCATGCGATTCACCTTCTCACGTGCAGGGAGTAAAAGAGGTCCAACAACCCAACAAGTGTCTTTCTGGTCTGAGTGCTGAAATGCAAAGTTTGGCAGGAAATCAGAAATGCCCCAGTGACCTTTAAATACCTATGTACATCCCCAGCATAATTTAAAAAGGCCTGTAACAACAGAAAAACCTCAACAGCCTGTGCCCCTATTTTCTTTTAAACATTTATGGTCCATAAAAAAATTAGATACCACCTTTCTCATCGATCCCTTCCCCCCATTCTTTAAAAAAATGATTTCCAATTTAAATTTATACTTAACTAATAGAAAGCTATGTGACTGGCAATGACCTGTGGTAGGAAGTCCCTTCAGGCCTCTCCCTTGATGAAGAAGGGTGGTGCATTATGGGTGTAGGTCCAGCTGGCAGACCCTAAATCTGTTCAGGCAGCCACCCCATCCTCCCTCTTTAGCTCTGCGGTCACGGCAGGGCACCCAGGGTGGATGAGGGCTTGCACTCCAGAGCAGCAGGAGGGGAGGGGACCCAATCAAATCACAAAGTCTTCCTGGTCTGCAGAGCTGAAGGCGGCTGCTCTCAGAATGTCCACGGAGTTCACCAAGATCAGAGTCCCAGTGAGGTGCTTCCAGCGCTTGGTGATGGGGTTTTTCATCTTGTCCAGGCCCAGGTGCAGCTCCTGGATGACATCCCGGTAGCTGTCCCCAATCTGATGGCTCCAGGTGAGTAGGAAGTCACATGCAGTCTTCCACATGGCCTCGCTGTCCACAACCCCATTCCTGTCCTGGTGGGGAGACTCGTAGGCATCCATCTGCTGCTGGGAGACCTTGGCCAGCTTCTCAGCCAGCTCCCGCCAGTGGTGGGCCACCTCCACAGCCGTGGTCAGGGCACAAAGTCCTGGATGAGTCTGACCACCAGGCCCTGGCAGTCCATCTTCAGTAAGGCCATCACAAGCTCCTTCTGGAAGGACTTCCGTTCTTTGCTCTCCATGTTGTTGCAGTCCTCCTTCAGCTTTTCCAGGACACAGGCAACCCGCTCGGGCTCACTATCCAGCTCTGCCAGGCAGAAAAAGGTCAGTGGCAGGTTCATGTAGCCCAGGGCATCGGCGAAGGAGCACCAGCTGCTGATGTTCTCCATGAGCAGAGTCCTCATGGAGGTGTAGATGTAGGTGAGGAACTTGCAGGGCCACAGGATCTGCTCCAGCAGCACTGAGGTGCTGAGCTTGGGCCCTGAGCACAGGCTGGGCCATGCCCTGCCAACCACCAGCATGTTCTTGGCATGCACAAGGACCACCCTGCCCTGGTAGTAGCCGATGTACCACTCCTTGGTCCACAGCTGCCCCCAGAGCCTGACCCGCTCCTCGCTGAGGAGGGCGAGGCCATCACCCTTCTTGTACTCCAGCAGGTAGTGGTTCTTGTTCTGCCACACCACGGTCTTGAGCAACTTGCCGAACTTGAGGCTGGACACCGGGCAGTCCTGGAAAGTCAGGTACTTGGTGGTGGTGGCAAAGGGGGATGGGATGATCTTCCCGACTTCATTCTTGAGAAACCTCCTTTGCCCGGAAGGCTTGATGGCACTTTTGGGGGGTGGCTGAGGAGTCTGGATGCAAAACTGGGTGAGGATGGCCTCCTGGTCATCCTTTACCTGGACCTGCAGCATGATGTCAGAGAGCTTGTTGGCATTCTGGGAGGCGATGGGGAAGATCAGGCAGCTCACCTTGCCCAGCTTCAGCTGGAAGCCTTGCACCACTTTGGCCTGCTCCCTGGCTCTGACCTCGTAATTCATCATATTGGAAAACATACAGACCTTGAGATTCTGGGGCCGGGGCAAAATGAACTGGTGCTTACCCCACAGCTGCAAGGCCACTGGGACAGGGCTGGGTGCCTGGCGGGTGACCTCGCTGACCAGGAGTGTCTTTGGGGCACAGTTGTGCCCAAAAATGGTCACTACCATCTTGAAGGATGGATGGATGTGTTTGGGGCCGTGGAGCGCTACTGTGACTTTTTTATGGATGAAGTCCCACACGGTGGAAGGGTAGAGGATGCTTGGGGCATGGGCAATGATAACCACATACATACAGGGCTCCAGGTTGTGCAGCTGTGCCTGGACTGTGTCCCCACAGCTGTAGCTCAGCAGGACCGAGACATATGGCCCTTCCTTTGAGTCGCTCCTCAGGCACTGGAGGCCCACTGTGCTTTTGCTAAAAAGATCATTTTTATCTCAGCCGACACTTTCATCTCCAAGATGATGGAGGTTTTCGCTTCCAGGCTGCTCAGCTTGACCTCCAACACGGGGCTGATGCTGCAAGACCTGTCACTGTTGAGCTCTAGAGGGGGGTCCAGCAGGGCTTTCAGGGAGATATGCTGCATCTCACCAGGGGTGACTTGGCCCTCAGGGACATGGATGCTGATGCCAGTGTCAGGGAGCTGCACAGTCCCCCCAGAGCTGTCCAGCTTGCACACAGTGTTTGTCTCCACAGCTTGGGTCTGGCCCCAACCAGGGCTTTGGCTGAGCAAGTCCAGGTCATGGCAAGAGCGTGCCAGCTTCTGGTGGTTGAGCTAGGCAGTTCGAAAATCCTCCCAGCTCTGGAATTGCTCAGGGGCAGGTGATTTCAAGCCAGTGAAGAAACTCGATGATGTAGGCGTGTCAGACTTGGCTTGGAAGATGGAGAGTTCTGAGAGACTGTAGGAGCACTTGCTTCTGAAGAAGGGGTTGTCCCGCTTGAACGGCAGCTCTGTTTGGAGTCCGTTTGTGACTGGAAACTCATCAAAGATGTTGCCAGTGCTGTTCGTAGTGGCTGAGCTGGATTCAGTGAAGGAGACTGTGCCCGTGTCAAAAAGGAGCAAATCCACAGTACTTTTGGGATTCAGCTCATCCACGCTGGGCATGATGGGTGCATTCCCATTCAGAAACGGATTGGTTTGGGCCCCATTCCAGAAAGGGTTATTACTGTACCTTCTGGCTGGTACTTTTTTGTCATCTGTCCATCCCCCGAGCAGATCCATCTCCTTGGCTACCTCATCTGGGCTGTCTGGAAGATTGTCAATCATACCACTGTCACTCAGTGTGGAGTTCCGGTAGTTCAAGGGCTGCACGTAGGAGGAGGGGATGTAGCGTATTTCTGTGGTGTTGTGTGCATACCACCACTCACCGCCAGATGTGTCCAAGACATAGAGATGGTCTCCTTTGGAGAACTTGAGCATGGTGAAGTTGGTGGGGCAATAGTCCTTGATTGCAATCACCACCTTTGTGTTTCCGAAAGGTGTGGGGTTGTCTACTAGCAAGGCACTGGGAGAAGGCACTTTGACATCATTAAAGCTTGTCTCTGAAAAGCCCTTGCTCAGCTCAATCAGGGTACCCTCGGACTTGCAGCGAGGGAGGCCCCTGGCAGCTCGTATCCTCTGAGCCGCCATCTTGACACTCGCTTCCCGGGTAGAGCTGCTAAGGCCTCATCTTTCTTCCTCCAGTTATCCCAGCAGACGCTGACGCGTCTGTGTCAAGCAAACACGCTGCACAGTGGCGTCCACTTGGCAATACGCTTCTTCCTGAGTGGTGACAACCACGTCTCCAGACATCACCATATGTCCCCAGGGAGCCAGGGAAGGCAAAGTCACCCAGGTGAGAAGCCCTGGCAAGCCTCAGCCTCCTGATGTCAGGGAAGTCCCAGGACACGACAGCATCTCTTCCAGGAGAGAAGGGAGATGCTGGCTCGCATGGCATCCCAGCGGGCTCCTGCGGCTTCGCTCATCGGCCAGTGGCTCGGCCCAGCCGGGGACGCTTCCGCTGGACTCACGGCGGCGGTGGCAGCGCTAGCGGAAAGGGGACCGGACCTCCGAGACTTTTTCTTTCTTTTCGTAACCAACTGACTTTAAGATTGTATTTGGTCTCATTGAAAAACACTTTTGGTTTTTGTATTTGGTCTCATTAATGGGCTTCTTAAATTCAGTGGTATAAAAATATTTAAAGAAATTCTTGTATCTCGACTGTGACATTTTAATCCTTCCTCAACAATAACAACGATAGATAACATTTATTGAGTTCTTATGTGCCAGGCACTAATCTAAGGGTTTTTGCTTATATTTATGTATTTAATCTTTAGAATATCCCTAACCTCATTTACAGATGTGAAAACAGTTAAAAAAGAAAGGTTACACAGTTTTTCTATACATATACAGCTATTAGTATGAATCCAGGAATTAAATTATGGCTTCAGAGAGCCTATTCTCATAACCATTGCAATACAGAATTGGGAACAAAGAGAACTGTGATTTTCAAAAAAGAACATTTTCATTGAAATAATCTGCTTCTTCTATCTTTTACCTCAATGCTGACATTCAAATACTTTTATTTTTAGTAGAACATACAATCAAAGTAGGGTGTTTGTTTTGTTGCATGAGAGGAATGTTAGAGGTCTGAGAGACCATACCTATGTCAGCCTCTAGCTATCTTATACAACCCCAGTGACAATGAGAATCAGTCACTCTTCTTGAATCCTCTTTGCTAATATAAACACTTTTGCTACATTTTCTAATACCACTATATGAAAAAACTCAAACAAAATACTATGATATTAATTTGACAGGAAAAAAATACCAGGAGTTATTTAAATAGAGAAAAAGGAAATAACACATATCGAAAAATATTAACATAGTCTTGCGTAAAGATTTACCATCGTTGACCATTCTGGTCAACATGGTGAAACCCCGTCTCTACTAAAAATACAATAAATTAGCTCGGCACGGTGGCACGTGCCTGTAATCCCAGCTACTCAGGAGGCTGAGGCAGGAGAATTGCCTGAACCCAGGAGGCGGAGGTTTCAGTGAGCCAAGATCGCGCCATTGCACTCCAGCCTGGGTAACAACAGCGAAACTCCGTCTCAAAAAAAAAAAAAAAATTACCATTGTTTCCTAAAATTTTCAACAGTTTAAATATCTATATGAATGATTCCTCCTCAACATCATCCTCTTCCGCCTCTTCCTCCGCCTCCTCCTCCTGGCAGCAATTCACAATTTTCCTAGCTTAGATTTTATTCTTTAAACATAATAAGATTGACTGATTGTTTCCTCCTTCTCCTTCTCTTCTTCCTCCTCCTCCTCCTCCACCTCCTGCTCTTCCCTGCAGCAATTCACAATTTTTCAAACTTGGATTTTATTATTTAAACTAATGAGATTGACTGATTGTTTCCTCCTAGTCCTCCTCCTCCTCCTCCTCCTGATCCTCCTCCTTGCAGCAATTCAGAATTTTTCCAGCTTGCATTTTATTCTTCAAACATAATAAGATTGACGGATTGTTTCCTCCTCTTCATCCTCCTCCTCCTCCTCCTGGCAATAATTCAGTTTTTCTAGCTTGGATTTTATTATTTCAACATAATGAGATTGACTGTTTCCTCCTCCTCCTCCTCCTCCTCCTCCTCCTCCTCCTCCTCCTGGCAGCAATTCACAATTTTTGTAGCTTGGATTTTATTCTTTCAACATAATAAGATTGACTGCTTGTTTCCTCCTCCTCCTCCTGCTCCACCACGTAGCAATTCACAATTTTTCTAGCTTGGATTTTATTCCTTAAACATAGTAAGATTAATACATTGTTTCCTCCTCCTCCTCTAACTTGTCCTCCTATTCTTCCTCCTCCGCCTCCGGGCTGCATTTCACAATTTCTCTAGGTTGAATTTTATTCTTTAAACATAATAAGATTGACTGATTGTTTCCTCCTCTTCCTCCTCCTCCTTTTCCTCCTCTTCCTCCTGGCTGCAATTCACAATTTTTCTACCTTGGATTTTATTCTTTCAACATAATAAGATTGACTGATTGTTTGCTCCTCCTTCTCCTCCTCCTCCTCCTCTTTGTCCTCCTCCTCCTCCTCCTCGTGTTAGCAATTCACAATTTTTCTAGCTTGGATTTTATTCTTTCAACATAATAAGATTAACTGA
The DNA here is from genome assembly GCA_031835075.1 of Saguinus oedipus. Lineage (NCBI taxonomy): Eukaryota > Metazoa > Chordata > Mammalia > Primates > Cebidae > Saguinus > Saguinus oedipus. Next base: position 1,869,942 of record JASSZA010000049.1, read on the forward strand.
TTGTTTCCTCCTCCTCCTCCTCCTCCTCCTCCTCCTCCTCCTCCTCCTCCTCCTCCTCCTTCTCCTCCTCCTTCTCCTCCTCCTCCTCCGGGCAGCAATTCACAATTTTTCTAGCTTGGATTTCATTTTTTCAACATAATAATATTGACTGTTTCCTCCTCCCCCTCCTCCTCCTCCTCCTCCTCCTCCTCCTCCTCCTTCTCCTCCAGGTAGCAATTCACAATTTTTCGAGCCTGGATTTCATTCTTTCAACATAATAAGGTTGTCTGATTGTCTCCTCCTCCTCCTCCTCCTCCTCCTCCTCCTCCTCCTCCTCCTCCTCCTCCGGGCAGCAATTCACAATTTTTTTAGCTTGGATTTTATTCTTTCATCTTAATAAGGTTGACTGATTGTTTCCTCTTCCTCCTCTCCCTCCTCCTCCTCCTTCTCCTCCTCTTCCTCCTCCTCCTCCAGGCAGCAATTCACAATTTTTCTAGCTTCGATTTTATGCTTTAAACATAATAAGATTCACTGATTGTTTCCTCCTCCTCCTCCTCCTCCTCCTCCTCCTCCTTCTCCTCCTTCTGGCAGCAATTAAAAAATTTTTTATATTGGATTTTATTCTTCAAACATGATAAGATTGTCTGATTGTTTTCTTTTCCTCCTCTTCCTCCTCCTCCTTCTTACAGCAATTCACAATTTTTGTAGCTTGGATTTTATGCTTAAAACATAATAAGATTCACTGATTGTTTTCTCCTCCTCCTCCTCCTCCTCCTCCTCCTTCTCCTAATCCTACTCTTCCTACTCAGGGCAGGAATTAGAAATTTTTTTAAATGGATTTTATTATTTAAACATAATAAGATTGACTGTTTCCTCATCATCATCATCTTCCTCACAGTAATTCACAATTTTTCTAGGTTGCATTTAATTATTTAAACATAATAATATTGACTGATTCTTTCCTCCTCCTTCTTCACCTACTCCTTCTCCTCCTGGTGGCAATTAGAAATTTTTCTAGCTTGGATTTTATTCTTTAAACATAATAAGATTGACTGATTGTTTCCTCCTCCTCCTCCTCCTCCTCACAGCAATTTACAATTGTTGTAACTTGGATTTTCTTCTTTAAACATAATAAAATTGACTGATTTTTTCCTCCTCCTCCTCCTCCTCCTCCTCACAGAAATTCACATTTTTTGTACTTGGATTTTTATTCTTTAAACACAATAAAATAGACTGATTTTTTCCTCCTCCTCCTCCACCTCCTCCTCCTCCTCCTCCTCCATGCCTCCTCCTCACAGCAATTCCATATTTTTCTACCTTGGATTTTATTCTTTCAATATAATAAGATTGACTGATTGTTTCCTCCTCTTCCTCCTCCACCTCTTCCTCCTAGCAGAAATTCACTATTTTTCTACCTTGGATTTTATTCTTTAAACATAATTAGATTGACTGATTGTTCTCTCCTCCTCCTCCACCTACTCCTCCTCCTCCAGGCAGCAATTAGAAATTTTTCTAGCTTAGATTTTATAGTTTAAACATAATAAGATTTACTGATTGTTTCCTCCTCCTCCTTCTCTTCCTCATCCTCACAGCAATTCACATTTTTTTTTTTTGCTTGGATTTTATTTTTTAAACATAATAAGATTGACTGATTGTTTCCTCCTCCTCCTCCTCTTCCTCCTCCTCCTCTTCTTCCTCCTCCTCCTTGCAGCAATTCGCAATTTTTCTAGCTTGGATTTTGTTCTTTAAACATAATAAGATTGACTGATTGTTTCCTCCTCCTCCTCCTCCTCCTCCTCCTCCTCCTCCTCCTCCTCTTCCTCCTCCTCCTCCTTTTGGCAGCAATTCTCAATTTTTCTAGCTTGGATTTTATCCTTGAAACATTAGATTGACTGATTGGTTCCTCCTCCTCCTCCTCCTCCTCCTCCTCTTCCTCCTCCTCCTTCTCCTCCTCACCCTAATCCTGCTCCTCTTCCTCCTCCTTGTAGCAATTCCCAATTTTTTCTAGGTTGGATTTTATTCTTTAAACATAATAAGATTGACTGATTGTTCCTCCCCCTCCTCCTCCTCCTCTCCCTCCTCATAGCAATTCACAATTTTTCTAGTTTGGATTTTATTCTTTAAGCATAATAAGTTTGACTGATTGTTCCCTCATCCTCATCCTCATCCTTATCCTCCTCCTCATTCTCCTCCTCCTTCAGGCAGAAATTTACAATTTTACCAGCTTGGATTTTGTTCTTTAAACATAATAAGTTTGACTGATTGTTTCTCCTCCTTCTTCTCCTCCCACTCCTCCTCCTCCTCCTCCTCCCACTGGCAGAAACAATTCTCAATTTTTCTAGCTTGGATTTTATTCTTTCTTTCTTTTTTTTTTGAGACAGAGTCTCAAAGGAAATACATCATCAGCAATAGAAGTGATTCAAGTTACATAGGAAAATATGATATCAGATCGTATTAAGGGAGGGACTATCTATTACATGAAACTACCATTTAATTATAAATAAAGTAAGATTAGGAATGCCAAAAAAACCAAAAGCTGCATGTTGGCATACTGAGAGGAAGGAAGAATGATGAGGGTTTATGATTTGGTAATATCAGAGAAGTGAATATTCCCATTTCTGAGAAGAAGATGTTAAAGGAAAGCAACTGAAATTGGCTGAAAGATTTGTGTTCAAAGAAGAAGAGCTTCCTGTAATTATATTTAAAAAAAATTCCAACAACCTGGGCTCTTTCTTCACCAAACCCAGCAATTACTGGAAACAACACCAACCGTATCTAGAGAGACCACAACTGGTATGCTTTCAGAAAACATCTGGATGGCCTGACTCCCTACACATCTCTCCAAAGGCAGCTAAAATTCCTCTCCAAGATAATTCCTTTTATTCAAAATTGGACATTAAAGAATGTAATAAGTAAGTGATGGTTAAGGTAACAAATTAAAACTCATCCACACTGAAGTATAATTCATCAATCTTTAAGTGGCTTTCCCAGAGATGAGTGGTAAAAACAGCTGGAGGAAACGGCATTTGAGTGGGTGAAGAAGCTGCCATCAGTGAAATGAAGGATCTAAAATTTATTGAGCTCCATGAATGTGCCAGGTATTATGCTAACTGCTTTTATTCTCACAATATCCTTGTGAATAGGGCATGATCTCCATATTAAAAATGAAGAAACTGAGGTTAAGTAATTTGCTAAGGGTCACATAACCAGTAAAACAGTAAATGGAAAGTCAGGATACAAACCCAGGTTTCTCTTACTCCAAAGCCCACACACTCTTTCTACTAAAACATCTTACATATATATTGTAGAAAAAGAGAAAGTAGTTTCAAATATGGTATTTTCTTATAGGGAGTCTAGTTTAGCCAATAGCTAATTGATATTGTAAAATACAATATATATGATATCCTAATATATTTCCTGTTACAGAAATGAATCACATCTTAAATTTTGCCTATTCTGTTAGTATTCCAGTACTAGAATATACACTTTAAATTTTTTAAAATGTACTTTCAAGAGGCAAGATTATTTTTGATAACATTTATTCTTAATTTCAAGGTGAATGGGTTACTACTACAAAAAGAAAAAGAAAAATGACTTGTATTCATGTCCTTCGAAGTAATTAGCAACTTTCAAAAGTGATTGGTATAAAACAATTATTGTCATTGATCAGCTCTGAATAGATAATTTTAAACAAAGTCATTGTGTGCTCAGCAGATTACAGCTTATTAATGGGCAAGTTCTAAATGACCTCTTAAGCTAGTCAAATCAATGATGCATATTCCTCATTAACATCAAAATGTAAGTGGTCTTATAAATAATGTTTATTTTAAGCACTAAAACAAATGGCAAAACCTTGATATATTAAAAACCATCTGCCATAGAAAAGATATTCCCTCCATTGGGTTTGCTTTTATTCCTGAAAATCCATAGTAACCTTAATGCCACTAAAAGAGAGAAAAAAATGTTTCCTCTCTTAACATGAAAAATGAAGGTATGGGGCTGAGAGTAGTGGCTCGTACCTGTAATCCCTGAGCTTTGGGCAGTGTAGGCAGGCAGATCACAAGGTCAGGAGTTCGAGACCAGCCTTGTCAATATAGTGAAATCCCGTCTCTACTAAAAATACAAAAAATTAGCCAGGCATAGTGGTAGCTGCCTGTAATCCCAGCTACTTGGGAGGCTAAGGCAGGAGAATTGCTTGAATCTGGGAGGTGAAGGTTGCAGTGTGTTGAGACTACACCACTGCCCTCCAGCCTGGGCTGTTCTTAAATATTGTACATGAAGATCTTAGTCATAATTTGTGTACATATATATCTGCCTGGATATTATTGGCCATACAGATACCCTTAGAGACTTTTTTTCTGAACACTTGCCATTCATGTTTACATCTCTTCTAGGGTCATTATTTTGAAGTACATTACCAGGTAGCTTATGAACTGATAAAGCAGAATTGCAAGTAGCAGAATTTTAAGAGTGCCATCTTGCAAAAATCCACTTACAAATAAATTAATCGAAGTCCACTGACAAATTCAGTTCTAATCAGTGGTCACTTGGATCAACCAATGCTATAAACTTATCTTTGTTAGGGAATCACTTATGGTCTTTATCCAAGTTGCCTCGTTCCAGATTCCTCAATTTAGGAACATTCCTCAATTTAGTAGCAATCTTAAAATTCTGCTACTTGCAAGAGTGAGTGGCCAAAGAATCCATTATGTGGCCCAAATACCTTTGTGTTGTGTACATCTGAAGATTATAACCCTAACTGGATACCAGTAGCTGAAGCTTTATTTCTAATAAATGCAATTCTGCTTTATCAGTTCATAAGCTACCTGGTAACTTAGTTCAAAATAATGACCCTAGAAGAGATGTAAACATGAATGGCGAGTGGTCAGAAAAAGTAACACATAGTCTACTACCAAGTTAACCCATCTCAAACCTCTGAAGAGTGACTTTGAACTTCTTTGTTAGAAAAATGTCTCTATTATAAATTTTCCATAGTAATATTTATGTGTTCCACACAGTCTCACAGAAATTCCTGAGTGTCACTAGTGGATCAGTCCAACCTCTAGGTAAAGCCTAAGTCTTCCCTCTCCTCACTTTAATCCCTACTGCATTCCCACCCCTACTATTCTCTCTCCTGTGTGAAGAGAAAAGGTGATAAGAAGAGGACAGAAGATAGGAGAGGTGGGGAGGGGAGAGTGGAGAAGTAGAGAAAGGAAGGGGAAGGGGAAAAAGATCCAGAATTACTAGAAAGAGATTTTATTTGAAAGGAGTATTGCAGGGGGCAGTGGGAGGGTGACTACTGCAATCTGCAGGGCAGACTACTGCAATAGGGAGAACACTTTGACCACAAGATTTACAAGCAAGTCAAGAGTAAGACAAAAGAGATTTTCTTTAATATGAAGATATAAACAAGGCTAGAAAGAATCTGAGGTGGAGAAGTGGAATAAAAGGTGGCATGACTGAATAGTAGGTGAGAGAATCTTTTACCCTGAAGTCAGTCTATTGTCAGGAGAGGAAGTTAAGGAGATGCTACATGCTGGCAATGTTCAGGGACATAGAGGAGGGAGAGAAGCTAAATCACAGATTAGTTAACAAACATTTTCTTCCAATTGATCAGCAGAACAAGCAATTCAGCTAATCATTTCTGAGGTAAAAAGATGGAAATTTGAAGGAATGTGTCTGGCCTCATCATAGGTAAAAAAGTGTGTCATCCCTGTATATATCTAATTGATACAAGAGAAGAATAACTTTTTTCTTTTTTCTTTTATTATTATTATTAATATTTTGCAGTAAGCTGTTTCAAAAACATGAAAGGGTGTGGGGATTTCTTTTTTTTTTTTTTCTGAGACAGAGTCTTGCTCCATTGCCCAGGTTGGAGTGCAGCAATCTCAGCTTACTGCAATTTTAGACTCCTGAGCTCAAGGGATTCTTCTGCCACAGCCTCCTCAGTAGCTGGAACTACAGGCACCCACCCCATGCCTGGCTAATTTTTGTATTTTTAGTAGAGACAGGGTTTCACCATGTTGGCCAGGCTGGCCTCAAACACCTGAACTCAGGTGATTCACCTGCCTCGGCCTCCCAAAGTACTGGGATTACAGGCATGAGCCACCGCACCCAGCCAGGTGTGGGAATTTCTTAACCTTTGTTGTTTTCCAGGATCATAGGACTCAGGAAAAATTCACCATTGTCCATTAACATTAATCAAAGATTGGATGATGCTCCTGGGAAATAGAGCTTTTAGTATACATTGGAATTTATTTAAAAAACTACCTTCCAAGGGACTTGTATTGAAGTGAATTTCTTACATATGTTTAGTCTAGGTAAAAGAAACCTTAATGATTAAAGCCAGACCAGAACTCCATATGAAGGTTTGAGGTAAAATAATGCACAAAAGTATGCACCTTTCTAACCCTGTCTTCTGTGCTTCTCCCTAGTAGCACAGAAGAGAGGAAGCATCTCCTTCTACAGTCTCCCCTGCTGATCAGTGGAGATAGCTAAATGGTCATTAGCTGCTTTATGTTCTCAGTCATCTATGATTTTTTACTTTGGAGACACATCTGACATAAAGTAAGCAGAAAAGAATCAGTGATGTTTTAGTCTCAGAGGTTAAGCTTATAGTGAAGCTATACAAAATCTGTGAAATTCCCAGACCAAAGTATTCCCATTAAAAGAAAAAAACTGAATTCTTTTTCTATATGAATATTACTGAGAAAAGTAAATAGCCCATTGCAGTTAGAGTATCTGCCTCTGACTCAAGAGAAGCAGTAAGAAGATCAACTTCCTTTTACATTTTTTTCTCAAACTCCAAGAGAGCAAGCAGAGAGGAAGATGAAGAAATACTACAGTGAGCTGGCTAGACTACCAGTACACTCTAGACTACCAGAACAAAAAGGAGCCTCTTTCTAAAGCAAAATACATAGTCAATACAATGTTAATTTACCCACTATGGTTTATCCCAGCACTTTCAGAAAGGATTTTACTACCTCAACTCACTCAAAATAAAATCCATCATTTGCAGAAGAACTAACAGATTAATGAAAGAGAATATAAAGCAACATAGATTTTTAAGGACACTAATAAAATTCACTTAAGAAATTTCTCCATTTATAATAGCTTAGCAATTACATTATTATCCTATTGTATGAAACAAAGGAAATCATATTTTTGTTGTGTCCATTCTCAAGATGAATGCAGAAACCAAGTTCAAGCTCCATAATTGTTAAATTCAGTTTTCTATTAGGAAAATAACACATTACAAATGAACACAGAAATAATAGAAATAAAACTTCTAAGCTGGAAACTGACTTCATTACTGTTAAATCATATTAATAATTTCTAATTGATTTGTATTGGGCAGGTATCTTATATTCCACAACCATGTTCATCAATTTATCATGATGTATTCTATATGGCATATGGAAACTAATACATTACTTCATTAATATTTGTCTTTCTCTAGTTATGGCTCAGAGATATTTAACATTCTAAAACAGAAGCATTTATAATTACATGTTTTACATTTTACTCTGATTTTTAATACTGCCAAGATTATTTAGCATAACTAACTTTTTAACTACATACTCTTTCTCTCTTTACCATTAGCATATCAATCAAATTTGCATTATTCTGCTTTGCTCATTTTATTAAAAGCAAATGCAGGGCACAATTGACTTTTCATTTGTTTAACAAGTGAAGAAATATTTACCCTGTCAGCCATTTCATTGTAGAGATTCATCATCATAGTATAATATGCTACCTGTGAATCAAGAAGAAAAGATGGCATACATTTCAGTTACACAAAGACAGTGCAGCATATTTTTACATATAAAAGATAAGAATCTTTATACATAATACATAATAAGAGTTCTAGCCTTAGAAAAATGAAATCAAACATTGTATTGAAGAGATAGGCTTCCTAATACATAACGCAAGCTTAACCAGAAAAATCTATGGTAGTCAAACTAGGAGCTAATGGAGATATATGATCATAAAATGCTCTCCGCTGAGTTTGATAATCAATGGTGCTCTACTCAGAATAGAATAACAAAGCAGAAATATTCACAAGTGCTGGTGACATGTAGTATTGTATGATTTATTCACTGGGGTTCTTTTAGCCAAAACTCACAGAAGCATAAAAGGAATTCATATTTCAAGACGTCTGGTTTAATGAAAAATTCAAAGAAATGCTGTCTTCAGTCAAAATTGTTCAAGGATATGGATGCAGTGATGGAGCAAAATTGTGCCTTCCAACCATCTATGCAAAATGTTATGTACTTAGCTGCCTCCTGAGTAATGCTTGGGAATTTTGTTTCATTTAATATTCATTTTAACACCATAAAATCATAAATACAATGATATCATGTTACAGCAAATCCCTTGATATAGTGAAAACTTCCTGAAGTGTTGGTTTCTCTCTAGTATAAAGACACATTTATATATTAATATACAAATTTCTGTTTTAGTAAGTTATTTAACAATGTAGCTTATTTCAATGAAAATATTACTTTAAATAAAGCTTCCCCATCTGCTCTCTTAATTAAAAATACAAAATTAATATAATTCATGACAGTACAATAAACAATAAAAGCAATGAGATACATATCAGATACTTTTAACTTTATTTTTATTCAATCAAAATTTATTCACTATAACTTGAGCCCAGGTAATAGGTATTATGTTTCAGGCAAAAATCAGAATAAAGTGCCTTAACTCTTTATAAAGGGACTTTCTGCCCCATGACAAACAGAAATTCATATAAAAAGGTTTCACTGTAATTAGTGAAATTACAGTGAAATTGTTTGAATTGCCTGGTCTGATCCAAAGCAAATTGTCTGTGGAGAGAAGCAGGGCTGGATTATTTATCAACAGTCTGAGCAATTAAGAAACAGTTGGTTGCAATATGTTACTTACAAATGAACACAACAGTGTTTCTTCATTTTAAATTCTCTTTCTTCATGATGGTAGGCAAGGCATAATTGGTGTTTCAGGTGATTTAAAATATTTACTTTAATACTGTACTTCTTGAAGTCATATTGAAGCAGACATTGCTATTAAGCATTTCTATAAAGAAAAAATACATTGAATATTATATGTTTCCAAAAGTTTGGGTTCCAAAAAAGATGTTTCTTGTCTTTATCATATCACTGTTTAGTTACCAGTAGAGTGTATGTGTGAGCTTCTGAGCCACAGACCTAAGTTCAGTTCTTCACTTTGCTTTTAACAGCTGTGTGGCCTTGAACAACCTACTGAAAGTCTCTGTGTCTTCATTTCCATGCTTATAAAACAGGTCATTATATATTTGAGTTGTTGTGAAGAGTAAAATGATATACAGTATCTAAGGTGCTCAGGACATAGCTCATAGTCATTATGAAAGGGATTATCAGTAGCACTCATGTTACACATTTGTAGTTAAAATTATGTAATTTAACTATAAGTAAAATTCCAAAAAGTATAAAGGGATCAATTTTATTATGAACTAACAGGAAAAAGAGATTCGGATATTGAGCCTAAGAATTCTGAATCCTATAGTTAAGAGGTATGAAAGCACTTTGATTCTCACACATTATTCTTACATGAACCACTAATTGATACCACATTTATTCTCAACTGTCTAGCCCAGATGCTTTAGAAAGTACTGAAAGAATCATATATAACACCATATTTTACTATTTCACTTACATGAGGTACTAAAATAGTCATATTTATAGAGACAGAAATTAGAAAGTGGTTACCAGGGACTGGAGGGAAGGGAGAGTTATCATTTAACATGTACAGAGTTTCAATTTGGGAAGATGAAAAAGTTCTGGAGATTAACAGTGGTATGGTTACATAACAGTGTTAATATACTTAATGCCACTGAATAATACAAGTAAAAATGATGGAAGTGGTAAATTTTATGCTATGCATATTTTACCACAAGTTTTTAAAAAACTAAAAACATTACATGTGAATGAACTGCATTAACATAAACTATCTAGGAGATAAATATAAACACTTTAAAATTATGTAAAATTTTATGTCTTTGTTTTTCCATTCTGAAAATGATAATTATTTGTTATATTAACATCAACCCTTTGGGTTACCTGAACAGTTAAAATATAACTCATAGAAAAGTTCTTGTTCTTAAAAACTTATTTTCTAGAATTCTGTCTTAAAAGGTATTTTTTCTTTCCATGAAATTGGGTAAGCAAAGCATATTATACCTACCAAATGTTAATAACCTATCCAAGAATGACAAGCCAGTTTCATGTCTCAGCAAACAAAATTCTTTTTCATTAATTACCTATTTTTAATCATCAAGATATCAAGTCTACTTTAAAGGGAAAGATTAAAGGTCTGGAGTGAAAATTAAGTATAACAAAATTAGATTGTTTTATTGTAGTGGAAACATGGTGCTCAATTATAGATGTTCACCAAATGTTGAATAAATGAAGAAAAAGAGGAAGGTGAAAAGAACAGGAGAGAAAGATAGGGAGAACTGATGCCTTGCATTTACATTAGATAAGAAGAATTTCTGGGATTAAACAATAGCATTTGGGGGAAGGGGTTTGTAGCTGCTCCGTCATCGTGCTGCCCGACGGTAGCCCGCGCTCGTGTGCAGGCCCGGGTCGGTTCCTGGTCCCAGGTGCGAGGGTTCACGCGAGGCCCTAGCCTTGGTCCCCGGACTAGGCCGCGACCCCGGGTGCCATGAAGCAGGAGGGCTCGGCGAAACCCCCGCCGGGCGGAGGGGAACAAGAACCACCACCGCCCCCGGCCCCCCAGGGTGTGGAGATGAAAGAGGAGGCAGCGACGGGTGGCGGGTCTTCGGGGGAGGCAGACGGCAAGACGGCGACGGCAGCGACTGAGCACTCCCAGCGAGAGCTGGACATCATCACCTTGGAGGACATCAAGGAGCACGTGAAACCGCTGGAAAAAGCTGTTTCGGGCAAGGAGCCGAGATTCGTGCTGTGGGCCTTCCACATCGCGCAGCCTCAACCACTATGTTCTGTATGAGGCTGTTCAGGGCTTCTTCACTTCAAATAATGCCACTCGAGACTTCTTGCTCCCCTTCCTGGAAGAGCCCATGGACACAGAGGCTGATTTATAGTTCCGTCCCCGCACAGGAAAAGCTGCGTCAGCGCCCCTCCTGCCTGAAGTGGAAGCCTATATCCAGCTCCTCATGGTCATCTTCTTGATGAACAGCAAGCGCTACAAAGAGGCACAGAAGATCTCTGATGACCTGATGCAAAAGATCAGTACTCAGAATCGCCGGGCCCTAGACCTTGTGGCTGCAAAATGTTACTATTATCACGCCAGGGTCTATGAGTTCCTGGACAAGCTGGATGTGGTGCGCAGATTCTTGCATGCTCGGCTCCGGACAGCAACGCTTCGGCATGACGCAGACGGCCAGGCCACCCTGCTGAACCTCCTGCTGCGGAATTACCTACGCTACAGCCTGTACGACCAGGCTGAGAAGCTGGTGTCCAAGTCTGTGTTCCCTGAGCAGGCCAACAACAATGAGTGGGCCAGGTACCTCTACTACACAGGGCGAATCAAAGCCATCCAGCTGGAGTACTCAGAGGCCCGGAGAACAATGACCAAAGCCCTTCGCAAGGCCTCTCAGCACACAGCTGTCGGCTTCAAACAGACAGTGCACAAGCTTCTCATCGTGGTGGAGCTGTTGCTGGGGGAGATCCCTGACCGGCTGCAGTTCCGTCAGCCATCCCTCAAGCGTTCACTCATGCCCTATTTCCTTCTGACTCAAGCTGTCAGGACAGGAAACCTAGCCAAGTTCAACCAGGTCCTGGATCAGTTTGGGGAGAAGTTTCAAGCAGATGGGACCTGCACCCTAATTATCCCACTGCGGCACAACGTGATTAAGACAGGTGTGTGAATGATCAGCCTCTCCTATTCCCGAATCTCCTTGGCCAACATCGCCCAGAAGCTGCAGTTGGATAGCCCCGAAGATGCAGAGTTCATTGTTGCCAAGGCCATCCGGGATGGTGTCATTGAGGCCAGCATCAATCATGAGAAGGGCTATGTCCAATCCAAGGAGATGATTGACATCTATTCCACCCGAGAGCCCCAGCTGGCCTTCCACCAGCTCATCTCCTTCTGCCTAGATATCCACAACATGTCTGTCAAGGCCATGAGGTTTCCTCCTAAAGCCTACAACAAGGACTTGGAGTCTGCAGAGGAACGGTGTGAGCGAGAACAGCAGGACTTGGAGTTTGCCAAGGAGATGGCAGAAGATGATGATGACAGCTTCCCTTGAGCTGGGGGGCTGGGGAGGGGTCAGGTGAATGGGGACAGGCTCTTTCCCCCTCAGGCATCCCCTGCCCAGGGCACTGTCCCCATTTTCCCACACACAGCTCATAGGCTGCATTTGTGCAGGGGGTGGGGGTTCTGTATTTGGAGTTAGACCCTAAGGGAAAAAAATATATATATGTATGTTTCAGTTTTCTGGTATGACATGTGAAGGACGATGACTTATTATCTTGTAACTGATTCGGAATTCCTATAAAGAAAAATATGAAAAACGCTGGGCATTTTCTCATCTAAAAATAAACGTGTTCATCTAATGAAGAGAAATAAAAACGTCTGTGGAAGTAACTATGTCAATCTCTTAACAATTTTAAAACTAGTGTCTGGTATTTTATGCATTTAGCCATCCATGAAAAGAGCAAATTATTGGCATTTATCATAACAACATACAATGGAATTTGATGGTACATGTCATCTTTTGTCCCATTTAAAGTTAATAAAACTTTCATTGTTCTTCTTTTAAATAATGAAATATGAAACTGTTGAAAAAAGTATTATAAGGTAAGCTGTATATGAATACTGGGAACCTTGATTTCATCAATATATAATGTTATTTTTATAATTTAAATAATTTTTCTTTTTTTCTTTTTTTGAGATGGAATCTCACTCTGTCTCCCAGGCTGGAGAGCAATAGCACAGTCTCAACTGACCGCAACCTTTGCCTCCCAGGTTCAAGCACTTCTCCTATCTCAGCCTCCTGAGTATCTGGCATGTGCCACCACACCCGGCTAATTTTTTTGTATTTTTAGTAGATACAGGGTTTCACCATGTTGGTCAGGCTGATCTCGAACTCCTGACCTCAAATGATCTGCCTGCCTTGGCCTCCCAAAGTGCTGGAATTACAGACATGAGCCACCGTGCCCAGCCATAATTTCTCTTTTTAATCAAAATCAATCTTCATAAATTAAATAGTTCTACTATAGGCTATTAATGCATTTCAACAAAAATTTTAATTAAATTTAATTTTAATGGGGTTGCCATACATATGTTATTCACTAGATGTTCTCAATTTAAAAACATAACATTGACCTGTTTAGGACTACAGTTATATATAATTATTGTATAACACATCATATCAAACTAATTATGTACTACAATAGCCTTTATACTTCTCTGCTGTCAGACTATGGTGATTCAAAAATAGCACATTTGATATTAAACATAATGTAAATTAGGTAATAATAAAATACTAAAAAGGAAAGCAAATTTAAAAGCATAATAAAGCACATACAAGCCATCGTATGTAGTTTTTACAGATAAATTCACTCAAAGAATGCACAAATTGTTAGTGCTCTAAAAGAGGCAAATGAAAGGATATTTCTTCACTTTTCTGGTACTATTGCTTAAAAGAATGACTTATTTTTATTTCCCCATTTATGAAATGAAGCAGTAAGGGGTAAGGAAAAGCTAACTAGAACACTACACAACTTAAACAACATGGGTCCCCAAACAGTAGGACCATTTGAGTGTACAATGAAATGGACAGGCCACAGTAAAATTATACCAGGAGTTCAGCATGTGTAAAATTTATGTGTACTGAGCACATGCACCAGTTGACAATAAGCTTCTTATTAATAAAAAGAAGAATCAGAGCACATCCTCAATAATAGAAAAGGGTTTTCACAGTTGTGACCCAACAGTTCTGTACCTCTAAGGCAAATTTGGGTTATGTTGCTAAATATAGCAGCATGAAAGTCAGCAGAAAGGCCTAAAATGGAAGTTGAAAAGAAAAATAAAGACAACAGTCATACAGGAAGCAAAAAAGAGCCAAACAAATCACAAAAGGAGACTGGAATAGCTCTATTATTGTGGGTTAATGAAGTCACTGTAGTGCAGAGCACATGACCCTTTAGGACTTGATAAACTATTTGATGTCACCACGAGAATTATTTAAAAGCTGGATAGAAATATTTTGTTATGGGAGAATTTTGAGGAAAGTTGTCCTTCCTTACTAAAGAGATCCTAGAACTGTATCTTTTCATAGTCCTCTTTTTGCTTGAACTTCTTCACATTTGATACTCTTGACAACTCCAAGTTTCCTATAAGTTTTCTCCTCTGATTCCTGTGATGTTGTGTCACTCATTTTCCTCTTATTCTGATTTTTAATTCCCTTTCCTCTTCCTAAATCATACCTAAAGCAATGGATAAGCCTCACTTCTTAGAAACTATTCTGTATTGTTCACATATTTTTTTTCATTAGGTAGAAAATCCTATCATCTTATAACTATGGCTCTAGAACCTTTAAGTCCAGTGCTGACCTTTAATCTAAGCTCCCATTCAAGTGTGGTTTAACAAATATTTGTTGAGTTCTCATTTTGATGTGCCAGAGATTTTGCTGAGTTTGCACCATCACCTTACAAGATATCACCACATGGAGGTGTCCTAACATCACAAACTCCAAAAGCTCCAAACATCTTTTTGTCAGCAGCACCAAGTAACCCATTCAGATGTTTCTTATAAACATCCTGGCTTTTGTTATCTTTATAACTATCAATCAGCTTTGCTGAGATAAAAATACAACTATAGCAGTAGGTTGTAAAACAAAAGAAGTTGATTTCTGACTTCCATTACGCGTGAGCTAAGCTATGTCCCACACATGTCTTCATTTCAGCCCTACAGTTGAAGAAGCAACCTGGATCTGAGGTATGCTGTTCTTTTGTGGGAGGGGAAGACTGAGAACAGGGCTTTGAAGCTTCAGTTTGGGTGTGGCATATATCCCATCTGCTCAAAACACGTAGCCTAGCCCCAGATCAGTGGGATGGGTATGAATCATCCTTTACATGAAGAAGAGGAGATACAATCACTAATTTTGAACAAAAATACAATCCACTCTGGCACATATTGATATTAATCATCATCAACATTGGCCATAGCAAACATCTTCCAGCTTGTATCCCTGTGAATCATTTATTTACCCAGTTGGTAAAAACTTCAGTAGGCCTTTTATATGTCAGTTACTGCGATATAATAAATAGACTCATCACTGCTACTCAGGAGCTTCCAATGAAATGAGAGAGATATAAATAAACCAATGTATCAGTGAGACAAATGCCTACATGACAAGCTCTTAAGAAGACAAAACTAGTATTTTCATTATTCCTGAATTTTACTTTCTATTAAGAAAAGTTGATCTTCAGGTAAAGTCTTGCAGGATACATAGGAATTCAGACCAATGAGAGGCATGTAAGAGTGAAGAAGAGTGTTGCAGGCAGAGGGAAGAGCATTTGCCAAAAGTCTTTAGGTGATAAGAACACTGCATATTCGGGAAATGGTAAGTGGTTGAATATGACTAGGGCATATTTATATAGGTATAGCAAGTGATATTAGATAAGAAGCAATGGTTAGACCATGGAAGACCTCACATGTAATGTTAAAAAACAAGGACTTTACATCATATGTTATGGGAAGGAGGACTACAGGCATGGCAGCAAAATGATGCAGTCAGTTCAGATTGGAATCAAGAGGCTTTTAAGAGGGAAAGTAAAAAGGATTTTATGAGCAATAGAAGGTGGTGGGTAGGGAACAAGAGGTGATAAAGAGTCTAGGGTGGGGCAGGGTGTGGTGGCTCAAGCCTGTAATCCCAGCACTTTGGGACGCTGAGGCAGGTGGATCACGAGGTCAGGAGATCAAGACCATCCCGGTCAACATGGTGAAACCCCGTCTCTACTAAAAATACAAAAAATTAGCTGGGCATGGTGGCGCGTGCCTGTAATCCCAGCTACTCAGGAGGCTGAGGCAGGAGAATTGCCTGAACCCAGGAGGCAGAGGATGCGGTGAGCCAAGATCGCGCCATTGCACCCCAGCCTGGGTAACAAGAGAGAAACTCCGTCTCAAAAAAAAAAAAAAAGTCTAGAGTGACTGTTTCTCAGGGTTGGATTTCTGGTTGAATGGTAATACTCTTTACCTGAAAAAAGGAATATAGGAGGACCCAATTTGGGCCACTTGAGGGACATCCAGAGAAGATGTTTAGTATTTAGTACGTGGATCTATCATCAGGAGTTGAGAACCCTAGGCACCTCGAGCACCATTCTTCTTCTGTAAAACAGATACCACCTGCACATTCTTCTTACCAGAGCATTGCTCACGACATAATGAGACAATGATTGCAAAAATTATCTTAAAATAAAAATCCCTTCAAAAATATATTAATATAAAATTATTTTATAAAAGTCACACTGAACTCCTTACTAACCTTCTTTTATTTCCCACTATCTGCATAATTTAGAACTATGTAATTATGTCTGTATATGCTATGCTCATTCCTAATTTCAAAATTTCATTCATTAAGAGTCAGTTCAAGTGTCATTTCCTTGAACTTCAGAGCCTACATTAACTTCTCACCTGAATACTTATTACCTCTGCATGTGTGAGCGTGCATGTTGATGGGCAAAGTCTCTTTAAATTGACTTTCTTTTTACATTGTTTTATTTAATAGATAATACATTCACATTGTTTAAAATCAAAATGCTACAAGAGTTGACATTGAAGTCTTTTTCCTATGCCTGTCCCTCAACTACTCAGTTCTCTTCCCCACGGGGCAGTTAATATCATCAGGTTTTTTGTGTGTAATCATTCCAGAGATCTTTCCAGAGTCAAGCAAACTAAATCAGTGGCTTTCAAATCATGCTCTGATGGCTCAGGTGACAATAGAAAACACAGGGAAAGAAAGGAAGCAGTTGCATTTGTCTAGCTTTGAAAATAGTTTCACCATGTTGGCCAGGCTGGTCTCAAACTCCTGACCTCAGGTGATCTGCTTGGCTTGGCTTCGCAAAATGCTGGGATTACAGGCATGAGTCACTGCACCTGGTTGAGACCTCTTTTTAATTCAACATGTAAGAGTTTATACATTTTGGTAACTGTTTTCAAAATATTGACCTTGGGAATGTATATTTATTTTAATGAGGCTGGGGTTGCTGAAAAAAAATACTTATACAAAAGCTGGGTGTGGTGGTAGGCACCTGTAATCCCAGCTACTTGGGAGGCTGAAACAGAAGATTCATTTGAACCCATGAATGTTATATGCATAAATATAGTCAACTGTCTTTGTCCATACCATTAACATACAACTTGAACTTTTAAAAGTATTTTTTATCAACAACCCCAGCATCATTAAAATAAATACACATTCCCAAGGTGAATACCTTGAAAACAGTTACTGAAACATATAAACTCTTACATGCTTGATTAAAAAGAGGTCTCAGCTGGGTGCAGCGACTCACACCTGTAATCCCAGTGTTTTGGGAGGCCAAGCCAGGCAGATCACCTAAGGTCAAGAGTTTGAGACCAGCCTGACCAACATGGTGAAACCTCATCTCTACTAAACATACAAAAAGTAGCCAGGTGTGGTGGTGGGCACTTGTAATCCCAGCTACTGGGAGGCTGAGGCAGGAGAATTGCTTGAACCTAGGAATGTCTTATATACTCTACTTTCTTTGTCCATACCATTGACATTCAAACTCAATCAATTATAAATAATCAGACATTCAAACTCAATCAATTATAAACCTTAATTCCTTTGTCATCCTGTTTAAGTAATCTGATGCTATCAAAAATTGGGTTGAAGAAGCACCTGGTGAGAAAATTGAGGACTATTTGAGCACCAAACCATTTAGTGATAGTAGGTGACTATAACCCACTCATTGAATAAAATAGAAATCCATGACTTCATATTCATATAAGTACATGAATAAATAAATAAATGGAAGAGAAGGAAAATCTCTTATAGCAGAATGCTGGTAAGAAAATGTAAAAGTGATGGAATTAGAAAATTACTGTTGGACAAATATAGTAATAATTGATTCTGATAAGAATCATCATTGGATGCTAAACCTAGCACACAAAAGTTTAATGAGAAAGAAGAGGTATACATATTCTTTAAATATCCCCTCATAAGAGACAATAGTGAACTGACAGTGTAGAAACCTGAGAGACATGACTTTAAACTGTCAATGTTAACACTTACTGAAGAAAATGATGACATATGCATCATAATACGATGTATTGAGATGTATTTCGGCTAAAATACATAACCAGAATCTAACACTGAATAAACACTAGCAAACAAAAATTGAGAAATAATCTGAAAAATAACTAGTCTGTAGTCTTAAAAAATATTAGGGTAAGTTGAAGATAGGCCGGGCGCGGTGGCTTACGCCTCTAATCCCAGCACTTTGGGAGGCTGAGGTGGGTGGATCATGAGGTCAAGAGATCGAGATCATCCTGGTCAACATGGTGAAAGCCCGTTTCTACTAAAAATACAAAAAATTAGCTGGGCATGGTAGCGCGTGCCTGTAATCCCAGCTACTCAGGAGGCTGAGGCAGGAGAATTGCCTGAACCCAGGAGGCAGAGGTTGCGGACAGCTGAGATAGCGCCATTGCACTCCAGCCTGGGTAACAAGAGCGAAACTCCGTCTCAAAAAAAAAAAAAAAATTGAAGATAGACTAAAAATTTACCCTAAATTAAAGATGACTAAAGAGACACAACTACTAGATATGAACTACGAAGTGAAATCCTAGTTTGTACCCTGGAAAAGATTTTTGCTAAAAATGACATTATTGGTGCAATCAGTAAAATATAAATAGAGTCTAGAGATTAGATAATAGTTTTGTACAGATGTCAATTTCCTAATTTTAGTATTGTAATACGGTTAGGTAAACAATATGTATGGGATATATTTAGAGATAAGGGGGCAAAACTTCTGCAATTTTGTGTCAAATGAATAAAATAATGCATGTAGAGAAAAAAATGTATATAGAGAAGAGGAAATAATGTTAATTTTTTCAGTTGATTAAAAAAATGTAAGTGGAGAATATATGGGAGTTCTCTGTACTATTTTTGCAAACTTTCTGTAAATCTAAATTCTTTTCAAAATTTAAAATTTCTTTTAAAGTGGCCTGATGTCGACTGTAATACAATAAATTTTAAAAATTATATGTCACCTGGGCACAATGGCTCATGCCTGTAATCCCAGCATTTTGGGAGGCCAAGCCAGGAAGATCACCTAAGGTCAGGAGTTTGAGACAGGCCTGGCCAACATGGTGAAACCCCATCTCTACTAAACATAAAAAAACTAGCGAGCCATGGTGGTATGCATCTGTAATCCCAGCTACTCAGGAGGCTGAGGCAGGAAAATCGCTTGAACCAGGTAGGCAGAGGTTGCAGTGAGCCAGCATCACACCACCACACTCTTGCCTGGGTGAAAGAGCAAGATTTCATCTAAAAAAAAATAAGTAAATAAAAATAAATAAATAGATAAAAATAATATGTCAAAATAAGAAAGAAAGTAGAAAAGGAAGGGAGAAAGAAGGTAGAAAAAGAAAATTTATATTTAAAAATAGTGTTTAAAAGCCAATAGAATTTCACATACAAAAGAAGTACGATATTTGATTATATTGTTTCCATACTTGTGGGACAAATGGACCCAAATGTGAAATAAAGATGCTGCATTAAGCTGGGGGGGTGGCTGACATCTATAATCACAGCACTTTGGGAGGCTGAGGTGGGTGGAACACGAGGTCAGGGGTTCGAGACCAGCCTGACCAACATGGTGAAACCCTGCCTCTGCTTAAAAATACAAAAATTAGCCAGGCATGATGGTGTACACCTGTAATCCCAGCTACTTGGGAGGCTGAGGCAGGAGAATTGCTTGAACCCTGGAGGCTGAGATTGCAGTGAGCCAAGAGCATGCCATTGCACTCCAGCCTGTGCAACAGAGCAACTCTGCATAAAAAAAAATAAAAATAATAATTATACAAAAAAGATTCTGCATTAAATCTTACAAATTAAGTTTGGATAGCAAATGGAATATATACTGTAGCCAATGGAATTATTTGGTTTTATATGTCTTTCAATTAAAAAATATGGGTTGTTTGTATGTATAGCAGATAAAAGGTTATTACTAAAATGGCTGGGCATTCAAATAGAAAAAATAAAAGAAGAAAATCAAATCTCTTCTTCACTGTTTAAGCATAAGACATTATGCCCATGAAACATCGATAACACTTCCTTCTATCTGACTTTATCTGCTTCCATTGGCTCTCTATCCAATGTCAGTAATTGTCAGAGTCTTAAAACTTTTGTTTCTACAACCACACTCATTTTCTTCAGAAGAGCATCTTATGATGATTATGCAGATTTAACTCTTCAGCAATATGTGAGTATATATTTAATTATATTAATTTTAATATATATGTAAAGAGACATAGACAGTGATAAAGAAATACAAATTATCCTGATTACCTTTAATATTCTAAAATATTGAGTTCTAGATTCCAGGGTTATGAATTAAATAGCAGTTTAGACGGATTGATGGTGAATCCAATATCTACCTTAAATGCTGAAAGTCTTTTTTCCCTCTTCAGTTTTCTTTCCTCCTTATTATAAATATAGCTTTAAAGACATCTATCCTTGTGTTTCTTTGCTTTCCTCTGAATTTCTACAGTCACTAATTCTAAGAAAGAAAAACTTCAAAATGTAGGAGGTTTCCTGAGTCACTGTTTAAAAATTGTATGTCTGTCTATATCCATCCATCCATACATCACACTCACTCACATATAATGAAATCATCATGTGATTATGCACCAGTGAGAGAAATATAAAGTGGAGCTAATTTGATTTGAAAATCTCTCACTTATATTACTCCAAGCAAACTGCCTCAATCGTTTTTGAATACTAACAACAGCATCACAAATGAAAAATTACCATTTTTGGTTGGGCATGATGGCTCATGCCCATAATCCCAGCACTTTGGGAGTCTGAGGTGGGCTGATCATGAGGTCAGGAGATTGAAAACATCCTGGCCAATGTGAAAAAATGCTGTATCTACTAAAAATGCAAAAATTAGCTGGGTGTGGTGGTGCATGCCTGTAATCCCAGCTACTCAGGAGGCTGAGGCAGGAGAATCATTTGAACCCCAAGAAGTTGGAGGTTGTAGTGAGCCAAGATAATACCACTGTACTCCAGCCTGGCGTGATCTTGACTCAGACTCTGAAAAAGAAAGAAAGAAAGAAAGAGAGAGAAAGAAAGAGAAGGGGAGGGAGGGAGGGAGAGAGGAAGGAAAGAAAGAAGCAAGGAAGGGAGGAAGGGAGGAGGGGAGGAGGGGAAAAGTGGAGGAGAAAAGAAAGAAAAACTACCATTTTTGAGCACCAACTATGTGCCAATCACAGTTCCCGGTATTTACATACAGTGTTTCACTGAATTTTCCCAAAAAATCTGCCAAACATTCTTATCCTCATTTTAAAGACAAGGGGCAAAGGAAGGTCCACACAGGTTAAATAACTTGCTCACTCACAGTCATCAAACCTCCATCATCAGGTCTAAAGCCTGTGCTGTTTGTACACTTCAGTGAGGGTCAAAAGGTAGGTACAAGACTCAGAGACACTGCATGTTAAATGCTTGCCACAGTGTCTGGCACCTAGCATATACTCTATAACTATTAGGTACATTTTCTTCCCAATTTTTCCTTTTCAAAGTGTTAAGCAGAAACAGAAGCATTTGATTTTAGAGTACTTTAAAGAGCTACTTTTTAAAATGATGCTTTTAACCAAAATCAAGATAGGAGAGGGGAAAAAAGAAAAGTTTGGATGGGCGTGGTGGCTCACACTTGTAATCCCAGTACATTGGGAGGCCAAGGCAGGCAGATCACCTTAGGTCAGGAGTTCAAGACCAGCCTGGTCAATGTGGTAAAACCCTGTCTCTACTAAAAATACAAAAAAATTAGCCGAGCATGGCACCTTGAACCTGTAATCCTATCCTAGCTACTTGGGAGGCTGAGGCAAGAGAATCACTTGATTCCAGGAGATGGAGGTTGCAGTGAGCTGAGATCATGCCATTGCACCACTCCAGCCTGGGGAAAGAGTGAGACTCCATCTAAAAAAAAAAAAAAAAAAATTAAACATACTATATCAGACTGATTACCAATCAGTATCAATTTTTGGCTTCTACCTGGTAAAGGGAGCACAACATATTAGAAACAGAATTGGTGGTCATTCTTCTATTCATCTATGTAAGTGCTAATTATCTGGTATATGCCAGGCACCAGGCTCTGTGAGTACAACACTAATGAGACACGGTCTCTGTCCCTACAGAGATTAGGCAGAGGATCTTACCAATTATCAGACAACTGTGCCTAATGTAAAAAATTCTGTAACATCTGGAAGGTTGCTATGTATACTATATATACCAGTATCTGTTCATGGGCAAGTGTATGAGACTCAGTTACCTAGCCTGCAAAATGAGTACAATAGTTACTTTTAATAAGCATCATAATAGACAAATTAAATAATCACACGAAATGCCTGGTATATAGCAGGTGTTTAATAAACAATAGTCTATGTAATTAATATGTAAACAATAGCACCATGTAATCTTTGTTGCTTTCCAATAATAATTATTTGCAAATACGTTAAAAATATACCCACAAATATGCTTAGCTTTCTATAAAAAACCCACTCTGGAACAATATATCATTCATTAAATTATTTAAATCTCATTTACACCCATAAAACAAAATGTATCAGAAAGTCCTGAAGAAATGACAGAAGGCAGCTTATTGTTAGCTGTGACCAATTTGGCATCCTTATGAGGATATTTACTGCCTGCTTTCTGGGCCAGGTATTAGCGTAAAATGTTGGTGATCCAAAAAGGAAGGGGGCTGCAGCGCCCACTCTCAAAAAGCTCACCATCAGGGCCGGGCGTGGTGGCTCACGCCTGTAATCCCAGCACTGTGGGAGGCCAAGGCGGGTGGATCACGAGGTCAAGAGATTGAGACCATCCTGGTCAACATGGTGAAACCCCGTCTCTACTAAAAATACAAAAAATTAGCTGGGCATGGTGGCGCGTGCCTGTAGTCCCAGCTACTCAGGAAGCTGATGGAGGAGAATTGCCTGAACCCAGGAGGTGGAGGTTGCGGTGAGCCGAGACCGTGCCATTGCACTTCAGCCTGGGTAACAAGAGCGAAACTCTGTCTCAAAAAAAAAAAAAAAAAAAAGCTTACCATCTACAAAGTACAGAAAAACATCAATAAATGAGTATAAATGCATATACTGTGGAAGTTACTTTAAGCAAAAATAACATCAGTGTAGTTCGGGTACCAAAAAATTGAGTCAATTCTCCATGAAAATATCAGAAAATCCTTTCGGAAGAGGTCTCATAGTGAAAACTAAGCCCAATTTTGTTTTTAAATAAATACTCATCATCAGTAACTTCCAAACTATACATAAATACGACTAAAGTGAATAAGTTACAGCATATTTTATAATTCAAATGCTAACATGTATACATTTTATGTTTACCTGGACAGTTAGTTGATACTGCTTTCTGCCTAAGAAACTTCTCCACCATTTTTGAATAATTGTTACAGTCCTGTGTAAATGCCTATGATAAAAAATGTTTATTAGCATCCTTTCATTGAAACAAAGAGGCTCAGTTAAATCTTCACTTAGAATACTCTACTACAATTCAAGAGTTCAAATTCAAAGCCAAGTTTATGTGCACTTTTACAGAGTAGAAAGTTATTCTGGGATAGAATTAATCTTTTCTAAAAGTAGAAAAAATGGCATAGGTAACTATTCGGCATTTCTTTTGGGCTTATTATTACACAATATTTAATTTCAATTCCTCTTGAATACTTACTCTTTTTTTTTTTTTTTGAGGAACCGGCTGAATTTCTCAGAGTGTTTCCTTACAATGGTGGTACCTGGCTCAGGGATGGCAGGGGTAGCCAGACCCTTCCCCCTGCCGCCCAGTTCTCTGAGGGTGGGAGTAGGAACAAAAGTTTAAGGCTGAGGCCATGGCCATGCCCTGGATGTAACAACCAGGAAAATCATGTTAATCAAGGAAACAAAAATTCCTCTAGACTCTGCAAAAATACTGCACTCTTTAAACAACAAAAATCAAATGAAAACAAGATACGTCAGCCACAGCTCTCAGGATAATAGATGCCCTGTCCACTGCGAGCTGCAGTTGCTGCAGTCAGAGTTCTTTGATCAGCCCTGAACCCAGTTATCACATGGGGGTGGAAGGGAAGGTGGCCTTTCACCTGGTCCCATGATCCTGGCTTGGTGTAGGTCCCAGTGATGTCCCAGGCTGGGTGGCAAAGGGACACCTGGTAGGATGAGGCACTCAGTGAGGAGGAGGGAGGCAGAGTCTGCTTTCTGATTGGGGGACAGGAACACATTCACCTTCCCTAAGGTAAGGGAAGAACATAGTTCTCTAAAAAAATCATTTGTCAAGAAAGGGGATGTGGGTGCTGATTTGTATGTTGGTTCAGGGGAGTAACTGGGGAGAAGGAAAAAGGTGGAGTGGAAGGCTGGCTTGGCCCTGCCAGCCAGTCACTGGGTGGCTGGCAGCGGGCGCTCAGAAGTTGCTGAAGAGTTCGTTTTTCTTGCTCCAGTCCATCTGCGGGGCCCGTTTGCTGCTGCGCTTCTGGTGGGCCCTTTCTTTGGCCACGGCCAGGGAGATGTTGAAATCCAGGATGGGGTCAGAGGAGGAGGTAGACGAGGGCGCTGTGGAATCCTGTTTTGGGGGGCTGTCTTGGGAATTCAGCTCCTCGCTGGTGTCACTGGAGGCAGTTCTCACCAGGGCTGGCCTGGGGCTCTCCAAGGCTGCCTCTGCCAGGGCTTCACAACTGTTCTCCTTCTGTATCTCCCCACTGGTGAAGGGCTCAGGCAGGGGACCATTCAGGTGCTCCTGAGATGGAGTCACTTTGCATTTCTTGAAGAACTCATCGGTTTCCCTGTCCACCACTAGCAGCTTGGTCTCGTCCCCGCCAGCCCTGACGGCGGATACCACGTCCCCATGTTGCTTCCCCTCCATGCAGACCCCGTTCACCTCCACAATGCGGTCCTGGGCCCGGAGCCCTGAAGCTTCAGCTGGGGAGTCTGCATCCACTGACCGGATGAACTGGCCTGGCTTGGACTTGTCGCTGTGCAGGTTGAAGCCATAGCCATTGGGGCCCTTCTTCATGGTACAGAGCCGAGGCCGAAGCTCGCGCTGCTCCGGGTGGCTCTTGTTGGCCTCGCTAGGCTCATTTTCGTTGCTAGCCCCCTGCGCCTCAGCGGCGGCTGGCGACTAGGCCTGGCCCGGCGCTTCCTGGGTGCGCAGCAGCTCCTCGCGGACCTGGACGCCGAGCTTCTGCAGCTGCTCGTCCATCTCGGGGTCGACCACCAGCAGGCGCACGGCGTTGAGCGCGGAGCGGATGCGGCTCACCACCTGCTGGTGGGTCTCCTTCTCCACGTTCTCGCCGTTCACCTCCACCAGCCGGTCCCCGGCCAACAGCCCCGCCTTCTCCGCCGGCGAGCCGGGCTCCACTAGCCGGATGTACTGCCCACCTTGCCCTTCTCACTGTGCAGGTGGAAGCCGTAGCCGTTCGGACCCTTCTCCAGGCAGCAGAGCCGGGGCAGTGGCGCCCCGGCGTCCGCGCTCATCTCGCCCTGCGACGACTCAGCTGTGCCACTCGGGGTTCCGTTGGAGACCGGACGGCTCAGTCCTTCTTCCCGCTCAGAGAACCGGGAGCGCGACAGGGAAGCCCAGCGCCGCGGGACGGGCGAAACGAGCAGGTGTCCCGGGAACCGCCGGCCACCGGGAGCCTTGAGGAGTAGAGAGAAGCGCGGACCAATACTCGCCTCGCTGGTGTCTCGAATACTTACTCATTAAAAAAGCATTGGCAACAAAGGAAATAGACAAATGGGACCTAATCAAACTCCACAGGTTTTGCACGGCAAAGGAAACAGTCACTAGAGTGAATTGGCAACCAACAGAATGGGAAAAAATTTTGTAGTTTACCCATCTGACAAAGAGCTGATATCCAGAATCAAACAGATTTACAGGAAAGAAACAAACAAGCCCATTCAAAAATGGGCAAAGGATATGAACAGACACTTTACAAAAGAAGACATACATGAGGCCAACAAACACAAGAAAAAATGCTCATCATCACTGGTCATTAGAGAGATGCAAATTAAAACCACATTGAGATACCATCTCATGCCAGTTAGAATGGCGATCATTAAAAAATCTGGAGACAACAGATGCTGGAGAGGATGTGGAGAAATAGGAACACTTTTACACTGTTGGTGGGAGTGTAAATTAGTTCAACCATTGTGGAAGACAGTGTGGTGATTCCTCAAGGATCTAGAAATAGAAATTCCATTTGACCCAGAAATCCCTTTACTGGGTATATATCCAAAGGACTATAAATCGTTCTACTATAAGGACACAAGCACACGAATGTTCATTGCAGCACTGTTTACAATAGCAAAGACCTGGAACCGACCCAGATGCCCATCGATGACAGACTGGACTGGGAAAATGTGGCACATATACACCATGGAATATTATGCAGCAATCAAAAATTATGAGTTTTTGTCCTTTGTAAGGACATGAATGAATCTGGAGAACATCATTCTCAGCAATCTGACACAAGAACAGAAAAGGAAATACCGCATATTCTCACTCACAGGTGGGTGAGAAAAATGAGAACACAAGGACACAAGGAGAGGGTCTACTACACACTGGGGTCTATTGGGGGGAATGGGGGAGGGACAGCAGGGGGGGGATCTGGGGAGGGATAGTGTGGGGAGAAATGCCAAGTGTGGGTGAAGAGGAGGAAGGCAGCAAAACACACTGCCATGTGTGTACCTATGCAACTATCCTGCACATGTACCCCAAAACCTAAAATGCAATAAAAATTAAAAAAATAATAAAAATAAAATAAAATAAAATATTCTTGAGTGTTAAGACTATAAAACAAGTCACAGTGACATGTTGAGAAGTAAGTCAGGCACTATTTATGTAAATCATTATTGACACTTAGAAATAACTCTTGAGGGCCAGGTGCAGTGGCTCAAGGCCTGTAATCCCAGCACTTTGGGAGGCCAAGGCAGGCAGATCACCTGAGCCTAGGAGTTTGAGACCAGCCTGGCCAACGTGGTGAAACCACACCCTCGTCCCCCCTCACCGTCCCTCTCACTCTACTAAAAATACAGAAATTTGCCACTTGTGGTAGGGTGAGCCTGTAATCCCAGCTACTTTGGAGGCTGTGGCAGGAGAATTGCTTGAACCAGGGAGGCAGAGGTTGCAGTGGGCCAAGATCGTGCCATTGTACTCCAGCCCTGGGCAATAGACCAAGACTTTTTCAAGACTGTCAAAAGAAAGAAAGGGAGAGGGGAAGAAAGAGAGGAGGGGAAAGGAATGGGAGGGGAAGGGGGAGGAGAAGGGGGAGGAGGGAGGGCAGGGGAGAGGGAACAGGAGGGGGGAGAGAAGGGGGAGGAGAAAGGGGAGGGGGATGGGAGGGAGGAAAGATTCATGAGGTTAAGAAATAGTTCTCCTCTTCATTCTTTTCGGTAATCCTCAGTCTATCCAAACCAACATCATGTTAGTCTGCTGAATTAAAAAATACTTGGCCGGGCGCAGTGGCTCATACCTGTTATCCCAGCACTTTGGGAGGCCAAGGCGGGTGGATCACAAGGTCAAGAGATTGAGACCATCCTGGTCAACATGGTGAAACCCCGTCTCTACTAAAAATACAAAAACTTAGCTGGGCATGGTGGCGCGTGCCTGTAATCCCAGCTACTCAGGAGGCTGAGGCAGGAGAATTGCCTGAACCCAGGAGGCCGAGGTTGTGGTGAGCCAAGATCGAACCATTGCACTCCAGCCTGGGTAACAAGAGTGAAACTCTGTCTCAAAAAAAAAAAACAAACCTCTATTTGCCACAATGTTTCTTAGTTTACATAGTGGCCAAAAGAGAAGGCTTGTCTTCTTGGCACCATGGCTCACCCCAGTTGTCCCAGCACTTTCAGAGGATGAGACAGGCAGATATCTGAGTTCAGGAGTTCGAGACTGGACTGACCAACATGGAGAAACCCTGTCTCTACTAAAAATACAAAAATTAGTCGGGCATGGTGGCATGCTCCTGTAATCCCAGCCGCTTGGGAGGCTAAGGCAGGAGAATCGCTTGAACCTGGGAGGTGGAGGTTTCAGTGAGCCAAGATTGTGCCATTGTACTCCAGTCTGGGCAATAAGAGCAAAACTCCATCTCAAAAAGGAAAAAAAAAAAAAGAAAGAAAAAGACAAAGAAGCCTTGTCTTCACACTTTAAAGTTGCATTCTAGCTCCTACTAGACAGTATAAGGAAGTTTTATATAGGATAATTCCCAGTCTGATGAGTTATTATGGAGTAGGCATATTTTCCTCTACCTAATTCAGGAAAATATATTTTAAGAAAGACACAGAGGGAAAGTTTGGGCACTGAAAAAAAAAAAGGGAGAAAGAGTTAAGAAAGGTAAAAATTTTAGTCTCTTGTATGGTCAGATGACATCATTCATGCATCACTTTCTTTTATCTACCAACATGATGGAAAAGATGGAAACTGTTTTCTCTTTTCCCCCTTTCTTACCAGTCAACGAATTTTTGCTATAAATACAAACCCAATCATTTGTAGATCCTATGGAATATGGGAAAAGGGGTCTGAGCAAGTATATTTGTAATATTGAGAATCTTGTGTGTTTTTTTTTTTTTTTTTTTTTTTGAGCCAGAGTCTCACTCTGCTGACCAGGCTGGAGTGCAGTGGCACCTTTTCAGCTCACTGCAACCTCTGCCTTCCAAGTTCAAGGGATTCTCCTGCCTCAGCCTTCCAAGTACCTGGGATGTGCACCACCACGCCCAGCTAATTTTTGTATTTTTACTAGAGACAGGGTTTTGCCATGTTGGCCAGGCTGGTCTCAAACTCCTGACCTCAAGTGATTCACCTGCCTCAGTCTCCCAATGTGCTGGGATTACAGGAGTGAGCCAACGCACCCAGCCAATATTGAGAATTTTAAAAAGAAATATAGTCAATGTAATTTAGTTTTGGTAAGAAGAGATCAGAAATACTATGTATTTCTTTTAAAAGAACACCATATAATTTATGAACTACATTATGAGTAAAATAAAAAATTATTTGAAATAAGAACTGTATGAATAAATTACATTTTCTAAGGGATATATATTTATGACATATCTGAGGTTTTCATGACAAAACCAATATACCTGATATATGCCCGAACTTGACATCCTCAAAACCAGCTCTGGATTTTAACTGCTGCATCATTCTCCTTATTTCTAGCCTTTTTTTTTTTTTTTGAGACGGAGTTTCGCTCTTGTTACCCAGGCTGGAGTGCAATGGCATGATCTCAGCTCACCACAACCTCTGCCTCCTGGGTTCAGGCAATTCTCCTGCCTCAGCCTCCCGAGTAGCTGGGATTACAGGCACATGCCACCATGCCCAGCTAATTTTTTGTATCTTTAGTAGAGATGGGGTTTCACCATGTTGACCTGGATGGTCTCGATCTCTTGATCTCGTGATCCACCCGCCTCGGCCTCCCAAAGTGCTGGGATTACAGGCTTGAGCCAACACGCCCGGCCTCCTTATTTCTAAATGGATCTACAATACTAAAACAAAATGTTTAAAAAGCACTTCATTAGTAACTAATATAATTCTAAAGCAAGTCAACCTGTTAAACTTGATTTTTAATTTCTTCCAAAGTGATAATTATGAATTCAAGTATCATTTTAAGTAACACTAAAATATAAATAAATAAGGCATTTCAAAAATCATGAGCTATGTTTTGATAATTAACATTTTTCTGAGAAGCCATGTGCTTTCAACAGCTTTACTTTTTTTTTATTTTGATAATCACCAATTTTACAATTAATAAATTTGACAGTAATTTTTATTAGGGAGTAAGAAAGCGATGTGTTATTTTGACATTGCTTTTAAAACATAATCATTTGAATTTACTGTTTAAATGCTACTACCTACACAGGTATCATGCAAGACTAAAATGCTTACATACTTCACTCATTTATTAGTTAAATGAGTTGCCTCTAAGTAAAATGAATCCATCACAGAATGCCTGTTCCATTAATAGCTGGAATTCTCAGAAAGTCTGTTTAAGTTAAAGGAGGCAGGGGGAGGGCCATAGGGCTTATACAGAGATAAGAAATTCAAATCAGTGATCCAGATGTGAAACATGTACAATACAGGGAGAATTCACACAAATCCGTAAGATTACATAAGGTATAGATTAAGTGTAGGATCAACTGTAAAAACCAACACAGAACAGAAAACTAAACATCGCATGTTCTCACTCTAGAGTGGGAGTTGAACAATGTGAACACATGGATACAGGGAGGGGAACATCACACACCCAGGCCTATTGGGGGTAGGCGGTTAGGGGAGGGATAGCATTAGGAGAAATACCTAATGTAGATGATGAGTTGATGGGTGCAGCAAACCACCATGGCACCTGTACACCTATGTAATAAACCTGCACATTCTGCACATGTACCCCAGAACTTAAAGTATAATAAAAAAACACATACACACAAGAGAATATATAAATAGCTACATTACCTGATAATGAATGGAAGGCACTATGGTAAGATTACTATACAATGCAATAAAGTCTGCTGGAAATAATTAAGAGTGGAAGACCGCTCTAGACAGGAATGGAAGGAAGAAAAGATTCCTTATTGTTGTATATTTGTACTGCATGTAACAAATGATAGACATTTGAGTAAGGCCCAGTGCTATGACTCATGCCTGTGATCCCAGCACTTTTGGAGGACAAGGTGGGTGATCATCTGAGGTCAGGAATTTAAGACAAGACTGGCCAACATGGTGAAACTCCATTTCTGCTAAAAATATAAAAATTAGCTAAGTGTAGTGGTGGGCTTCTGTAATCCCAGCTACTCAGGAGGCTGAGGCAGAATAATTCCTTGAACCTGGGAGGCAGAGGTTGCAGTGAACTGAGATCATACCACTGCACTCCAGCCTGGGCGACAGAGCGTGACTCCGTCTCAAAAGAAAAAGAAAGAGGCTTGAATAAAGTGTATTCTGGCATCATATTATTGTACTCCATGTGGGAAGGAGAATAGCTTAAAATCCTTTCCTCCAGAGAGCATTCCCTGACTTCCCAGATTACAATTAGGCCTTTCCATGTTACAGTCTCATAGCTCTTCATGATATTTACCACAATCATATTTAAAAATTATTTAATGATGGTCTCTTCCACTAAACTTGAAAACGTCGAAGGCAATAATCTTGTCTATTTTGTCCTATACTGTATTCCCCATCACGTCAGGAGAGATCACTGGTGTCACTCCTAACACTCAACCTTTGTCTTACCAAAGGTGCTAGCTGAGGGAGAAACATGCCTGTTGGCATATTCCACCCCAGTGAGAAGTGCCACTCACAGGCTTCCCTCACTAGATCTACTCCCAACATTGAAACCTCTCCCTACTTTAGGATGACAAGTTGCTGAGGAATCCATGAGTGCCCTATCCTCTTCATAACTTAAATCCTGGGTGATGATAGGAAAAAGACAGGCAAACCTGAAAGGAGCTGTTGAGAGAAATAGAAGAAAATAAATATATTTTACTAATTAAAACTTTATGTGTCAGGCACAGTACCTAACATTTTAAATACCAGTGAATTAACTCATACGTAATCCTTTCAATACCTCTATGAAGAAGAGAATTATTATCCCTATTTGACAAAAAAAGATACCACTGTGGAGAAAGTATTGTAATATACCCAAGGTCACATCTATAGTAAGTGTCACAGCTGACATTTAATCCTTGGTAGTCCTGCTCCAGGGGTTGGGTTTTTAACCATCACTGCTTCTAAAGGAGAAAAGAAATGAAGAGAGGAGAAGAAAAGGAAAGTAAAATGGAAGAAAAGGAAAATGCAAAAAAAAAATTTATGTAATTAATTTCCAAATATAATATTGAAATTTTGTGGCAAAAGGTAGCACCAATCTCTCTAAAACAATAAAAGAAACATAGACTAAGAATATGAAATGATACCCCAAAATTTTAGACTATACCAAGTGTTAGTGATAAGAACTCATATATATTGCTGCTAGGAAACAGTTTGGCCTTTGAACATATACAGAATAGTTTTATTTACATAAGTAAAAACCTCACAAATTTTAGGGATGTTCATGAAGGATGTATACACATGTAGTAAAATAATAATGAGAATTATAAAATGCAAATTTAAAGACAGAAATGAAGGATGGGGGAAATAAGGAGATTAATAGTTGATGCCAAGGCAAAAGGCCTTGGTTTTCAGAGTTTTGTGCATAATATTAAGGGATTCTAGACTCCGTGAATATCAACATTTTGGCCATAAAAACACATATCCCAAGAGTTTGATAATCTCTGTAAAGATGTACAGTAAAAGATGCTCAATAACAACAATTTAAAAAAACAAGGTCCAATCATAAGATACAAGTATAGTGCAGTGTCATAGAAGTTAATGGGAAGGCATCAAGATGGGAGACCATGACTATGTTAAACAGTGTGCAGAAGGCATGGAAAACAAGGTGACTATTCAGCCAGTTGCAGGATTAGAAAGAATCTTTCATTTTTATTTTAAAATCTTATCCTGGCCAATAACAAGATGGAATAGTGGAACAAAGAAATTGTCATTAATGGCCAACACGGAAAAAAAACAACACAATGCCCAGTAGAGCAGGCAACTCAAAGAAGAGAGATGTGGAAAAAATACGAATAATTTCATTCAATAAGGCTAATGTGAAATAAAATTCATGACAATAGAATAGAGCTCTTTCTTATGGTTATTTAAACCTTTTGCCATTAATATTTAATACAACTAGATTTGTTTTTCATCTTCTTAATATAGTCAATTTAAATTACTGAAAACATTTGTTTCTCCTTTCCCACCAACAATCAACTCACTATCTTTACAAAAATGGAAGAAAAATATGAATAAGTCACAAGGATACATCTAATAATTATTTTGAAGTTACTGTATTAGTTACTAATGTATTAGTATGAACTCACCCTTTATTTATAATTGTCATTAGAAATGCAGAAGAGAAGCAGTCAAATCAT
The DNA here is from genome assembly GCA_031835075.1 of Saguinus oedipus. Lineage (NCBI taxonomy): Eukaryota > Metazoa > Chordata > Mammalia > Primates > Cebidae > Saguinus > Saguinus oedipus. The sequence continues at coordinate 1,903,122 of JASSZA010000049.1, forward strand.
CTGTTTTGAGTTCATGTTTTTTAATTTCTCCTGGTGACACTGGTCAAATAGAAAATTAAATAATTTCTTTTTGGGGGACTAATAATGTATATGCATATATTATATATATATACACACATGCACATATTATATTAATAAAAACTATACATTGCAATTAAAAGGAAGGAGGCACTAAAAATTAACTAGTAGTTAACGTACTGCTAAACTTTAACTTATGTGCTAAAATTTCATTTCTATACACGTTTTTCTGTTGCCCATTTTTTAACTGCTTAAAAATGAAATTTACAGATGCTGGGTTACCACTGGGATGCTGAATACTCATACAATATGTTATGAACTGCTAGACATTTTATGTTTAAAATGAAAAATGTGGGTAACACCTTATTTTAATGGCATATTAATTAGTTCCAAATTACAGTGAAAATCCTATAGCAGTGAATAAAATATGACATCTACATGAATTTGAAATAAATTTATTATGATCAGTATTATCACAATGAATACTAAATGAATTAATAATGATGAAAGACCAAAAGTATTACCAGTAATGTAATAAAACATCAAGAAATAGCTGGAAGTTTCCAGTCACTTCATCATCAACTAGAAATAAGTACTATAACCCTCAATAATACTATATTCATGTATATCATTAGTGGCCAGAAATTAACTGACAATAAGTAGAAAATGAAAAAAAGTGTGTACTTAAATATCTTTCCAGTAATATGCAAAAAAAAATATGCATTTTACACATCAACAGACTGCTTGGTCTGACCTATGTATATTATCTATGAATAAATACTAGATTAAAAACTCAATACTCTTTCTTTTTCATTATCATATAACTTGTAACTATTTTAGACAGTAGGAATAAAATTCCATTATTAGTTGCCCTGTGATGTCAGATATGTTGATGTGTAAAATGATTATTGTTTTGCATATAATTTCACTATTAGGTCTTAAGGATTTCATGCTCCTTAAAGGCAAAAACTACAGTACACTTAATCTATACTTTGGGTTCTGATTATCACCCACGTGCCTAATAACAGACACTTGATGATAAGAAATAGGACTATGTTTTAGAACTAGAACCTATGTTTTATATTTCATTAACAGTCCTCCTCAGTGTTATTTCACAGCTCTAGGAATAATGGGTTGCAGATGCATTATTACTAGATTATATAGTAGGAGTTACCAGAGTTGGCCAAATGTTAAATACCATGCAGAAGTCATAGAAAACAAGGTCATCATATTTTAGAACTAGAACCTATATTATTAGTGCATTTAAAAATATTTTGTTTCCTAGCTGGCCATGGTGGCTCATGTCTGTAATCCCAGCACTTTTGGAGGCTGAGGTGGGTGGATCACCCGAGGTCAGGAGTTCAGGACCAGCCTTGCCAACATGGTGAAAGCTTATCTCTACAAAAACACAAAAATTAGCCATGAATGATGGCAGGTGCCTGTAATCCCAGCTACTTGGGAGGCTGAGGCAGGAGAATCCCTTGAACCTGGGAGGCAGAGGTTGCAGTGATCTGAGATCATGCCACTGTACTCCAGCCTGGGCAACAAAGTAAGATGCCATCTCAAATAATAATAATAAGGTCAAAGTTACTTTCTTATTTATTGTTTTTATAAGACAGAAGTCACATTATGTCACTCCTCTGCTGAAAACACCCTTTTTGTTTTGAGACGGAGTTGCTAATATTTTATTTTTTGTAGAGACAAGGTCTATGTTGCCCAGGCTGGTCTTGAACTACTGGGCTCAAGTCATCCTCCACCTAGGCCTCCCAAAGTGTAGGATTACAGGACTTGAATCGCCATATGTTTATCTGTTTATGGTCTATTTCCCTCATAACTTTTTGTTCTTTGTTGTATCTTCAATATTCAGAACACTACTTAGCATATAGTGGGTGTTAGGGAATGTTTAAATAATAAAAATTTATTTCAGGGCCAGATGTGGTGGTTCAAGCCTGTAATCCCAGCTCTTTAGGAGGCCGAGGCAGGTGGATCACTTGAGGTCGTGAGTATGAGACTAGCCTGGCTAACATGGTAAAACCTTGTCTCCACTAAAAATGTAAAAAATTAACTGGGTGTGGTGGCATGAGCCTTTAATTCCAGAGGTCAGGAGTATGAGACCAGTCTGGCTAACATGGTGAAACCTCATCTCTACTAGAAATACAAAAATTAGCTGGATGTGGTGGTACGTGCCTGTAATTCCAGATACTCAGGAAGCTGAGGCAGTAGAATCGCTTGAATGCAGGAGGTGGAGGTTGCAGTGAGCTGAGATTGCATCTGTGCTCAAGCATGTACAACAGAGAGAGACCCTGTCTCAAAAAATAAATAAATATTTAATTCATTATTACAGTATTGAGAATGTTAATAGGATAACTTAAGTTCTAACAAGAAATGTTAGGAATAAGTTCCTTTATTTTAAAATCTAAAGTAAAATATAGTTGATACATTCTAAGTCATAATAGAAGAGGAAAAATAATTTAAAAGTAGGTTAGGCTGGGCATGGTGGCTCAAGCCTGTAATCCCAGCACTTTGGGACGCTGAGGTGGGTGGATCATGAGGTCAAGAGATGGAGACCATCCTGGACAACATGGTGAAACCCCGTCTCTACTAAAAATACAAAAAATTAGCTGGGCGTGGTGGCGCGTGCCTGTAATCCCAGCTACTCAGGAGGCTGAGGCAGGAGAATTGCCTGAACCCAGGAGGCAGAGGTTGCGGTGAGCCGAGATCATGCCATTGCACTCCAGCCTGGGTAACAAGAGTGAAACTCTGTCTCAAAAAAAAAAAAGTAGGTTAAAATAGAGCTGTATGTAAAATGCCTACATATCGATAGCAATAATGAATGTAAAGACGCTAAACCCTTCATGAACTTCTTTACTTCTAATTTTTAAAAGCCTCCAAATTTCCTCCTGCAAAGAAAAATATACAGAATGATGTGATAACTCCAATAAAGGAGAATCAATATTATGGCAAGTAGAATTTAAAGGTGAAAAATTAAACAGGTGAAAAAACTAACATATAGCCAATAATGCAGAGACACACCAATAAACATATATGCAAAACAACATAATGAGAGACACTACTTGTAAACCAAAAATAAAATTGCAGAGTTACCTAAAAATCTAGCTCAGGCCATGATAGCAGAGGGAATTGGACTATATCATACCCCTCCAGCATCCACATAAACACAGACTTTAAGTCTGATAAGAAATATTTAGTCTTTTCTTTTTAAAGCTTGCAACTTGGAGGCTTCCTCTTTATGATAAACATGATAAAACCTAGGTCTCTACAACCCCTTATCATAATCCAGACATTCCTCATTTCTTTCTATTGATAACTCTTTCAACCACTTGCCAATCAGAATCTTTTCCTTCTTTCCTTCCTTCCTTCATTCCCTCCCTCCCTCCCTCTTTCCTTTCTTCCCTCCCTTCTTTCTTTCTCTCTTTCCCTCCCTCACTCCCTCCCTCCCTCCCTCCTTCCTTCCTTCTTTCCTTCTTTCAAGTCTCACTCTGTTGCCCGGGCTGCAGTACAATGGTGAGACCTTTGGTCACTGCAACCTCCGCCTCCCAAGTTCAAGTGATTCTCCTGCCTCAGCCTCTTGACTAGAAGGGACTACAGGTGTGCACCACCACCCCCAGCTAATTTTTGTCTTTTTAGTAGAGACAGGGTTTTGCCATGTTGGCCAGCCTGGTCTGGAACTCCTGACCTCAAGTGATCCACCCACCTCAGCCTCCCAAAGTGCTGAGATTACAGGCATGGGCCACTGCACCTGGCCAGAAAAAAAAAATTAAAACTACTTAAGACCTAAAGGGTCCTGCCTTGTGGAACCAATATAAACCTTACAAGTATTGATTGGTACATTATGTCTCCCTAAAATGTATAAAGGCAAGCCACACCTGGACTGCCTTGGGCACATCAGGACTTCTTGAGGTGGTATCATGGGTTCATCCTTAAGCTTGGGAAAATAAACTTTCTAAATTGACTGAAGCCTGTCTCAGATATTTTGGGCTCACCCATACTATAGAAACACAGTGTAAGAGAAATACTTTAACTCATTCCTATTAGAATTTGGCAGATTAGATGAAATTTAAATAAGAATATGGGGGAAATGAACAATACAATCAATAAACATATACTGAACTCTTCTCTCCATAAAGTATAGTATAGTGTAAAGCATAGTATAAATGACCAATAAGTCACAAAGAAAATCTCATGGTTTTCTTTGTGAAAAACATGAAATGAACAGAAATGAAGCTAAGAATTACTAGAGAAAGTTAAAATAACAACAACAACTAAAAGGCCACTGTCAAGGGACAATGGAACCACCACTGCAAAATTGTAACTGAAGACAGTGAAAGAGATCTGACCTAACCAGCTCCACCTTGCCTCTTACCTCCAAGCTGTCTTAGTTCATTCCTGGATGTAGGCTGAACTTAGCAAGAAATTTAGTTTATAGTTTAAAACAAAGATAACAGGCCTTTCCCAAGGAAAAAACCCACTTCTTGCTTGGGGACTAGACAATCTTTGTAGGAATAACAAATTAGCTAAAAGATAGAAATTATGGTTTGGGGCCAGAAGTGGTGGCTTGCATCTGTCATCCCAACATTTTGTGAGGCCGAGGCAGGTGGATCACCTGAGGTCAGGAGTTCCAGACCAGCCTGGCCAACATGGTTAAATCCCACCTCTACTAAAAATACAAAAATTAGCCGGGCATGGTGGCATGTGCCTGTAACACCAGCTACTTGGGAGGCTGAGGCAGGAGAATTGCTCAAACCTGGGAGGCAGAGGTTGCAGTAAGCCGAGATTGCACCATTGCACTCCAGCCTGGGTGACAGAGCAAGACTCTGTTGTAAAGAAAAAAAAAATTATGGTCTGGGGAGTCATGCAGCTGGAGGCTACAAGATTCTGAACCTCCCTATATTGCTCCTGGGGGTAACATCACTATTGTAAAACCTAAGGTCAGTGCTAGAGATATTTTGCAGATGCTGCACTTGATGGATCAGCTGGCACCACCCAGACTGATAAACTGACTCTGATCTTGTGGCCCCCACCACAATTTTGCAGTGGTGGTTCCATTGTCCCTTGACAGTGGCCTTTTTGTTGTTGTCTTATTGACTCAGTGCAATAAGACAGATTCCACCCTCTATGACTTCATCTCTGACCCAACCAGTCAGTACTCTGATTCACTGGCCTCCCCCAACCCACCAAATCATCCTTAAAAACTCTGATCCCCTAATGCTCAGGAAGACTGATTTGAGTAACAAAAGAACTCTGGTCTCCTGCACAACTGATTCTGTGTGAATTACTCTTTCTCTATTGCAATTCCCCTATCTTGATAAATCAGCTCCGTCTAAGCAGCGGGCAAGGTGAATCCACTGGGCAGTTACAACAACTGCCTACTATCTATTGTTCCCCTTACTCCCAGGACAAAATATTCTGTCTCTCTGATGGACAGGCTAAAACATAAATACACATCAAACATTCTTTGTAGGAGCAACTTTCCAGAGGATTCGAGTCAGTTGGGCAACCCACACATCTCCTATTCTCTGTAGTTCATAATCTCCTCCTGTATTTGCTGCTCACTTCTTGGAGTTCCAGATCCTTCCTCTTTGTTGGGCAGAGGAGCTTCCCTTTTCCACATTGGACTTCTGGGCCTTGGATGACTCAGTTACTAACCTAACCCCTTAGGAATATATTTTTTTCAACAAAGTCATCTTTCAACTGCAGCGTTATTCTGATGATAGCCTTAGGAAGAAGCATTTTTGTCCCTACATTGTTGCCCAAAACAGAAGACATTGAAAGAAACCAAGGAGAATTTAAATTGTTTCCTACAACTCTGTTCCCTACATGTTAATGGATTTGGAACAGTACACTTAAGCCATTTAGACTTCTGGATCTTGGTGCTTATTGCAATTTAATCAGATCAGCTGAATGGGAAGAAAATTTTGTTTAGAGATAGTGAACAGCAGAGGTTTTGGAGTTAGATTAGTTGGCTCTGATAATTCATAATTGACCTCAAGCCATCCACCCGCCTTGGCCTCCTAGCATGCTGGGATTACAGGCCTGAGCCACCGTGCCTGGCTGATTATTTGCGATTGTTTGACACTTCATCAGGCTTTTCTGGAACACTGTTCTATAGCTCTAAAAATATAGATTATCTAATAAAAGGTAACTTCTACATTAACTTGCAACATTGTGATAACCAAATGAAACATCCTATGAGGTAGTTCCTAGTACAATCCCTCATATATAATCAGTCCTCAAGAAATACTGGTTGCTTCCCTTCCTGTCCATGTTACTCTATTTTTGTTGTTACTATTATTTATTTTTTTATTTTTTTTTGAGACAGAGTCTTGCTCTGTTGACCAGGCTGGTGTGCAGTGGTGTAATCTTGGCTCACTGACCCCTCTGCCTCCTGGGTTCAAGTGATTCTCTTGCCTCAGCCTCCAGAGTAGCTGAGACTACAGATGCACCACCATGCTTGACTAATTTTTTTTATTTTTAATAGAGATATTTTGCCATGTTGGCCAGGATGGTCTCAAACTCCTGCCCTCAAGCAATCCATCTGCCTCAGCCTCAAGTGCTGGGACTACAGAGGTAAGCCACCAAACCCAGCCACTATTGTAATTATTTTTTAAATGCCTATATTCCATACAAGGATGTGAACATCATGATGGATGGGGCTTATTTCACTTATATATGTTATAAATACAGCACCTGCCACATACTCTAAATAAATAGGTAATTTCTATAATTTCTATGTTTAGCTATTGTTAGTATGTTTAAACCAGGATTAGTGATTTATTGAAAGATTCCTTAATGTGATTCTTCAACAATCATTGTGTTACTATTATTGTATGATAGATATTGGAGACAAAAATAATGGTGAGCAAAATAAGAGACACTGTCTCTGCTACTCGTTTAGAGGGGAGATAGATCATAATGGAAAATTGAATTGTGATCAGTGCTGTAAGAGAGGTACATTGTGAAATAATAATGTGGTAGGTGAGATAAACGATAGAATAAAAACAGCCCAGCAAGACCCTATCTTATTAACATATTTTCCATTGGTCTGTCGTATCACTATACTCTATAATAATCTAATCCACTTCTTTGCAGTTTCTCTTAAGTTACAAAAACTCTTGGAGCAATGCTTCTTTAAAATGAACCTCTTTTGGCCGGGTGCGGTGGCTCACGCCTATAATCCCAGCACTTTGGGAGGCCGAGGCAGGTGGATCAGGAGGTCTAGAGATCGAGACCATCCTGGTCAACAAGGTGAAACCCCGTCTCTACTAAAAATATTAAAATTATCTGGGCATGGTGGCGCACGCCTGTAGTATCAGCTACTTGAGAGGCTGAGGCAGGAGGCAGAGGTTGCGGTGAGCCAAGATCGCACCATTACACTCCAGCCTGGGTAACAAGAGCGAAACTCCGTCTCAAAAAAAAAAAAAAGAAAAGAAAAGAAAAAATGAACCTCTTCTTAGGCAAGAAGTTTGGGTGTAGGCAGAAGAAGAAAGCTGCTAGTGGTTTTCTTACCCATCGTGTATTGATATGTTGGTACTAATTACCTTTTCAGAATGGTTTAGATACTTTTATTTTCTTTAATTTATTTTTGAGACAGGATCTTGCTTTGTCACCCAGGCTGGAGTGCAGTAGTGCAATCTCGGCTCACTGCAACCTCTGCCACCCAGGTTCAAGCGATTCTCCTGCCTTAGCCTCTCCAGTAGCTGGGATTACAGGCATGTGCCACCAAGCTCGGTTTTTATATTTTTAGTAGAAACGGGATTTCACCATGCTGGCCACGTAGGTCTCGAATTCCTGGCCTCGGGTGATTCCCCTGCCTCAGCCTCCCTAAGTGCTGGGATTACCGGCGTGAGCCACCACCCCAGGATACTTTCATTTTAAAAAGGCAAATGGGTGGGGCGCGGTGGCTTTGCCTTTTTAAAGTGAAAGTATCCTGGAGTGGTGGCTCACGCCTGTAATCCCAGCTACTCAGGAGGCTGAGGCAGGAGAATTGCCCGAACCCAGGAGGCGGAGGTTGCGGTGAGCCGAGGTTGCGCCATTGCACTCCAGCCTGGGTAACTAGAGCGAAAACTCCGTCTCAAAAAAAAAAAAAAAAAAGGCAAATGAGTCATAGAACAATTAAGTTCAGTGATGTTTGTGAAATCCTGGAGGCTCAAATCCCTAGTTAGATGGGGAGCAGTCGAAACTCACTGGGCTAGTGAGCCAGGGTGAACCCCAGTCAGGGTATTGAACCTTGAACCCGAAGAACATAGGTGTCATCAAATCACAGAGTGGTGATATCGAAGAAAAAAAAACACTTTACAATTTTATCTATGCTGAGAGTTTCTCTAAATCCTCTCACACTGAGTATCTATGGCCCCTATCTATTTAGAATTTCGTTGTGTGGTAACACAAACAAACGATTATGTTTCCAGCCCATTAAGGGGAGAATTGGGTGCTACTTAATGAATTAGGGAAATCGTTAATTGGAAACTCCCGCTGAGGAACAACTGACAGAAAGTCAATCCAGCCCTTTACGCGATCCTTCTCTTTCTCACTTACCTGTTCCTAAAGTAGTACTCATTTCCTACAGTCAACGACCTAGCTTGCAGCCGGGCTAAAGTGGCCATGGTCTCTTGGCCTTTGGTTTACAATGGGTGTGCCTACCGGTGTCCATGGTAACTGGGCTAAACCATAGCTCACTCCCGGGGTTCGATTGTTTGTTCACTCCTCTTGTCGCTCACGCTATTTCGACTTTAAGAGTACTAAAAAGAAAATTAAGAAATTTATTTGCAGCACAAAAAGTTTAATATATTTGTCTCTGTCTCTACTGCAAGTATGAAGAGGGGATTATAGGAAGGGAAAGCAGTAGGCGAGGAGAACTAATGGTTGCTCCGGGCATCCGGCTTCCGCCTCAGTCGGCTTTGGGAAGCTCATCTCAAAATGCTGAACTGTATTTTGCAAGTCGCCGGTGCTGTAGTAGTTGGAGTCTGTTCACGGGCCTGAGCCTAGAGGCCAGGCTCTTGGGTGTCGTTAATGTTCGGGGCCGCCGGGCGCCAACCGATCGGAGCTCCAGCAGCCGGGAACAGCTGGTGAGGCTGGCGGCCCTGGGGAGGGGGAGGTCGGGGAAGGGTATGATGGCCTGAGGCCGTTCCGCTGGACCTGGAAGGGAAGCGGGAGGGAGCTGTGATGGATGGTCTGAAGCCATCTAGGCCTTGCTCTCACTCATTCCTGAGATGCACGCAGTTTGAGGGAGCTTTTGGGAGTATGTCAAAAAATTGTGAAAGAATACAGTAAATGTTTGCTGATTGCTTAACAATATTTTGGAAGTCATGCCTCCTGTAATCCCAGGAGCAGTTTTATCTCCTCATTGATTGTTGACAAAACTAGGGACAGGAAGAATTTATCTTAATCTGGGCCTTATTCCCCACTCCTCTTTCAAAATTCACCAATTTATACTAAGTCTCTTGGAAGATAAGTTCAATAATGGAAAACAATTCACTCTCACACCCTTTTTTGGAGAGGAGGGGGAACCTACTTCCACCCTCTTGAACATTCTAAGTTCAAATGAGATGTGTATGGGGGTGTTCCAGGAACTTAAAACTGTTAGGATTAAGTATGGAGCTTGACTATGTCTATGGTATCATGTCACCAGTGCCACGTTAGAATAATATATTGCTTTGACTTTGCAAGATATTTTCACACATTAATGCACTTACTTTTTTTTATTATTTCGATCTGGTCATTCACCCTTTGATAAGAAAACTCTGTCTTCAAAGTGTAAGTTACTCTAGAGCCAGGCAATACAGAGAAAGGATCTTGATTTTAATACATGTTAAAGTGGCTTCAGGTGAATTTTTTAAGGTGCAAATACATATTCAGAGATAATAGGTCTTTCAAACTATATATGTGTGTTTGTGTGTATATATATTTATTTTTTATTTTTATTTTTATTTTTGAGATGGACTTTTGCTCTTGTTGCCTAGGCTGGAGTGCAGTGGAACAATCTCGGCTCACTGCAATGTCCATATCCCAGGTTCAAGCCTTTCTCCTCCCAGTAGCTGGGATTAACAGGCATGCGCAACTATGCCTGGCTAATTTTGTGTTTTTATTATAGATGGGGTTTCTTCATGTTAGTTAGGCTGATTTTGAACTCCCGACCTCAGGTGATCCACCTGCCTTGGCCTCCCAAAGTGCTGGAGAAAGGAATTTGTTAACATATAGATAATAGAAAAAAGATCCATATGGTTTATCAATGTAGTCAGATTTGGAGTCTTTGTTTTGTTTGGCTTAATGCTAATTTGTATGTGATACATATATCTTTTAATCAAAATCAGTATTCTAAATCCTGAGTTGTGGGGCTAGATGTGATGGCTCACTCCTATAACACAGCATTGACAGGCTGAGGAGGGTGATCACTTGAGGTCAAGAGTTCGAGATCAGCTTGGCTAACAAGGTGAAACCCTGTCTCTAATAAAAAATACAAAAATTAGCCGAGCATAGTAGCTTGTGCCTGTAATCCCAGCTACTCAGGAGGCTGAGGCAGGAGAATCACTTGAACCCAGGAGATAGAAGTTGCAGTGAGCCGAGATCATGCCACTGCACTCCAGCCTGGATGACAGATCGAGATTCCTTCTCAAACAAACAAACCCTAAGTTGTATGTAGTACCCTTACAAAGGAAAAAAACAAATCTCTGTGGCCCTCCAGAGTTTATTTAAAATAGTTATTTGAATCACCACATTTGAAAAAGCTGTATATATTCGATTTTTTGTTTTTACTAAATACATTCAGAATGCCCACAGAGATAAATCTAGAAAACACAAATTCACATTAACCAAAACACAATGCCATGTTACTTAATTGTTCATGGTGTACATTTTACTAACCAGTACAAGGTCGGTTCATTGAGCTCAGTTTACTTTCAGCAGCTATACTACCCTGTCCCTTGTGTTCATTCAGGTCTTTCACCTCTTTTTTTCTATTCAAAACAATATAGCTAACTATGAGTCATTTAGGTTTTATATTGATGTATATTAAATCTGTCTTGAGGATTATAGTAATACTACCTGGTGCTAAATTAATCACAAACAAAACTGCAGACGGGCTACTGGAATTGTGTGGCTGATCTTGGCTGTAGTTTGGTCAACGTTGGCTGGAGTTTGAATCCTGTCTTCACTACTTAGAGGCATCACATTGTGACAGAATTCTTTCCATCTTTGTAAATTGTGTGAGAATGAAATGAAGTAATACATATAAAACACTTAGAAATGGGCCTGGCAAATAGTAAATACTCAAATGTTAGAAGCTGTGTATATGCATCATATTATAAATGGTAAATCCATTGGATCACAATGTGTGTTATTTTTAGGTTATTAAAATGGAAAGACAAAAGTTGAAAGTTGTTATAAGGAGCTTGCAAAGGCCTGAAATTATAGACTGCTGGAGACTTTACATGACTGTAGAGACTATATAGACCACAATCAGCAAACTATAACCAGCTTTAACCTAATTTTATAAATAAAACTTTATTAGACACAGCCATACCCACTTATTTATGTATTGCTTGTGGCTATTTCTGCATTGCAATGGCAAGTTGAGTAGTTGTGGGAGACCCAATGGCCTGCAAAGCCTAGAATATTTACTGTCTGGCCCTTTGCATGACAGTGTGTCGACTCCTGAAGCTCTGTATGACTGTTGAGAATGTTTCAGTCCCTAGGTGCCTCTAGATCTCAATTTGAGAAATGATTGCCTGTGGCCTTCATAAGAAAGGTGCATATCTGAATTACCTGTGATGATTAAAAAATAAAACCAGATACCTTGGCTATATGTCACACCAACTAATTTAAAATCTTTGGGAATTGGTTTTTAAAAAGACAAGTATAATTTATAAAAGTTCCCAAAGAATGCTGATGCTTATCCTTGCTGACTACTGGATGATATTCTTACTGGTAATATAGTTTAAAGCTTTTAAAAAAGGAAAGTCTAAGAGATTGCTTCAGAATGAAGTAATGATGGGCCCTTTTATACCGGTGAGGCTCCAATTTGAATGTGAATGTAGTTTCTGCTTCACTGGTTTAAGAGATTAGTGTGGCCTAAATAAATTCATGGTGTTGGTTAAACTTTCTTTTCACATATATTACTAATCCTGAAACTAGCTGTCGTCTTTCTGACTGCCTCTTATATGATGGCAGTGACTGGTAAGCGTGGTGAATAAAAGATTTCATGTTTCTTTTTTTTTACTTAGAGATTAGTGGGCTAAGAGGGTACTGAGAAAGTTCTTTCTGTATCTGCTGTAGGTAAACTGGCTCTAGAAAAGGAATAGGAGAGACTAGTGGATAGGGATTTAAACAGAACTTTTCCATAATTATACAGTAAAAATATAAAAATACTGGGATCTTTCATTGCTCATAAGCTTATTCTATCTTGGAAGTAATTCCTATGTTTTAATAAAAGAACTTATATAAGAAGAGGGCTACAATGAATCAATATTTAAAACTGTAATATCTTGGATAGGAAAATTAGCTTTGAAACATTTTATAATCATTATTAATTTTTAACAAACTTAGAATGAATTGTCTGTTGTAGAAAACGAGGTTACTATGGTTAAGATTGACTATTTTCTTTTTTCTTTCTCTAATAAATGAAGGCATTTCAGTAGAACCATGGAGGAACTGGTTCATGACCTTGTCTCAGCTTTGGAAGAGAGCTCAGAGCAAACTCGAGGTGGATTTGCTGAAACAGGAGACCATTCTCGAAGTATATCTTGCCCTCTGAAACGCCAGGCAAGGAAAAGGAGAGGGAGAAAACGGAGGTCATATAATGTGCATCATGGTCACTGCTTAAGTGAAGGCTCTGATTCTAGTTTAGAAGAACCAAGCAAGGACTATAGAGAGAATCACAATAATTATAAAAAAGATCACAGTGACTCTGATGACCAAATGTTAGTGGCAAAGCACAGGCCATCATCAAACTTAAATAATAATGTTCGAGGGAAAAGACCTTTATGGCACGAGTCTGATTTTGCTGTGGACAATGCTGGGAACAGAACTCTGCGCAGGAGGAGAAAGGTAAAACGCATGGCAATTGATCTCCCACAGGACATCTCTAACAAACGGACAATGACCCAGCCACCTGAAGGCTGTAGAGATCAGGACATGGACAGTGATAGAGGTTACCGGTATCAAGAATTTACCAAGAACAAAGTCAAAAAGAGGAAGTTGAAAATAATCAGACAAGGACCAAAAATCCAAGATGAAGGAGTAGTTTTAGAAAGTGAGGAAACGAACCAGGCCAATAAGGACAAAATGGAATGTGAAGAACAAAAAGTTTCAGATGAGCTCATGAGTGAAAGGTGACTTTTATATTCTCTAAATATAAAAATATTTATCCCCAGTGTTTGTGGTTGAATATTTTATATTTTAATTAATTCTATTTAAAAATAATTATAAATTATAATAATGATAGTGATATTACTGTTTATGGTTATATTTCCTTATAATTTATGATGTTTAGCATAAAGCAAAACTGCTTATTTGATTTACACAAAGTCTTTTGATTGTATTATAATGACTTTTCTGCTACAAAGAAAAAAGGAAATGAATTTTCAGGGGGCAAAAATGTGCTTTTGAATAACAGAATGTTTGTAACTCCGAATTCAATATATAAAAGCTTTCGCTTTTGGTGCCTTTTAGAGTGTCACAATTTATTAGTCTATTCTGATTCTTGAGAATTAAAAGTTTATACCACTTTAACATGTATGTGGCTTGATATTATAAAAAATCTCTATCTTGCTAGGAATTCTAATCACTTATGAATTGTAAAACCCAATTTATAGTCTACAAAAACCTGGTTTTGTCATTAGAAGAACGGAAAAACAGTGATCCTGTGGTAGTTAGTCTAATCTGTCTGTTCTAGGAAGCAGGTATACTACAGTGATAATTGTTAAGTACTATCTTGACAACGTCAAAAGGTAAGTGATCATTTTTCTTTTATACAGAAGTGATAAAGTGATGCTACTTGCAAGAAATTAGAATGTATTAACACTTTATCCTTTTAGGCATGGGTCTGCAAAACCAAATGCTGAACTATGAACCAGAAAAAAACAGTCTGTAAATATGGTCTGGTCTGGGGGAAAGAGTATTTGATTTTTAATTTGTAGGGCTGGGATCTTTTTTATTTTTATTTTTTTGAAACAGAGACTCACTCTGTTTCCCAGGCTGGAGTGTAGCCTGGTGTGATATCAGCTCGCTGCAACCTCAACTCCTGAGTTCAATTGATTCTTCTGCCTCAGCCTCCTTTGTAGCTGGGATTACAAGTGTGTACCACCACACCTGGCTAATCTTTTTGTAGTTTTAGTAGAGATGGGGTTTACCATGTTGGCCAGGCTTACCTCAAACTCCTGACCTCAAGTAATCCACCTGCTTTGGCCTCCCAAGGGCTGGGATCATTGTAATCATGTGGATTGTAGTGAGCTCTCAATCTTTTTTTTTTTTTTAATTTTGTGTTTGTTTGTTGTTTTCTGTTTGTTTGTTTGTAAATGTGAGTGGGACCTAGTAAAAGTTTATGGAATTATCCTTTTATTAGACATGGTTTGCTAGTTATATAATTTTTCTAAAGAAGTAAAAATTACTTACATTAAAAAAAATATGACTGAGTGTAATGGCTCACACCTTTAATCCCAGCACTTTGGTAGGCTGAGGCGAGTGGATCACCTGAGGTCAAGAGTTTGAGACCAGCCTAACCAATATGGTGAAACTCCATCTCTATTAAAATACAAAAATTAGTCAGGCGTGGTGGTGTGCACCTGTAGTCCCAGCTACTAGGGAGGCTGTGACAGGAGAATCACTTGAACCTGGGAGGCGGAGTTGAAGTGAGCCAAGATCGTGCCATTGCAGCAGAGCAAGACTCCATCTCAAAAAAAAAAAAAAAAAAAAAGAAAAGTTTCCAGAAGGCTTTGAAAAGACATGGTATGTGTCTTTCTGGCAAGAAAATTGCCATTTTTATATGAAAATAAGTATTATTTGTTTTATTACTTAGGACCACTTAACCTTTCTTGAAAGTGAGAGTGATTGTCTGGTTCAATTATCAGGAGGGAGAGTGTATGGCAACAGATATAACATACTCAATTCTGTATTATTCACAATTAGATTACCTGCTTTTTTTTTTTTTTTTGAGACGGAGTTTCGCTCTTGTTACCCAGGCTCGAGTGCAATGGCACAATCTCGGCTGACCGCAACCTCCGCCTCCTGGGTTCAGGCAGTTCTCCTGCCTCAGCCTCCCGAGTAGCTGGGATTACAGGCGCGGGCCACCACGCCCAGCTTATTTTTTGTATTTTTAGTAGAGACGGGGTTTCACCATGTTGACCAGGATGGTCTCGATCTCTTGACCTCGTGATCCACCCGCCTCGGCCTCCCAAAATGCTGGGATTACAGGCTTGAGCCACCGCATCTGGCCGGATTACCTGCTTTTTGAGTTGATTGTGCAGGCCTCTCCCCCCGCCCCCCGCTTTTTTTATTTTCTGCTTTTATTTATTTATTTATTTATTTTTTGAGACGGAGTTTTGCTCTTGTTACCCAGGCTGGAGTGCAATGGCGCGATCTCGGCTCACCGCAACCTCCGCCTCCTGGGTTCAGGCAATTCTCCTGCCTCAGCCTCCTGAGTAGCATATACTTGAAACAGTCTTTGTAAAGAATTAATAAAACCAGAAATGAAAAATGTAGAAAAAAAAATTTAAAAAGGGATGATTTCCTAATTGGTTAAAATTAAGAATTTCAATAAAGGGGGGCCCCTCAGAGCCGCCATAGTCTCCCGGGTTCCCCAAACCAACGTCTCCGCTGTGAGCTCTGCGGCGCCGCCATGGCCGATGTGGAAGACGGCGAGGAACCCTGTGCCTTGACCTCTCACTCCAGGAGCGCAGGCTCCAAGTCGGGAGGTGACAAGATGTTCTCCCTCAAGAAGTGGAACACAGTGGCCATGTGGAGCTGGGACGTGGAGTGCGACACGTGCGCCATCTGCAGGGTCCAGCTGATGGATGCCTGTCTTAGATGTCAAGCTGAAAACAAACAAGAGGACTGTGTTGTGGTCTGGGGAGAATGTAATCATTCCTTCCACTACTGCTGCATGTCCCTGTGGGTGAAACAGAACCATCTCTGCCCTCTCTGCCAGCAGGACTGGGTGGTTCAAAGAATTGGCAAATGAAGTGGTTAGAAGGCTTCTTAGTGAAGTCGTTCAGAGCCCTGGTGGATCTTGTTATCACATGCCCTACAAAGGCTAGAACGCTCCAGGGGATTCATTCTCCAAATAGGAGTCGATGGATGTGTGGTCCTTTGGGACTCATCAAAGGCTTTGTTTAGCATTTTGTCAGTTTTATTTTCAGAAATTGTCTGCAATTAAGAAGATACTTTATTAAAGATGGTTCTTCCTACCTCTGTGGTGTGTGTCACACACACAGCTTAGAAGTGCTATAAAAATGGAGAAAACTTCAGATTGAATCACCTTTATAATTTACCCATTTCTATACAACCGGCTGTGGAAGCAGTTTCATTCAGAAAACTTTGCATGCTTATGGTTGATCAGTTAAAAAAGAATGTTACAGTAACAAATAATGTGCAGTTTAAAACCCAACTTCTGCGCTCCCGCTCCCGGCCTGCGGCCGTGCACGCCGCAGCCATGGCGGCTCCTCAGCCGCCGCCGCCGCCGCCGCCACTCCTCCCAGACAAAGGGAGATTTAACCAGGCCAAAAAGACAAGCAAAACCTGCCGCAGACGAAGGCTTTTGGGATTGTAGCGTCTGCACCTTCAGAAACAGTGCCGAAGCCTTTAAATGCAGCATCTGCGATGTGAGGAAAGGCACCTCCACCAGAAAACCTCGGATCAATTCTCAGCTGGTGGCACAACAGTACGCCACCCCACCACCTCCTAAAAAGGAGAAGAAGGAGAAAGTTGAAAAGCAGGACAAAGAGAAACCTGAGAAAGACAAGGAAATTAGTCCTAGTGTTACCAAGAAAAATACCAACAAGAAGACAAAACCAAAGTCTGGCATCCTTAAAGATCCTCCTAGTGAAGCAAACAGCATACAGTCTGCAAATGCTACAACAAAGACCAGCGAAACGAATCACACCTCAAGGCCCCAGCTGAAAAATGTGGACAGGAGCACTGCACAGCAGTTGGCAGTAACTGTGGGCAACGTCACCGTCATCACAGACTTTAAGGAAAAGACTCGCTCCTCATCAACATCCTCATCCACAGTGACCTCCAGTGCAGGGTCAGAACAGCAGAACCAGAGCAGCTCGGGGTCAGAGAGCACAGACAAGGGCTTCTCCCGTTCCTCCACGCCAAAGGGCGACATGTCAGCAGTCAATGATGAATCTTTCTGAAACTGCACATGGAATTGTGAAAACTATGAATCAGGGTATAAAATTCAAATCCTCCACCTGCCCATGCTGCTTGCATCCCTGGAGAATCTTCTGTGGACATCGACCTCTTATTGATGCTGCCAGGATAATTTCTGCTTGCCATGGGCATCTGGCCACCAAGGAATTTCACACCCTGACGATTACTCTTGACACTTTTATGTATTCCATTGTTTTATATGATTTTCCTAACAATCATTTATAATTGGATGTGCTCCTGAATCTACTTTTTATTAAAAAAAAAAAATCTGCTGTGCACAATTTTCCATGTACATTACAACTGGTTTTTTGTTTTTGTTTTGTTGGGGGGGAGGGTTGGGAGGGGGAGGGAACTTTTATTTATTGTGTTCACAGACTCCATCCTTTCAGCATATCCTTTTAAGTTTAGTTCTTTCTTCCAGTTATACTATGTACTATCAGTTTTGATATAACTATATATACATAAATATAAAATTATATATAAAGGGTTATGTGAAACCAATCCATGGCAACGCTGGTGCTTGATACATTGTGAAGTGAATACAACATTGAACAGTTACAGATCTGGGACAGTCCCTTCTATGAAAGTGCTGAAATTTAACTAAAATCAGTCTTACATAAAGTAAAAAATAAAAATAAAACCCAAGTTCTATTAATTTGTTCCTAATATGTATTTTTGGCAGTGCTAGAGAGCGGTCCATGAAATCTTGATGTGATATGAGGATTTTAAGTTAGGGCCAGTGAGCAGGATAAATACAATTTAACTTTTGGGCATATGGAATTTTGATTGTCTTTTAAGTTATTATTCTCTATCATTGATTCATCAAGAAAACGTAGATCTGCACTCACCTTGCTATTCAATCATGAGTGGTAAAGGACAGAAGTATTTTCTAGTTCTGGTCAGATGATGTAATTTTTTTGTTGTTTTTTAGGTGAAGTGTCTTTCTGTCACCCAGACTGGAGTGCAGTGGCACAGTGCCAGCTCACTGCAACCTCCGCCTCCCGGGTTCAAGTGATTCTCCTGCCTCAGCCTCCTGAGTAGCTGGGATTACAGGTGAGTGCCACCACACCCAGCTAATTTTTGTATTTTTAGTAGAGATGGGGTTTCCCCATATTGGCCAGGCTAGTCTCGAACTCTTCACCTCAGGTAATCCCCCCGACTTTGACCTCCCAAAGTGCTGGGATGATGTAATTTAACTGTGTTTTAGGTAACATGGTAATGAGGGAAAATGTTTACCAGTGTTACATTGGATCAAAAAGTTTATCACACAGTGTTTTAATAAATGGTTTATTCTGTTTACCTTAAAACAAAAAGAATTACAATAAAAATGAAATACATGAGAATTTTCAAAGAACATCACTCAATTTTCTTTAAAAGTAAGCCTTTCATTATATGACCTTGTTCTCCTGGTATTTTAAACTAGACAATTATATAAGCATTACTTCTGTTAGAACTAATAGTAACAGTTTGTTTATGTCATTGAAATATCTGCTGTTTCTTTTATTTGTATGATAAATTTGACTCTGGGCTTTCTGTGGGAGCAGTGAGAACCTGTGTTATTTTTGGACACTCTTCCCTTAATATTTGTAATATTCTTTTTTTTTTTTTTGCTTAAAAGTGACCTTAACTTCGATATAATGGATTATCACTGTTTTAAACTTTTTTCTTCTTTGCAAACTAATAGAGTTGTTGTGAATTCTTAAGTAATGTCTTTTTCAGAATATTTGCAAATGTGGTTATGGAAAGTAATCTCATCCTAGTCCCTTGTATTTCATGTGCTGAAGAAAGGCTTAGCCTGCTTTTGATTGAAACTTTCCCATTTTATTGAGCAGTGGTGTTCCAGGCTCAAGCTGAATTGCATGGCATAAGAAAGGAGCAGTGAGCATTTGATGAAAGCACGTAATAAAATGCATCAATTGTGTCAGCACCTCATTGCAGTCACATCTGGCTTACTGTCAGGGTCCCATTAGATTCCTGTGGTTTTATGTGCCAAAAATAATATGCTCCGTAGTTAATGGAAACAGGATATTTGCAGTTTGATTAAAAAGAATCATCTTATTTTCTTTCAGATCTTTGTCAGGCTTAAGTTCCATCTCTGAGCTGCTATGTCTCTTTAAAATTTTACGATTGAAAGATCAATTGTTCTTTTGATCTGTTTCTTTCTTTTTCATTATTACAGTGATTCCAGCAGTCTTAGCAGCACTGATGCTGGATTGTTTACCAATGATGAGGGAAGACAAGGTACTGAAATGATATTTTTCTTCTCTCTTTGGAAAAACTTCTTCATTCTAAAGTTGTGTTTATTACTGGTTATTTCATAAGTTGATGACTGCAATCCATTTACCTTACACCCATTACTTAGTGGACTAGAATTTAGTATTGTAGCTGGTTTTTTATATGCTGTGGAAGGTGTCCTGTCTTCATGACCTTAAGTAATTGATTATCTCCAAAAGCTAGTATGTGGAGCTAATAATATTAAGGGAGGATTATCTTGTTTGAGAAAGCTTTACGTACCTTTTTGATTTTCTCTCATTTAGCAAGTTTGAAAGAAACTGGTTCTCATTCTCTACCTAATTCCAAATGTACTTAAAACTCTTTAAGCATTCATAAAAGTGGATTTGCAAATCATTTGTCATTTTTATTCAGCTGTGACATTTATTCATTCTATCCAGTTTGTAAGTAATTAGATGATTTTTATGAATTCAATAATGTAAACTGTTAAACAGAAATGTCTTACATCGTATATGTTTTTCATCTTTGAAACTTCTGGAAGCTTCAGTCTTTAACATGGCAGTATTTTGAAGCTATGAAAAATAAGAAAACCTTCATAAGGGGACAGGATTAATCCTTAATAGGATTAATTTCATTTAGTTGCATCTGCTCTTGATTGTGTCCCCTTTTATACTCCATACAAATCATGCAATTAATACATACAAATACCTATCACAAATGTTCTCTTCCTTAAGAACACATTGGAGGAAGACAGTAAGTTACGAGTGAAAAAAACTAATATAAATTTTAAATTATAAATTTATTTAATGATGTTATAAAAAAGGACAAAGTAATTGTTGCCTACGATTTTTTCCTTAGTCTGCTCATCCTCTTGGCAGCACAGTAAATGTAAATGAAGTGATCATTCTTTTTTGCCTATTTGTAAACTATTTGTCCTAGATAAATAGGTACATAACTATTTGAAAGACCATAGACTTTAAAGTTGAGACTTTGCTGAAATATGTTAGAATGCTAGGGCTAAATGGGTGGGTGAACTACCTTGATAATATACTTAAATTCTCATTAAAATACAGGTCTTTACTCAATATTGTGTTATAAATGTTGATATTGGTAATGAAATAAAAAAAGTAAAAAAACAACTTTGAAAAGGCTGTCAATCCTGGATAAGTATGGAAGGGCTTAGAATGCTATGCTAGCATTTATTGTAAACTTACTATGTTTCACATTGCTCAGCACTTTTCTTGCCTTTAAGTTCTTAATTAATTCTTAAAAAACCCTTTGATGCACATGTACCCCAAAACCTATAATGCAATAAAAATTTAAAAAATTAAAAAAAAAAAAAGATTTTATAACACAAGGGTCACAACTAGTAAGTTTTCACTGATGAAGATTATAATTCAGATGAGAGTGTGAGCAGAGAATGAGGGGAAATTGGGTGTAAACTATCAAGGGGTACTGATATTTAAAAAATAAAATTATTTAACATAAAAAAAAAACCCTTTGAGATTCCCAATTTTTTAAAATGAAAATACTGATGCTAATATATATTTATAGTAAAAGTTAGTAATTGATCTTAATTTCAAATTTAACTGCCATCTTGTATTTTTACTACCTGACACCACTAATTGTGTACCTGGATGATAAAACTGAATCTTTGGTGGTGGGGGTTTCTTGTATTTGCACAGGTGATGATGAACAGAGTGACTGGTTCTACGAAAAGGAATCAGGTGGAGCATGTGGTATCACTGGAGTTGTGCCCTGGTGGGAAAAGGAACATCCTACTGAGCTAGACAAAAATTTACCAGATCCTGTCTTTAAAAGTATCATAACTGGTTCTTTTCCCCTTATGTCGCATCCAAGCAGAAGAGGTCAGTAGCTCTGGCTCCTGGGTAGATACAATGGGTTTAAGGTCAATCTAGGAATATTCATTCAAAGAGGATAAGATAAAGTGGAAGTTAGAGAATGTAAACACAAGACGCCGGAAAGAAACATATTGGCCGCTAATACAGCTACTACATTTATCATGCTTTCAAATTAGTAGAAAAACTGACTTGCTTTCTTGCTAGGCTCATGGAGAAAATGTTGAAATGATAGGAATGTGAATTGGAACAAAAGAAATGGCCTGGATATATATTGCTCTAATGTTCAAACACTGGATAGTTAAATGCTGACTGCATTAGTACTTTGCAAGGCATTGCTTCAATTTTTTTTAAGTGTGAGTTTTGCATTTTCCCCAATAATATTCATGGCATTCACCACCATCACCAACTTACTTTTCATTCTCTATTGATAGATCATCTTCTGTGCTCCAGTGATCATAGAATCTTCTAAATTGAGTACTTTGATTTTCTAGGTTTCCAAGCTAGACTCAGTCGCCTTCATGGAATGTCTTCAAAGAATATTAAAAAATCTGGAGGGACTCCAACTTCAATGGTAGGCATACTTTTTTTGTGTAATTGTCATGTTTGGAAATGTTTCCATTTCTATGGAATAAAAAGCCACATCCTTGTCCTTTATTCATATTCTAATGTTATACTTAAAAATAATCCATTTTTTTGTAGGCTACAAACTGGACCAGTAAGATTCCCCTATAAACCAAATCTTCTAATGCTAATAAATTAGTTACGTTTTGAACATCTGGGGAATGACATTCGAGGGAACCTGGCTCCTGTCCTCTTCCCTGGAGGAATATCACTGAAGTGAGAGCCTCTTTGATGAAAAGATGGGGCTGTTTTTGCTGGAGGACTGGTATTCTTTCTTTTAGTCAGAAGTGAACCTGACTGGGGAGGCTTTCTAGGCATTTAGGTTGGCCCAGGGTGGATAGAAACTACTGTACATTTTATATATTTTTCTCTTTTATGATTTTTTTTTACATTGAATCTATTTATGTATATTTGCTTTGCCAAAATGCCAACAAAGCTAGAAATTTAAAACTTCCCAATTAACAAGTATTCCTTAATGTTTATATTGTGACTGATTAAGAATTAATTTTTCATATCTGACTGTTGTAAATAAAAATCGTGATGCATTGACATTTATGGTTCATTTTTAGAGAAGTCTTATATAACCAGCATTGTTTAAAATATTTGCATTTTACTCAGGGTATTTTAACAAGGGCTATGATGAGTAGTAGGTAAGGTTGATAATCTTTGCTGGAGTTTGTATTTTGTTCAGCTTACTTTCTACTTGGGTAATCTGCTCTGTATTGCAAACTCACTGTATTTTATAGTATAGTTTTCATTGTACTGCAAAAATCATCCTCTTTCTAAATTAGCCACAGTGATAACTAGTCTGCACTAGTAGAATCATTTACCTTTTAAATTATCTGCTTTGTCTGATACCTGAAACACATCAAAATTATTATTTTGGTTTAGAGCTTAAGGAAACATGTAAAAGCTGGTATTTTTAACAAATACTGTGTGATTCTGAATCATGTCATCATGTTTAAAAGTGAGAGCTGCTTGTACATCTTTAGAATGGCAGACCATATGTGTCACTGTGAGTGTCAGAAATACTTGCATGAGCTCATTTTCACCAAGCGGGGAGAAATGTAATGTTTCTATTGATGGTATAATTTAGACACTATAATAAGTTCAGACCATTTGAGTTCTTCAAAATGGTTATATTAAAATGATATTTTTATTAAGCTTCAATAATGAAAAACAATGTGATTTAATATGTGTATTTTTATATTATTGTATGGATTAATTGTTAATTCAGCATTTAACTTACATATGATTGGAAAAGAAACTTTAAGTTGCCATTGCCTTTACCTAAAGTTTTTAAAGTCTGAAATATTTCAGCAAATGCATTAAGCAGAAATGTGTGACATCTCCTTTTAGACTGCTTGTCTAATATGGAGAGATTAAAAATGATAAAATGCAACTTTGAGTCTCTTTACCTTTGCATATTTAAAGTGATATTTAAAGATACAATAGTGTGGTGTTGGTAATTGTAAGTAAGCTTTTCTGTGCTGTGTCTTTGGAGTGAAAATTCATGTTTTTTTCTGAATTACATAAATGCTTTTGTTTTATTTTGTATGATTGTCTTTTAGATCTGAATAAGTCACTTTAAAACCTTAGCCTATGAACTTTGCCTTATCAATCATGAATCTAGATGAATGCTATCTAGTTCTTGGTTCAGTTTTACCTATTTTTATTTTTGGTTCACTGCTTGCTTGAGCATAGCTGGGATTTGTAGCCCATTTTCTAGGCTTATTGCAATCTCACTGTGGTATTTTGTAGAAGCTATTTCAACTGATAGGCTAGCTTCATGGTATTGATGATACATGGCTTAACCATACTAAAAGCTGCCTTCCCTCTCTAAATTGTAGAAAGGTTATTAAGTTTCCACTTGATGGGGATATACTATATATGTGTGTTTATCATGGAACTAGTGCATTAGGCCATAAATTGTTTTTCTGGTCTATGTTTTTTGTATTTAAAATTTTACTGAAGACAATAGACTCCTTCGGGTTTTCTTTCTTTCAATGCTGAATTGTCCTTGTTTGGATTTTTAAGTACTGTAATTTTTTTTTTTTTTTCAGTAAAATCTCTGACTTGGGCAAGAAAGGTAAGAGTTCCAATTTGTGCTGATATTTCTCTGATTTCCTTTGCTCAGTTTTTGTTGTTGCTCTTGCTTATGTTATTTATAGTACATGTAACTGTAATATCTAGTTTTAAAAATCATAATCTCACAAAACAATCATCTTTACACAGTACTTATGACATCTGGTAGTAAGAAGTGAAATTTAATTGCCTTAGACTTTCACACTGGAAAGCCAGATTGCTTTTAAGAGAGATTAATTTTCTGAGCAAAGTCAAACACATGGATTTGCAACCCTTTAAACAGAGAGCCAACAAAATTTTTCTTAAGCAAATGAGTGATGACTGCACAAATATAATGATGTAATATCTTTGAAGGAAATGACAGGAGAATCTTTTACTGAAATATCAATCTAAACATTTTTTTGGGGGAAAGTTTTCTGTTGTATTACAGTTGATTCTTACTATTTGCCATTCTTGTATTCTATAAATTTGCTATAAACACTGAATTCGAGAATACTGAATCATGGCTCCTAAGGGAAAGACAGGGTTAGGTTCCTGTGAGCCTCTGTCATAACATTTTCACCACCTGATCAGTAAATAACCTTGTCTTGTGTATGTTTGTGTTTAAAGACATTTAGTATATATTGTTCACGTATTAACATTGAACTCATGGCCGATAGCACTGTAACTTATTTCTGAACAAAGGTTATGTATTAAGTGTTCTCTCTATAAGGCACATCCCAGTCTTCTTGCACCTAGAAGCAGTAGACAGCAATTCTCAGCACTCTTCTTGGGGCTATTTAAAACAGAATAATCATCCACAAAAATCACAGAAATACAAACACAATCGAGTACTAATTTAGATTACAAAAATGACACGTGTTTACAGTATGATAGCTTAAACAATTAGGAAGAAAGTCACCTTGTTAACCTCTGTTAGGAATGCACATGTGTATCAGGTAACTCACGTCACATTTTTCACTGTTCTGCACATGTCACTGAATGACTACAAAAGTCAGAAATTATGAGTATTAATTTTGAGGTTACAAATAAATTTTAGCAAGTAGACAGATTTGCAAATGTGGAATCCACAATGGGAAGGAGATTGACTCTAATTTAGTTTTATGGAGAGCAAAGTGGAATTGTAGAAAATTTATAGATTTTGAAGTCAGATCTTTGTGAATCCACACTCTGGTTCTTCTTTTTAGTTGTCGTTACATTTTGAACCTCCTTCCCTCCTTTTGTTAAACACTGACAATGCTTACTTTTGCTAAGTGTCATCGGGTTTTTAAAATGAGATTATGTATACATAATATGCGCCCAGCACTATCTCTGGTGCATAATATATATTAAATAAATGATAGTTACAATTGTTAGATATATTAAACACTATAGCTGGGACTTAGAGAATATTTGTATCATGAGTCAGCGTGTAGAATTTTGGACCTTAAACTTTTCTGGTTTTTCTTTTTTCTTTTTTTTGGGGTGGGTCTCACTCTGTCACCCAGGCTGGAGTGCAGTGGCACAATCAAGGCTCACTGCAGCCTCGACCTCCCAGCTCAAGCGATGCTCCTATTTCAGCCTCCCTAGTAGCAGGGCCTACAGCCATTTGCAAACATGTCTGGCTAATTTTTATATTTTTAGTAGAGATGGGTTTTGCCACATTGTTGAAGCTGGTCTCAAACTCCTGGGCTCCAGCGATCCTCTCTCCTCAGCCTCCCAAAGTGTTGGGATTACAGGTGTGAGCCACCACAACTGGCCTGTTCATATTTTATATATAATTTGCCTTTACATTTAATATTTAAAGTACTTTATATGGCATTCTTTTATGTTTCTTTTATACCTTATTTATATTTGAGCTGGCCTCTGTCTTTAATATGATCTGTGACTCATAGTTGCAAATAAATTTTAGATTGACAGCCACTCCACTAAATCTTAAAACTTAATTGCAAACTGGGAAACTGCTCTGAACTCTTATCCTGATCACAGAGCACATAGACCTTCTCCCCCATCATTAAAACTATTCATTTCTACAATGAACAACTACAAATGAATAGCTTAAATGATGTGGGGAGAAGGTCTAATAGATATTCCTGAACCTATACTGTTCAGGAGATTTGGGTCCTGATCTACTTGATCTACCTGATTTTTAAAATTAATTATGCTCACATGCATGCAAACAGAGTCCTGAGATTTTTATGCTGAGAGGAATTACTATCCTAATACAGTACCAATTTGTTAAAACTCAGCTAACTAGCATCTCTTATTCCCTACTTTTAGGAGAATGAAGCAAATGATAATTAATTTCAAGGGATATTCAGCCCAAATCTCTTATATTTCCATAATTTGTTCATTAAGCTTAATTCAGAATAATATTTCTCAGAATAATTATGGCAGAATCTGTTTTGGGATATAGTACCTATAAAGTGCATCCAAGTAACCTGACGTAAGCATCACATTCCAATTAGCTAAGATATATCCTATTCCTATGCATCCTAAAAAGTCAGTGTTTTTTGTAGGTCAGAGCTTTTTAAAATTCTTTTTTTATTTGAATTAATGGTCTTTCAACAGGTGTTACATTGGTCTACTGAAAATTAGTATTCAAATTGTACAGTCTTTTGAAAGATCAGGAAATAAATGACTCAGATTAAAATACATTTGTTGGATGACAACATGAATATTACATGGAAATTTTATGTAAGAGTTATAGGAATTTATTTAAAAGTGTTAGAATTACCTCAGTCTACTTTTCTGTATGGTTGGAATAAGAATACATTGGTGCTGGTATTGATGGTTATTCTGCCAAAGAAAATGAATCTGATTTAATTGACTTTTTATTTATATATGTTTATCAAGCTCAAAAATCTGAAACAAATGTGGACATTAGCTCTTAATCCAATTTATCATGCTGTACAAATAAGCATACTGTTTACATTCACTGTACAAAAACCCTGAACACAATAACTTGTATTTGTTCAGAATCTTGAGTCAGTTTATTCTATAGGAGAAAAAGAATATTGTATGTATTTTTTTCCGTAAAGTCATAGAAAATCAGGATTACATGAGTGGCATTTTGTTAATGATAATCATACCGTAATGATTTACTCTATATGTCTTGCTCAACTTTTATTGTTTCTTAAGAAACTATAGTAGGAATATTTAGTCTTCTTTATAGCCTTTTACAACAGTAGCGCCATTTAATTTTTTTTTTTTTTTTTTGAGACGGAATCTTGCTCAGTTCCCCAGGCTAGAGTGTAGTGGCACAATCTCGGCTCACTGCAACCTCTGCCTCCCAGGGTCAAGTGATTCTTTTGCCGCAGCCTCCCCAGTAGCTGGGACTACAGGCACCCACCACCACCACACCCAACTAATTTTTGTATTTTTAGTAGAGATGGGATTTCACCATGTTGGCCAGGGTGGTTTCAAACTCCTGACCTCAGGTAGTCTACTGGCCCCAGCCTCCTAAAATGCTGAGATTACAGGCTTGAGCCACCACACTCAGCCAGAAGGGCCATTTAAAATGAAGTTAATTTACATAAGGGAACTTCGTAGTCTAAGAGAAAGGAGAACTTTTATCATGGAAAGCAACTCTAAAATGATTTTAAAAATGTACACAGCCTATGTCCTCAACTGTAATTTGACCATGACTAATTATCTAACAATTTTTGAGTGGAATTTACTAGCGAAATGCTTTATTTTAACCCCTATGAACTGATATATATTTATATCCTTAAGGAATTTTGGGGTACTTTGGAGAATACAAGTAGAAAATGTTTTTGAACAGTTGTTATATTTTAAATATATATTATGTATAATCTAGGATTATAGGTGTCAGCCACCATGCCCAGCCAGAAACAGACAGTTTTTTAAATAACTTATTTTGAGATAAATTGATTCTGTATCTTAGAAAAGTACAACTTAATAGAATTATAATAAATATTTCTTTTACAAAATACATTTTGATACTGTCTCTTTTATTTAAAAATTCTCTATTTTGGTTTATGACATGGTGGCTAACAGCTGTAATCACAGCACTTTGGGAGGCTGAGGCAGACAGATCACCTAAGGTCAGGAGTTTGAGACCAGTCTGGCCAACATGGTGAAACCCCATCTCTACTAAAAATACAAACATAAGCCGAGCATGGTGACATGTGCCTATAATCTCAGCTACTCGGGGGTGGAGGGAGGAGAATCACTTGAATTTGAGTGGTGGAGGTTGCAGTGAGCTGAGATCATGCCACTGCACTCCAGCCTGGGTGACAGAGTGAGACTCCATCTCAAAAAAAAAGAAATTCTCCATTTTGATATTATTTACAACTATGTATTCTATATCATAGAAATTTAATATCTGTAATTATTTTAAAATATAATTTGAATAATTTTTCATTCAGTTCTATTAAATGGTATCTGTTTATTCTGGTATTCTTTTATTATGCTTTATTAAAAGAGCAGATATTTACAAACTTAAATAGTACAGATACAGTATATTTATTCAGTCAGCAGTATTTTAATGTTCATTTTATTCTCCATATTTAGTCTTAGAAACCGTTTAGGAAAAATTGTATAAACTGGTGTTCAATCTTGGTATTTCAATGTTACCAAAGTTGACAACATCTGTTTTTCATGTACTTAAAATATTGGTTCTTGCTTCTATGATGGCTTAGTCTTTGAATTGGCTTGACTTCATAGATGTCATTGTCATTTGGGTTTGTGATACTTTGGAAATCTAGAACCTTGCAAAGTGAATGTTAGTAATTTAGTAATTAGACACGATGATGCTTACTATGTGCCAGACACTTTTCTATGTGATATTTTCATATATATTTTTTTCATTAATTTAATCTCATTAACATATCTATAATATTCATTAATGTCTACAACTTAAAACAGTTTATTGCATGTTCTTCCTTTGACAAGCCAAAATTAATACAATTTGGAAGTTTTTCATATTTCTGTCATGTTGCTAATATTAATAAATATAAATAAATTTTGTTCTTTAAGTAGTCTTCATTTCCTGGTTACAAAATGCCTGGTTACAAAGTGTGAGTTATTTTTGAAATACTCACAGGCACTCTTTGTATCTCGAATGGCAAGCACAATCAAGATGTGTGCTGTAATAAAAATGATAATGAAATGTTTTACTGCTTCTTTCAGATGAATCACTGGAACCCAATCCTCATTTTCATCCTTTCTACCCTTTGTATATATATCAGGTAGTCTATAGTACCTTCTTGCTGATCTAGTTCTAGCACATTCTGATCTGCTTGCTTGCTCTGTCTTCTCCCTGCCTGCCCTCTGTGGTCCCTCATCATCTCTCCAACCTGTTTTACAGTGTGCCTCATAGCTGTCACATTGCTATTTTAGTTCATCTGTGATGATATCCTATGTATTTCTTACATTCCTTTCCCCTCCTTTCTCATGTAACTTAGCAAAGCTCTGGGAAAATCTCTTAAAGGAGGATGATCTTTTTAGCTGGGACTTCTAGAATTAGTTAGAGCTTACTAACTGATTGGGGAAGGAAATTGACAGACAGAAATGCATGGTCGAGGATTAACTTTGAAACAGCATAGAATATTCAGGAAACTGAATCCAGTGTTATTGAGGTATAAGATATGCTTGTGTGGAGTGATATGTAGTAGTAGGGAGGGTTGGGCTGAAAATGTGGGCAGGATTTAGATACTTATGGATGTTGTGGTCCATGGGAATACATGTGAACCCATGTAATCTCCAAGGGGTTAAAAATTACCAGATTTTTTTTTAAAGGTTACATGGGCTGTAGTATGGAGTGTACATTAGGCAATTACAAGTTAAGACTATATCAGGAGGCTAAGATCCATGCCTGTTCCACAGTAGGTAGGATCCATGGATGAGACTGAACCCTTACATTTTTATGGTACCTAATATTCTGATCAACTTTTGCATGGCATCCACTCGTTTAACAAAGATTTTTGATACCAGGTAATGCCAGTATCAGATACCGCTGGGCCTTGGGTATTAGTGATGAACAAGTTAGATAGGATCTCTTTAGAGCTTACATTTTAATGAATGAAAATAAACCTGCCAGAGGTTAGGAGGAAAATAAGGAAATAAAAATGGACATGGAGAAAATTAAGCAGGGTAAGTGTTAGAGAATTATAGAATATGAAGTTGATTGGGGAGAATATGATTTGCAGGCTGAAATTTTTAGCAAATGTAGTGCCATTCTTCTTATTGCCCTTATAACATTTGGGGAAAGGAGCAAGAGTGTACATTATTCATACCTGTTCATTCAAGAAGTTGGGATAGGTTTTAGCCATCTCTCCTGATTCCTGATCAGATTGCCCAAGCTTTTAAATGTCACTATGGGTAGGCCTGGGAATGGCAAAAAAGTCACTTTTGTTTACCAGGTCCAGCTTTACTACTAATGCTTCTGAATTTTTTTTTTTTTGCCTTAATCGAGACAGTATTTGTGGGGTAATGTGATATTTTGAAATATATATGCAGTATGTAATAAATCAGATTAATTAGGATATCCATCACCGCAAACATTTATTGTTTCTTTGTACCTTTTGAATCATTTTTTTAAAGAAAGTTTGCAGATGCTAATTATTTATATAGTATTTTCGATGTTCCCTTTAGATTTCATTATAATGTATGTCCTGATATTTAATATGTAAGAACTTTGTTGAAGAGGTTACCAGTTTATTCTTCTGTTTTCATAATAACTTAAACATTATGCAGTACAACTAGCCTTTTTATTACATTTTTTAAAATGCATGAAATACCATGCTTTCTGCTTTTAATTTTTCTCACTTAGTATTTGCATACGAATACTTAAGTCATTCTTTTATTAGTAAAGAAATGATTTGTTTCAGATTTACATTTTTGTTTTTGAGATATATTTATAATCTATAGACTTTTTAATGGATCTCTTGAATTTGCAAATGTGAGGTTTTCTAAAAATACTTCTTAGACTATGATTATCATTTAAAAACTTTTCTTCTCTTTTATACCCTAAGAAACCTTTGAAATATGTTTTAAAATGCTCTTTCAAAATTAAGGCTGCTGATTGGTAACCATTTGGCTTCACAAATAAAGACGCAACACCTTTTTGTAGGTGTCTCTTAAAATGGTGACTGCATTGCTAGACTCCACATTATTATTATTTTTAAAAAATCAAAATCAGGGAAACAAATGCTGCAAACATTTTACTTTCTAGGAAGCTTCTACTCTGTTTTTCTGCCTTTCTTGTTGCTGATAGAATTATTCTGATGGTCTATAAAATTCAATTTTCTAATTTCCCTTCAGATATGTCATATATCTAGAATCAGAAAAGTTCAAAATCATTGATGGGCATAACACTTCCAAATAATAGTTAACAAGCACTTTCTATATGGAAGTCACCTGCAGGTCCTCCAACTGAAGGTCAGTTTGAAGAACTGAAAATTCATATTGGAATCATATAGATAGGAATTTTCTTTACTATAGTTAGAGAATGCCAACCAGATATTTTGTTGACTGACATCCAGGAAAGGGGATTCTGAGAATCCAAAGATGCCAACAGGTATTTATATATGTTTTAAACCAATAAAACTTGTAACATTTTTGTTGCTGTTGAATCCCAATTACCTGAAGCACTGACCAGGACTTAATAGAGGCAATTTGATGATTTTTTTGTGTGTTTGTGTTTGTGTTTTGTTTTGTTTTTTCATACCAAAGGAGTAATGACTTGTGCCATTAATCTTCTCTTAGAACTTCATATTTAAATCTCATATTTGGTCACAGACAGTTTACCATTGAAGTATCACAGGTCCATACAATTCTGAACTTGCAGGAGCGCTGACCTTTAAGTTACTTGTGACTGTATAGTAACATTTAAAGATATCTACTTGGTTTTTCTGAGGTGTTTTTTATATTTCAATCAATGAAGTATTCAATCTAGAAATTGTTCTTTAAAAACTAAATGTTTATTACTGAGATTTCATCTCATTTTATCTCATTTATATATATCCTTAACAAATTAATTTTTCAATTCACAAAAATACTTATAAAAAATTCATGAAAGTATTTTATATTATTTGTCAGATGAATAAATAAGTATATACTACATTTGACTGAGAAACTTGATGTCTTGCCTAATTGTGTTTTCAGCCATAAAGTTTTTGGTTTAGCTGTATGTATATGTGATGAAGAGTTATGATGTCTTCATTGTTCAAGGGGATAGGAATACAAAATTTGTCCTCAAGTGCTTTACAGTTTGGTTACTGAAAATTAATTGAGAAAGGGAAAGCAAAAACAGATATCTAACATTTTTTAAGGGAAGCATTGATCCTAAGTGGGTTTTGGTCCTTCAACTTAACATTTGGTTTTCTGTATTATCTTTGTCTGCCTCCACTCTTGCAACATCTAGACGAGTCTAAGCCTTATTGCTTTATCTGGCATATCAGCCCCTTTTCAATTTCATCTATCACTACCCTAACTATAGTATCTCATCGCCTTACATTTTCATAGCCTCCTCCCTGATCTTTAGATTTTCCTGCCTCTAAGCCATATTACACGTAATTCCAAGTAAACATTTCTAAAGTGTGGTTATGCTCCTGTCACTCATGAGCCAAGAAATAGTTTCCATTACCTTCTTTTGTTTTTTTCTTTTTTTTTGAGATGGAGTTTTGCTTTTGTTGCCCAGGCTAGAGTGCAATGGCGCCATCTCAGCTCATTGCAACCTCTGCCTCCCAGGTTCAAGTGATTCTCCTGACTCAGCCTCCTGAATAGCTGGGATTATAGGCATGCACTACCACACCTGACTAATTATGTATTTTTAGTAGAGATCGGGTTTCTTCATGTTGGTCAGGCTGGTCTCAAACTCCCAACCTCAGATGATCTGCCTGCCTCGGCTTACAGGTGCTAGGATTACAGGCATGAGCCACTGTGCCTGGCCCCGTTACCTTCTTAGTAAAATTCGGAATTACTCTTTTCTATTTTCACTCTTCACCAATGATCTATAATATTTCACTCCTTTCCAGGTGGTGCTATGTTCTCAGTGTCTCCACTCTCTTCAGCCTTCTCATATTCAACCATATCCATGTATTTTACATCTCTATTCACACTCTGTTCATACATCATCCATGTACTTCACACCTCTGTTCAAGAAGTTTACCCCTCACTTCTTCCTGCTAGATTCATGTCCTTCAAATAACAGTTCAATTCTATACCTTTTCTTCAAAACCTTTCCAACTCTTCCCACTTTTGAGGTCACCATGATATCTGAAATGGCTCTGTTTCTGCCACTCAATTCATTCATGGATAACCTAGTATTTTATATTGTTACTCATCTGCTTACTTAACTACGTGTATCCAATGATGGGAGTCCAGCTTTTAGCATATTGTCTGTGTTTAATATTTTTAAAATGTTGATGTTGATTTATCAAGTATGACTTTATGGTTTTTCGTTTTGTTTTTGAGACAAGAGTCTGGCTCTGTGACCCAGGCTGAAGTGCAGTGGTACGATCTCAGCTTGCTGCAACCTCCAGTTCCCGGGTTCAAGTGATTCTTGTGCCTCAGCCTCCTGAGTATCTAGGATCCACTACTACACCCAGCTAATTCTTTTGTAGTTTTAGTAGAGACAGGGTTTCAATATGTTGGCCAGGCTGGTCTCGAAAACTCCTGCCTTCCAGTAATTCTCCCACCTCAGCCTACCAAAGTGCTGGGCATATGTGAACCACTGTGCCTGGTGACCCTGTTTTGTAGGTAGTTTTCTACCACTAGTTATATTGCCAGTGTAACTTTAAGTAATAATTTTCTTTCTGATAAATGTTAGTTTCCAAGGTTTTCATTGTTTTAAATTTGCTCTTTTATGTGCTTCATGAAATGATAGCATATACAGTTCCATTTGACAGCACATTAAAAAGATAATTGGATGCCTAGTGTGCAGATGCAGGGCTTGCTAGACCTTTTGGTTGGGGAATCTGTAAGTGTTGCTTTCCATGGAGATTTCCCTTTGATGAGTTGTAGAGAGAATGATATGCCTTTGTCATTAGGGGTGGGGGTAGAAAAGAGTCCACTAGCTAACGTTCTTGTTGTAAGCAAGGACAGGTAGCATTCATTGTGCAGACTTTCACTGAATTTTCCTGATTTTAGTAAAAGGGTAGGTATCCTGTACTTTGAAGGAATGGCTCCTTTCTAGTTTAACATTTTCATATAATCAGTTTTGAGCTTCTGCTGGGATATAGGGAGAAGTTGTAACATGAGTGTATGGGCTGAGAAATGGGATCTGGGGATCAACTTTTTAAAAAATAGGCTATTCACGAATTGCCTGTTTAAGAGGTATTTAGAGCCTCCAATTTGTGAACTTTTCTGGAGTCTGGTGTTTCAATCAGCTTGTTTTTTACCCTCTCCCCACCCTATTGCACATAGAAGAAGCTGAGCAGTCAGCCTCATATTCATTTTATTTTCATATTCTGTGATTTTGCCTTTTTTTTTCTTTTTTCTTTTTGAGACAAGAGTCTCACTCTGTTGCCCAGGCTAGAGTACAGTGGTGCCCTCATAGCTAACTGCAGCCTCAAACTCCTGGGCTCAGGTGATCCTTCTGCCTCAGCCTCCTGAGTAGCTAGGACTATAGGTACTAACCATCATGCCCAGCTAATCTTTAATGTCTTTTTTTGGGTGGGGGCGGGTAGGGACAGGGGGTCTTGCTGTATTGTTCAGGCTGGTCTCAAACTCCTGGCCTTAAGTGATGGGATTACAGGTGTGAGCCATCACACCTGGCCTATTGACATATTTTGTCTGTTAATATCTTCATTTCTATTCTCTTTGTTCTTGTGGAGTTGTACCTTTTTATTCTATTGATTTTATTGGGGCTTTGGGAGGAAGCTGAAATAAATGTATGATCAGTTTGTTATGTTTCCTGGGAAGTCCTAGCTAGTATCCTTTTCTTTTAATTTTCATTATTTTAAAAAGTAATGAATACACAGGTTTTGAAATTCAATAGAAAGTCCTTCCCTATGCCCAGTCCCTTCCATACTTATCTGTACAAATAGAGCTTCTGTTGCTTTAACCTTGCTTTTTACACTTTAAAAAAATGACTTGAGAGATTCTAAATCATACTTTTATTTTCATTCATTTGGCAGTATATTTCATTATAGAATATTATTAAATTATTTTTCATATCAGCTTTTATTTTGTGTTAAACTAATATAAAAGGGCAGAAATATTTAATTACTATTCATTATAATAGCTAACATTTATTGAGTTCTTATTAATGGCCAGGTTTTATTCTAACCTTTTTATGTACTTCAAATCATTTAATGTTCACAAAAAGCCTAATTAGGTCAATATTATCTCCTCTCCATCTTATAGATCAGGAAACTGAGGGACAAGTGGCTTAAATGACTTGTTCAAGGTCACAGGATTTTAACTCTATCCCATGGCCAATTTTCCAAGGACTTAACCATCAAGCTATACAGCATTTCCTGTAAGGATAAAATATATATTTCCAATTAATTTTTTTAAAATTGGATAGACCTAATTGCCCACTAAATAATATATCTCAGCCAGATACTTTGATCAATTTAATGAATATACTGGACAAGTCATTATTCTGTGTTTGGTTTATGAAATTAAATCTTTTGAATTGTAAATATGTTTTATTTTTCAAGGTAATCATTTTTCATCATCTAAAGATGCTCTTCATCCTTCTTTCTATCAATTCTTTCTTCTACCACTTCACCTCAATTAATGTTTTCTCTCCTATTCTTTGGTATCTTTTGATTTAAGGTATATTAAAAGGTCTTTACTGTGACATGTAAGGTTTTTCTTTCTCAAGTTTATTAAAAAGTAAATTATTCTGTTACCTGTCAGTTAAGTTTTCTTTTTAAAATATATTTTAAAAGCTTAGTGATGACAGTAAATATTTGAATAATAGTTAATGTTCTATAAGGAGCACCTTTATGTGATCCATTTTATGGCCTCACAAACAGATTTTCAAAGAATTACCTACTTTAAGAAGGATCACATTCACTTCTCTGAACTCCAGTTCTGTTATAAATTAAAATTCTCAGAAAAATATGCTTTTCTCCATGTTTTCAGCTAGAGCTATAGTGATGTTGCTTCTTTGAATGTTAACTTTTGAAAACACTGAGACTTGAAACTTACGTTACTTGTGAACTTGTCAATGTTGCCTGTCTCAAAATTTGATCGAGTTCCCTTTTAGGGAAAGATTCAAGGGTTTTTACTATTGAATCCTTAGTTTACTCTTTAAAATTGTAAATGATACTAAAATAAATAATTTAGTTCAAGCCACGTATTGGGCATTAGCCCTTTTCATATATACTGATATCAGACCTGTTCTCCTTTCACGAGTCCGTCTTCCTCATATAGCTTTTCAAAACTATGCTTGCTCAACTTTTGGAATTGACTCTTTTTAGGAAATACCAATTAATCTAACTCATTCCTTGATTGATTACTTGATTCCTCTGAGTCACCCTTTTTCCTTAACATATTACTGTAATCATATGTTTGCTACTGAAATGCCTTTACTTTCCTTTGGAATGCTCCTTAAAGGTGCTAGCTGTCTAGCTGACTAGATGCCTTTTCTTTCATCCTATCTCTCCCAATATATAACTCCCAGATTCATAGTGTAGCACTGTGAAGGACAAAGAGGGCAAAGCAGGCACTTTATATATGGCAAAGGTACCTTTACACACATACGCACACGTGCATGCACACACACACACTTTCTTTTTAGATTTCTAGCAAGTAATCCTTGATTTCATTTAGTCACTATGAGGATATAAACTTATTTTTACAACAGTTATAATCATGAATTTTGTTAACAGTGATTTAAGATATGAATATGTATGAAGAAATTAGAGGTTCTAACCATGGATATATAGCATCACTGTGTCTTAAGTGAATTACTGACTTTGCTCATTTCTGGGCCATTTGTTTTATATGTAGATTAAATATAGATAATTACTCATTTGACAAGTTACTTTATTACTTTGATATATCTCAGAGTACCACAAGCAGTTATAGTGTGATTATTGCAATAATTTGGAATCATTAATAACCAAAATTAGCATTTCATATAAATTAAAATTTAAAAGTTGGAATTTGATTTTGTTTAAAGTGAGTTTTACTTCTCTTGGTTATTTTCATTTAATAATAAAATATACTTTTTTAAACAGCCATTGTTAATTATTTTTAAGCTCACATATTAAATATAAAAATGTTTTGTAACTGTTCTAAATTATAGTTAGAAATATTAGCTTCTGTGGGTTAATCAATTCATTTTTGCCTTCTGCCTCACATGTATGAAAAAATTATGAGTTAAATGTATTTGTTAAAAACAGATATGCAGCACAAATGATATATTAAGTTTAAAATAGTTTTACATTTATGGAGTACTTAGCTGTGAACCCACAGCATCTATAAGTTAAATAATTGTGCTGTATTAGTTTAATACTTTGTCTTGA
The DNA here is from genome assembly GCA_031835075.1 of Saguinus oedipus. Classification (NCBI taxonomy): domain Eukaryota; kingdom Metazoa; phylum Chordata; class Mammalia; order Primates; family Cebidae; genus Saguinus; species Saguinus oedipus. Next base: position 1,940,755 of record JASSZA010000049.1, read on the forward strand.
AATGATACCTTGTTTAGGTAGATAGTAAATGGTTAAACTGCCTAGAAATTATTTGCACACTCATTAAGATTCATTACCTGAAGAAGCAAAATTAAAAGATTCTAATTAAGTATAATGTTTTAATCTTCAGTTTTCATTTTGTTTTGTTTTACAATAAGGATTCATGCTTCTGGTTGAAAGTGAATTTTAGCTGCTTTTTTAGGTTAGCGCAGTTCTTTAGAAAAGCAGATCTAGTCTAGCTATGTAATGTGTTTTATTTAATTTTATGGTTTTATGATACCATATATTACAGATTGCCAAAATATAGAAAAATTTTAGAGAACATTTTTGGATTTGATGGATTACCACTCTTGAAAGGGAAACAAAACACTAAATATTTCTAATCCTGCATTATTTACCGCATGGGTGGTTAAATGCTACTTTAAGCCTCATAAAATTAAAAGGGAGAAATCTGCCAACTGTAGCAGGAATTGGATTTAGGAAGAGTGGTACAGAGCCAAAATATTGCTACAGAATTAAATGTCAAAAATCTTCTTTAATAGTAGATATATAGTTCACAGTGCTTGGTTATGATTAATACATTTAATCTAAATCACTGAAAGTTACACTCTCCTTTTCCATAAAATACAATAGGACACAAATCAGTTTTACTGTAGATGGATAACAATTGGAAAATAATGCATCTTCCCACCCAATAAATTGTCAGTTATACCTTTTAACTAAAATCAATTCATCTTTCCAAAATTTATTGCAATTTCTAATAATATATCTCCTCAAATGTTTATTCATTTGGTTTTTGATACATTTGTGCCACTTCTGCTATGGTCTGATGTTTGCTCTTTTGATTCATTGTAAATTAGAAAATCTATTTTGAGTCAATTTTCTAGTTAAGAAGTTAAAATCTGTAACCTAGCACCTTTTTCACTCTCCTTTGTACATTTTAATACCCTTGAACTTGAACTTAAATGCAGTCCTGTAAATTCTTTTCAGAAGGAGATTAAAAGACTTATCAATGCAACTTCTTAAGGGCCAGATTCATAAAACAAGCTCTTAAGAGGTTGTTAGATGATTGTTGCCATAGATCCATTTTTGAATCAAAAGTTGGGGGTGGGCAGAAATACATGGGGTTGTACTATCATTTCATGTAAGTGGTACAAAGAAGAGAAATAACCATTTGAATTAGGTTTCAGATATTGATCAGATTGGGAGCCTGCTTTTATTTTCTGTTGACAGCAGTAACCCAAAAGTGGCATTAAAAGGAAGCTATATTCTATCTCTATGTCTTACACAAATGTCTTCTTATTAATCTCCAGGTATACATTTTTAATCTCTAAACATGCACATTCAGATTGTTCTATAATGTACCCTAAGTGTTTGAAATCAATTTGGTTTTCCAGGAGCACTGCATGTATAGAATGTAGTTTTAAAAACTGGATAAATGATTCATGAACATCTCCCATTCTTTATACTCTTCCATGTTACTTACATTAGATTATTTCAGTATCATAGGGTGAACACTGACCCTTGTCATTTTAATTTTGTACTTTCACTAACTCTATAGTGAAGTCATATCCTTTTTTATATACCTTTACCTCCTCTGTGCTATTATATGAACTTGAAAAATGAAAGTGAGAAGCCATCTACTCTCACACCAATTTAATAAAAATGTGTTTGAAATCAGCATGTTCTGAGGCTTGGTGTTAAGCATATACTTTTTGAGTTATATCAATTAAAATTCTAAAATAGAAAGTGACATTAATTTGACTCAGACTGGTAACTTATTGGCAAATTTATATAGTTGTGATCATACAAGATGCCGTATGATTAAGTTAGCAGTTAAAAAATACAACTTGTGTAGCCAGAATAGATGGAGTAGAATTAATAATTTGGGCTACCTACATAGTGAAGAAAAGATAAATTTTCTAAGGCAAAGATCAGAAATTAATTCCAAGTCTTTTTTGTTCATCAAAACATAGTTCTTTTTTTAAGTTGTGAACTTGCTAATTTTTTTGATGTATGAAGTCTTTAATATAAAATCTATTACTCATTTGGACTAGCCAAATTAATTTCTACATTAACAAATTATAGGTTTTAATAAATTTGGCTAACTGTAAAAACTTTAAAAATAATCTGACTTATGTGTACTTTCTAATTTTTTTCCCATCACATTAAATATAAAAGTAAATCAGATCCTGTTCCTTTAACTTAAAAAGTGATAAACTAAAATGCATATGCCTTTCTTTTAAAAGACTCATAATTGTTTTTGGTGAGTTCTTCTAGTTATTTTATAGAATTAATACTCAGTTCATGTATTGCTAACATTCAGTGTTTTTCTCTATTACTGCCAATAATATAGACTTTAACAATAACTGTAATGTCACAGTTGTCACCTTTGCATGGTTAGTACTTGGTTTTGTGAAGGACAGCAGTTTTGTTATACTGACCTATCCAGAGAGGAAGTTATGATTGGGAGAGAATAAGTAACTCACATAATAAGAGACTAGCCAGGGTTTAGTTATTTCTCATCTACTGTCTATCTCCTCCATCTGCCTCACTAATCTTTCTAGTTGATTGTGAATTCATCCTAGAGACAGAAATTTTGTCAATGTTTTTAACTATGCTTTTAAAAATTACCAAATAAATTTTACTATTTTAAAGCAAAATAAATGTTTTTGAATAAGTCTATTAGTCACACAAACATACACACAGAGACACACACATACATACACACTTAACATTAGAAGTCAAAAGTTCATCTATATATGTTTATCATGTATATGCATATTCAACATATATATATATGTTCTATTTCAGTCTCTTGGCTGTTGACATAGCCTAACTGTTCTCCCTGTTTAATTAACTTTTCTACTATCCTTTTTACCACTATCATGTCTCCTCAAATTCTTACATGATCTTTGCGATCCTTTTGACTTCTAATTTAAATTGTTTACTGCCTTTCCTTAGTTTACAAAATAAAATATAAATTCTTTTCTGCAATTCTGGGCCTCTGCCACTAGTGCTTCTACTTACCTTTTCATTTTCCTATCCGAATTCTCTGTAATTGATGCAGAATAACCTCTCCCAGATCCATGATTTACTGGCTTCGTGACCTTCAAGAAATCTCCCATTTGGGCTTCAGGTTCCTCATCCCTGTGATTGGGATAATAAAAGATAAGATGAAATAGTGTATGTGATAGGACTTTGTAACTGTAAAGGAACTATTATCACTCATTTACCCCTGGAGTCTAAAGCTCAGTACCTTCTAGGGGCCAAGCAGATAATGTACAGGTATGAAGTACCTTGGTGTTAGGGGATGTATCAGCATGCTAGAAAGTGCATTTCCTGGTTAAAGATATTTGAATTCAAAATTTCATTAATGCTGTGATGGCTGTAAAAGGGAGAAAATAAACCATTGACTGGTCAAATATTGCTTCCCCCTTGTTTATATCATCTTCCGTAAAAAGATGTATCATTTCATCTGACAAAAGCATTGCATGTTGCAGGTACTTAATGCAACATTAAGGTGGTAGAGGTAGGTGGGTAAGTGGTGGCTTAAATAAGTAAGTGAAATTTAATGTATAATATGGAGAATGAGACAGTTGCATTTTAAGCTGTTTTCCTGTTTAGCGAGCAGGAGGTTTAAAAAACACATTGTAAAGGGCTGACTGTGGAGGTTCACACCTGTAATCCCAGTGCTTTGGCCCAGGTGTGCAGATCACTTGAGGTCAGGAGTTCGAGACCAGCCTGGCCAACATAGTGAAACCCTGTCTCTACTAAAAATATAAAAATTAGCCAGTCGTGATAGCACATACCTGTAATCCCAGATATTAGGGAGGGTGAGGTGGGAGAATTACTTGAACCCAGGGGTGGAGGTTTCAGTGAGTCAAGATCACGCCACTGCACTCCAGCCTGGGCAACAGAGTGAGACTCCATCCCAAAAAGAAAGCATTTTACAGACCATAGTTTCTCTTTGGTCTTCTAGTGAAAACTTTCTGGATTTTCACTAGAAAACATGCTATACACAGTTTTGCCTTAACTCCTTTTCAAGTAGAGTTGGTTATAGAAGCACTATTATAGTTATTGAGAATTCAGGCATTTTACTGTAAAGATCTTATTTTCCATGTCTCTTTGCATTGGCAGGCTCCAGCAGATTGAATAGAGCAGTAATTTTGAGTCTAGTTCCTATTTCATTCGATTGTTTTTCCTTCTGATCCTTGACAACTGGCTGAAGAAAACCCTAGTGCTTGGGATTTAATGATTCGTTTCCCTGGGATCTGGAACATGTGTACTCTTTATTTTCTCATCTTTGGAGATTTAAATATATCTCATCAAATGTGTTAGGAGCCATTTTTAGAACTTAGATTTAGATAAAATTAATTATTGAATCTTTAGAAGAATGTAGTATAGATTTAGTTAAACAGTAAAATACAAACCAAAGACCCAAAAGACAGCAATGTGTCATACTCTTTGTATTTTTATCATATTTACAAGTGAAATGACCGTCTCTTCAGTCTGGGAATTACTTTTCTAGGAGATAGAAGTTGAGAGCAGTCTTGGAAAAGAAGTAGTTATTATTCAGGTGAAGAATAGCAGGGTAACCACTCTAGGCAGAGGGGAAGGCACGAGCAAGGACTTAGGTCATGATGCAGCATGATGTGCTTCTAGAGGGGAACACAAGGAAGAGGCAGTGACATGAGGCAGTAGAGGAGGGATGGGCAGGCCATGGGATGCATGGAGATTGGACAGTTCCATGATAGCACTCAGGTCCTCTGGGAGATTTTAAGTGACTTGGCATGACATGTGGGCTCCCATTCTTTCACATATGAAAGAAACCACCTCTGATATCACCAAACAGGAGTGAGTCACTTTTGTTTCTTAGATTTTGAAATGATTGACACCACCTGGAAGGCTTACTTTTCACCTCTTTCTGCTGTAATGCCTGGTTCATAATTGCTCAGTTTGCTTCCTTCAATGAAAGTGTCCTAAAACATGTCCTTTTAAAGTTGTTTGCAGCCTAGTTCATGTAAGTAGATGACTGCGTAAATGTTGTTAGTTACATGCTTGATTATATTTTGTGTTTAAAATGTTTTATATGATCATAGTGGGATATTTCTTTAACTTGTGCTCTCCATGAAATTGTTGTCTCCCTTGGGGAAAGAGGGTAGATTTTCTGACTGATGTCAGCTGACAATAGTTTTGCCTGTTACCTGTTTCAGAATCCATTATTTTAGGAGGCTGTGTTCTATGTCAGTTGTTAAATACGTTGGTTTGCATGAATGATGATACTGAGTAAGGAACCATAAAGAAAATATTACTGAGTTAAAATTTGTACACTATTTATTTTATTTTTTACTCTATTTCATTTTAAAAGGACATTTAATTATATGACTGGAATTTTTCCAAGAATGCCATATACTGGATAATGATTTATGATAGGTAAAGTCCTTTATTTAAATAATAAAAAAGAAACATAGACCTTTATAATGGTGAGATCATCCTGATAGTCATAATTACAATGCTTGAAAAAATTGTTCCCATTGAAATAGCTTCCCAGTGGGTTTACTCTTCATTGTATTCGTAGGCACCATCATTGGATGCTGTGCTGGCCAGGTATCAGAATTAGGCCATTGCTATTAGCTATTTTTTGCACTGGAGTCTTTCCTGTGCTTCTGAGAAAAGCTTTTAAGTTCTCTGCAAGAATTGTAACTTTTCTTCATTGATCTGTTTTTTCAATCCACTGGAAGAATATGAAGGATGGGTTAACCAAGGGAGGGAGGGAATTGAAGACTGAGTCTTCACTGACAAATTAGCACCTCTGATTGCTATTTACTAGTAATATCACTATCTCCTAGTCACCTGTCTAGAAATCTTAAAGTCTTATTCTTGCTATAAAGGAAACAGTGTTGGACTATGGATCCAAGGACAAGTTCACTGCATTCTTTATTTTTGAGGTATTCAACTGAAATGCTCAATGCATAGCTTCATCATTTACTACTTTCATGCATTTGAAAAATTAAGTTTTGAGTCTTTCATAATACCTATCTAATAGACTGACTGTGAAGATTTAAAGAAATTATGTATTTTAGTCATTGTACTAAAAATATTTTAGTTGTTTTTTTTTGTTCTTTCCTCCTCCCTAGTCAGTTGTCAAATCCAGAAAAATCTTTGTATATCATTGCTGAAATTTGCATCCTGCCTTTCCATTTGCACTCCCTCTGTTTTAGTCCAGTTTCTTGTTAGTTCCCAAACTCTAACAGTAGCCTTGTGATTTGTACCCCACAATTTCACACTACTGTTCATGCAGAGTAGAGTATTATTCTTACCGTAATCTTCTTAACACCTGGTTCTGTTTATTGCTCTGGTTTGGACTTGTTCACAAATTTTCTTTGGTTCTCTTTTGCTTATGGTTTCAAGGTCCTCTGTAATTTGGCCAGTGTCTTTCTATCTTAGGTGTCCACACTTTGAGATTTAATTATTAAAAATTTAATCTTGGATTTAACGTAGTCATTATGTAGGATATGGAAAAGGAAAAGGAGTGTCCAGTAGTACACTCTGGGAAACACCAAATTAAAGCAATTTAAGTAAGCTTCTGAAATTTAGGACTTTAAAGCTTTTTAAGTATAACTCTTATAGAGAAATATGATTTGTAATGTATCCCAAAGGAACTCCTCCCTCCACCCTCTTTTTCTTTTTTTTTTTTTTTGAGAACTAGTTTTTAGAACTATCATTTGGAAGTGCTGTTGGGAACCTGTTTAGAGTCAGGAAATTTAGTTTTCCATCTCTTTACTGCTTTTAACTAGTTCTCTGAGATAAATTGATCCTAGGGTAAGAAAATCATCCAAACTTGCATAACTTTCCTGTTTTTTAAATTATAAAGTATATACAATCTAACCAAAGAGAATTTCATAATATGCCTTTACTTTAAAAAATTGAAACATAGCATGCCTAAGAAGATGTGTGTTTATACGTTTCTGTGTATATATAATATATAAAAGTACATATATACATATATGCATATAATACATATACTTACATTTTCACTTTAAAGAACATGCCTGCATACCTAACATACACCATCAGTAGTTCCAAGGCTCTTAGTTATACTTCCAGATTGCATCACCTCTTCTCCCAGAGGTAACTACTATCGAGAATTTTATGTTAATCATATTCTTGTCTTTATTTCTAGCTTTGTGTTTGTTTTATAGTACAGTGTATCCCATTAAGTGCTGCATAACAGTGTTTCAGTCAAGAATGAACTGCGTCTACAATGATGATCCCATAAGATTATGATGGAGTTGAAAAACGCCTGTCACCACGTGGCATTATAACTTCATAGTGCAATACATAACTCACATGTTTGTGGTGATTCTAATGTAAACCAATGACTGTGCTCCCAAAGTATACACATACAAGTATATATACACATACAAGTATATACACCTCAGCCAAGTTTTATGTTGTAGTCACCTCTGAGAAAGTGGGGACAAGCATGTGTTGACTGTTCTTCCAGGAAATGGCACTGTCCAGAGTTTTGGTTGGTTTTAATAAAAGAGGGCCTAAAATATGTCTAAATGGCTATCAGAAAGGCTCTAGTAGACAGGGAGATGTTGAGAAAACAAGAAGGAAAGGGGTTGATGGGTTACGTGAGGTTTCTAATTAAGTGAAAGACAGCAGGAGCTTAGCCTTAGATGGGAGGAAAGGCGTTTCTTTCATTTTACAGGAAGGAACATAAAGGGCAGATAGATTGGAGTTAAGTTTACAGTTCCAGGGCAGGAAATGAGAAAGCATTAATTTTTATTTTACTTTGTAAGACAGAAGGCAAATTTTTTTGCTAAGGTAGGGGATGGCAGGGAAGGGGTGAAAAGGTTATAATAAACCTGAGAAAGTTCTAAATGCCTTATGTGAAGAACTGAAAAGAGAGATCACTGAAGGCTGTTGTGACTGCTCACTTGCATATACATGGATTGAGTTCGTCTCAGTGCGTGGCTATTTTTCCAACAGCAGTGAGCTGCCTGGGAATGGGCAGATAATATACAGGTGTGTGGAGAAATCTTGGTTTGCTTCTGATTAGGGTTTACTTAGGCTGGTGTGTAGAGAGAAGAGCTGACAAAGGGAATTAAACTTTTTTTGATGAGAATGTTAGCCTTGTGTTGGAAAAGATGGTGGACATGGAAGAATCACATAATTTGGTTTGTTTGTTTTTGAGACAGAGTCTCACTCTGTCACTGAGACTGGAGTGCAATGGTGCAATCTTGGCTCACTGCAACCTCTGCCTCCCAGGTTCAAGCAATCCTTCTGCCTCAGCCTCCTCAACAGCTGAGATTACAGGCATGTACCACCATGCCCGGCTAATTTTTGTATTTTTAATAGAGACAGGTTTTGCCATGTTGGCAAGGATGGTCTTGAACTCTTGATCTCAAGTGATCTGCTTGTCTCAGCCTCCCAAAGTGCTGGGATTGCACCTGTTCCCAGGTTATTGCAGTTTTATATGTCAGTTCAGATGTTCAATATAAGAAAATTTGGAGTATACTTTTTTAAGACTTTATAAAGTTAGTAATTCAAGTATAACTATATACACTTAATACAAATAAGATACATTAACATCTTGATATTAACTTCTAGTCCATTCACATTACAGAAGCAATACAGCTCTCAGCCAAGCAAGCCTGAGAAAGAGTCCTCTTGAAGGATTCTCTTCTTAGTTTCTCGTCTTTGGTTATAACTATGGCTCTTCCTGCCCTTCCTTGTTTGTTCTGTTCTTTTCCCATGAATCTGTGGGCTGGACTGGTCATTTCCTGATATCAGTTCATTTAATACACTCTCTCTCATAGAACATTTAGGTGTGTATTATGACTTAACTTCAGGCTTTACTATTAACAACTTACAATATGGCAAGTATTGTTTTAAAATATTTCATTAGTAACATCTTAATTATTCTCACACTACCCTATAAGTCAGCTAAAGATTACTTTTAATTATGTCAGGAAACTGAGGCATGGAGCAGATTTATTACATTCCCATCATCATGCTTGTCAGTGACATAGCCTCTGAGACATAAATCTAAAACTGACTCTGGAGTCAACACACCTAGCCACTACTCTGTACTAAATGTTGATCCACTATATTCTCTGACTGGCAATTTCTTAATCCCTAAGGGGTCTCTCCCTTCTTCACAATGTTAAGCAGATATGAAATAAGGCTAAGTGGACTGATGTAGGTAAAAACAGGCAGAACTGTGCCTGGCTCATGGCAGGTGCTTAGCAATTTTGGTTCCCTTTCTTGTCCCCAGATGCCACCTGCACCAGCATTTTAAGCTCAGGGATAGATTACTCTCTTTAGTGAGCTGCAGCTGACTGCCTTTCTATAATGTCCCTACACTATTCTGCCTTATGATACCAGTGACAAAGCAGGGAGAAAACTTGCAGATTAAGGAAAAGTGGAAAATCCTATGGAAGAAAATATCTTGTCAGCTCTAGAGGATTCTAAACCCTAGGCAAAAGCTTTCAGTTTAGGACTCTATTATTAAATCTTAAGATTTTTTGGGTTTCAAGTCAGAGAAACCCAACTCAGCCTGTCTTATTATGCTGAGACATTTTAAAAAGGAAATAGATGTTATTTGACTCAGATAACTGAAATATTGAATCCACAGGCATAAAAGATGGCTTTGGTCCTAAATCTGGCCCCTTCCACCTGTTGGCTGTTTTCCTGGGGATTGAGTAATTCTTGGGCAGGCTCTCCCGCTTCTAGAGGCAGACGGCTCCCAGCACTGGAAACTCATATCTTATATCTGGAATGCTTCTTCCACCCCCAAAAAAGAGGAATTTCCTCTTCCCAGCAGTTTGAAAACTCTTCTAGAATTGATTCTTGATGACATTCACTAGGGAACATTCACATCCCTGAGCCAACTATGGGTGTAAGATGGGTTGTTGTGAATGGCCAGGCCTGGGCCAGGGAATTGGAGACTGTGCCACTGTACCTCCTACCCTAAGAATGGGAGAAGGATATTTTCCTGTGGAAAAAATCAGGATGTTATTATTGGAAGAAGGAATAGACACTGTCGCTCACAATCAGGATGTTATTATTAGTAGAAGGAATAGACAGTGTCACCCAACAAGTAGATGTTTATCAGTCAGCCTAAACCCAGCAAAATTCCTTAAGAAAGAAAGCTTATATTGTATAATCTTGTCCTTTTCCTCTTGACCTCAGGGTATATAGCCCCCCCTTAGAATTTTTTACCAAAAAGCAAGTTCTTATATTATTTATGAGCATGAGTGACTTAGTTGGACCTAAGGACATACTAATAAGAAAATTAGGATGTTTACTCTTTTTATTAAAAACTCTACTTCAGTCTTCTCAGCTGGAACACCTAATGTATAGCTTGTAAAAAAGGCATGAACATTTTATTTAAATTAAACTTGGATGTTCTCAGCTTCCACTTTGTCATTTATCTAAAAGGCTTGTGTTGTTATCTTGCAGATCAGATTATTATGTGATGTAGTGAATTACCCAACCCATTGAGTTACACATAGTAGATGATAAATATTCACATGGATTAAGAAAATAATGGAATTTTTACTATATTTAACTATCACCAATTTTTAGGATACTTATGTGGCTGAATAGAATGTGGAATCTTAAGTGTTATGATTTTGTTTGATTCTTTTCTTAATGGAGGCTACAATGTAGAAACTTGTTGGAAAAAAAATGAAATAAGCCCTCTTCAAATCAAAGACTCTTTGTAATTATCAGGCTTTGAGAGACTTCACTTGTCAGACCCCTAGTGACTCACAAGACTGTACTTTTTAACTGCTGTGACAGGACATCTGTATACCCTAAATATGAAACTGCAGGGGAAGAAAACAAAAACATTGCTGATTTTTCTTAGGAAGTACAGAAATTTAGACTCATGTCAGGCTTCTGAATAGAGCAGTTATTACCTTGTGCCCAGTCATTTCTACTGCCCAGTTGTGTTGCGTTCAATGATACCAGAGATTTATGAAGGCTTTATTAGAGAAATAAAGTCACAATTTGAAGAAATTGACAGAATTTTCAGTATGAGTAATGTTTTGCTTTACTTGGGCTTTAGAGAGCAAGCTTAGGATGATAGAAGCCGTATCAGGGTAGTACTCTATCAAAAGGAGCTCACAGGCCTTAACCAAACTTGCCTACCAATAAAAGAACTTAGTTACAAAAGCTACAAATGAATGTATTTGTCCCAGAAATTTCTAAAATTCCAGCTGTTTGGCCAGATTCTGTGAAGTGATTTGGCTCCAACTGGAGTTATGGGTGTCTCTCCACAAGTACACAGGATACATTTGGCTCTTAAGTACTCTCGTTGAGTCTCCAGAAAACAGTATTACAATAAATTTGTGCACAATGCCATATTTCAGCCCCAGTGTTTTAGCCAAAAATAAGGGCCGATTGTTCTGAATAAAGAAACTATGGAAACAGATATTAAATGCCACCTTGGAAGCTGCTATTTATTTATTTATTTATTTATTTATTTAGAGATGGAGTTTTGCTCTTAAGCTGCTATTTATTTATTTATTTTGAGATGGAGTTTTGCTCTTGTTGGCCAGGCTGGAGTGTAATGGCATGATCTCGCCTTACTGCAACCTTTGCCTCCCATGTTCAAGTGATTCTCTTGCTCAGCCTCCCAAGTGACTGGGATTACAGGCATATGCCACCATGCCCAGCTAATTTTGTATTTTTAGTAGAGACAGGGTTTCTCCATGTTGGTCAGGCTGATCTTGAACTCCTGACCTCAGGTGATCAGCCCGCCTTGGCCTCCCCAAGTGCTGGGATTACAGGCATGAGCCACTGCCCCTGGCCAGGAAGCTGTTATTCTTTTCACCTTTAGCTACATAGTCCTAGGACAGCTACTTCGAATTGATGTATACTAGGTTCCTCACTGCTAGAAATTAGAATGGTTTTTACTTATTTTTAATTTCATTAAAAAACTTATCTGGAATATTAAGTACTTGTTGAAACCTGTTTAACACTCAGATGGTTTAGAACTGATCCTCTGCAGAGTAGCACTATTGTGCAAACACGGTGCACTTTAGTGTAATAAAGTTGACAAAAATGGTTTTACTGTTTAGAAAGGAGCAATCACTGCTATATTGCTAAAAGAAAAAGGATTTTATATTTTTGAAAACATGAGTAGGCCATTATTTATTACTGCTATCAATACAAAAATTCATGTTACTTTCACCCATAATCATGTAGCATTTTGTTGAATAACTGGGACTGCTGCTTTAAGATAAATTGTTATCAGAGGGCTCCAGGAGACAGAAAGTACAGGAACAGCCTGAAGCCATAGGACCCAACAGTACCTAGCAGCCAGCTGCAAAAGGGGCACTTAGCTGCAAGTCTGTCTGTCTTACTTTCTGTTCATCTGTCTGGTTCTTTTCCCTCCCTCCCTCTTTCCTTTCCTTCCTTCTTTAAATTTCAGTTTCAAGGCCATTAGAACCCCTTTGTGATTGCACCATAGTCAATTAATTGTGCTTTATCAGTTATAAATTGAAGTATAGTATTTAATTTGTATACTGCTACCCTTCCCAAACTCTCTAAACAAATGTAATTCTAACTGAGATTGGGAAATTTCAGGTTGAACCTGATATGCAAGTGTTTATCATAGGCAATTTTTATATCCAACCTATTAACTCAAAACTAGGTGGTTATAATGAAAATAGTGACTGTTTCAAACATACAGTAAGCATAGATGTATATTCATTAAGTTTTTATATAAATATATAAATAAATTGTAAAACAATCAAGAAATCAAGTCTTTCATGGTTATCTATTGCCATTGTTTCCTATGCATTGAAGCCCTCACCATAGCCATTATGATAAAATGTTCCCTAAGTACATAAAGGCTCTGATCCTTAAGATTTTTATTGCCAGCCATACATACAGAGCTGCAAATTGCCTTGTTTCAGATTTATTATGTATTACTCCAGAAATTCTATAAAGATCAAAAGAACAGATTACAATGTTGACCTTTGCATTAACTCATCTGAATTTAAATTCAAGTGTTTGATTTGGAAAAATAAGTCCATTTATCATAGGTCTGCTACTGAGGGGATTGTGCAGCACTGATTGGGAGTGCTGAGACCAAATTTATTTATTGAGCGTGGGCTTGAAAATTGTTTGTAGGACAAGAGGAACAAAATTTTGACCTGCCATTGTACAGTACCAGGGGAACAATGTGGACATTGCCCTTTTCAAATTTCAAGTAGTCATCTGTTTCAATCTTGTTGTTAAAATCTCCAGATAGTAAATTGAGCAAATATATACTGGTTTAATCATATAAACTATTCCTTGATTTAAAATTAATGATCCTTTTTTTACTGAGAGAATAACCTTTTTTTTCAACATGGTATTTACATTTTGGAACAGTATGAGATGCTTCACATTCTGAAATTAGTCTTAATGTATTAGAAGTGAGCTCATACTTGTCAATGTTTTTTATTTTTTTCTGATGTACGAAGGAAAAAAACTGTAGTAATGTTTTCCTATGTAGAATTATGGATTTAATTAACTTTCACCTATGGAACTATTTAATTATCAACACACAGAAATTCCATTAAACTCATATGCTATACCCATACCCACACCCCAAATGGCAAATCTTGTCCACATTGATACACCTTTTCATCTGCTTTTAGTTAAGTAGAGGGTATAAGAAAGTGATTTGATAAAGGAGGTGGTACTGGGCATCAGCACAAGGCATCAGCCTGAATCTATCCCTAAATACCCATGCTGTTTGACAGTATAGCATTCATAACAGTGTGAAAAGTTAGGACCCAACACTGCTGAGTATGGTGATGATGGACATAATTTGGCCCATAGTAACCCAAAGAGCCTAGTGGTATATATATTTTAAAAAGTGTACATTGTGAATTAGGATTTATGCCCATCTTAGCATTAAAGTTCAGCTCTTCTGCTCTTCATGGTGATTAACCTTCCAACCCAAGCCACAGTTAGAATGGAAAGGCCAGGGTGGTACCCATTTGCTAAGTTTCGGTGGGCAGACTGGAAATGACTACAGTAGATCCTTGATATTTGCAAGAGATTTGCCCCGAGACCTTCATGTATCTGCACATGGGAAAATGTAACTACATATTATTTTCCCCATAAAATCTGGTGAAGTATAACTAAAAACAATTTTGACCCTTGAGACTATTAATGATTCTAAAAACACAAGACTAAATTATTTGTACAGCTATTCAAGAAAATTCTGCCTATAAAATAAACTCTATAGCACATAACGTGATTTTACTAACATTAACCCCAAATTTATAGAATCAGCAAATCTTAAGCAAGATCGATGTAATGAGATTTAGGGGTACAAAGGTGTACCAAAATGTAAGTGCTCAGGTAACTTGTCATGTACCTGCTTCATGAATGTGATTCACACATCAGAACTGCCATGAAAGCATGAACAAATATGTTGTGCCTTTTGGCTCTCTTGAATATTTATCTTGCAAAATTTCTTGAGTTCAAACTTTATTTTTAAAAATGGATGTAGAGTTTTTCATTGTTGATACCTACAGGAAACTGTCTAAGTAAGAATCAATTCATTTTTTGATGGAAAGCTAGGGCTGAGATAATAGTTTTGTACTTATTTCATCTTTATGCAGTCTAAAAATAAAGGATTCTGGTAAGGAGGAGGTAAAGACTGTAATTAAAAACCTACTGTTGATTACTGAAAGAAATAAATATGTATGATACTTAGATATTATAATTGCTTATTGTCTTTAAAGAAGTTTTGTAATTTTTGAAATTAAAAAAATTGAATTGCAGTGAGAAATCCTTGAATGATAAAATTTCTGTGTTATTGTCAATTTGAAATTCTTGGAATTATCCAGATGATTGAATTAGTGGGAAAAGTTGTATTTATCAAATTAACTTAAGCATTTTCTTCTTATTTAGTCTAAATGGACATTTAAGCCCTCAATGGTATGATTGTACTTTGGCAAATCTGACTCTTGTTTCACCGTTTTTAGCATATAAGACCAAAGTGGTTTTATTTGTTGTAGTAATGATTCTTTCACCTCATATTTTAATATTTTGAGTAGCATTAGGACAGTGATAGTAGTGAGAGAGTAGTGGGGAGAAACAGTGTCTTAGAAAGAGGGTAACTGTTGTCAGTGCAAAGCACTTATAATCTTTATACATTATAAATTATATAACTACATTATATATTATAAAATCTTGTAGTCTTTTCCATTTCATACCTCTTAAGATAATTACTTTCACTGTAGCAAACATATGTTGAATACCTACTGTGTGTCACACACTGTCTTAAGTAGCCCAGATACAAAGTTTATTAATTGAAATAGATCCTATTGTAAAGGGATTTGCTACCTAGCAGGGTAGACATGTGTTTAATATAATGTGGTAAAGTGTGTTATTAATCGAATGAACAAAAGGCTGAGAAAATTCAGAGAGATGGAATAAGCACAAAGCACTTCTTTTCTTTGACTTCTAATCTGTATGAAAATGATCTGAGAACTCAACATAGCATCACTGAATGTTTTTCATGAAAAGGATTTTAGAGAAAATATTGAATTTTTTTTAACAGATTCAAAAATCAAAGTCCAATGATTTAAAATGACTTATCAAAGCTCATACATCTGTTTTTTTTTTTTAAGAATATAGTTATTGATTACAAATTTAGTGTACTTGTAGAGGTTACCATCCAGGTAAAACCTTCCTAATGACTAGAAAGCAAGCAATTAAGTTCAAAATTATGTAGTATTCGCCTTAATTGCAATGGGATTTCCCAAAAATCAGAAATAGGCTAATAGAAATGAAGAACACACTATAGAAGCCATTAGCAAATAAAGCTTTAGGTATTTGGATAAATGAAGAGTATCAGTTTGAATAAAAGAATAGAAAATTAAAGCTGGAATGAGTTTTTAGCATAAGAATGACAGTTTCTGGCACAAAAGTCTTGATAAAATATTCAGTGTGTGTATGCCTCTTGTTTGCCAGAATGTTGTGCTTCTAATTTTTTCTATGTATTTTCTCTTTTTAATCCTTCAGAAAATCTATGAAATCAAAATTAGAATCAGTTTATGGATGAGCTTATTGAGGCACAGAATGAGTTAACTAACGTAGCTATGATAGCATAGTAAAAGACTGCTTCATCTGACTACAAAGCACCCATTCTTTCTTCCATACTATCCTGTAAGTCTTTAATAGATGATTACCACATTTTCTCACCTCTGAGACTAAAAAAGTACTGGTATTCTCCAGTAGCCAAAAACATGTAGCTAAATAAATACTAATGAAATTTTAAAGTTGGGCTTTAGGAAAAGGTGATATAAGGAGTTCTAGCTGATTCTTAGCATATACAAAAACAGACAGTATAAGTGATTTGAAAGAGAAATAGGGATGGGCAAAGTTAAAAGAAATTTTAAAATTTAAAAACACGGCCTGGCGTAGTGGCTCATGCCTGTAATCCAAACACTTTGGAGGCCAAGGTGGGCGGATCACCTGAGGTCAGGAGTTCAAGACCAGCCTGACCAACATGGTGAAACCCCGTCTTTAAAAATAAATAAATAAATAAATAAAATTTTAAAACTTTTTGTAATCTGAACTCAATAGAGGTGATGAGGTGGATCCATTTCTAGAGTTTGTGGCAGGCTGCTCATTCCATCCTTGCTGGTTTTTAGTTTTAAATCCAAGTACACTGGGTTGTCCTCCTAAAACTTGAATCAGTTGTCTATTCATTCAACAAATGTATCTAGATACTATTTTAGGTACACAGGATGCATTTTGAGCAGTCTTCTTTCTGGCTTTGACTTAAAACAATCTTGTACATTAACTTGAAAAGAGAATCATAACTTCCTTTTTAGACTGTTACCTCAATATCAACTCACCCACTCAACTGGAGTTGAGTGAGTACATACTTGACATTGAGGTAACAGTCTAATACAGAGGGAGTTATTTTTTTCTGTTTCGATTAAGTCAAGTGATTGAAACTAAAAACCAGCGACAATTCCAGGAATGAGTAGTCCTAATAACTAGGTCTGAGTTGAAATGTCAAGCCTGTTGGTAAAGCAGATTGGGGCTATAAAATCTATAAAATCTGCTATGCATAAGAAGTAGCATTATTGGGTTCTCACTATGTGCCAGGCATTTTTCCAAGCACTTTCTGTGTATTAACTCATGTAATTTTCATAACAGCCCTATGAAGCAGGTTTTACTATTATTGACCTTATACCTGTAAGGCAACAGAAGTACTAAATAACTAAATAGCTAGAAAGTGACAAAGCATGAATTTGAACAAGACGGCGTGTCTTTAAAATGCAAGTGAATCTCCAGTTATTTAGTGCCAAGTTGAGCTAAGTAACTGAGACACATCTGCAATATCCTGAGCTGAATGCAGTTAGTACCTTTACAGCTCATGTTGCTATAAATTTTGTACCCTATCCCACTGTGTGGTCATGTGACATCTGGTCACCCTGTGAGAACTGGGAAAGCTCCAAAAGGATCCAGCTTTAAAGAGAACGATTAACTGTTGCTTCATCCAGGTGGTGGTGAGTGCAGAGGGTACCAGCTGTGAGCTTTTATTATCTTTAGATATCCTAAATGTTTTTTTTTTTTTTCCACAGACTGTAAGTAATTCTATAAATGGAAGGAGTTTAACACAGAATTTCATTTTGAATATGAAACATGGCCTTATTTTATAGATGAAAGTTAACTGGACCATCACAGTCCTGCTCACTAATAAGAAGATGGGCAATTTTTACTTAGAATCTAATACTTTACCCAGTTGATAATAGGATTAAATTACAGTCTCGTGTTTCTGATTTGAGAATGCATGTTTGCTAGGATGTTTTTATGGCTGTTCCTAAATTTTCAAAATGTGGGTGGCATAAGTTGTCATCTGTATTTTATAGGAGAGGGAAATTAATTGTTAAGAACTGTAAGAATCTTATTT
The DNA here is from genome assembly GCA_031835075.1 of Saguinus oedipus. Lineage (NCBI taxonomy): Eukaryota > Metazoa > Chordata > Mammalia > Primates > Cebidae > Saguinus > Saguinus oedipus. Next base: position 1,958,711 of record JASSZA010000049.1, read on the forward strand.
ATTTATTTATTTATTTTTGAGACGGGGTCTCGCTCTGTTGGCCAGGTTGGAGTGCAATGGCATGATCTAAGCTCACTGCAACCTCCACTCCTGGGTTCAAGCAGTTCTCCTGCCTCAGCCTCCTGAGTAGCTGGGATTACAGGCACCCCCACCATGCCGGGCTAATTTTTGTATTTTTAGTAGAGATGGGATTTCACCATGTTGGGCAAGCTGGTCTCAAACTCTTGACCTCAAGTGATCCGCCCATCTTGACCTCCTAGAGTGCTGGTGTTATATGTGTCAGCCACCACACCTGCCTTTAAGAATCTTTTTAATAGATCTTATTTTATATTCATTTAAGTATTTCTATATATCATTAAAAGAGCACAGTTTTTTTTTTTACTAATTATATTTGTTATCCCTATTGCTGTTTGCCAAATCTATATCTATATTCAATAAAAAAGGCTACATGAAAACCTGTGCACTTAGGATTCTGTTATATATGATTCGGAACAAAGTATCTGGCATGACTTTCATGGAGATACCAATCTAAATATCAAGATAAAACATAAATACTTAAGTCAACAAGCGAGTATTGTTTTATTTCATGTCTGCCAGACACTGAGCAATGTATGGGAGAAACGAAGTAGAGTAAGAGACAGTCCCTAGTCTCTAGATGCTGCTAGTCTGGGAACCACACTTGGATGACCTCGGCATATGGCAGTGCTTCTCAAAGTGTGATCTGGAGACCACTGGGAGTCCCTGAGGCTCTTTCAGTGGGTCCCCAAGGGCAAAACTGTTTTTGTATTACTAAGATATTATTTGTCTTTTTCACCTTTACTTTTTCACAACTGTGCAGTGGTATTTTCTAGAGTCTCCAGGAAGAGTATGCTTTTAGATTCTTGGATTTAAAAATTAGCACAATTTTAATATTTCATACAGTAAATATCAATAGATATAATTTACATAAACAAAAACTCTTTGTAGTCCTCCATCATTTTTAAGAGTATAAAGTTTGAGAATTGGTGGGGGGCGGGGTCGCGCAGGCGCACCCGGCGTTCCGGCTCCGGAGCATAAACAAGAGCGGGGACCGGATGAGGCGGCCGTTGATCCCCGGGCGGCGAGTGGCGGCAACCGAGGCGGCGAGCTGGGCCCAGCGCCGACCCTGAGTGCAGGCTGACCCGCCTTAGCGCACGCGCCCTCCCCGGCCGGGCCCACCCGCCGCGCGCCCAGCCATGAACCTGGCGAGCCAGAGCGCGGAGGCAGGCGCCGGCAAGCTGCCCTTCGCCAACTTCAACCAGGACAACACAGCAGTGAAAAGGGGATCAAGAGCAACTGGTCCTGGCCATCGCGCTGTTGTCTGGTCCCTAGCTGTTAGTAGTAAGTCCGGTTATAAATTTTTCTCCCTTTCTTCTGTGGATAAGCTGGAACAGATCTATGAATGCACCGACACGGAAGATGTATGCATTGTAGACAGATTGTTCTCTAGCAGCTTAGTGGCCATCTTGAGCCTTAAAGCACCAAGGAAGCTAAAGGTGTGCCACTTTAAGAAGGGAACTGAGATCTGCAACTACAGCTACTCCAACACGATTCTGGCTGTGAAGCTCAACAGGCAGAGGCTGATAGTATGCCTGGAAGAGTCCCTGTACATCCACAGCATTCGGGACATGAAGGTACTGCACACGATCAGGGAGACGCCTCCAAACCCTGCAGGCCTGTGTGTGCTGTCAATCAACAATGACAACTGCTGCTTGGCGTGCCCAGGGAGCTCAACCATCGGAGAGGTGCAGAGCTTCAATACCATTAATTTGAGAGCAGCAAACTTGATTCCGGCTCATGACAGTCCTTTAGCAGCGTTGGCTTTTGACACTAGTGGAACTAAGCTTGCCACAGCTTCGGAGAAGGTGACCGTGATTAGGGTATTTTCCATTCCAGAGGGACAAAAACTCTTTGAGTTTCGGAGAGGAGTGAAGAGATGCGTGAGCATCTGCTCCCTGGCCTTCAGCATGGACGGCATGTTCCTCTCCGCCTCCAGCAACACGGAGACCGTGCACATCAACTCGAGACTGAAAGAAAAACCCCCAGAGGAGCCCACCACCTGGACTGGGTACTTTGGGAAAGTGCTCATGGCCTCCACCAGCTACCTGCCTTCCCAAGTGACAGAAATGTTCAACCAGGGCCGAGCCTTCGCCACAGTCCGCCTGCCATTCTGCGGCCACAAAAACATCTGCTCGCTAGCCACAATTCAGAAGATCCCACGGTTGCTGGTGGGCGCCTCCGACGGGTATCTGTACATGTACAACCTGGACTCCCAGGAGGGCGGCGAGTGCGCCCTGATGAAGCAGCACCGGCTGGATGGCAGTCTGGAGACGGCCAATGAGATCTTGGACTCTGCCTCTCACGACTGCCCCTTAGTCACTCAGAAGTACGGGGCGGCTGCAGCAAAAGCCTATGCAGACGACCAGGTGGGCGGCACCTGCCTGGAGGATGAAGCCAGCGCCCTGTGCCTGGATGAGGACAGAGAGCAGCCCCCCATGATTCTTCGGACTGACTGAACTTGACCTATGACCTCTGACCCGGGGAGCAGAGAACACTGGCTTCACAGAGGACTTTGTGCATTGCTGCTATTAACTTCGACCTGAGTCGGGGGAGAGGATGGCAGAGACTTTATTTAAAAAAAAAAAAAAAAAAAAAAAAAATTGTAGTGGTAGTTTAACTCCATAATGTTGAGGAAATACATCGTTTTCACTTCAGTGGCTTTTAATCCTGCTTATGAATTTTAGCTTTTTGTTTGTTTTCTCTTTTTTGCCAAAATTAACTGTTTGGTGAAGCCCGCAAAACCTCCTCACTTTGCATGTGTGAATGCGCCAAGCCAGCGTAGGAGAGCTAGAAGCCACTTTCCAACCACCTGCGTTGGGTTTTTCTTATCTGTACATATGCCGAGTGCGTCAGGAAGCTGTGGCCATGCACACTGGGTCTGCTTGTCAAGGCTGGTTCTGCAGTGACAGGTCCAAGGCTGCCCACTGGGTGTGCTGGGCAGACTTTGGCCTGGGACACAAGCCCTCTCTCCCTAGGGCCCCATCTGGACCATTTTCCCTCCATTTTATTTTGTTAATTAAATTCTTTCCAGATTGGATCATCCTGGGATCTTTCCATGGTGGATTCAGTTTCTGATCTTGTTTCCCATGTGGATATCGGAGGAGAGCAAGGTTCTTTCTGATACTAAAAACCTTTCTGTCGGGCAGCAAATGAACTTGAAAGATTGCCTGGACTCCCTGGAGCAAAGGAAAGCGATTTTGTTTGTATAACTAAATGATCTGTTCTTCTAAAAAAAAAAAAAGTTTGAGAATTGCTGTAAGAAAGAAAAGAGCAGTCTGGGTGCGGTGGCTTATGCCTGTCATTCCAACATTGTGGGAGGCTGAGATGGGCAGATCACTTGAACTCAGGAGTTCAAGACCAGCCTGGGCAACATGGTGAAACCCCATCTCCTCATCTCTAAAAAAAAAAAAAAAAAAAATTAGCCGGGTGGGCATGGTGGTATGCACCTGTAGTCCCAGCTACTTTGGAAGCTGAGGTGGGAGATCACTTGAACCTGGGAGGTCAAGGCTGCAGTGAGCTATGGTGGCCCTACTGCAATCTAGCCTGGGTGCCAGACCAAGGCTCTGTCTCAAAAAAACAAAAGACAAAGAAAAGAGCACAACTTTTTACCATTAAGGCCAGTGAGACCCTGTTCTGTTCTCTGACCTCACATTGTACCCATCTTCCCTTCCCCACACAGACTTCCATGTTACTGCTTGAACATGTACACTCTTCCCTGCTTCCAGGCCTTCATTTGTGCTACCTCCTTTGTCTAGGAATGTTTCATTTCTCTTTCCCTTTGCTTGGCTGCTCCATCTTATCCTTTAGGGGTCAGGTCAGCTGGGGTTCATCTTCCCTACCACCTTCTCCTTATTTATTTCCTTCATTACATTTTCTAAAGTCTGTAGTGTTCTTCTCTGTTTGTTTTATTCATTGTGGCTCCCTAGAGTAAAATGTCAGTCCCATAAATGCAGGGGCCTTGTCAGTCTTGTTCACCGATACATGCCCTCTTTCTTGCTCAGGACACATAGTAAGGGCTCAATATTGTTTTGGTAAGTGAATGAGCCAGATATTTCTAGACCAAAATAGTGGCTGTGTTACTTGTCAGGCCGGTGGCCTTAGGTAAGTTGTTTTAATCTCTCCGTGCCTCATTTGTAAGATTGAGATAATAATTAGAATCTCGTAGAGTTGTGAGTGTTAGAAATATTTAATATGCAGCTTCTGAGACTCCTGCCACCTAGGAAGTGCTCAATCATTGTTTGTTGAAATCTATAATAACAGATACTATTTACTGAGTACCTCCTGGGTTAATCACAGAGGACAAAAGGGTAAAACAGTGCCTCTGTACTTGGTGTTGCTCACAGCCCAGGGGAGTGTGCTACTTGGCATTCTGTTTGTGTACCGGTCCAGAGGAGTTGGGTTGTAGTGACATTATGTCAATGTTTCACCGACTGACTATGATAGACAATATCCTATTGTTTCACATTCCATGGTGTGGTTTAATGTCCACAGAGCTCACAGTTAATACTGTGAAACAATTCAAGAAATGATTGGTGATTTCCAGTTTCTTAATTATATTGATGCATACATGCTCCTGTTGCTTTGTAGGTGGCTTCTAGAAGGGTTTGTAAGCACATATGATGTAGCCTGCCCTATTCTCACCATATACGCTAGTGCTGGACAGCCTCCTTTCTGTCAATGAATTTCTTAAGTGTGCTACACAGAAAGATAACTTAGCAATGTTTTTTCTTTTTTTCTTGTATTCTTTTTTCCTCTGTTTCAACCAACTTGTCCAAAATGTAATGATAGTAATGAGCATCTCTTTCATTTTCTATATTTTAAAAATTATGAACTACTCTTTATGCAAAACACTGAGTAAATTATATTCCTGTAGTCAGTTGATTCTCTTTGTATAGTTTCATCTTTGTGTACTATTTCATGAGATTGATATTAGAATGGTTTAATTATAGAGATGGCATTGTGACTTTAAAAACACCATATCCAGATTTTTGAAAGACTTTAGTATTTAACCTGTTTGTGAATTACTTGAGGTATAGACTGAATTTTTATGATTATTGCAAAATGCTAATCAGGTCTCATGAAAAGTATTTATGCTTTTGACTAATTTAGCACATGGTTCAATGTAGGCAAATGTGCCAGATCCTGGTAGCAATACAATAGTAAATAAGACAAGCCTTGCTTTCCAGACACATATTATTATAGAGAAGATATATTATTATAGAGAATTATACATATTATTACATGTGTAATTCTAACATGAGACAGGTAGTCTGTTAAGTGATATAAGAAAGATACAGAGACATATAGGAATTAAAATTGTATGAAGAAATTACTTCTATTGTGTGTGGTCAGAGATGCCTTCGTGATTCTGCTTTATTTTGTATAAAATTAAATAAAGTGTGTGTGTGTGTGTGTGTGTGTGTGTGTGTGTGTGTGTGTGTGTGTGTAAGTGGGCTTGGGAGGAGATGCGTTCCCTCTATGACTTCCAACAGCCTAATACCATGTATTCAACTGGTCTGCCAGTTCAAGTTTTCAGGCCATTGGAATTGGCCAAGAAAAGCAAATCAGCTTTTTAGAGATTTGTTTTTAGAGATAATTATTATAGCTAAAATGCTTCTATTTTATTTTAACTCATGACCTTTACACTAATTGAAAAGCATCAGAATTATCAGCCTATACAGTCACTAATAATGTCCTTGTGGAAATTATTGAATCAAGTTTTATAATTTAGACTAAGTACCACAGGCTTTAATTTTATTTTTTAAGTAACTGATTTTAAAAATTCAGTGTTTGGTAAACTAAATAACGTATCTGCACTTCTGATACAATCATGAGAAAAAAATTATTCATTTGATTTTTACCAAACCCCACCAAGATGGTTTCAGTTAATTCACTGGAAGAAATGGTGATGGCCCCAATAAATAATCATCTTTGATTGCACCATTTTCCGTGAACACACCCTCTTTGCTCCTTCTCACACCAACCCTACAAAAACTCTATATTCTTGCTAACATCTACTGTAACATTTATTGTCATCTTATTATTGAGATTGTGTTTTGCATTAGACTGTGAAACAATTAATACAAATAATAATAGCTAATATATACTGATCTATATGCTTTACAAGTGATCTCATGTAATTTTTGTAATAAAACAATAAAAAAGGTGCTATTATCCACCCCCATTTTGTAGATGAGGAAATTGAGACAGTCCTAAGACTGAAACATGGAGAAGTTAGTATTTGGACCCAGGCATAGTATTTGGACCTGGCTCCATAGCCCAGTTTTCATCTCTATGCTCTTCTCTTTTTTTAAATTTATTTAGTTATTTTTTATTATACTTTAAGTTCTGGAATACATGTGCAGAACATGCAGGTTTATTACATAGATATACATGTGCCATGGTGGTTTGCTGCACCCATCAGCCTATCATCTATATTAGGTATTTCTCCTAATGCTATCTATCCATCCTCTATCCTCCTAGCTGCCGACAGGCCCTGGTGTGTGATGTTCCCCTCCCTGTGTCCATGTGTTCTCATTGTTCAACTACCACTTATGAGTGAGAACATGCAGTGTTTGATTTTCTGTTCCTGTGTTACTTTGCTGAGAATGATGGTTTCCAGCTTCAATTCTTAAGAACTACTTTATACCGAAGGGGGGGGGAAATTATGAAATCCGCAAATTTCAGTTTATTTTGTTAAACTTGGTGGATAGCATATTTCATTGCAATCACTGCATTTTGTAACAAGAATTACTGTTAGGACTCCATATTACTTTGTTTTCTAGACTTACTACAAAGGTTATGTCTTTGTCACTGTTGATTTTGTAACCTGTAGATTGAAAAGCATGACATATATTACATGGTATTTTACTATAAAACAATGAAAAAGCTTAAACTAGTATTTAGTATGCTACTACCTGTGGATCACATTGAAAGAATTTCATCTGCTCTAATTTGTAAGGATAATTTCTCTACTCGTGAGTGTGTTCTAAAGAGTTGATGTCAGTTTGTAAGTGTGGTGAGCAAAAAGTTAACTCTTGGGCAAGAGAAAATGTAGCTTCTTTATTTACTACATGTGTTATTTCTCAGGAGCTTCCACCTGTTAGAGCTGGGTGTGGGGAAAGTGGGGAAAGAAGTACATTGGTGGAGGAACAGGAATCTGGGACTCATCTTTGTCAGTTTTGTGTCCAAGACAGAATAATTTATAAAGAAAAGAGGTTTATTTAGCTCACAATTCTGCAGGCTGAGAATTTCAAGAGCACAGCACTGTCTTCTGGTGAGGGCCCTTGTTCTGCATCATAACATGGAGGAAAAGGTCAAAGGGGAAACAGACACATGTGAAGAGAAAAACCTGAGTGATGTCCTGGCTTTATAACAACCCACTCTGGAGGGAACTAATCCATTTCTATGAAAATTAATCCAATCTTCCAGCAGGAGAGCTCACTACTGGGAGGAGGGAACCAAGCCGTTCTTAAGGGATCCCATGACCCGAACACCTCCAACTAGGCCCCACCTCCCAGTACCATCATGCCAGGGACCAAATTTCAACATAAGTTTTAGTGGGGACACACAAACTATAGCAGGAAGTGAAACAGATTGTCCAGTTACAGTTATCTCTATATAAAGTTTTTATTTGGGCAACTCAGCCTGTTTTTAACAAATGCTTGTTCTTGCAATTCTCCTCTCTCCCCCATATCCTTCTCTCCATGGTGGCACTATGGAGTTTGTGTGTCCTGGTATAGGGGTGTAGATTACGGGGAAATCTGTTACCTTAGATCTATGCATCATCTGTCTGTCCATGCATTATTCTTTGCCTTGGTGACCTCTGGCTGGTCCAGACTGAATCCTGGCACCACATTCACTTCTGTGAGTCTGGTTCCATTTGGACTTTGGGGGTATTATGCTGGCATCCATTATTGAAGCCCACTGACTCCAGCCATCTGCCTCGGAGTTTCAAGTCCCTGTGCTTTCTTCAATCCCAAGACAGTCCTCACCCACTGGTCTCCTCATTAGGTCACAGAAACCCCTGGATCACCTGTCTCACACACTCAGACTTTGGGAAACCAGCAGCATTCTCTTGGGCTGTCTAGCCTCTTTCTTCCAAAAATGCAGCATTTTTACCACTGTGCCCTGTTGGGCAAGGTGTCAGTTCAAATGTGGCACCTCTTCAAACATCGTACCTCCCCGACTGTACCTCAGGAAGCAGACATCCCTCAGTGCTCCATGCTTTTCTGGCCTTCCACCTTACTTCATTCTACAGTGTGGAGATGATTAGAATGTTGGTTTCTGACTTACTTCTCCTACTTCAGCTTTAGTTCTTTCCATGCACCAAGAAGCAAGAAGGGGCAGGATGCTTCAGGTCCTAGTCATCGTAGACCTAAGGGTTGGCCTAATCCTGCTGTATATAGAAGAAACTGTGTATCTTCAAGCTGTTGATATAGGATCCAGAAAGCAATGAGGAAGTAAAAACAAAAATATAGCAATTTAATACATGAAAACGTTATATTTTCTGGTTTATATCTTTTTAGTGATTTTTAACCTTGCCACCCTTTCTTAACAGACTCTGATGATGTCAATTAGTCCCAAAAATCTAGCTTAATTTTTAAAGACTTAAATATAGAGATTATTTTACAGGATGAACAATATTCTTAGATTTCTGAACCTTTGTTACCTTTCTAACCATTAGTTTCTATGAACTTGTAGTCAGGTTTATTTCCTCATTTCCAATATATATACCCTTTTAAGTCATAGCTTGTTTATGTGTATAGTCTCCCCTCCTTCCATTGGCTTAGATCCTAGCCAGCTCTAACACTCCGTGTCTCATCTCCTCCAAAAAGCACATTTGCAAATTTTGGGTTCAATGATTTTTTTTTAAACTTTTGTTGCATTTATGACTAAATGCACACAGTTTAGTAGTTGTTTAATCTTTATATGATTTTATGTGTTAACTCTGCAACATATTAGCTAGTAGGGTTGATATTATGCAATTCATTAGAATCTTCCATATAGCACCTAAGTGCTGGACATATGAAGTAGTTGTTTACTATCTCCTTTCTTATTAGTGAATTCCTGGTCCACCATATGGCATGTTGTTTTCTAGGACTAAATGTAGAATTTAATAGATACAATTGGCTTTATTATTATTAATCAGGGATTGAGCTTGGTGTATATAATAAGCTGTCCAAATAATGGTGACTTGAACAAGAGAGGGTTTTGCTTTGTTTTGTTTCTCTCATAGCATAGAAAGGCATGTGGTAGCTTGGTTACCCAGAGAAAAGATGCTAAGGTGGAAACCTTTGATTCTTTTGGTCTTTAACTCCTAGTCAAAAAAAAAAAAGTATGTGATTGCCTGTATCCCAGGTACCATGAAGTACAAAGAAGGGCACAAGGCACATGCTAGCTGAGCCAGTCACTTAAACAACTTTCCTTAGAAGCTTTACCTGGTGACTACATGTACCTCTTACAGTCCAGAACTCACCACATGTGAGGTGAGTTATCTCTGGCTGCCTCACTGACTTTTAAACCAGTGGTTTCCAACCTTTTTAACACCAGGGACAGGTTTCCCGGAAGACAGTTTTTCCACAGACTGGGGGTAGGAGGATGGTTTGCGGATGATTCAAGCATAATACATTTATTGTGCACTGGATTTCTATTATAATTACATTGTACTACATAATGAAATAATTATACAACTCACCATAATGTAGAATCAGTGAGAGTACTCTTCTTGTTTTCCTGAAACTAGACAGTCCCCTCTGGGGCTGATGGGAGACAGTGACAGATCATCAGGCTTTAGATTCTCATAAGGAACACACAACCTTGATGCCTTTCATGCATAGTCACAATAGGGTTCACACTCTATGAGAATTGAATGCCACTGCTGATCTGACAGGAGGCAGAGCTCAGGTGGTAATGTGAGCAATGGGGAGTGGCTGTGAATACAGATGAAGATTTGCTTGCTCCTCTTCTGCTGTGTGGGACTTGGTTAGGGTCCCCTGCTATAAACAACAAGAGTTGAGATAGACATTTACTTCTATAAATGTAAAGCTAATAAGTATTCCAAAAATAGGAGAGTCTGACTGTGATTATTAAAATAGATATTGGCCAAGCAATTTTTTAGTTTTAGGTTATTCTGTGTGATTTTTGTTGTCATTTATTGAGTATGTAATATGCTATGATTATACTTACACTGCTATTTGTTAACTAATATTAGACTTCTTTTTAATTAACCTAATTGACTCATTTATTCATACCTTAAAGAATAGTTTACAATATGCTGTGCTTTTGTACTTTTTCTCTTCCCATCAAATTATGATTACATATTTTTCTTATGTAAATTTTTAGTACAGTTAACAATATAATAAGGTCTTGAACTGCATCACATAAGATTGAATGATTGAATGGTTGCCTGCGTGTTTGCTTTAGAACAGCCTGTACAGAACAATATTTTAAGTGTTTTATTGGCTAAATATAAACTATATTAAGTTGACAGTTTAAAAATGTTGAGACTATCAGCATTTTTCTTATAAATTACTCTGTCCTTGAGATTCTTAGAAACACTCCTTTAATTATAAAAACCAGCTATAATTTTTTCCCTTGATGTAGTAAATTAAGGTTTTATGCAACACCACTGTCAGGTTAAGAAGAAATTGACTAGTTTATAAAAACAGTTGGAAAAACCGTAGAAATAACCAGTTCAAAAAGTATGCACAGTGAATGTGACACATTGCTGAATAATGTGGAAAAAGAATTTTAGCTGCCCCAATGTTGATCATGTGTTTTTAAGTACCAAAATAATTTAAAGAATTTATAAGTAAGCACTTGAAAGTTTTCCTAGTCTGCTTATATTCTTAAATTTTAAAAATGCACGTGTAGAGTTTTTGTCTAAAAAGCTATATTAGTAATTTGTTATGTCCTCAGACATGTTTGCTGAATCTCATCATCTTCACTGCCATGTTGCCCTCTGACCTCTTCTGCTACCCCCCCAAAAAATGAAAAAGAAGACAAACAATTAATTATACATGTGTCAAGATTCAATATGTATTTTTCTCCCTAGGAATGAACTATTGAGGTAGCTTCTGTTTTTAAGTATTATCCTTTATATAACAGGCTCTATATAACCTAAGCAACAAGGAGAAAATACTTTCCAGATTCTATTTTCTGTCTATATATGTGATTTTTTTTGTAACCTTTGGTAAAATTGTGGGAAATGAGAATGAAGATATTAAACATAAAATAGAATGTTTATTCATTGTCTGAAGTTCTTGAAAATAGTTGAACACTACTTTTAAAGAATGACTTAAATGTCTAGAGAGATAAAAAGATTTTTATAAACAAATTCCTTGGCAGGAGCTACATTATGTGCTATATATTTCAGGATAATAAAAAGGGCTTACTGTGGGTCAGTGTGTCATATCCCAGTGGTGTCTAGTGAGATGGAGGGTTATATTATATGTCAGCTAGATAACCCTGTGAACCATTTTGAGCAGGCAAGATAATGGGACTGAATTCTGAAATGAAGGTCGAAATATACTGGAATATTGTTACATGCGGGAACAATAACTTTTTGAAATAAATGTAGTCGCCTTTTAACATCATTAGGTGTATTTGCTAATAATTTTTAATAGAGTATATTTAGGTGAACAGATTGGGTAAAGGATGAAGTGAATCAGATATATAATTACGTTTAAATAGATAAATGAAAATTACAAATTTTCCCATGCACAGGAAGCTTTTATTATTAGAAAACCTGAGCAAAAAATTGAAACATGTTTTTCTTCTCTATTATAAATACTGAATTGACATTTCCTAATACAAGCAACATTTTGCCTTCTTAATTGCCATTTCATTTTGAATATGAAATTACTTCCACCCAAACATAGGAGCAATAATATAGAAATCTTTAAAATTGCTTTGGATTACTATGTTTCCAGGATAGTATTTTCATAAACCATTACATAGAATATTAATCTCTTTTTTAAAATTACAAATTATTTCAAGTTTTAAAATTCTTTGTGTTTGCCTCCAAAGTCAATTTGCTAAGTGTAAATATACACTTAATTTTGAGAAAGGGTGTGTGTGTGTGTGTGTGTATTGAATGAGTCCCCAAAACTATTTTTAAATGCAGATATGACTTGCTTGATATGAATTAAGAAAATCCACATTTAGATTATCATGGTATATAAATTAGAATTTTAGAATATATATAGATTGCCAATATAATCCAAGCATATAGCAGTGGATGAAATGGTAAAATATTTTTATACCATCTTATATAAATTTTATTTATTACTTTGGCATTTATTCATAACAGATCTTTATGCACAGTGGATTTTACGTAAATGTATGTGGACATATCCTTATTTTCTTGACACTCATAATATTGCAAGCTTTATAAATGAGGGATTTAGGAAGCCTTTGGTCAGCAAGTAGAGGCCACTCACAGCTTATTACTAAAACTGGACGGCAAAGTGAAACTCTTTACTGTCACTATTGGGCACTTTTCTGAGCTGGTTAATTTTTAGTGCCTTACTCAAAAAAGGTATTACCATGGAGTGGTATGAAAAAAGTCATTGCTGTATCTGTTTTTGAATTATGTAGTGATTAATCTTTTCTGTGAAAGCATTTAGATCTTTCATTAGTAGTGTATACCAGAAATGAGAATTTATATGTTTAATAATTAGAATTATTATTTGAATAGACCAATAATTCTAAATTCTTAATTATCAGTGCTGATTGGCTTTAACTAGGAAAAAATTGTTTACAATGAAGATTTAAAGCAATCACACTGTTTAGTTTTAGGTTAAAAACATAATTGCTAATGTTGTTATATATATAACTATATGTGTATGTATGTATTTCTAATCTTATTTTAGTATAATTTTCATTCTGTCATTTCTTAGAGAAATATAGGTGCTGCTATTACTTGAAAATATAGTAAGATTACTTCAAAAGTACCTGAAGTCTGTGTCTTCATTCACTACTTAATGCGATGCTGGCAGCTGTAAGGTTAGCATCTTCCCTGCAACACATGCACAGATTCCTCGGGGAGGCTAACCCTCAATAGAAAGGCAAGCCTTGTACTTCTCTGTAGTTTATTTCTTGCTAATTTTGTTTTAACGAAACTTTTCTGGTTTAAAGATGTAATCACACATTTAGATTTATATCTGCTTTTGAAGGAAAAATAGCCTGAGTTCTCCACTTTTCCCCAAGTTCTCTTACATATTCTCATCGTGGAGTGTTTACTCCCCTCTGGTACACTTTGTAAATGTTGTCCTTTTGCTGTAATGATTAGTAGGGGAGCCAGTTTTTATTCTTGTTAGTCCTTCTATAACATGTGCTGATAAACATGTTTAGTGCTGCCGTGCCCTGCCTTGTCTAAACTTAAAATACCTGGCATGGTACCCAGAGTTACAGGTAAGGTCCAGAGTATCCTTGACTGAAGATTTTCCTAGAGTATATTCTAGATTCAGGCTATCATCTCCTGGGACCAATCCCCAAATACAGAAAACATTTGTTTTGATGTATTGTCTTTTATTTTTATTTTTTGTAGTTTCCCTGTAAGGGAAAAAGTACTAGGGCAAATAGGAACATTTTGTTCAAAGCTAGCTTAATTCAGTCCCTTTAGGGCATGTGCCCTCACCTCGGTGAATGTTAGTTTCTTCACTATTACTTGAAAATAATAATGTTTCCTCACTCTGGGCATCTTGTTTATGAAAAGCAAGCCGTAAAGAACAGGAGTGGCTGGGCACTGTAGTTCATGCCTGTAATCCCAGCACTTGAGAAGAGGCTGAGGTGGGAGGATTACTTGAGGGCAGAAGTTCAAGACCAGTGCACACAATGTAGCAGGACCCCAGGTCTATACAAAAATGTTTAAAAGTAGCTAGGCCTGGTGGTAGGCACCTGTAGTCCTAGCTGCTCCAGTGGCTGAGGCAGGGGGATTGCTTGAGCCCAGGAGTTTTAGGGTGCAGTAAGGTATAATTAAGCTATGAGCTATGACTACTCCCACCTGAGTCACAAAACAAGACCTTGTTTCAAATAAGTAAATACATTTAAATAAATTTAAACAAATAAAAATAAGGATTTATTGTTAATGACAATAGAAATATTTCTACTAATTATATTAATTCTTAATATATGATTTGTGATCATTATTACACATACTTTGTCAGTTTGTTCATGCTTAAGTCCTTTCAAAAAAGATTTTAAATTGCTTTGTAAAAACATAACAAACCATATAGAACTTTTTTTGTTGTTGTTGAGATGGAGTCTTGCTCTGTCACCAGGCTGCAATGTAGTGGCACAGTCTCATCTCACTGCAACCTGGTTCAAGCGATTCTCCTGCCTCAGCCTCCCGAGTACCTGGGATTACAGGCACGTGCCACCATGCTCAGCTAATTTTTGTATTTTTGGTAGAGACAGGGTTTCAACATGTTGGCCATGATGGTCTCCATCTCTTGTCCTTGTGATCTGCCCACCTTGGCCTCCCAAAGAGTTGTGATTACAGGCATGAGCCACTGTGCCTGGCCAGAACTTTTATTTTAACCTTGTCTAATAAATAGGAAAACTAAATTTTCCTATTTACCACCTAGTACTTTTTCCCCTATAGGGAAACAAACAAAACAATAAAAATAAAGACTAAAAATAATCAGTTTCACCCACTATTCTATAATTTAGATAACACGAAGGCTATGAATAGTAAATACTGCATAGGTCATAGTTCAAAGTTTTTCCCTAAAAGTCATGCTTCGTGAGCCCTGCTAATAAGAGCAAGATAGTTCGTGAACATTGGTATTTTTAAACATATGAATGATAAGAACCTGGCATGCCTTTTTGTACCATTATTAGATTTAAAAATATTTCAAACTTTGAGGCATTTTCTTCATTGGAAAACTGAGTTATATTCTATAAACTTAGTAATTTTCCACAACAGTTTTGAACTCTCCAGTAATTCAGTTGTCCTCAGGAATGGATCATCTTCCTTCCTGAATATTCCTTCTAGGAGGACATTGTCTGAAACTAAAACGTCCGATAGGTAAGGATTTCTAGTGACTTCTCCCTAGCATTAGACATACTACCAGGCATACATTAGATGTTCTAATTTTTATGGTACATATTTCTTATGAACCAATTTTTCCATTTCTTGTAGCCAGTGATGAGGATTTTTCCTGGCCTGCTATATAAATACAGTTTTACTTTAATAGAAATCTAGACAAATGAAGGTGAAATATGAATTATTACATGAATTATATTTACTAATATTTTTCTTGTTCTTAAAAAACAAAACAATCAAAAACACCCTTGGAGTTAAAGAAGTTCCATAACTTGACTTTATCAAGACATCAAAAAGATTAGTTCGATGTAACAATATAACTAAAATCACCCAACTGAATGGGCACACATGTCCCTTATTATATAATAAAGTTAAGCACAATTTTATATGTGCATTAGGTTACTAGTGAGTATTTGTTGAATTGTACCAAGTAAGCAGTACTGGATTTAGAATAAGAAGCTCTCCGTGGCTGCATAAGGTGCTAGATCACACTGGCAAGTAGGTAAGGATCAGCTTAGGGAAAGCCTTGTGTGCATATCTCATTAGTTTTCATTTTACTTTCAGTGTAGAGCCATGGATGGCTGTGGAATGAGAAAGTTGACATGTGAAAATCAGCAATTTAGAAAGTTGAATTTGGCATGTTGGTAAGATGGATTGGAGCAGGGGGAGATAAATTGCATTCAGCTCCCTTCTTAGAGGTGATTTTTTTTCCTCTTTATTCCTCTAAATCAGATAACTACTTTGTTTTCTTTTAATCTTATAAACGATATCCAATTTATGCTCCTTGAATTATCACTTTTTGTATTTGTTTTAAAAGCAGTTCTAAAGTAATTTTTACATTTTTGTATGTTGCTTTAAAAGTAATTTCAATGTTATTTTCTTGAATATGTTTCTCATATCCAAACAGATTGTGCTTTTTGTGAATTGTGACCATTCTGTAATATTACAAGAAGAGATGACACAATGAAATATTTTATCCATTCCTCCAGCTATCTTGTAATGTAACTTTTAAAATGCCAATATAAAACAAAGGTGTGCTCATTGGAAATGCTTTCAAACAGTCTTCCTTGATTCTTCTGTGTGGGAATAAGAGATAAACATCCAACACATTTATTTTAATGTCTGTGAATTAAAATGAATTGTTGTAAATGGTTAGAATATTATTTTACTTTAAAGTGTTGTTTCTTTCTTCAAAGATGTTGAGTCAAATTAATAATTGCCATAAAAAAAGCCAGAAACTTCCGTATCTTGGCAAACTGGTCCAGAGGCTTAAGCAGTGCCTCCCTACAGCCTGGAGGCCAGGGGGATTTGATTGACCAGTCCTCACAAAATTGAAAGGCCTTCTTTTGAATGGCAGCTTGCCAACATAAGTGTTTGTCAGTGTGGGCACTGAAGCAGAGTAGCGTTTGGAAGGCAAATAAAATATAGTCGAAAAGCAGAGCAAAATTGGAAGGGGACCTGCTATACTAGAGGGAGAGAAGAAAGGATGATGGTTTCTTGTTATTTGTAGACTTGAACCTTCATTAATTTACCGAAGGAATCTTTTTTTTTTTTTTTTTTTTTTAGTTGGAGTTTCGCTTTTGTTACCCAGGCTGGAGTGAAATGGCGTGATCTCAGCTCACAGCAACCTCTGCCTCCTGGGTTCAGGCAATTCTCCTGCCTCAGCCTCCTGAGTCACTGAGATTACAGGCACGTGCCACCATGTCCAGCTAATTTTTTGTATTTTTAGTAGAGACGGGGTTTCACCATGTTGACCAGGATTGTCTTGATCTCTTGACCTCGTGATTCACCCGCCTCAGCCTCCCAGGAATCTTAATCATTGAGAATATAAGTAAGATATCATTGATATTGAATGACCTCTGTATTAATCTTACAAGACTCTTGTGTCTCAGATAAGTTTACCTGATTTGGTAAATTATTTGTTCAGCTATGTAATTGCAGAAAAATAGTATGGCATGCATTGGGTTTGATAATGACAAAAGTAAATGAAAAGGAGATATTAAACCAACTTTTTATCTTTTGAGGATAATCGTAAAATTGGTGTCAATGCATCAGGGACAAAAAGAATAAGAAATTGCTTTCAGTATGTTTAATAACCTTCAGAGAACAGATATTTTGTCACTGATAATTGATCATGTAGGGGAATTTCCAATATATTGGTACATACTGACTTTCTGAATTGATAGTGATACTTGTACAACTGGTGTTAAATTTTCATTTTTTGCTACTGCATTCCTATTTCCTGAGATTGATAATTTTTAAACAACAGCAAAATCTAAGACCCATGTGATCTTTTAGAATTGTGACAAAAGTCACATTTTCTAGAAACTTCTTAAGACTTTGTGTGATAAGCATCTAATAAAAAGAATTACATCTGCTTTATTTAGGATTGTAGTCTTTATTTACATAGTAATATTTAACAAATGAATCATAAGAATTCAGGGCATGTAATGTTGTGTCTAAGGTTATCATCACTAAATATTGGCTAATTACATAAATGATTGTCTCTAGAGATTTAGCAATTATAAGAATTGGATTTTGGAGATACTGTTTCTCATGAGAAACAGAATACCTGTTTCCTATCTAATCTTAGAGAATAAAATGTATTTTTCTTACTAATAAACTTTACTAGGTGAATATTTTATAGATATTTAAAGTGAAACAACTTCTTAAAATTTGTGATTTCTAAGACATTTCCAAAATCACTAGAAAATATGTGTTTTGGAGAAGAAAATAATCACTATACTTAATTGTTTGCTAGAGATTAACACTTCTATCTGAAATTTAAAACTACTTTATTTTATTTTTATAAAGATTATTTTCTATCCTGAATTAATAAGACAGAAACTTTTAGAATTCCTTAAACAGGCTCCTTGAAGTTTTATAATGTTTTGAAGTATTCTCCTAATAATCAGATTAAACATGTTTTAAAGTTTAAAATCCACTGAAACTTCAATATAACACTGCTTTCCATAAGCTAAATTCTATATTAAAGATATTATTCTCAAATTTTAGGTAAGTGTGTCTAGTTGCCACAGTGGCAAAAGGTTCCCATTGTTAGAACGTTTTACTCCTGAGGCAGACCACTGACATTGACCCTGAAGAGATTATCATATGTTGATTTATTTCATTAAAAAAAATTTTTTAACTATGCCTATTTTTGCATATCTTTAAAAGTAAAACAAAAGTTGACTTAAAATAACGATAAAGGATAGTCACCTTTTTTAAAAGGATGATGTACTAAGTAAATATGTAAAATCGTTTAAATATCTACACTTGAAACTGTAAATCTTTTGTGGGTTATTTGCTGCAATTGAATTGAGCTTACAGTTTTTCTGTACATATATATGATTGCTGAGAAATACATGGTATGATTATTTCTGACTAGATTGAAAGCTTACATTTGTATTATTGTATAAATTAGCTATAAATTCTGTTTTATTGTATTCAGTTGCTTTATTTTCATCAGGCAATTTATCACATGGGTGTATGTGAAATTTCTTTACTTATTAAATTTCAGATTTATGTATTTCAAACCAGAGCAAGACTTAAACGTTTTTCCATAAGTATAGCTTCAGGTAAATGAGCAATTTTAGTCCTGAAAATAGCTTCTGCTTCTGTCAACACATTGTTTATTTTTTTCTCTGAGATAAAAAGTTTAGTTTTCTGATATTTGTACCAAGATAAAGTCAGTAAACAAGATTAATATAGTGTGGAAAAGGTTGTCAGCAGCCTTGGCAAAGGAAATAAGTTGCCTGTACATAGAACATACTGTAAACTGAATAAAAGTGTCAGGTCCACCATGAGATAATGTGATCATGAACCTCTAACAAAGCATGACATAGGCATGGTCGGCTTTTCTCATAGCCACAGTGTAAAAATGGATTACTGTATTCCAGGGATACCCACTGGAATAGCATGAAAACCTCATTTTGAGGTGAATGCAGGATGTAGTCCTGGAGTTGGGCCACATGTTTACCTGTGGTGCTCAAACCATAGGGTTATTAGTGTCATCATCTGTGCACATTTGCAGTATTTGCATTTCTTGGAATTTCTGAGTATATACTGGCATCCGTGTAACCCAAGTGATACAAGAAAAAAGAAGGTTTTGAAAATGTTAGGGCTCTTTTAAAAAGGAATTTTATTGCTTTTCCATACTTTTCTTTCCTATTCTATATAAATGGCATTTCTATAATTACAGAGGGATTTTTTTTATTACAATGGAACATAACTTAAAGCCTTTTGCCATAAATGTATGCCTTGTCAATTGTGATTGATAGATTCATTCTTGTGCAGTGCTGTATTCCCTTGAGAACCATCTATACGATAAGAAAGTTGTGAAATTCTAAAGAAACATAGGAGTAGCTTACTTCAGATTTTATATTTTATTTAGAAATACAGGAGAGAAAATATTATTTATTTTCTTAGATGAAATTACATTTGTGCTATGTAAATTCACAGATGACTCCTGTGTTTTCAGGGAAACTGCGAAAAGGGCTGCTCACTACTTCTTTGATCTAAGTTTTTGTATATATTTAATTGTATGTGTTATAATACATGTTATTTATATTTAGGAACTAACTACAAATACATTGGTCCTCAGAAATATCTGCCTAACACTGACCTAATTAAACATTTTTTTCACATAATAAGCCACTGGATTGTGATTCTTAAAAGGATATTTACACTATTGCAAAGATTCTCTTTTTTAAAGAATTTTTTTATTTTGATTTTTTTGAGAGACAGAGTCTTGCTCTTACACCCAGGCTGGAGTGCAGTGGCAAGCTCTCAGTTCACTGCAGCCTCTGCCTCCCGGACACAAGCGATTCTGCTGCCTCAGACTCCCTATGCCCGGCTAATTTTTGTATTTTTAGTAGAGATGGGAGTTTCACCATGTTGGCCGGGCTGGTCTCAAACTCCTGATGACCTCAGGGGATCTACATGCCTCAGCCTCTCAAAGTGCCAGAACTGCAGGTGTGAGCCACTTTGCCCAGCCAAATTCTTTTAAAATAGTCTTAAAAATCTAGCAGAGGGAATATATTAGACCAAAACAAGTAGATTATTCTCCCCAGGAAGTAAATCATACTTTTTTTTTTAAGACTGCAAACTGGATTAGTTCTTTTACTTCAGTGTTTAATAAGCAGATTTGTGTATGCATGGTTATACTATTTTGTTAACATGTATAATTTCCTGATTTTTCTTCAAAAATGCTGTTATAAAGTATTTGTCTATTTATGATAACAGTACATGTGTTCTGCTTGAATTTACTAAATTCTGCCACTGGGTTATAATTAAATTATGTGATATTCCATGTTTGGATATGCTCATTTAATTTCTACAGAAAAAATTTTAAATTATTTCAGATACCCATTTGTTAAAGCATACCATCAGAACTCAGCAGGCTTGATTTAATCTGTATCATATATATATGACAGTCTTATTTTTAAGCACATTTAAGAGTTTTTCAGTTGCTTTATCAAAAACTGTATATTGCTTTTACATGATTTAATAGAATAAAAAACCTCTTGATAAAAAATGCACAAAAAATCACTTTGTATGTGTGAGTTTCACTGCATTATATATTTTTTCATTTGGTACACAAAGAATGTATTCTTCATAGGTTTATTCTTTTAATATGTGAACAATTATTAAAATTTACTCTGGTTCCTAAGATTAAAAACAAATGCTTACTGAATTTGAAAATGAGAGGTGTTGATATAGAATGATGAGGTTTATCTTTTTAGACTGAAGATGCATTTTATTTAATGTTGACATCATTACAAACTTGTTTCTATTTTACAAAACATATGCTAATTCTTATAGGTAACTTCTAGTTCTTAATGACTAAAATCTCTAGTAGAGTCACTGAACAGACTTCTTAGGGAAGAAAAAAGTGTTAATGAAAAAAGTAATATTTTTCTAGGAGGTCCAAAACAGAGTAACTTCTAAAGACTGCCACAGAAATGGCTACACCTTAATAAGTGACAGGAAAGAACAATTAAGGTAGAGGAGTGTGTGAGTCCATAAGATATATAAACTTACATCTTAGAAAAGTCTGATCACAAGTTCAGCAAATTACCTTTTCCCAGTGATAAAATTCCACTAGCCATACTTATGTTTTACAATATCCCTTTTCATTACCCCTTTCAAGTTTATTGATTCCTTTGTCTATGGCCTTTTGAACAGAAAAATGAAATACAGCACTATGTCTAAAACATGGACTCAAAAACCACGCATTTAGCTTCCACAAAAATATATTTAATAAACTTGTTATGTAAAAGCAAACAGTTAACACTGTTAACATTTCATCAACAATTCAAACTCACTGATAACTGGGAGTAGCTTGTATTCTGGAAAACTTCCTAAGCTAAAAGTGTATTTACATATTTATAACACATGTATATGTAACTGAAGAACTACTTCAAATAATGTTGAAATTCACAGAATTCTAGAGATTTATAGTTATAGTTTAGAAGTATCATCAATTTGTAGGCAATCAAATGTACAGCACTAATTATGAAAAGTGTTTTAACAACTATTAATCCAAAAGGGGAGAAAAATCACAAAGGAAATATATGGTTTTAAATTCCTGTGACAAATGCTTAGAAGATTAAAAAGTAAAAATATAAAATCGATTTAACGACCAACATTTTTTTTTTTTTGAATCCCTGATTGTCATTTTTGGTAGCTTAATCCAGTCTGTCAGAAGGCAGTACGCTATGCTGTCAGGAACTCTCCACTGTCTCATCAGAGCCATGCTAAATGCAGTAACAGCCCTGGCACTGCTGTCTCTCCTTTCGGTTTTGCAACTCTGTAAGAAGAGCTTGTCTGTATGCTTCATACAGCTTAGCAATCTGCTCCAATTCTTTCATGAAGAGCAACTTTAGCATTCCCTGGTATGTATCCAGGTCAGCCAGCTGGAAGAGTTCCCACTTCAGAATGTGGTCATATTTCACAGGGGCTCGAGCATAAACCTGAAGCCAGTCAGGAATTTCTGCAGTATGATATGGATTTGCAGGTACCAGAAGGGACTGATTTCTTTCAGTTTGCTGTGGCTGGTAAGTGACAGGAGGTGGCTGATCATACTGAGGAACACTAGGAGCACAGGGATGCCTATACTGAGCCTTCTTGTTTGTGTGATCTACATAATAGGTTCCAAATTCTGATGACTCAACTCGCTCCCATCCTGGAGGAAGGCCTTCTCGCTCAAGAGGATGGCTCCAGTGAGTTGTGTTTGTGTTATGATATATACAGTATTTTCTCCCTCTCATTGTCCAGTCCACAGACCAGCCAGGAGGAAGGGGTAAATCTTCAGAACCATGGTTAGTCAAATTTCCTAAAGATGTAGCAGCAACTCTCCCAATACCTGAAGCATGCCTCCCCTGATTCTGAGGCATTCTTTGGAAGAGATCATGGTTGTATTCATAATATCTGTATTCTTCATGTGTACGATCTCCAAGTGGCCGCTTTCTCTGACCATCAAAAAAATTGTCTGAATAATAATATCGGGAACCAGAGTCTCCATTTTTCAACAGCAAAATTAACTTCCGTTACAAATGACTGAGAAGAGCCGTACTCTCTAGGGACATCTGCTAGACTTCTGGCAAGATAAAAAGGTGCAGATAATCTGTTGCTTTCTCTTCTCATTATTTCATGAGGTGTTCTTTGAATTGGAGTTCTAAGGAAACTCTGGTTTCTTGAAACTACCCCATCTCCAGAAGCTGAAAAGGCATTAGGGTTTGAATCTGAAAGACAGATAGCAGTTCGTCTGGGAATTGTTGGACCATGCCGGATGAATGAAGGCAGAAGATTCCGAAGCAGAGGCGACGTCTCCTTCTTCAGGTACTTCCCCTGCACCTCAGCCGGCTTGGACACTTCGTTTTTGTTTTTCTTTCGGGACAGCATCCTTCACGACGAGGCCCGAGGCCGCGCTGAGCTGCCTCCCTAGGGCTCGGCGCCGGGCTCCGGCCGTCTGCGCCGCAACCTCCGCCGCCGACTCCTTCCCTCTCGGGCCGCCGCCTCTGCCTCCCCCGCCGCCGCCGCCGCCTGTCCGGAGCCCGGGGTTGCCTGCAGGGACTGCCGCATGTTCAGTGCGCTAAGCGCGCCGGCCGCCGCTCAGTCGCTGGTCAGTTCCCTCCCGGAAGTCGGCTCGCTCTGCGACGCTGCCCGGGGACGCCGTGAGCAGAGCCCAGCGACGCCGGGCCAGGGCCACGGTCCACCGGGTAACCGCTACCATAACCGCCCTAAATCATACTTTTAATCTACGCAATGTTGTCTGAGGTTTGAAAATCTTGTATTCTCCATTTTAATGTCCTCAAATGGGTATATCACTATTATCCGTGGTCTTATAAACAAATCTGAAATTTGTTTTTTCTGTTTAAATTTCCCTGTAGGTATCCACTCCCGGCCCAGTGGGTAACAAGAGAATGGTTCATTTTTCTCCAGATTCTCATCACCATGAGTGAGTACTCAATGTGTTTATATAATCTTATTGGAATATTCTACTTTTAGCTCATTTGGGAAATTATTAGCTACTATTTGTAAAGCTGATTTAATTTGTACCTACTTTTAAAAAGAGTATCATTTACCATTGGTAATAACAGAAGAATAATTTAAATGAAAACCATGATAAAATTTAAATGGGGATTTTTAAATATAGTTATTCTGTTATTTGTGATTGAATTTGAAATTCATGCATTATTGAAATTCATGTGTTATCTTAAAAAATTTAAATTTTCGTTACATTGAGTAGCATGAAGTTCTTCTCCTCTATCTTTATTCTCTATCCCAACCCTTCTAAAATACTAAAATGAAGACTAAAAAGCCAGGTATGGTGGATCACGCCTATGAACCCAGCACTTTGGGAGGCTGAGGCAGGCAGATCATCTAAGGTCAGGAGTTTGAGACCAGCCTAACCAACATGGTGAACCCATCTAATAAAAATACAAAAATTAGCCATGTGCGGTGGTATACACCTGTAATCCCAGCTACTCAGGAGGCTGAGGCAGGAGAATTGCTTGAACCCAAAAGGCAGAGGTTGCAGTGAGCTGAGATCACACCACTGAACTCCAGCATGGGCAGCAGTGTGACTTTGTCTCAGGACAAAAAAAAAGTGAGAGACTGTTTTTCTTGGGCCAGGCATGGTGGCTCATGCCTGTAATCTCAGCACTTTGGGAGGCTAAGGTGGGCAGAGCACTTGAGGTCAGGCATACAAGACCAGCCAGGCCAACATATTGTGAAACCCGATCTCTACCATAAATACAAAAATTAGTTGGGTGTAGTGGTGCATGCCTGTAGTCCCAGCTACTTGGGAGGCTGAGACAGGAGATCACTTGAACCTGGGAGGCAGAGGTTGCAGTGAGCCAAGATCACTCCACTGCATTTCAGCCTGGGCAACAGAGTGAGACGTCCATCTCTCAAAAAAAAGAAAACCATAAAAAGACTGTTTTTGATTACTTTTCTACTTTCTGCTATTGCCAAGCACCTGGTAATAATATAAAGAGCTGTGAAACAACCAGAATGTATTTCCATTTAGCAGCAAAAGGAAGAGACTGCTTTACTAGATAATTTTTTAAAACTAAATAGTTGTAGCTTTGACTTTGGTAAATTATTGCTGAATTTCCAGGGGTTAATTCTATCTGTAAATACATTTCTGCTGGAAAAGCTTAACTAGTTATATATTTTATATCAATACTATATATCTCCTGCAAATTTGAACTTTTAGAAAGGCCATAAAATATGGGAAGACATGAATTAATTATAAATTTTTTGTGGCAATCAATCATATTAGGATCTGTTAGTTTCTATTTTTTAAAATCCACTACTTAACAAATATAAATCAGAAATTATTGTTCAGATATAGCAAAATGATAACATAATCTTATAGTGGCCTATAAATTCAAAGTACATGCATAGGCTATAGAATTATGGAGAAGGTAGGCTATTTTTTTTTTTTTTTGAGACAAAGTCTGAAGTCTCGCTCTTGTCGCCCAGGCTGGCATGCAAATGGCCCAATCTCAGCTCACCGCAACCTCCATCTCCCAGGTTCAAGTGATTCTCCTGCCTCAGTCTTCCGAGTAGTTGGGATTACAGGCATCTTCCACCTTGTCCGGGTAGTTTTTGTATTTTTAGTAGAGACAGGGTTTCCCCATGTTGGCCAGGCTGGTCTTGAACTCCTGACGTCAGGCGATCCACCTGCCTCAGCCTCCCAAAGTGCTGGGATTGCAGGTGTGAGCCACCATGCCCAGCCTAAGGTAGGCTGTTTCAACAAAAGTTCCCATTCAGGAAATGGGATACTTAATTTAACTCAGCATGCCGCAATACATATATCCAGTTTGGCAAGCAATTCTTTCTGTCTTCTCTTGGAGAAGCTAACTTTCTCTGAAGATCTCAACTGGTATGTTCATTGCAGCAGAGGGAGGAGTAAGGGATGGGCATATTTTCGGGTAATTTTTTAATATTTGAAAACTAACAGTGATAAGAATAAGAATGTAATAAAGATAAGCAGGCGGGCTGGGTGCGGTGGCTCACACCTGTAATCCCAACACTTTGGGAGGCCGAGGCGGGTGGATCACGAGGTCAAGAGATCGAGACCATCCTAGTCAACATGGTGAAACCCTATCTCTACTAAAAATACAAAAAATTAGCTGGGCATGGTGGCGTGTGCCTGTAATCCCAGCTACTCAGGAGGCTGAGGTAGGAGAATTGCCTGAACCCAGGAGGCAGAGGTTGTGGTGAGCCGAGATCGCACCATTGCACTCCAACCTGTGCAACAAGAGTGAAACTCCATCTCAAATAAAATAAAATAAAATAAAAATAAAAATAAGCAGGCAGGTACACAGAACAATTAAGAAGCCTGAGAGGTACATAAAAAAATGGCAAAAACAAGACAAATATCAACTTTAGGAGAAACAAAAATAAAAGCTCAGCAGCAGAAAGTATTCATGTAGTCATAATAATGTCTGTATTCACAATTGATTAATCAAAAAGATGCTGTAATTGAAAATAGGGTTGGGAGTTGCAAGAGAGCAAAGTCTGTGATAATAGAATGCTGGTACTTCACATCTAAAATCAATTAATCACAAGCTACTGGTATAACCATATTCTTTAGAAATGCAGCATTAAATATAAAATGAAAGAACTGAAAGAGCTGACAGTGGTTTCTCTTAACAGAGCTTAGGACTCAGGATAGATGGAACAAGAAATTGCTGTTTTTAATCCTTTTAGTTTTTTTCTTTTAAACTGTATCTGAATTTAGAAAAATGTTTTTCTTTAAATCAAAAAAAGGCACAATCTGAAACAGAGGGATAATATCTTAGTCAAGCTGTCAGAGAAACTACAATAAATGATGAATTAATTTGGTAGTTATTCCAGATGTTATTTACTGATACCAATAAATGTCCATTCCTCCATCACTGGTGGAATCTGACCTGCCAAGGAGCATCGCTATCACTATCTATGAGCTTGAGAAATACTATATTAAGAGCATAGACAAAGCCTACTAATGTAGAGGCTGTTTGTTCTTGGTTTTAGTACCTCAGAGGCTAGAGAATGTAAGGAAGTCTTAGAGAGTTTCAGGAGATGCAAACCCTTTCTAGCCCCTTGCCTTTCTGCAGTATGGTGTGGTGAAAACACACCTCATACAAGTAAGCTAACATCTGAGGTCTTGTTTCTGTGTTTGGAACATGAGCCTAACCTTGTACAGATTTTATGAAGATGGGAGGGAAATAAAACATGTCTCATGCTTAGTACATAGAGTTACTTGGTATTATGGTTGATGAAATCATAAATAGCTTTAATAGTAATGTTAGTATCATTCCCTGTGATTCTGGGCCTTTAGTGATTGATTTGCTATGATACCTCTCTCAATTTCCTAGTCCTTGATGTTTATAGTTAGTTTTTTGTGCAAATATTGCCAGAGAACTGGGCACATAGCTAATGAAAACAACTCTCATGGAAAAGGTATTGCCAGATACATCAGTGTTAAGAGTCCCAGGGGCAGCTGAAGCAAAATGGGCTGGGCTGGGCTATGGAAGAAGGCAAGGCTTTGATAATGCAGTGACTTCTGTATTTTTAATGTTGTCGAACTTGTTCTCAGCCGGAATCTAAGTTGTTATAACTGTGCAGGGAATAGGTCCAAGGTACCTTCAGCTGATGCTGCAGAATTCAAATCAAGGGCTTTGTGTATTGCTCCTGGGGGCATAGCTAGAAAATATAATATTCTTGTGTTTTTAATATTTTTTTTATAACTCCAGCAATCAAAAAGTCATAATTTGTTGTAATGATGCCATAATTAAGTTGTGATCAATGATAGCATTTGTAGATTTTATAACCAGAATTGATTCATAAAATGAATACAGTCCAAGCAGTTTATGTTAACATAATTAAATGAAAATGTAATTCTAACTCAGTTTGCTTATTAAATTGAAAATTACTGGGTTATGAGCACTCTTACATTTCTGTCAAAATTGGTTTAAGTCTAGAATTACATGAAATGTCCATTAAAATAAAGCATATTTAAGCCTCTGTTGCTGGTGACAAGTTTCTTAAAGCACGTGCGGCTTGATCATGTGAGAACATGTGCTTTTAGTTAGGTTCCTACTAACTGCCTTTTTCTTTCCTCTTCAGCCATTGGTTTAGCCCTGGGGCTAGGACAGAGCATGACCAGGTAAGAAACATTCTAACCCAAAAGGAAGTTACTCAACCTCTTTCAAGTATTTAACTGTCTCCCTTCAGGAGAGTAGATCAGCTTTATGAGAAAAGATACAAATTCCCAGCTCATTTTAAAAGGTGTTAATTATGCCAATGATTAATACACTGACCAAATAAATGCATGATTCTCAATCAGCATCAGAGTTTTCTTTCCTGCCACCATCTTCAGTCATATGTGTGACCTCCATGGAAAGGCTCTGAAACTCAGTCATTTGTAGGACCTCACTATTGATCCTTCTTCTCCGCTAAGTTAAGGTATCAAAACAGTACATGTGCTTAAAAATTAATTTGAATTGGCTGGGTGTGGTGGTTCTTATCTGTAACCCAGCACTTTGGGAGGCTGAGGTGGGTGGATCACCTGAAGTCAGGAGTTTGAGACCAGCCTGACCAAGATGGAGAAACCCCATCTCTACTAAAAATACAAAAACAAAAATAAACATTAGCTGGACAAGGTGGTGCATGCCCATAATCTCAGCTACTTGGGAGGGTGAGGCAGGAGAATCACTTAAACCTGGGAGACAGAGGTTGCGGTGAGCCATTGCACTCCAGCCTGGGCAACAAGAGCAAAACTCTGTCTCAAAAATTAAATAAATATTTAAAAAATAAAAATAAAAATTAATTTGTATTAAATCTAAGTTCAGCCAGTAAGAGAATATTTGTATCTGAAGTTCAGAAGGTAGGAAGAGTTTCTTACACTTTTATATTATATTTTTAGATTTTTTAAAAATCTGTTATTGATATACATGACAGCACAATGATTAGTTGACTTAGAAGAAGTTGACATTCATTACAGTTATTTTTACATATAAAATCAGCAGTTATCCCTTGAATATATTAGTTCTTTCTCGGAAGCACGCTTAAACTTGTGATGTTTTAAAGCATGTATGTTTTAGAGTTTGCCTCCTTGCAAAATTTTTGTCTTTTATTGTGAATGATTATTTTTAAAATCCAGGGGAGCAATAAACCTCAAATCCTCAAGGATCTTTCCGAGGGGCAGGCAGAGACATAGGTAGTAAAGGGGACTTTGTGTGCATTAATGGTAATGGGTAACATTACTCTATAATGTTTGATTTCTTGGGTTGAGCAGTAGGTTTGCAGCTGTTGCATATGCCATAGTTCCTGTTACTAATAATGAAAGGAAGGTGCTACACACTTTATTATGAACTCTTCTTTATCATTTAACACACATAAGCCTAAGAGAAATACCTTTCATTTTCATGATTTTTTAACTTGCTTTTTTCCATGACAGTGAGTTACCTCTTTAAAGATACTTCTCACATTAATAATAGACTATGTGCCACTATTTCTATGGATTCAGAAATTAACTAAGCTAACTTACATCTATGATTTGTTCCTCTTACTTTTTTTTTTTTTTTTTTTTGAGACAGAGTCTCGAATTGTTGCCCTGGCGGGAGTGCAATGGGGCTATCTTGGCTCACTCCACCCTCCGTCTCCTGGGTTCAAAGAGTTCTCCTGCCTCACCTTCCCAAGTAGCTGGGATTACAGGTGCCCACCACCCCGCCCAACTAATTTTTTTTTTTTTGCATTTTTTTAGTAGAGACAGGGTTTCACTATGTTGGCCAAGCTGGTCTCAAACTCCTGACCTCGTGATCTGCCTGCCTTGGCCTCCTGATGTGCTGGGATTACAGGCATGAGCTACCGTACCCAGCCCTTCTTACTTATTATTTACAATACAAAAATTAGACTTTTGGCTTTCCTAAATGCTTCATATCCCTCTATGTACAATGCTTACAGTAATATTCTGCTTTTAGTATTAGGTTGCATCAGGATATATGTTATCCTAAAATATAATTTTATAAAGCTCATTTTCTAACCTTTGGAACTTGAGAAGTACTAGAGCCATGTTATAAATTTAGGATTTAGATTATGGTATACCTAATCTAAATTGGTTGCTTCTAGCCAAGCTTTATTCTGAAATTTAAAATTACCTTTAATAACTAATAACTTACAAGAAAGAAAGTTGACCAGTTTTATTTTTTATCTTTTTAAATCTTTTTGACCAATTTTTGATCAACTTTTTACTTAAACTTTGATATGCCATTTTGGATCTGTATCCTTACTGGGTAGATTATTAATTAACAAATACAGTTAATTCTTGTGACACATGGTAGTTACGTTCTATGTAGTCAGCTCAAACACTACATCAATGAATACTGAACCATTGCTTATAGGGGAAATACGGGATTAGGTTTCTTTGAGCCCCAGGTCACGTCTTCATCAACTCATCAATACATAACCTTGTTTTATGTGTGTTTCTGTTTAAACACACCTTATTTAATGTCTGTTGTTGATTCATTAACATAGAACTCATGGCCAACAGCATTATAACTCATGCCTGAATGAAGCTTATCTGAAGCACATATTTTCTCTTTAAGGCCCATCACTGTCTTTTTGCATTTAGGAACACTAGACAGCACCTTAGCACTATGCTTGGGGCCATTTTAAATAGTGAAGTCACCAACAGAAGCACAGTTATGCCAAAGAAAAAAAAATGAAACAGCATTACACAGACTCCAAGAAATACACCGGTTTACACGATGAGAGCTGAAACCGGGCCGCATCACCTGGCTGGAGCTCAGCTGGAAACGTGTTACACGCCACTCAGATTCTCACCACTCTGCCTACACATGTTTTCAAATGACTGCAAAAGCAGGGGAAATATTGCTTTTGTGTTACAAATAAATGTTAGCAAGTAGGTGAATTTGCAAATATGGAATCTGAATAATTACAGTGAATTGTACCTGTATGTATACATACAATACATTCTACTTACATAACGAATAATAATTTCTTAGTTCAAAACAGACCTAAGTGTAAAGCAAACTAAACTGTTGTCTAAAGTTAGGTGCAAGTGACAAAATGCAAGACCCTGAAGTATAAAATCCTTTAGTATATGGTTGAATGAATGACTGATTAACATGCATGATTACCTTATATTTTTCTCATACCAACTTAACACAAAGAAACAATTTTAACCCTACTATTTAAATCCCACCTCCTTTCCTCATCTTAATGATTCTTCTTTCTTGCTATTCTTCAGTGCTAAGTCCCATTTCAATTTGCCATGCATAGTGATTGTGCCTTTATGATACATTTATTAAATAACTTACCCACCAGCCACTATCTATTGAGTACTCTCAATTTTTATCAAAAGAGTTATTTGTAAAACACAACATAGTTTTTTCCCTGAGGTGGTTTTAGTCTGGATCAGGTAAGCAGTAATTATAGTATGTTGATGAATATTTCAGAAAGCCATAGAGAAGGCATTATGAAGGCCACAAAAGAGAAATGTCAAGGTTAGGTTCAGGGTTGGAAGGAAAGAGGGAGCAGCAACTATAGGAAGCATCATTTTTTGTTTTGTCTTCTTCAGTTCTGAAGCTTTGCTTCCTTGAGACATTTTGACTGAGTTTACAAGACATATCTTAGTGAGTCAGATCACAGTTTAGATGTTACTTAGTTCTGCTTTTAATTTTGAGGACACTGCTGAGTGTAAAGAGACTTGAAATTATTTTGCAGACATTTGAGGAATTACCTGAACAGTGGCTGCCAAAAGAAGCACTCCTGAGTTTGAGTGCCTTATGTATATCAGGTAGTAAAGAGAGGATTGCTGGGGAATGAGAATTTTACAAAGAGCTCTTTACAGAATTCTTTTGGGATTTCCTCTTGGGATTTGAGACTTTTAATAATGTTGAAAAAATGTCATGAATAGCCACAAAAATTCTTAATTCATTTTCTTTGACTATAAAAACCATTATCTACAAGGTATACTTTTCTTCCTGGTTTAATTCAGCAGTTTTTCAAATTGTGTCTAGGTTTTTTACTTATGGATTTTAATGTAATTCTTATATTAGTTATTTTTTAATACACATCTGCAGGTCACTAATAAGGGGATTGTATCTTCGTTTGGCCTAAGTCCAGCAGTCTGAAAGTTGGAAGGTAAGAAGCACTTCGCACCATATTCAGAAGTTCTGTTTTTAATCAGAGTTGACATTATTGAGTCAGAATCCAGAAAAGTAACCTCACTTGTGACACTGATAGGAGTCCAGGGAAACAGACAAAAATATGTATCAAGAAGAATGAAAATAGTTTCAAAATCTTTTGAGCTACTCTTGCTTATTAGAGCAGGGATCAAGGATTCTTACTTATTTTGAATTCATAATCTGACTTCCTTTTTTACAAAATATATTGGGAGTGTTGTTATTTTATTTTATTATTATTTATTTATTTTGAGGCAAAGTCTCTCTCTGTAGCACAGTCTGGAGTGCAGTGGTGCAATCTCAGCTCACTGCAAGCTCTGTCTCCAGGGTTCAAGTGAGTTTTGTGCCTCAGCCTCCCTCAGTATCTGGGATTACAGGCACCCGCCAACATGCCCAGGTAATTTTTGCATTTTTAGTAGAGACAGGATTTCACCACGTTGGCCAAGCTGGTTTTGAACTCCTGACCTCAGGTGATCCACCCACCTTGGCCTCCCAAAGTGCTGGGATTACAGTCGTGAGCCACCACACCAGGCCAGAGTCTTCTAAATACAAATATATGTTGTTCAAGTAACACCATAGATTAATTTTTTTTCATCTTTGTCCCATAAAAGAGCTAAGCTCACATATTAACTTGTGATTCATGACTCAGAGATCTCTATAGGTGTATCTGAGCTTCATTTTAAAGTTGCAGTGGTATATCCAGATTTATTGATAAGGTGAGATAAGTTTGTGATGACTTTTATACATATAGATGCATTGCATTAGTAATGCCATTGTTTGACTTGTTTTTATGTACAAAGTCCATCAAAACCATAAATTTGAGGAAGAAAACACATTCTCACAGTAATCTAATAACAGGAGCTATAACATCAAAGTTCAGAGAGGGTACTATCTCATTTACGTTCATCCAGATTGGTGGCCTCTCTGCGAACTATCCAGACCTAGTAGATACAACCAAATGTTTATTTTGGTCCTTACAATTGCATTTTTCAAAACTAAACTATAAATTTTTTATTTTTCATAACATTGTGTTTGGGATTTTGAGTTCTTTTTTTAAACTGTTTTAATACAAGCCTCAGGAATAGTATTCAAGTATATTTTATCTTAGAATTAGAAAACTTAATTATTAACTATTATTATTAATTTAAGGGAGAAGTAGGGAGATTTCATTATCTTACTTCTAGCTATCTGTGTCACAAATGTTGGTTTGTATATATATTTTTTAAAAGGCACTAGACTTAGAAATGCCAAAGTAATTAATTTTCTTTATTTTCAGAAACAATTTAGTGTTCATGGTATGAAGTGTTTCTACTTCTTTCCATCCATTGCCACCATCCTAGTTCAGATCACCATTTTCTCTCTGCTGGAAAAGCCTCCCAAATGATCTAAATTAAAGGAAGGAATGAATGCAGCTTCGAAGTGCCATGTTGTGCAGACTAATGCCTCCTGAAATCCCCCTGGGTATCTGGAGAAGCAAATGAAAATCCTACCTAGCATACCTAATTTAGACAATCAAAAATCACCAAACATAAAATGCAATAATTCACCATCAGTGGTAGTCAACATAAATGACTAAGAGATTTTCTCCTAAGACTGCCAGATCCTAAAATTATAAGATTAGATTGTAAAACACCTATGGATGAGATGTTTATAGGAATAAAATGAGCAAGCAATAAATCACCATAAAATGAATCAGTGGGAGGGAGGAGGTTGCAAAAAAAAAAAAGAATCAGTTAGAAATGAGGAAATGTGATTGTTGAGATTAGTGAAATGAAAGATACATCTGAAGAATGGGCCAGAATATAGAATAAAAATTCAAGGAGATGGGAAACTGAAAGAATGCTTAAGAGACATAGAAGATCTATGATACAGTCAATCAGAGTCCTTGATGAAAACAATAGAATAGCTGAAAAAAGCATGAAATTTGATGGGATGTTCGCTAAGAATTCCCAAACCTGGTAAAAGTTATAAATTCATAGATACAGGTACAAAGGGTACAGTGATTAACATGCACGATAAATAAAAAGAAATCCACACCTAATATCATACCATAGTAGACCAAAAGCAAAGACAAATGTTAAAAGAATCAAAAGAAAAGGCAAATTATCTACAAAGGAATGATAATGATGATGATGATGATATATCAGATTTCTCAGTAGCAACAGTGAGGCCAGAAGACAGTGGAATCATCCTCATAGTGCTGCATGAAAATAAGTTGTCAACCTTAAAATAATTTTAAGATTTTCAAAAATGGGGAAAGTTTACTACCAACACCTTTGTGAAGAATTTTTTAAGGGTGTATTTCAAGAAAAGTCCCAAAGAAGGTCTGAGATGCAAGAATGAATAATGAGCCAATATATTGATTAAAATGTTTATATAAATAATCATTGCTTATATGAAGTGATAATTGTAATAATGTAATTTGTAGGATTTATTTTTTTTATTTGAGACAGAATTGCTCTCTTGTTGCCCAGGCTGGAGGGCAGTGGCACAATCTCCACTCACTACAACCTCCACCTCTTGTGTTCAAGTGATTCTCCTGTCCTAGCCTCCCAAGTAGCTGCGATTACAGGCATGTGCCACCATGCCTGGCTAATTTTGTATTTGTAGTAAAGACAGGGTTTCACCGTGTTGGCCAGGCTGGTCTTGAACTTCTGACATCAGGTGATCTGCCCACCTCTGCCTCCTGAAGTGCTGGGATTACAGGCATGAGCTGCTACACCCAGCCAATTTGTATTTTTTTTAAAAAAACAATCTAAAATAATGGACAAAATAAAAATTGAGAATTGTTTAAGATGTCTACCTCATTAGTCAGTTAAGTAATTGATAATAAGACTACATTTAGTATTCATTGGTAAAATATCAAAATAACTACTAAGTCAGTAGAAACAGTATATAATTGCCAACTCAGTGGAAGGGAGAAATGGAATTAAAATGTTGCCCTCTCCCTCAAATAATGCATTTTTTAAAAAGTGACCGGGCATGGTGGCTAACACCTATAATTAATTCCACCACTTTGGAAGGCTGAAGCAGGAGGACTGCTTGAGGCCAGGAGCTGAAGACCAGCCTGGGCAACATCGTAAGATGCCCCCTATCTCTACCAAAAAAGAAAAAAGTTAAGAGAAAAGAACAAGCATTGAGAAAATGAGATACAGAGAAAACATAAAATTAGACAGTTGAATGATACGCAT
Source organism: Saguinus oedipus (assembly GCA_031835075.1). Classification (NCBI taxonomy): domain Eukaryota; kingdom Metazoa; phylum Chordata; class Mammalia; order Primates; family Cebidae; genus Saguinus; species Saguinus oedipus. The sequence goes on from JASSZA010000049.1 coordinate 1,993,741, forward strand.
ACACACACACAGATCAGAAATCACAATATTTATGGTGGGCTGGGCGAAAAGGCCCATACCTGTTAAGCCACATAGCATGTTGAGATTCCTTGAGACAAGGAGTTTGAGACCAACATGGGCAACATGCAGACTCTGTCTCTACAAATAAAGAAAAAAAATTTAAATAGTCTCTGGTGGTGCATGCCTGTGGTCCCAGCTGCACAGCCAGCTGAGGCAGGAAGACTACTTGACTCCAGGAATTGGACCTTACAGTGAGACATGATCATGCCATGGCCCTTTAGCCTGGGCAACACAGTGAGACCCTGTCTCAAAAAAAAAAAAGTTTTTTAAATAATTAAAATAAAATAAAATAAGTTATGATTAAACATGTCAGTTAAAAGCATAACTAACTGGAATGGAGTTATTAAAAATATCTAGTATTTGTTCTTTATAAAAGACACACCTGAAATAAAATGACAAAGAAGAGTGGAAAACAAAAGAAGGAGCAGTATATAAGTCAGATGTATTATAAAGAAAGGTCTCATTTCAAAGTGATTTAGGAAGAAAAACTTTACCAAGTTTTAAATTCATTATTTTATGATAATAGATTCAATGCATAGGCACTCTATTATATAGCCTCAAAATGTATAAAGCAAAGAGCAATAGCAGTACATGGAGAAACTCACTAACTCACTGTCATAACATTCATTATAGATAGCTTAAGCCACCCAGAAAATTTATAAGGAGAAATTTTGTGTAACACAAAATTAGCAAGCTTAAATTAATAATAGTATATAAAACCTTGCATCCAAACTAGTAGTGAAAACACACTCTTCTCAAAGACACAAAGAACACTTATAAAATGAATCACTTACCAGGCCATAAAGCTAGTATCAACAAATTTTTAGTGAATATGGATCAGAAAAAATATATTACTTTACTGAAATGTGATTAAGTTAGAGATCAGTAACAACAGGTTTTTTTTAAAGGTTACAGTTAAGAAATACACTTCTGCGGGGTACAGTGGCTCACGCCTGTAATCCTAGCACTTTGGGAGGCCGAGGAGGGTGGATACCTGAGGTCAGGAGTTCAAGATCAACCTGGCCAAAATGGTGAAATTCTGTCTCTACTAAAAACACAAAAATTAGCCACACATGATGGCTCCCGAGTGTAGTGACAGCTACTTGGGAGGCTGAGGCAGGAGAATTGTTTGAACCTGGGAGGCGGAGGTTGCATTGAGCTGAGATCACCCCATTGCACTCCAGCCTGGGCAACAACAGTGAAACTATGTCTTAAAAAGAAAAATAAATAAATAAAGTACACTTCTAAGCAGCTCGTGTCAGAAGCAGCTATGCTAATATCAAGACATGTCATTTACAATCAGATGGTAATTGGGGGAAATTCTACTTCCTTAGATGTTTGTTTATATTAGAAATTTGGCCCCAGCTCCTGTTATAATCAAGTTTCCAAACTACAGGATTGCTGCCACCTCCCTGAAGACTACCCCAGGAGAAATTTAGAAAGAGAAAATATATAGGAAACTGCCAGAAGTCCCTTAGTATTATAGGTGCTATCTATTGAACTTGCGTATGTGAAGCAGGATGGCTTTGCCTTGAGACAGGAGGAAATCTATCCTGGCTGAGGGAGAATAAAATATGAAATCCAGGGTGACCTTTGGAGTTACCTTTTATTTTAATCAGTGGCCGTTGCCTTGGAAGAAATGCTGCCTGCCCCACACAAAAAGACTTAGACCTCTGGTCTAAGTGTCTTCAGACATAAACTCAGTAGTTCATAGTGCTGTTTTTGAGGAGCTTGAGGGAACTAGGTGAAAGATTATTATGTCTTTGCTGCAGCCCCTCTAAAACCCAGTGCTAAAGAATTATTTCTACTTCTCTCTGGGAATGAGAAGAGGGAAATGGTATTCTTCTATCCAAAGGGGTTGTTTCTTGGGGTAGAGTGTGATGACTGTGGTTTTCTGGTGTCAGGGCCTCTCTACCCTAAGGCTCAAAACCCCAGTTGCTTTCTTCATGCCATTACCTGACAGACTAGCCAATATTCTCAGAGGAAGATGAACTCACAGGCCACAATAAGATGTTTGAAGAGGCCAGGCACAGTGGCTCACCCCTGTAATCCCAGTACTTTGGGAGGCCGAGGCAGGAGGATCACTTGAGGCCAAGAGTTCAAGACCAGCCAGTGCAACATAATGAGACTCTTTGTCTCCATAAAACATTTAAAAACTAACTGGGCAGTCAAGGCTGCAGTGAGCCATGATCGTGCTAGTGCCCTCCAGCCTGGGTAACAGAATAAGGCCCTGTCTCAAAAAAAAAAAAAAAAAAAGAAAAAAGGCATTTGACAAGCATGGCCTTTTCAAAAGAAAAACAATCTATTGGATTACAGATTCCAATAAAAGCAGAAATGTTAGCACTAGAGAGTCAACAAAATTGTAATTAGCATGATTCATATTAACCAAAATAGATATAGGGAGATATTAACAGTATGAAGCAAGAAAAAGAACAAATAATTAAGAACCGGATATTTATTTAGGTCTTAAGATTTACGGTTCAGTCGGGTCCCGGTAGCGGCTGCAGCACTCTCTTCTTCTGTGGCTTTCCGTGCCTTCTCCTTTTCACTTCCAGAAACATGGCCTCTGGTGTGGCTGTCTCTGATGGAGTCATCAAGGTGTTCAATGACATGAAGGTGCGTAAGTCTTCAACGCCAGAGGAGGTGAAGAAGCACAAGAAGGCTGTGCTCTTCTGCCTCAGTGAGGACAAGTAGAACATCATCCTGGAGGAGGGCAAGGAGATCCTGCTGGGCAATGTGGGCCAAACTGTCGATGACCCCTATGACACCTTTGTCAAGATGCTGCCAGATAAGGACTGCCGCTACGCCCTTTATGATGCAACCTACGAGACCAAGGAGAGCAAGAAGGAGGACCTGGTGTTTATCTTCTGGGCTCCTGAGTCTGCACCCCTTAAGAGCAAAATGATTTATGCCAGCTCCAAGGACGCCATCAAGAAGTTGACAGGGATCAAGCATGAATTGCAAGCAAACTGCTACGAGGAGGTCAAGGACCGCTGCACCCTGGCAGAGAAGCTGGGGGGCAGTGCCGTCATCTCCCTGGAGGGCCAGCCTTTGTGAGCCCCTTCTGGCCCCCTGCCTGGAGCATCTGGCAGCCCCACACCCGCCCTTGGGGGTTGCAGGCTGCCCCCTTCCTGCCAGACTGGAGGGGCTGGGGGGATCCCAGCAGGGGGAGGGCAATCCCTTCACCCCAGTTGCTAAACAGACCCCCCACCCCCTGGATTTTCCTCCTCCCTCCATCCCTGACGGTTCTGGCCTTCCCAAACTGCTTTTGATCTTCTGATTCCTCTTGGGTTGAAGCAGACCAAGTTCCCCTGAGGCCTCCCAGTTGTGGGGGGAGCCTGTATTTTTTTAACAACATCCCCAATCCCCACTTGTTTCTCCCCCTTCCCATGCTGCCAACTTCTAACCGCAATAGTGACTCTGTGCTTGTCTGTTTAGTTCTGTGTATAAATGGAATGTTGTGGAGATGACCCCTCCCTGTGCCGGCTGGTTCCTCTCCCTTTTCCCCTGATCACTGCTACTCATGGAAGCAGGACCACTAAGGGACCTTGGATTTAAAAAAAGACAATAAAAAGACTCATTAATGAGAAAAAAAAAGATTTACATAACTGGAGAGATATACTTTGTTCGTGGGTCAGAAGATTCCATATCTTAAGATCAGTTTTCTCCAAATTGTCTATAGATTAAATACTATCTAAATCAAAATCCCAGCAGGCAGTTTTATAGAAACAGATAAGCTAATTCTAAATTTCATATGGAAATGCAAAGGATGTAGCTCAAACAACTTTGAACAAGAAAAACAAAGTTGGAATGCCAACACTACCTTATTTGCAGACTTTACTATAAAGCTACATTAATTAAGACAGTTTAGGGTAGTCATGCACCATATAATGATGTTTCAGTCAGTGACGGATCACATATACCACCGCAGTCCCAGAAGATTACAAAACCATATCTTTACTGTATCTTTTCCATGTTTAGTTATGTTTAGATACACAAATATTTACCATCGTATTACAGTTGCCTACAGGATTCAATACAGTAACATACTGTACAGGTTTGTAGCCTAGAAGCAATAGGCTATACCATAGAGCCTAGATGTGTAGTAGGCTACACCATCGGGTTTGTATCCTTGTCATTAAGTGATGCCTGACTGCGTTTATATTAAGATAGAGAAATAGATCATTGGAGAGGGATAGAGGTCGAGAAATACAGCCATGTGTACACAGACAATTAACTGATTTTTGCCGATGTACAAAGAGGCAAGTCAGTGGAGAGAGTTTAATAGTCTTTTCAATAAATAGTACTGGATCAAATATGTGGTCATTTGCAAAAAAAAAAAAAAAAAAAAAAAAAGATTTTCAACCCATACCTAACACTGTAGACCATATGATGGTTAATTTTGTGAGCCAATTTGACTGGGCTAAGAGATGCCCAGATAGCTGTTCAATGAGTATTTCTGTGTTTACCCATCAGGGTGTTTCTGGAAGAGACTAGTATTTGAATCGGTAGACTGAGTAAAGATCCCTCTCACTTATGCAGGTGGGCATCATCCAATCTATTTTGAGCCTGAATAAAACAAAAAGGCAGAGGAAGAGCGAATTTATTTTCTCTTCTTGAACTGGGAGCTCCATCTGCTCTTGCCCTCAGACATCAGCACTCCTGGTTCTTGGGCCCATGAACTCAGATGAAGTCTTACCCCATTACTCCCTCTCTGTCAGCTGAGTTACTCCACCAGCTTACCTGCCCCTCCATTTTGCAGATGACAGTTGTGGGACTTCTCTGCCTCCATAACCACATGAGCCAATTTCTGTAATAAATATATATATGTGTATACCATGTAGAAAACCCAAATGGATAACAGACCTAAATATAAAACCTAAATTTATGAAACTTCAAGAAAACACAGGAGAAAATTTTTGCAAGTTTGATGTATTTATAGGAAGGTTCTTCAGAGAAACTGAGTTCATATATATATATATATATATGTATACATACACACATAGACATATATATTTATATGTGATATATATATCCATCCTATATATACCTATATATCTCCTATGTATTTATATACATGTGTACATATATCACCTCCCTCTATACACATGTATATACACATGTTCATATGTGTATACACATGTGTCCATATATGTACACATATGTATACATGCAATTATTAATATATATGTATCCTATATTAATAATTATATATGGAAAGATTTATTTGAAGGAATTGGCTCATACAATTATAGAGACTGAGAAGTCCCAATATCTTCAGCTGACAAGCTGGAGACTAAGGAGAACCAGTGGTGTAGATCTAGTCTGAGTCTGAAGGCCTGAGAACCAGGAAAGCCTGTGATGTAACTTCTAGTCTGATAGTCAGCAGACTCAAGACTCAAGAAAAGCTAATTTTTTAGTTTCAGTCCAAAAGCAGGAAACTGATGTTCAACCTGATAAGTCAGGTGGGAAGACCCTCTTACTCATCCTTTTTGTTGTACTAAAAAACAGTTGATTGGAAGAGGTACACCCACATTTAGGAGAGAAATCTAGTCTACTCAGTCTACCAATTCAAATGTTAATCTCATCTAGAAGAACCCTCACAGACATAGACACAATAATATTTGACCAATGTCTGGGCACCTTGTGACCCCAGGTTGACACATAAAAGTAATCAACATATGTTGGCTTAAGCAAAGGTTTCTTTGATGAAACTTCAGAACACAATCCAGGAAAGAATACATTGATAAATTAGAATTTATGAAAATTTAAAACTTATGCTTCAAATGACACTTAAAATGAAAAGTCACAGACTTGGAAAAAATGTTTTCAATCACATATCTTATAAAGCATTCATATCAAGAATATGAAAAGAACTCTGAAAACTCAATAATGAGAAATCAACCCAATTAAACAATAAGGAAAAGTTTGAACAGACACCTCACCAAAGAAGATATGTAAATAGAAAATTGCGTATGCAAAGGTCTCCAACATCATTACTCATTAGGAAACTGGAAAGTAAAACTGCAATGAGGTACAACTCACAATAATAGGATAGCTAAAATAACAAAATGAAGGTGCTATATTACATTCTGGAAACCAGTTTTGAAGTTTTTTTAAAATGTTAAATATAGACCTACTATGCATTCCATATGAATATTTAAAAGACTTGTACATACCGCACCACTGCACTCCAGCCTGGGTGACAGAGCAAGACCCTGTCTCCAAAAAAAGCAGTGGGATCTGAGTACAGTGGCTCATACCTGGAATCCCAACACTTTGATAGGCCAAGGTGGAAGGATTGCTTGAGCTCCAAACCTCAAGGCCATCCTGGGCAACACAGTGAGATGCCATCTCTACAAAAAGTAAAAAAAAATAGCCATGCCTGGTGGCACATGCCTGTAGTCCCAGCTACTCAGGAGGCTAAAGTGTGAGGATTGCTTGAACCTGGGAGGCAGAGGTTGCAGTGAGCCCAGATTATACCACTGCATTCTAGCCTGGGTGACAGAGAGAGAATGAGACTGTCTCAAACAAACAAAAAAAGACTGGTACACAGATATTTGTAGCATCTTTATTCATAATGGTAAAAACAAAAATGGAATAACTGATACATCCTAAAACTTCTACAGAGAGTATATGGATAAACAATGTTGGTATATCTATACAGTGGAATGCCACTCAGTCACCAATAAAAAGGAATGAAGAATTGATACACATAACACATTTATGTAAAATTCTTGGAAATGTAAGCTAATGTTAGTAAAAGAAAGCAGATCAGTTGTTACCCAGACATGGAGTGGGGACTTGGGGGATGTGGGAGGATAGGGCTACAAAGGGGATAAAGAAACTTTTAAGATAATAGATATGTTCATCGTGATTGGGGTGATGGTTTAACGTGTGTATAAATGTGTCAAAACTTATCAAATTGTGCACTTTAAGTATTTGATGTTTATGTATGTCAGGTACCAGGATGATAGGGAAATCGGCAAAACTCTTCAAAATATTTTTTAATAAAATATTTTTTGTTAAATAAATAAATAAATAAAGGCTTTCTCTTTCATTCCAAGTAAAACTGAAGTCTTTTTTTTTTTTTTTTTTTTTTTTTTTTACCTACAAGACTATATGTAATTTTACTCACCCTCTGTGGCTTCCTCCCTGACCTCATCTCCTCCCACTTTAATTCTTATTTACCATGAGCTCCAATTACACTGACCTCTTAGTGGTTCCCCAACACACCATCCACACTCACATCCCAGGGCCTTTGCACCTGCTCTTCTCTCTGCCAGAACACTCTGTCTGCAAGTACCCATATGGCTTTATTCTCATTTCCATCAAGTGTCTGCTCAGTGTAAGGTCCACTGTCCACCGATACCATCATACCCTGTTCCCTATCCCTGCTTTATGTGTCTTCCTTATTGTATCTACTTTTTGCCCTTTTTAAGCTTCATGAAGACATGGTCTTTGCTAAACTCACTCATATAGCCCCAGTACCAAAAACAGTGCTGGGCACTATTAGGCAACAAATGTTTGTTGCATAAAATATTTGTAGAATAAATTTAAAATGAAATCTAAGGAGTAGAATACACTGATCAAGAGCATCGCCCCTGGAACTGAAGTGCCTGACTTCTAATTTCGGTTTCATCACTTACTAACTGGGTAATCCTGAGCAATACTCAACCTCTCTCTCTCTTTCTTTTTCTATCTCTCTCTCAGTTTACTTATCTATAAAATGAAGAAAATGGTAATGCTTACCCCAGCATTGTTATAAGAAATAAACAATAATAAATAAGAGAGTGTTTGCTGTTATTATAACTATAGTACTGTTGTTTCTGTTTTTCCTGTATGTTTTCTAAGCACTTGGCTTTGTTTTTTTGTTTTTTGTTTGTTTGTTGCTTGGGCTTTTTGAGACAGGGTCTTGCTCTGTCACTCAGGCTAAAGTGCAGTGGTCCAATGGTCCAGTCATAGTTCACTTTGCACAGTCTCAAACTCCTGGGCAAGAGCAATCCTTCTGCCTCAGCCTCCTGGTTAGCTGGAACTACAGGCATGTGCCATCATGCCACACTAATTCTTTTTATTTTTTGTGGAGATGGAGTCTCAGTGTTTGCCCAGGCTGGTCTTGAACTCCTGGTCTCAAAGCATCTTCTTACCTCAGCCTTCCAAAGTGCTGGGATTATGGGCATGAGCCACTGTGTCTGGCCCTTAGGTACTTGTTAAGTCAAATTTTTCTATCACATTATTCTCATACATGGTTTAGAATGTTAAATTGTTCTGTAAACTTGTAACAAAATGCAGTGAGCCGCAGCCCTATTCTTTACCATTCTCTAATTTCACTCTCCAAAGGAAACTACTTTCAACTGTTTTAGCTATGTCTTCTGTTGACTTTTGTATTTCTAATATTACATATTTATATTGCTATTCTTGAAGTTTTCAGTGTAATATTCCATATTGACTTAAAAATTTTATTTTAATTTTTGTGGGGACATAGAAGGTATGTGTATTCATGGATTACATGAGATGTTTTGATAACAGGCATGAAATGCATAATAATTATATCATGGAAAATAGGGTATTCATCCCCTCAAGCATTTATCCTTTGTGTTACCAATATGGCAGTTAGACTTGTTACTTTAAAATGTATAACTAAACTATTAGACTATAGTAACCCTGTTGTGCTATCAAATACTGGATCTTATTCATTCTTCCTATTTGTTTTGTGCCCATTAATCATCTGCACCTCTCCGCTACCCTCCCACTCCCCTTCCCAGCCTCTGGCAATCATTCTTCTACTCTCTATCTCCATGAGTTCAGTTGTTTTGATTTTTCAGATTCCACAAATAAGTGAGAACATGGTGATGTTTGTCTTTCTGTGCCTGACTTATTTCACTTAGCATAATCATCTCCAGTTCCATCCATGTTGTTGTAAATGACAGAATATCATTACTTTTAATGGCTGAATAGTACCCCATTATGTATATGTACCACATTTTCTTTATCTGTTCATCTGTTGATAGACACTTAGGTTGCTTCCAAATCTTGGCTATTGTGAACTGTGCTGCAACAAATATGGGAGTGTGGATATCTGTTTAATATACTGACTTTCATGCTTTGGGGTACATGCCCAGCTGTGGTATTGCTGGATCACACGGTAGCTCTATTTTTAGTTTTTTGAGGAACCTCCAAACTGTTCTCCATAATGGCTGTACTAATTTACATTCCTGCCAACAGCGTTAGAGGGTTCCCTTTTCTCCACATCCTCACCAGAATTTGTTATTACCTCATTTGGATATAATCCATTTCAATTGGGGTGAGATGAAATCTCACTGTGGTTTTGATTTGCATTTCTCTGATGATCAATGATGTGGAGCACCTTTTCATATGCCTGTTTGCCATTTATATGTCTTCTTTTGAGAAATGTCTATTCAAATCTTTTGCCCAATTTTTGATCAGATTATTAGATTTTTTTTTTCATATAGAGTTGTTTGAGCTCCTTATTTTTCTGGTTACTAATCCATTGTCAGATGGGTAGTTTGCAAATATTTTTTCCCATTCTGTGAGTTGTCTTATCACTTTGTTGATTGTTCCCTTTGCTGTGCAGAAGCTTTCTAACTTGATGTGATCCCATTTGTTCATTTTTGCATTGGTTGCCTTTGCTCATGGGGTATTACTCAAGAAATGTTTGCCCAGACCAAAGTCTTCAGCTATTATTCTATTGGGGCCTATATCTCTTGTTAGCTTTTATAATATTTGCTTTATATGTCTAGGTGCTCCAGTGTTGGGTGCATATATATTTAAAATTATTAAATCCTGTTGCTGAATTGACCCCTTCATCATTACATAATTTTTTTTTCTCTTCTTATACTTTTTTGTCTTCAATTCTATTTTGTCTGATAGGAGTATCTCTATTTCTGCTCCTTTGCGGTTTCCATTGGCATGGAGTATCTTTTTCCATTTCTTTATTTTCATTCAATATGTGCTTTTACAGGTGAAGTATATTTCTTGTAGGCAACTGATCATTGAATCTTGAGTTTTTACCCATTCAGCCACTCTCTGTCTATTGATTGAAGAGTTAGTCCATTTACATTTAGTTTTGTTGTTAATAAGTAAAAACTTATTCCTGCCATTTTTTATTTGTTTTCTAGTGGTTTTTTGGTCTTCTCTTCCTTCTTTCTTTCCTTCTTGTCTTCATTTTAGTGAAGGTGATTTTCTCTGTTAATATGATTAAGCTTTTTGTTTATTATTTTTTGCGTATCTGTTGTAGGCTTTTTGATTAGAGGTTACCACTGAAGCTTGCAAACACTATTTTATGACACATTATTTTAAGATGGTAACAACACCGTTTGCATAAAGCAAAAAGAAAAGTGATAAAACTATGCCTCAATCTCATTCATCCACTTATTAACTTTTTGTTGTTTCTATTTATATCTTCTTGTATTACATCTTGAAAAAATGTCATATTTATTATTTTTGATTTGTTCATCATTTAGGAATCACAATTACAGTGTTACAATATTCTGTGTTTTTCTGTGTACTTACTATTATCAGTGAATTTTGTACCTTTAGATGATTTCTTATTGCTCATTAATGTCCCTTTCTTTCAGATTGAAAAACTCCCTTTAGCATTTCTTGTAGGACAGGTCTGGTGTTGATGAAATCCCTCAGGTTTTGTTTCTCTGTGAAAGCCTTTATTTCTCCTTCATGTTTGAAGGATATTTTCACGAGATAAAGTATTCTAGAGTAAAAGGGTTTTTTTTCCCCCCATCAGCACTTTAAATATGTCATGTCACTCTCTCCTGGCCTATAAGATTTCCACTGAAGAGTCTGCTGTCACATATATTGGAGCTGCATTGTATGTTATTTCTTTCTTTTCTCAGGCTGCTTGTAGGATTCTTTTATTCTTCACCTTTGGGAGTTGGATTATTAAGTGCTTTGAGATAGTTTTATTTTGGCAACTTGCATATTGGTATCTTTCTCTAGGTTTGGGAAAGTCTCTGTTATTATCCCCTTGAATACAATGTCTACCCCTATTTCTTTGATTTCCCATTTTTTAAGGCCAGTTACTCTCATACTTGCCCTTTGAGGCTATTTTCTGGGTCCTGCAGGTGTGCTTCCCTGTTGTTTATTCTTTTTTCTTTTGTTTCCTCTGACCATGTATTTTCAGCCTATCTTCAACTTACTAATTATTTCTTCGACTTGATCTATTCTGCTATTAAAGACTTATTCATTCTTCAGGATGCCAGTTGTGTCTTTCAACTCCAGAATTTCTGCTTAATTCTTTTTCATTATTTTGATCTATTAAATTTGACTAATAGAATTTTTAATTCTTTCTTATGTTATCTTGAATTTCTTTGAGTTTCCTCAAAATAGATATTTTGAATTCTATCCGAAAGGTCACATATCTCTGTTTCTCCAGGTTAGTCCCTGGTACCTTATTTAGTTCATTTGGTTGGGTCATGTTTTCCTTGATGGTCTTGATACTTGTAGATGTTTGTGTCTGGGCAGTGAAAATTAGGTGTTTATTGTAGTCTTATCAGTCTGGGCTCATTTGTACCTATCTTTCTTGCAAAGACTTTCCAGATATTCATAGGGACATGGATATTGTGATCTAAATTGTGTCTGCTTTAGGAGACATCCCAAGAACAGTAACACTGTGGTTCTTGTAGACTTGTAGAGGTATTGTCTTGATGGTCTTGGAAAAAATCTGGGAGAACTCTCTGGAATACCAGGCAGAGATTCTTGTTCTCTTTCCTTACTTTCTCCCAGTCATACATAGTTTCTCTCTTGTTCTGAGCCTCTTGGAGTTAGCAATAGAGTGACATGAGCATCTCTTTGGACATCACTAGTAGGACTGTGGGTCAGACTGGAAGCCAGCACAGCATTGGGTCTCACCTAAGTCCTGTCGTAACCACTCCTCCTGATCCCAGGTGGGTTCAGAGGTGTCATCTGGGAGCCAGAAAGTAGAATTAAAAAGCTTAGAAGTCTACCTGGTGTTCTATTGTAGTCCAGCTGATTTGGCACTCACACCTCTAATTGCAGTCCTTCCCACTCTTGCCTCCCTTTTCCAAAGGCAGAGGATTCTCACCCCATGGCCACTCCTACCACAGGCCCATGGAGTACAGCCAGACTATTGCCGATGTTCCCTTAAGGCCCAGGGGATCCCAAGGGATCTTCAGTCAGCTGTGGTAGATGCTGTCTGGCCTAGGGCTCACACGTTAGAGCAGTGGGCTCCCCTCTGGCCCAGGGCAGGTCCAGAAATGCTATATAAGAACCAAGTTCTAGAATCAGGGACCCCAAGGTCCCACTTGGTGATCCATGCCCCTGTGGCCAAGCTGGTACCTAAGGTGCAAGACAAAGTCCCCTCTACTTTTCCCGCTGCTTTTCTCAAGCAGGCAGAGTCAGCACAGCTGGGAATGTTCTGAGTCTCTCTTGAAGCTAGCAAGTCTCAGAGGCTCACCCAAGGCCCTCTGCATAGTATCTGGGTATCGCCACTCGTAATGCAGGGCCCAAAGGCTCTTCAGTTAGCAAGTGATGAATCCCGTCAGAACGAAGTCCTTCTCTTCAAGGCAGTGGGTTCCCTTCTGGCCCAGGGTGTATCTAGAAATGTCATCCAGGAGCTAGGCCCTGCAGAAAGGGCCTGACAACTGTGACTCATCCCCTATCCTGCTGTGTCTGAGCTGGTATCCAAGATGCAAGACAAAGTCCTCCCCACTCTTCCCTCTCATCTCCTCCAGAAGAGGCAAGGGGTCCCTTTTGAAGTGACAAGTTGTGCAGCTTGGGGTTAGGAGAGGGGTGATGCTAGCACTCCCTTAACCACCCCTGCTAGTGTCTCAGTATGTTGCATGTCCCCTCTCCCTAAGTCTACAAGCTCTGGGCCCAGTTCAGCACTAGGACTCTTCAAGGACTTGCAGTCTTTGTAGCACAGACTGCCTTTCCAATTTATTTAAAGCCCCAGAGTACTTTAACTGATGGTTGCAGAAACTCAAGTTTGGACCACTAGGATTGGTGATTTCCCTCTGGCTAGGGCTGGTATAAATGTTTCCTCTGTAGGCAGGCATCAGCTGAGTTTGGTTCCATTTTGATTTCTGCTATAGCAGGGCAGTGCCATTTTCAGTGCCTCACAATTGCTGTGTTCTCCTCCCTCACCCTAGAGCATAGACATGCTCTTCATACTACACTGCCATTGCAGGAAGATAGGGTAGGGGCAGCACCAGTGATTCAAGACTGTTTATCCCACCTCTTCAGTGCCTTTTCCAGAACTATGAAGTTAAATCCAGGTATTGTGAGTGCTCACCTGATTTTTGCTTGTTATGAAGGTGCTTTTTTGTGTAGATAGTTGTTAAATCGGTGTCCTGGAGAGGGTGGCAATTGTTGAATTGCCTTCTGATCTGCCATCTCGCTCCACCCCAAGTCCTGTGCCTACTGATTTTTTTCCTGTGTCTCCCCAGTCCACACACACACTCTCTCTGTCACTCATATCTGTATTTCTTCCTCTTTTTCTTCCAGGCCAAATAAATATCCATTGTTTTCATTAATATGATTTTCTGTGTAGATATTATTCACAGATCTATCATGTTTAGTTGTTGTGGTTATCATTGTTTTGTTTATTTGCTTTTTGTTCTATGTGCTTATTCCTAACTCATTGGCCACCTTTTCACAGAAGTTAAACACCTCTCAGTTCTTTATCTTGGTGGCATCTCTCTTGGAGCCTCCATTTTTCAGGCTCATTCTGGACTGTCTGCTCTCTAGACCTGCTGCACCTCTAATGTCCTGGCATCTCTCTTAACTGTCATGCTTGAGATTTCCTTCATATCTCTCTTATTTGGGATTTGAATCCAATGGCATTATTTTTCTTCAGCTTTCCCAGAAGAGAACAGAGATGGTTAAATTTATGGAATTTTGCATGTCTGAAAATGTCTTTATCCTTGTCTCACATTGATTGGTTTAGATGGGAATTGAATTCCAGTTTGAAAATCTTTTTGTCTCAGGGCTTTGAAGACCTTGCTCCAATGCCTTTCAGTTTTCAATAGTTGCCATTTTCTCTGGGCTCCTATTTTTTCAGTGTTGGAGTGCTCTTAAGTGATTTCCTAACATTTTAAACTTTTGTTTTATTTATTTCTTCTTGGAAAATTTGGGAGCGGTTTTCTCAACAATCTTCCCCAAGTACCTTAATGATTTTTTAAAATTATCTTCCTCTTTTCATTTTCAAAATTTCTTGTTTCTTTTTTGTTTGCTCTGTTTCATTGAGATGGAGTTTTGCTCTGTTGCCCAGGTTGGAGTTCAGTGGTGCAATCTTCACTCACTTCGACCCCTGCCACCCGGGTTCAAGCAATTCTTCTGCCTCAGCCTCCCAAGTAACTGGGATTACAGGCATCTGCCACCATGTCCTGCTAATTTTTGTATTTTTAGTAGAGACAGGGTTTCACCATGGTGGCCAGGCTGGTCTCAAACTTCTAACCTCAAGTGATCCACCCGCCTCAGCCTCCCAAAGTACTGCAATTACAAGTGTGAGCCACTGCACCCAGCCTTCTCTTGTTTCTTTGAACATTCCTTTTATTTCCTCTTTTTCTTCATTTCTGAGTCCATATTTTCTCTACTCTCCTCTCTGAAGCCTTCGGCTATGGTAGGCACAGGGCAACTTAAAAAGGTGAAATAAATGTGTAAAAGAAAAACTACTCATGTTTAAATTCTTGTTACAAGTTTTATTAAATGCAAGCTGAAAATTTTTCACCTGTTTTATTTATATGCATTTTTCTGTGTTACTCTCTTGCAATCCATTTTCTTTCTTAGCATTTTTAATAGTATTTTGACTTTTCTTACCACTTTTTGGATGAGTGACTGCACTTCCATTTTTCAACCTGTAGAAAAACATAAAGGTTAGAGAACTATGATGCATTAAATCAATACATTGTAGGATCATTTACTCCCAAAATATACCAAGTAGGTAAAAAAAGATACATGCATAAATGATCCGCTGTTCATGACTCAAAGCCAGAACTCTGAAGTACATGACTAAAGCATGCCCTTAAAGTAGGCATTACTCACAAATGTTCTGAATAAAGTGCTATTCAGTTAAGGGTTTAGTCTTTGGAATGTAGGGCATCTCACCCTCAGCTCCTCAGGGGAGTTTTCAGGAGTTCTGTAAAAAGGGATTTGGGGACATATTTACCAATGCCACTTACTGTAATTCACTTTCATGGTGATTTTCTTTATGTCCATTTGATGCCATTTCTCCTTTTTTGCCACATTCATGTTAATATTCATTTTGGCTCTTTTTTTTTTTTGCATTTTTTTAAGGAAAACCTTTTTTTTTAAAAAAAAAATCTTTATTACATTATAGGTTTTGTGGTACATATGCAGAACGTGCAAGATAGTTGCATAGGTACACACATGGCAGTGTGTTTTGCTGCCTTCCTCCCCTTCACCCACACTTGGCATTCATCCCCAGGCTACCTCTCCCCAACCCCCCCCCCCGCTGTCCCTCCCCCATTCCCCTGAATAGACCCCAGTGTCTAATTGACTGCCTCTCTGTGTACATGTGTTCTCATTTTTCTCACCCACCTATGACTGAGTATATGCGGTATTTCTTTTTCTGTTCTTGTGTCAGTTTGCTGAGAATGATGTTCTCCAGATTCATCCATGTCGCTACAAAGGATGCAAACTCATCATTTTTGATTGCTGCATAATATTCCATGGTGTATATGTGCCACATTTTCCCAGTCCAGTCTATCATCATTGGGCATTTGGGTTGGTTCCAGTTCTTTGCTATTGTAAACAGTGCTGCAATGAACATTTGTGTGCATGTGTCCTTATAGTAGAACGATTTATAGTCCTTTGGATAGATACCAAGTAATGGGATTGCTGGGTCAAATGGAATTTCTATTTCTAGGTCCCTGAGGAATCACCACACTGTCTTCCACAATGGTTGAACTAATTTACACTCCCACCAACAGTGTAAGAGTGTTCCTATTCCTCCACGTCCTCTCCAGCATCTGCTGTCTCCAGAATTTTTAATGATTGCCATTCTAACTGGCGTGAGATGATATCTCAATGTGGTTTTGATTTGCATCTCTCTAATGACCAGTGATGATGAGCATTTTTTCATGTGTTTGTTGACCTCATGTATGTCTTCTTTTGTAAAGTGTCTCTTCATATCCTTTGCCCATTTTCGAATGGGCTTGTTTGTTTTTTTCCTGTAAATCTGTTTGAGTTCTTTGTAAATTCTGGATATCAGCCCTTTGTCAGATGGGTAAACTGCAAAGATTTTTTCCCATTCTGGTGGTTGCTGATTCACTCTAGTGATTGTTTCTTTTGCCATGCAGAAGCTGTGGAGTTTGATTAGGTCCCATTTGTCTATTTTGGCTTTTGTTGCCAATGCTTTTGGTGTTTTGTTCATGAAGTCCTTGCCTACTCCTATGTCCTGAATGGTTTTGCCTAGATTTTCTTCTAGGGTTTTTATGGTGTCAGGTCTTACGTTTAAGTCTTTAATCCATCTGGAGTTAATTTTAGTGTAAGGTGTCAGGAAGGGGTCCAGTTTCTGCTTTCTGCACATGGCTAGCCAGTTTTCCCAACACCATTTATTAAATAGGGAATCCTTTCCCCATTGCTTGTTTTTGTCTGGTTTATCAAAGATAATATGGTTGTAGATATATTGTGTTGCCTCCGATGCTTCTGTTCTATTACATTGGTCTATATCTCTGTTTTGGTACCAGTACCATGCTGTTTTGATTACTGTAGCCTTGTAGTATAGTTTGAAGTCTGGTAGTGTGATGCCTCCTGCTGTGTTCTTTTTGCTTAGAATTGACTTGGCTATGCGGGCTCTTTTTTCATTCCATATGAAATTCATGGTGGTTTTTTCCAGTTCTGTGAAGAAATTCAATGGTAGTTTGATGGGGATAGCATTGATTGTGTAAATTACTTTGGGTAGTATAGCCATTTTCACGATATTGATTCTTCCTAACCACGAACATGGAATGTTTCTCCATCTGTTTGTGTCCTCTCTTATTTCGTTGAGCAGTGGTTTGTAGTTTTCCTTAAAGAGGTCCTTTACATTCCTTGTGAGTTGTATTCCTAGGTATTTTTTTGTCTTTGTAGCAATTGTGAATGGCAGTTCGTTCTTGATTTGGTTCTCTTTAAATCTGTTATTGGTGTATAGGAATGCTTGTGATTTTTGCACATTGATTTTATATCCTGAGACTTTGCTGAAGTTGCTTATCAGTTGCAGGAGCTTTTGGGCTGAGGTGATGGGGTCTTCTAGGTATAGTATCATGTCATCTGCAAATAGAGACAATTTGGCTTCCACCTTTCCTATTTAAATACCCTTTATTTCTTTTTCTTGCCTGATTTCCCTGGCTAGAACTTCCAGTACTATGTTGAATAGGAGTGGTGAGAGAGGGCATCCTTGTCTAGTGCCAGATTTCAAAGGGAATGCTTCCAGTTTTTGCCCATTAAGTATGATATTGGCTGTTGGTTTGTTGTAAATAGCTTTTATTACTTTGAGATATGTTCCATCAATACCAAGTTTATTGAGGGTTTTTAGCATAAAGGGCTGTTGAATTTTGTCAAATGCCTTCTCTGCATCAATTGAGATAATCATGTGGTTTTTGTTTTTGCTTCTGTTTATGTGGTGAATTACATTTATAGACTTGTGTATGTTGAACCAGCCTTGCATCCCTAGGATGAATCCTACTTGATCATGATGGATAAGATTTTTAATGTGCTGTTGCAATCGGTTTGCCAGTATTTTATTGAAGATTTTTGCATCTGTGTTCATCATGGATATTGGCCTGAAGTTTTCTTTTCTTGTTGAGTCTCTGTCAGGTTTTGGTATCAGGATGATGTTGGTCTCATAAAATGATTTGGGAAGGGTTCCCTCTTTTTGGATTCTTTGGAATAGTTTCAGAAGAAATGGTACCAGCTCCTCTTTGTGTGTCTGGTAGAATTCAGCTGTGACCCCATCTGGACCTGGGCTTTTTTTGTGTGGTAGGCTCTTAATTGCTGCCTCAACTTCAGACCTTGTTATTGGTCTATTCATAGTTTCGGCTTCCTCCTGGTTTAGGCTTGGGAGGACACAGGCATCCAGGAATTTATCCATTTCTTCCTGATTTACTAGTTTATGTGCATAGAGTTGTTTGTAGTATTCTCTGATGATGGTTTGAATTTCTGTGGAATCTGTGGTGATTTCCCCATTATCGTTTTTTATTGCATCTATTTGGTTGTTCTCTCTTTTCTTTTTTATTAGTCTGGCTAGTGGTCTGTCTATTTTGTTGATCTTTTTGAAAAACCAGCTCTTAGATTTATTGATTTTTGAAGGGTTTTTCTTGTCTCTATCTCCTTCAGTTCTGCTCTGATCTTAGTTATTTCTTGTCTTTCACTAGGTTTTGAGCTTTTTTGATCTTGCTCCTCTAGCTCTTTCAATTTTGATGATAGGGTGTCAATTTTGGATCTCTCCACTCTTCTCATGTGGGCACTTATTGCTATATATTTTCCTCTACAGACTGCTTTAAATGTATGTAGAGATTCTGGTACATTGTGTCTTCATTTTTGTTGGTTTCAAAGAACTTCTTTATTTCTGCCTTTATTTCATTGTTTATCCAATCAACATTCAAGAGCCAGTTGTTCAGTTTCCATGAAGCTGTGCGGTTCTGAGTTATTTTCTGAATTCTGAGTTCCAACTTGATTGCACTGTGGTCTGAGATACTGTTTGTTATGATTTCCATTGTTTTGCATTGGCTGAGGAGTGCTTTACTTCCAATTATGTGGTCAATTTTGGAGTAGGTGTGATGTGGTGCTGAGAAGAATGCATATTCTGTGGATTTGGGGTGGAGAGTTCTGTAAATGTTTATCAGGTTTGCTTGTTTCAGGTGTGAGTTCAAGTCCTGGATATCCTTGTTAATTTTCTGTCTGGTTGATCTGTCTGCTATTGACAGTGGAGTGTTAAAGTCTCCCACTATTATTGTGTGGGAGTCTATGTCTCCTTGTAAGTCATTAAGAACTTGCCTTATATATCTGGGTGCTCCTGCATTGGGTCCATATATATTTAGAATCGTTAGCTGTTCTTATTGTATTGATCCTTTTACCATTATGTAATGACCTTCTTTGTCCCTTTTGATCTTTGTTGCTTTAAAGTCTATTTTATCAGAGACGAGAATTGCAACTCCTGCTTTTTTTTGCTCTCCATTTGCTTGGTAAATCTTCCTCCATCCCTTTATTTTGAGCCTTTGTGTATCTTTGTGTGTGATGTGGGTTTCCTGGATACAGCACACCAATGGGTTTTGGTTTTTTATCCA
The DNA here is from genome assembly GCA_031835075.1 of Saguinus oedipus. Taxonomy (NCBI): domain Eukaryota; kingdom Metazoa; phylum Chordata; class Mammalia; order Primates; family Cebidae; genus Saguinus; species Saguinus oedipus. The sequence goes on from JASSZA010000049.1 coordinate 2,013,084, forward strand.
ATTTGCCAGTCTGTGTCTTTTAATTGGTGCATTTAGCCCATTTACATTTAGGGTTAATATGGTTATGTGTGAATTTGATACTGCCATTTTGATGCTAGCTGGCTGTTTTGCCCATTGGTTCATGTAGATTCTTCATTTTGTTGATGGTCTTTAGCATTTGGTATGCTTTTAGGATGGCTGGTACTGGTTGTTTCTTTCTATGTGTAGTGCCTCTTTCAGGAGCTCTTGTAAAGCAGGCCTACTGGTGACAAAATCTCTGAGTACTTGCTTGTTCATGAAGGATTTTATTTTTCCTTCACTTATGAAGCTCAGTTTGGCTGGATATGAAATTCTGGGTTGAAAGTTCTTTTCTTTAAGGATGTTGAATATTGGTTCCCACTCTCTTCAGGCTTGTAGCGTCTCTGCTGAGAGATCTGCTGTGAGTCTGATGGGCTTCCCTTTGTGCATGACCCGACCTTTCTCTCTGGCTGCCCTTAGTATTTTCTCCTTCATTTCAACCCTGGTGAATCTTATGATTATGTGCCTTGGGGTTGCTCTTCTTGCAGAGTATCTTTGTGGTGTTCTATTACCTGGACTTGAGTATTGACCTGTCTTCCTAGGTTGGGGAAATTTTCCTGGATAATATCCTGAAGAGTGTTTTCCAGCTTGGATTCATTCTCTTCGTCACATTCTGGTACACCTATCAAACGTAGGTTGGGTCTCTTCACATAGTCCCACATTTCTTGGAGATTTTGTTCATTCCTTTTTGTGCTTTTTTCTTTAATCTTGGTTTCACGTTTTATTACATTGAGTTGATCTTCAACTTCTGATATTCTTTCTTCTGCTTGGTCAATTCGGCTGTTGAAACTTGTGCATGCTTCACGAAGTTCTTGTGTTGTGTTTTTCAGCTCCTTCAGTTCATTCATATTCCTCTCTAAGTTATCCATTCTTGTTATCAATTCCTTGAATCTTTTTTCAAATCTTTTTTCAAAGTTCTTAGTTTCTTTGCACTGATTTAGAACATGTTCTTTTAGCTCAATGAAGTTTCTCATTATCCACTTTCTGAAGTCTGATTCTGTCATTTCGTCACACTCATTCTCCGTCCAGCTTGATTCCCTTGTTGGTGAGGAGTTTTGGTCCTTTGTAGGAGGTGAGATGTTTTGGTTTCAGGTGTTTTCCTCCTTTTTTCGCTGGTTTCTTCCCATCTTTATGGATTTATCCACCTGTTGTCTTAGTAGTTGCTGATTTTTCAATTGGGTCTCTGTGTGGATGCTGAGATTGTTGATGATGAAGTATTTCTGTTACTTAGTTTTCCTTCTAATGGTCTAGTCCCCCTGCTGTATGAGTGCTGAGGTCCACTCCAGGCCCTGCTTGTCTGGAGTATACCTGTAGCAGCTGTGGAACAGTGAGGGATGATACCAGTTTCTTCTTCTGCTGTCTTTGTTCCAGAATGATGCCCGCCAAATGTCAGTCTGATTAGTCCTTTTTGGGGGTGACTCTGGATATACAGGGTCAGGGAGCTGCTTAAGGAGATGCTCTGTGCTTTATAGGAGCTCCAGTGCTGAGCTGTGAGCTCTGTTGTTCATTCAGGGTTGTTGGGAGGTTGTTTATATCTGCTGCAATAGAACTCATAAAACATCACCCTTTTCCCCCCACCCTTAGATGCTCTGTCTCAGGGAGTTGGGGCTTTCTTTATGAGTATCTGTTGCACTGTCCTGCCCCACTAGGTGGCAGTCTATTCACTATTTGCCTGCTGGGGCTCTGACCTGCTAGCGCGGGTCTGCCCTGTTGCTGCTGGGCTCCCTTCTGCTGTGGAGCACTCCCCCCCCCGTGGAGTCTCTCTGTTATGGCAGGTTGCCTCAGCAACGGCAGGTTGCATCAGCCCTGGGCAGTACTTCAGTAGGGGCGGATTGTGTCAGTAATGGCAGACGCCCCTTCCTCACCGGGCTGCACCATCCTAGATGCCAGCAGCAAAACTCTCAGCCCCAAGCGCCTCCAGTCGCCACCTTGCTTGTCCCTGTGAGGGTGGTACCCGCCAAGCCCGATCACCCAGCTCCCTGCCTCAGAGTCCGTCCTCTCTCTCTCTCTCTCCCTCTCCGCAAGCTGAAAGGTCGACTCTCTCACTGGCGCCCCAGTAGCCTGCCGATAGGGCTCTGGGATCCATGCAATCTCCCGTGCCACTGCCCACTGCACCGGCTCAGATCATGCTTCCCAGGAAACTCCTGGTCTGGCTCACTGTCCAAGTCCCGTTCAATCAGATGGACATGCCAATCTGCCCTTCCAAATTTCAGATTGCCGGTTTGACAGGGCACCCAGACCAGTGAGTTTCATGCTGGGTCCCACTCTGGCGCCGGCCGAAGCGGCTGTGCAAGCCGGCTGCATTAGCCAGCTTTACTAGCGTCCCGTGTCTCTCCCACACCTGAGACTTTCAACGCTCTGTGGGCAAAAAAAGTCCATCCGAGAATGCAGCTAGGACTCACCCTCTGCGCCTTCACTGAGAGCTGCAATCCTGAGTCAGTTCTATGATGCCATCTTGCCTCCAGACTCCCATTTTGGCTCTTTGACTTAATCATGAATGAGTGCAGAACTGTCTCCCAACTCTTTGACCATTCTATATCTAATGATACCAAACAAGCGTCCTTTATAACTTCCTTTAAATAAATAACACATTTAAACACTTTTAATCCTTTCTATAAGGAAGTTCCACTTCATCAATAAGGACACTGTGTTCTTCAAGGTATCCTATACTTCTGCCTTTTCCTGAAAGGGAAGGGTTCCTATGGATTTCTTAACTCCTCATGTTTCACTGTCTCCTCTCATGGCATCAGTTAATAAGCAGTGCCCATCATTACATGCCATTTCATCATATTCTGAATATTAATATTCTCTAAAGAAAGTATTGATGCACTGTATTTGTTCATATGTTTATTGTAAATATCATTCTTATTCTTCTCACAAAGGACACATAATGGATCCTATAATCAAATTTCAAGGGAGAAACATACTGATTCTTAATGTGGATTTAATTTATCTAATTGATTCAAGTGATATTAGTCTTATAGTCTTTCTTTTAGTTGGTTGTTGCATTTTTATTTCCTGAGGAGTGTTCTTATCATAGAGTAGATGTGTCAGATAGTGAGCGATGTGAAAAATTGCCATTGTGACATTATTTTTATATTTGTTTGATGTGTTTTCCTTAGATTTTGCATCAGAGTCCCTAGAGTTAGGTTTCCTGTGTCATGTTGTTCTGCCTTGCTTAGATCGTGTTGATTATTTCCCTCTGTACTTCCGTTTGATAAGTCCTTGGGTTTTTAAATTCCAGTCATTCTTTCATTCCTTCAGTGTTTTCTGTCCATTTGTCTACTATGAAGTGTTATCTTAGTTTTATTGCCTCTTAGCTATCTGATATTTTATGCGTGTTTCAGCGTTTGTGCCTTTCTGTCATTTTTATGTACTTCAAAACCTTTGAAAGCATGATTACAGGCTTGAAAGACATGAAATTTTTTCCATAAATAAATGTATAAAAGCATATTCAGTTATTTTTTTAAAAAAAACTACCTATTACCTGTCAGTTTCAATATTTGGTAATTAACAGGCATGGTTTTTTGAGTGGTCATTACATGCAATCAATTATTAGCTAAAGTGAACATGAACACACACACACACACACATACACACATATACACACACAGTGAAATAAACCTTGAGGCAATGCACCTAAGTGTCTTTAGAGAGAAATACTAGTGATGTCTAGGTTTATTAAGCAAGTTCACTGGGCCCGGGTTACCAACTTATCTGAGTGCACTAAGGCAGAACACACTCATGGGCCACAGGTTATGTGAAGCAGATTGATTACTCACAGATAGGTAGTAAGGGACAAAAGTTTATGATTCATTGTGAGCCAAGCCTCAGGAAAGCTGCCTAGAGCTGATAGAGTTTCTTCTACACATGCCCAGTTGCACCACAGCTGAGGGATCCAGAAAGTTAGCAGGCCCTGGGTTATATACCTTAGCGGCGAAAGGACTTGCTGTGCTAAAGAGTTGAAGGACATCCTGTTTCTAGGGGGGACTGGGACAAAGCCAAAGTCATTTCAGCCAGTTCCTTTCTATGTACATTCTTCCTCTAGTTATTGAGAGTGACAGGTGAGAAAGCAGGGAGAACTGTTGTGCAATTTTCAATCTCTTTTTTTTCTTGGTATTTAGGTATTTAAATATAACTTTTTGCTTCTCAAAATTAGAGCTTTCCCACTGTGATCACCACATTTAGAGCACAACCAAATAATGTCACAGTGTTTCTCATGTCAAAAGCCTTTGGTTAGCACCAGAAAATTCAATGTAGCTTTTTCAAATTGAAAGTCTGTTGAAAACATGCATTAAGCGATGCCTGATACTAAGTGATACATCATTTTTGAAAAGATCTTGCTCTGTTAACACATTTTAATGCTTATGAGTAGTCTTTATTGCTAAGAATCTATGCTACAAACTTGATCATCTGTGGCAGCTTTATTCAATTGTTTAGATTCAAAGCCTTTCCTTATGGATATGGTACCTTTTTTTTAAGGGAGGAAGGTTTGAATTTGCCATGTTTTCTTACTTATGATTTTTGTCATTTACTGTTATGAAGCACAAAGGTCAAATCATTTAGTAGTCTGATGTGTAATTTGAAATCAAGTAAAAACATTTTTATTGCTGACATTATTAAATTGTACTTAACTTTTTAAAGTGCCTTTAGAAACATACTTAATTCACTTTTACTTTGTTGCTAAACACATTATATTTTTCACTTTCCATCTACTTCATGTCAAATGATTTGAGAATCCATGTCTTCTGTGTGACATAATTTCTTAGGTTGTCTATTAATAGTGAGAAGAAAGAAAGAAACCTTTTTTCCTGTCATTTTCCCTGATTAGCAGTAAAAGGAGTCTCCTAAAATGGAAAAAAAAAAAAGACAATAGATTTAATGAGATAAACAAAACATATCTCATCACATTCATGTCAGGCATCTTCCGTCAAGTTAGGAAGAACATTTCTATTTACATCAATACAGAGCACATTTATTTTTATATGATACAGATCATTGTATTTTGTTGCAGATGTAACAGATAGAATTACAGCTGCTCTTTATTTGCTCATCTAAAGATCCAAAGATGTTCAAGGATTCAGTTTTCTCAGTCTTTCCCATAGTGTCATTTGTTGTTTGGGAAGGAGACCTAATTTGCCACAGATACAGAATGATTTGTCATTTTGCATATTTGCCAAAAATAAATGAAACTATTAATTATGACATTTTTGAGCAGCTGTTAATAAATTGGGATAGGGTAACTGTTCATCAGAGTACCACTTAATGACCGGGGCTATATTTGAGTTATGTTGCTTTTCTCAGAAATGTATCAATAAAATTAAGTACATCAATGAAAGTAAGTGATGCTTTATTTTAGTTATTTAAGTTGTCTATCCTTTCTTAGTAAATTTAGAATTTTAAAACAAACTCTCTTTTGTTGTATTTTAAAGCAAATTCTGTCACTTGACATTTTATATTTTATATATTATATATTTATGTGTCCAAAATAATGGTTTAAAACTGCTTTTAAACTTTAAAAATAAAATTTTTAGTTTTTCTTTTTCTTTCCATATCTAAAAATAGTATTAAATTTTATTGCTGTAAAAAATGTTTAGCCTTTCAGATAGAAAAATGTCTTTGATTTTTTTATTCATTCTTATGTATGCATGAATGAATACAAAGTATTCATATATTTTATTTAATTAGAATGTATACATTCTATATTTGTTTAAATGGGATACATTTGATTACATATATATTCCAATTTAAAAGAAAAATCAAATGACATCTAAATATAGAGATACTTAGAGTAGAATACTTGGAAGCATACCACATATACAACATAAAATGGTTTTTAAGGGATTTAACTAATCTGTTTTACTCTATATAACCAAATTATTGTATTGTATGAAACTGCACTATTCTCAAATTGCCAGTTCTCATGCCTCCTGTCCTTTTGGCATCCTGAAAGTCTTCCTTGCCAAGATTTTAAACTAATGATCATAGAGGGTTATTTTAAAGTGTCAATATACTAAATAAAATTAGTTACCCACTACTTAGAATTTTGGAGGTTGCTTTTCAGTTTTATATGAAGAGCCCACACAGAAAAAAAGGAATTTGACATTTAGAAATAAGTAATATGCCCAGTGGGTGGTAAATGAAACATTTTAAAACACTACTACTTCCTAGTGAAACCCTTATTACTTATATCTTCTCTTGTTCTGGTAGATGAACTAGGTATTTTCAAATGATAAAATGTATGCACAGCCTCTCACCTCTAGGATTGCAGTTGAATTTGGCCATGGTCACTAGTGATGGAAAATAGTTAACATGTGAAAGCTGTTTCAGCAACACTTAACTGAAATGAATCTGTGGTCTAAAGTCCATTTCCTTAAGGACAGGTGTTTGTTTCACAGTTGTCACTCTCCAAATTGGTCCTGTGATTAAATGGGCATGGACACAGAACTAACCTTTAACTCCCAGAGATGATTCTCCTAGGAAATGATTAGGGTACACCTGCAGTCCCGTAGCTCAACAGCCTGTATCACTACTGCAGCCTGGGTTATAACTTCATTATGGATACATGTGGGGATCTGTTATTCCAATGCATATGTGCCAGAATATTTCCCCAAACAAACAAGCAGTCCTAATTTATTAATAAGAGAATCATTGTAAAAATTAATATTTTAAATCAGCAAAATAATAAACAACAGCTGCTGCTTGATAATTTGTACCTTACAGTCCTCAGGAAAAAACCTATTAAATTCATCACCCACACTGAAAATACTTTTAATTTTAAAATATTACTTTCTGTTTACAGAACTGAAATCACATCAACCCTTGAATATTTACTGCTCATAATACAACAAGAATTATCTTGTAATCTAAAAATTTAATGCCTAAATAAGTATAATTGGAATATTTTACTTAATAATGTATAACAATATTCAAATATTAAACATTTGACCATCACTCATTTTAGATAATTTTCATCTCCTTTCAATTACGGGAGCAATTTTAAAATGGCAAGATAATGTCCTAAGAGTTAGAACTATGTTTTTTAAAAAATCAATTTCTTTATAATCAGTACCTTTCCTTTGCCTTTTTTTTTTTTTTTGGTAGAAACACTTTTTTTCAAATTGTTTTTTATCATTCCTTAGTGATTTGTTATGATTTGTTTGTATACCAAGATATTGATGGGAATTTACCTTTGTTTATTTCATATACTTCTGATCAGTTCCAACTCATGCCCAATTATATTATACTAAATTAACATAATTCAACAGATGTTGATATTTAAATGTTTTCTGGCATTCAAATCTTGGACAGCTGTCTTCGAGCTTGGGGAAAAGGCAAACATTTAGAGTTAAATGCTGAACATATGCTTAAATTACTAATTAGAAAGATGGAATAAAAACTATGTATTATCCTTCTAAGGACAATAAACCTCAGATAAAGTTTTTTTAATCTTTTTACATGAAGTTACAGTCCAAGGGTCAATGCAGACTAGATGATTTAGACCTCATGATGCTCAGGGATGGCCAGGCCGCCCCTCAGCTCCTCTTGGCGTTGGTCTTCAGCCCTGCGGTGGGAGCTGGAGCCTGGGTATTTGGGGACATCTTGCCTCAGTGGTATGGTTCCTTCCCGTGGGCTCAATTTTGCCCTACATAGTTGGACAAAACTCTGTGCTGTCCTAGAGAGTAAAGCTGTTCAGCGCCAAGGACTGAAGCACTGTGCACCTGTGCACACCCACACAGCTGGGCCCAGCTTGTGCCCCGCAGAGCCTGGCACGTTCCAGGCTTCCAGGAGGAGGCATCAGAGAAAGATACCCTGAGTTTTACTGGCCTGACAACCTTCTACAGGGAAGACCTGTGAACCTGAGCCCAAGGGCAAGTGTACACTTGTTTACTGTGTAAGCAAGAGTAGAAGAATGTCTAATGTACAGTGGAACCTTGTACAGAATAAATAATAGCTTTGAGAAATCAAAAAAAAAAAAAAAAAAAAAAAAAAAAAAAAAAAAAAAAGGGGCGGCCTGGGCATCATGGATAACTTAATTTAATTTCAAATTTGGTCACTTAAAAATTTTGAAGAGTCTCTTTCATTAAGCCTTGAAAAAGCTGTAATGACTTGTACTGGCAATCTTAAGGATTGAAAAGATGCTCTTTCACTTACATTGTCAAGATGATGAAAGCAATTTTTAACAATATTTTATCATAGAAAATTTTATTATATACAGAGAAAAATATAAACTCAATGTATCTATCAACTGGCTTAGATAATTATCAATGTGTGGCAAACCCCGTTTTATCTATATCCCCCATCTCCTTTATATCAACTGAAATACATTAGTATGTTTCTCTAAATGGTAACAGCCTCTTAAAAAAAAAGTCTCAGTACAATTATCGCATCTATAAAAAATAACAGTGATTCCTTAATACACATGGATATGTATATATGCAATTTATATATATATTTCCTTTATTGTTTTATTGCATTATAATCTCTCAGATTCCCTTTGATATATAAATTCCACTTCTCGAGCTCTCCACACACATGTGTTTGTTGACATTTTTTGGTTGGAGAAGTTAGGTGTTTGGCCTGTAAAGTTTCTCATATATTGGAATGTTGCTGATTTTCTCTACAGGGTGTCTGTCATTTAACATACTCCACTGTCTTCTGTGTTTCCTGTAATTGGTCTTTAGATCTAGAAACTGATTAGAGATTCAGGTTTGGTGTTTTGTTTTGTTTGGCAAGATTGTTCCAGAGGTGATATTTTAAACTTCTCTCACTTATGTCTCTTTCCATGATTTATTTGCCATTATGATCATTTCCCAGATTTATTTATTAAGAGTTTCAAAATAGTGCTGTGTTGATTCTTTTAGTATCTTCTTGTTACTTCTGTTGCAAACTTCCTCTTCTCCAATTACTCAGTTGCTTTAAAATGCAGATCATGTAGGAAAAGCAAGAGAAATTTTTGGTTCTTTTCCCTTATTAGATAACAGTTTTCAAAGTAAATTGGTTCCTAATGTTTTCCAAAGGAGACTGCACTAATTTAAACATATCTGATGTGTTTCAGTTCATTAGTTACCACTTTAATTGATGCTAAAATTGTCCCATCTGTGGCCAATGGGAGATTATTTAAGTTAGTTGTGTGTTTCACGCTAGTCTTTGCTTTCTGGTACGCTCACATTTTCTAGGCTTATCTTGGACCTTTTCTGGCTTAGACCAGGAGTCACCCATTTCTCCAAGTAAGTGATGATTACTATACTGTAATAGGAAATAAGTTTAGAAACCACAATCTGGGGCGGCGGCTGCAGCTGCGTCTGAGGTGAGAGACGGCGGCGGCGCGGGACCCGGCCCCCCAGCGGGAGGATGAAGCGGCGTTCCGCCAACTGCAGTAAGCGCTGCCGCCCCCTAAAGCGGAACCAGATCACCGAGGGCATCTACGGGCAGTACATTTTTATACCTGAAATTCCTGGTAGTATGGGCACTTGTCCTCCTAGCAGATTTTGTCCTGGAGTTCAGATTTGAATACCTGTGGCTATTCTGGCTTTTCATCAGAAGCGTCTATGATTCCTTCAGATATCAGGGATTGGCCTCCTCGGTATTTTTTGTTTGTGTAGCATTCACGTCAAATATAATATGCCTGCTGTTCATCCCCATACAATGGCTTTTCTTTGCTGCTAGCACATATGTATGGGTTTAGTACGTATGGCATGCAGAAAGGGGAGTGTGTTTGCCTACAGTGTCTCTCTGGATCCTCTTTTTATATTGAAGCAGCCATTAGATTTAAAGATCTCAAAAACTTTCATGTAGACCTTTGTTGTCCATTTGCTGCTCACTGTATTGGGTACCCTGTGGTAACTTTGGGCTTTGGCTTCAAAAGTTACGTAAGCTACAAAATGTGGTTAAGGAAGCAAAAAGAAGTACAAAAAGAGAATGAGTTTTACATGCAACTTCTTCAACAAGCCCTCCCTCCAGAGCAGCAGATGCTGCAAAATCAAGAAAAAGAGGCCGAGAAAGCAGCCAGAGGATTACCTGATACGGATTCTTCGATCCTTATACACCACAACGGAGGTATCCCTGCCAACAAAAAACTTTCCACAACTTTGCCAGAGATAGAATACCTGGAGAAAGGGGAAGAAAAGGACAAGGATGCCAAAAAACACAACCTTGGAATAAATAATAACAATGTTCTACAACCTGTAGACTCTAAAATACAAGAAATTGAGTATATGGAAAGCCATATGAATAGTAACAGATTAAATAATGATCTTGTGGGAAGTACAGAAAATCTCTTGAAAAAGGACTCATGCACTGCTTCTTCAAAAAATTACAAAAATGGCAGTGGAGTTGTGAACTCCTCACCTCAAAGTCATAGCACCACAAATGGGAGCATTCCTTCCTCATCTAGTAAAAACAAGAAGAAGCAGAAATGCACTAGCAAGAGCCCAAGTACACACAAGGACTTAATGGAAAACTGTATTCCTAATAACCAGCTAAGCAAACCAGATGCACTGGTAAGGCTGGAACAAGCCATTAAAAAGTTAAAGGCTGACCTGCAAGCCAGCAGACAAGTGGAACAAGAGCTCCACAGTCAGATCAGCTCCCTTTCGAGCACCGAGCAAGGGATCAGGTCAGAAATGGGCCAGCTTTGGCAGGAGAACGAGCTGCTGCAGAACAAGTTACGTAATGCTGTGCAAATGAAGCAAAAAGACAAAAAGAATATCAGCCAGTTGGAGAAAAAGCTAAAAGCTGAGCAGGAAGCCAGAAGTTTTGTAGAAAAACAGTTAATGGAAGAGAAAAAAAGAAAGAAGTTAGAAGAAGCCACTGCTGCCCGGGCTGTTGCATTTGCTGCTGCATCAAGTGGGGGAATGCACTGAAACCTTACAGAATCAGATCAGAGAACTAGAAGCAGAGGGCAAGAAGCTCACAATGGACATGAAGGTGAAAGAAGATCAAATCAGAGAACTTGATTTGATATAAGGAAAATGAGAAGGACACTGAGGTGTTAATGTCAGCCCTCTCAGCCATGCAAGACAAAACACAGCACCTGGAGAACAGCCTAAGCACAGAGACGAGAATCAAGCTGGACCTGTTCTCTGCACTGGGTGATGCAAAGCGGCAGCTGGAGATTGCCCAAGGACAAATCCTTCAGAAAGATCAGGAAATCAAGGACCTTAAACAGAAGATAGCCGAAGTCATGGCCGTCATGCCCAGCATAACATACAGTGCTGCCACCAGCCCTCTGAGCCCTGTTTCCCCCCACTACTCTTCCAAATTTGTGGAGACCAGCCCCTCTGGACTTGAACCTAATGCCTCTGTTTACCAGCCCCTGAAGAAATGAAGGCCAGCTGTGTGTTGTGCCCAACCATTTGGTTACCGAAGTCATTGCAAAGGAGCATCTCTGGCAATCAAGATAAAAAAACAGTTTCTATTGTATTTTGTGGGACTGTATCTGTTGTCAATTTTAAAAAGGGGGGGAAAGATAACATCCAATTCTGATTACAACTGCCCATCAGTTTTTCTTGTAAATTTTTAGAAGACCTCAGAGAACTTTACAGTTTATTTTTCTTGGCCAACGCATTAAAACCATTCTTGGATTTCAAGTAGCCAACTTTGCCTTTTATGTATTCTTACATAGTTTCCTCTTGAAGAAAAAAAAAGCAGAGTTTTTGCTTTTCAAACCCTTTATATTTGTTTTGTTTTATTCTTAAGCAAGAAAAACCTACACATTGGATTCATATGAGATGATAATGAAAACTTTTAGTTTAAAAGTGAAGGGTTAAGTAACCTAACAGAGCTTTGATGTTATTAAAGAAGGTGATTGTCAATATTACAGAAAAAAAATGATTGCCCCTCCAAGGACCAAACAGATTCAAGGAGCATCATTTAAGCTGAGAAGAGACCTAAGTGATAAGACTAGCTGTAAGAATGTAACAGGGGTTGTGTTCGAAATATTTATATTCCCATCAGTATGTTTAGTCCTAGAAAATTGCTAGCAGCAGTCTTCTTCACAGTGCCTTGGGAAAAGACATTTCAAGAGGAAACTTGATAATTTTAAACTCTTTTCCCCCTTTACCGTCACCTATCCTCTATCACTATCAAGCTCACTGCGGATCCTGCTGTAAAACTGGTGGGTAGCTGGGCTGTCCGTTACCACCACAGCTACATCTTGTGTTTCTTTTAATAGAAAGCACCCCGGTGTTCGGCACTTGCCTCCAGTAAAGCACCTTGGGAAGGGAGCCGGGCAGTGTTTGTGAATGAGAGACTGTGACGATGGCTAATAAAAGCTACGATTCTAAAAAAAAAAAAAAACACACACAATCTGGATGTTGGAAATGTCTGTGTTTCTAGGCCTTTTCTGATAAATGAGTTGGGATTTTTTTTTTTTTAAGAAAAAAAATATATTGATTGATACTGATAGTTCTAGTTCAATATACTTTCTGTCATTAATTTTAATTTTTCCAACTATAATTAAAAATATTACATCTCAATGACAACAGAATACTTATTTTACTTTTTCCACCATACACAGACAGCAGTCTCAATCACCAAACCATCATCACTACCAGTAATCACTAAAAAATGTTTTTTCTATATTTATTTGGTACTTATTATAAGTACACTAGGAATATGCAGTCATTTTCCTGTGTATTAAAGTAACTTTTAATATTTTCTAAGTATAGATGACCAATAATTAGTTTCATTTTCAGCAACAGGTTTTTTTTTAATGTATTTAATTTTGTTTTATAATAGTATAAAAATAGTCATGGGATCCACAATTAAATTTTCACAAGCAGTTATTTTGAAAGAAGTCTCCCTTCTACCTGGTTCCCTCCATTTGTTTCTTCCCCACTCATAGAGGTTTTGTTTTGCTTTTGATTTGTCCTTTCATTGGCTTTTTCCCCATTTTTCAGAGAAGCAGACATCTCTCTCTCCCTCTCTCACTACATTTACCTTTCATTTTCTCCCTTTTCTTGCCCATATTCTCACTCTGGTATACCAATGGACTTTAAGGAAGACTTTTTTTTTTCTCATAATTACCCATTTATTGTTATCTCTGTATAACAGTCTTAGGCCCTTTCCCCTCCTTTTTGAGGCCCTTTACTGCTGGTTTTCTTTTTTTTAAAAAAAAAAAAAAAGACATTTATTCAGCGTCACGATCAGACTATTACATTTAGCAATCAACAGCATGGGTGCAAAAAAAAAAAAAAGAAAAAGAAAAAGAAAAAAATCTACATTAAAACCCTTTGTTGGAATGCTTTACACTTTCTGCAGAACAGAAACTAAAATAACCTGTTATACAATTAGTCACAAATACAGTCCTCAAGTTTTCTAATGTGAACAATATCGAGATTAGCTGGCCTCATGTGCCCTCCTTTCATTTGGTTGGGAAATTTATTTTATTTTCCCATATACGTTTTATTTTCATCCATTTTTAGCCAGGCATGGTGGCTCATGCCTGTAATCCCAGCGCTTAGGGAGGGAGAGGTAGAATGATATTTTGAGGCCAGGAGTTTGAGACCTGCCTGTGCCATATAGGGAGACCCCATTCTGGAAAGGAGGGATGGAGGGAGGAGGGGGGAGGGAGGGAAGGAAGGAAGGAAGGAAGGAAGGGAGGGAGGGAGGGAGGGAGGAAGGGAAGACCAAACATTTTCATCCACTTTTAAATACTTGTACTGTGTTTGCATTGTCTGACAACATACAACCATTTAGAACTATACTGTCTCCATTTTTTTTTTTTTCAGTTCTAGTTTTATTTGGTTTTAAGTTCAGGTCATTTTATTTTAGTTCTACAAGTAAATATAGTTTTAATGGTCCCCACAAAATCTTAAGTCAATGCTTCTGTACTATTTTTCTGAAGTTTATTCTCTAGTTATTTCCTCTGCAAGTGCTCATTCAAACAATGTTACCCCAGTTCTTGCCTGTTATTAGCAGTTTATGCATGAACTGTATATTTAAAGATTATTTTGGCCAGATATGCAATCCATGGCTCATGTTTTCTTCTCTTAACTATCTTAAATATGTGACTACAATGTCTCTATAAAACATTGCTTTCAATGTCTGATGTAGTCTGATTTTCTTAGACCTAAAAGTGGCTTGGTTTTGCCTAGATGCTAAATGTGTATTTTCCTTTTCTTTAAAGGCCAAGAGTTTGGCTAGAATATATTCTAACATTGATAATTTTAGGTGATTTTTTCCAGATACGAAGCTATGTTTTTTGGTAGGTAGATATTATTATTTTATGTATTAATCTGTTTTCATGCTTCTGATAAAGACATACACCAGACTGGGAAGAAAAAGGGCTTTAATTAGACTTACAGTTCCACATGTCTTGGGAAGGTCTCACAATCATGGTGGAGAATAAAAGGCAGTTCTTATGTGTTGGCGGCAAGTGAGAATGAGGAAGAGGCAAAAGTGGAAACCCATGATAAAACACTCAGATCCTGTGACACTTATTCACTATCATGAGAATAGCACGGGAAAGAACAGCCCCCATAATTCAATGACCTCCCCCTTGGTCCCTCCCATAACATGAGAGAATTCCAGGAGATAAAATTCAAGTTGAGATTTGGATGAGGATGCAGCCAAACCATCTCACTTAAAAAATAAATTTCAAGATTTTCTCCAGTTGTAATGTTTTATGTTTGTTTTGTTTTCTTGCTTTAGCTTTGTTGTTTCAAAAATTTCTATTATACTTTTATTGGATCTTCTTTGCCTATCATCTGTAGCTATCACTTTCTAATCCTTTTAATTTCTTTTTTTTAATTTTTAAAGTTTTTATTTTTTGTCTGTTCCATTTTTGATGTATTTTCATATTCTATTTTTCCATGATACGATTCAATCCTCTCTTCCTTTTAGTTTCTGAAATGATTTTTTCTTTTATTTCTAATTGCTTCCTGAATGCTATCATCTCTTCTTTTAAATCTTCCTTTCATCCAGTCCTTTTTTTCTCAACCTTTCTAGTTGTGACTTTTTTATATATCTTCTATCATTTTCTTAATTTTCTTTAACTTCTTTTAGAATTATCAGATACAGTTTTCATTTTCATGGGCATATCTTTCTAGAGTACTCTTACAGTCTAAGGACCTTATTTTTTCTTTCTTTTAGTAATTTGTATTTATTTATCTACAATGCTGTTCAGAATGAGGTTTCCTATACAGTTAAGAAAGAGACATGAGACAGAATAGCTTTCTAATTTCATGGCTTTATACATTTCTCTTCTGTTGTTTTCACAAACCAGTCAAAATTCTGGCTTCATATTTTTCAATACCTGCCTATTCTATTCCTCTCAGTATTTTTATCTAGACCTTCTGTTTCCTTTTCCCCTTGGCCTCTGTTCTGCTCCAATTTTCTTTGACTTCCACTGTTTTTCCTTGCTGTGAGATTTTTATCCTAAGAAATCACTTTAACTTTTTAATTTCAATAATTTATATGATCTAACTAATCCAGCATCACAGAACTATTACACCTTGGTTCTCCTGCACTCATTTGTAAACTGGAATTTTTTAGAACACTTCCTAAGTTTAGCATCTGTTTTCATCATTGCTCCCTGTGCTTTCCATTGAGCGATAGAGCTTTGGAGGTTTTCCAGTGCTTGGGGCCATTTGCAGATTTCTCTACTTTTTCCTGCCCAAGTGTTGATATGGAGTTTCATAGCTGCCAATAATTTATATTCAACTACCTGTTTGAGGATGAGAAAGGGAGGATTTGGGGAATATCTTGTTGGCTAGGTATTGGTGTCCAGGGGTTTTTGGTAATGCTGCATGTTATTACATACATTCGACAATAGTGTCTTCACCACCATATTCCCAGAATACTCTAATTGTGACTTTTTGTTGTTATTGTTAAATTCTAGGATTTAGGGCTTCTACATAGTGTGTTTATTTTTAAGTGGGTAAGTAAATTATTAGGTTACTAAGTGGTCAGGGTTTTATTTCTTTTAGGATGGTATTATCTGTTTCTAGAAAACAAATGATGTTTCATGCAGTCCTTCAAGCACCATTAAGTGCCTTTCATTCTGAGTATATAAAAGACACTGGGCTAGGTGATATGTATGGAACCCAGATGCTATTCTGTCTGCATTCCAGTAACTTACATTCTGGCCAGAAAAACCTGGATTCTGTCTTTTACTCCTTTCAATCTCTCGCCTTTGTTCTCTTTATCATAAAGATCTTTTCACCATTCTCCACATCATAACCAGATAAATAATCTCTTTTTCATTCTCCACATCATCAAAGAATCTCTTTTTTATTCTCCACATCATAACCAGATAAAGAATCTCTTTCCCATTCTCCACATCATAACCAGATAAAGAATCTCTTTCCCATTCTCCACATCATAACCAGGTAAAGAATCTCTTTCCCATTTACCACATCATAACCAGATAAAGAATCTCTTTCCCATTCTCTGCATCATAAGCAGAATGACTTTTGGGGAACCCAAACCTATTTATGTATACTTAAACCTTGAATTCCTGGGCTCAAGCTAGTCTTGTGCCTCAGCTTCCTAAGTAGCTAGCACTAAGGTGCACACCACTATGCCTGCCTTTTGTTTTGTTTCTGTAGAGATGATGTCTTGCTATGTTGCCTAGGCTGGTCTTGAACTTCTGGCCTCAAGCAATCCTTCCATCTCAGCCTCCCAAAGTATTGGGATTACAACCATAAACCATCCTGCTGGCCTGCTTAAAAATTCTTAATGGCTTCTCATTACCTTTAGAATCAAGTCCTAAACATGGCTTGCAAGGCCTTTCTGGTCTAGCCTTTCTTTTTTTTGAGCTTCATATCCAATTACTTCTTACCTTGAATGCCGTATACCAGCTGCAATGAACTTGTTTAACATCCTCAAGTAAACTATACCCTCTCTATGGCAGATTTTAAGACTCATTAAAAAAATGTATAAAGTGTTGTGAGAAATCAGTTTGAGAAACTATGATTTGGTATGCTGTGTTCTCCTGTGTGAGCATAAATGACACTTTTGTATTTTAGTTTGTAGAATACATTTAGACCTTATTAGCTACTAATAAATCTGTTCTATTTCCTGTTTGTACTGTAACAATAAAATATGATCTCAACCATAGAGTTTCTCTACTTTTTTGTGCTTATGATTGGGCCTCAAAAATGCCAAGTTATAACAGTTTATATAATTTTTTTGGGGGGGAAATTATGAGTAATATTTATTGAATGCATAGTGTGCGGCACACATTTCTTTAATCTTCACATCAACTCTGTAAGATTGGTTCTGCTGTCATCTCCATTTTACACATGTGAAAGGCCAAGCATGAAAGGATTAGCTATCTTGCCCAGGTTCACCCAAGTTGTTAAGTGAGGGAGCAGGGATTGGGCTTTGTCTCATTTGGGCTGCAGAATCCACACTCTTAACTGCTGTGCTGTACTGCTTCACAAGATGAGTAGATGGGTAGGCAAGGAGGAATGAAAAAACAGAATTTAAAATATATGACTTATTTGAATAAAAATATTTCTCCATCATGTTTATGGCTAAAACCATAATCACTAAGATTCATTGAAAGTTATTTATATGCCATGTAAAACTAAACTTAACTGCTTTCTGAAATTTGTTATCTTGCCTTTAAGCAAAACTGTTGATTCTCCTAAAATAGTCACTTAAACAGTATTTAGATTTATGTATGTGTGAAGAAAAGTGACAACATTTAAAAGTTATGACTAACCTGATCATTGTTGAATCATTTGGCATTTGATTTCTGAAATTTATAAAACATAGGGATTTGTATGTTTTTCTACAGAAAAGCATTGTAAAAATGAGAAGAGGAAAAGACACTTTATATTTGAAGTTAATTTTTATAGGGTAGTGTTTTTCTCCATAGACATTTGAAATCAGTAGACCTCTTAAATACAGCAAGTAATTGACCCAAATTAATAAAATTATAAAGTGCCTTTGGTTCTAAGATCTTAATAGCAAAACTATCCTGAAATAAGTGAATGCACCCCAACTTTCCAGTTATTTCGATTAAAGTGAATTAGGAGGATCCTGAAATCCTCTTCCTCCCAATTGTTAAACATTAATGTTCATGTACTCATCACAGGCCTCCTGATACCCCATCCAGCTATTACATTATGTTTTATAGTCTAGTAAATATTTGCTAACAAGTCTGTAAAAGTTTTATGGATACAACATTTATCTACCAGAAGCTATCATGGACGAGAAAAGACTGAAAGCATTCTTTTCATAAAGTTACACTTAGTGAAATGCAAAATTATATAGAAAGGGAAACATTTTGGAATTAAGGTACTTGCATATATTGTAAAAACTAGCTTCAGTGAACAAGCTTGATTTTGCAGATATTTGTATTCCAAAGCCCAAGAAATTGACCAAATAAGTTTTGTAGTGTTCTATAACTAAGCACTTACATGTTAAGGAAATTAGAACCACAATAAAAAAAGACTGGTTTACATGAAAACAATTACTAATTTAAAAAATGGCATGCCTTGTTAAATTTTATTCAATAACTATTTATTAAGTACCTGATATGGCAAGGCATGTAACTGGTAAGGAAAATGTACTTAAATAAATAAATCAGATGTGGGCCTTACTGCCTTCAAGCAATGGATAATCTGGCTAGAATATTAGTTTGTGTACATATATAGCTGTAGTTTTAGGTAGAAAATACTGTTTTCTCCCATGAGTAAATGATTATTCTGGCAATGGGTATCAGAAGAGGCTGCATAAAAGAGTTGGCATTTCAACTGTGTCATAGATTTCCACCTAAATTCCACCAATAAGCAATATTTTAACCTAAATGCAAGTAAGTTTGCATTTACATGGTAACACTGTCTGACATATTTCAAAATAGAAATAACTTCTTGTATATTTCAAAAGTTTCTGATATTCAGGACTAATATGAAAACATCTAGTCTTCTCAATATGGAGATAAAAATAGCAAGGACATTTTCTCCTTGCTCTTTAGGAGTCTTACTCAGCAAATGTACATTATAGCATTGAGAACTGTTACATTAGCATTACCATATTACTTTGCTTAACAACCAAAGTCATGGGACACTTTGCAGAAAATCAAAACTGAACTCATTCTTCAGCCTGTATTTGCCAACTCAATTCTGTAGGTAAATTGTAGACTCCCTTAAATGAGTGAAGCATCTCAACTTCAAGAGTTACCTTGGAAGTGGATCCACATTTGACTCCATCTCTGCCTGAGAGCAGCAACTTCCAGAATTGTGTCTACAGAGAATTATGGAGTGGCCTTTTTCCATTGGATTCGATTTGTCAATATGATTAATAAATAGCATAAATTAAATAAGAAGTCTTTTTTAAGGGGAATTTTAAATAATTGTGAATAGACAGATTTACTAAAACTTGATGTGTGCAGAGAGGTGTCATCTCCTCCCACTGCTCCATATGTGCCACCTTCCATTATACTGAATTGCTTACAGAGACACAGATATGGCCTGTCATGTGCACATTTTAATGCTTTTGTGCCTTTGCAAATGTGTTCTCTCACCTAGGGGCCTAGAATGCCCTTATATGCTGGCTTGGGATTCTCTTTGAAAATTAGGTTGAAATCATTGTTCCCACATGATCAATTGACTTGAACCCCTAGAAAATGAACATCATATTTTTTTTATTTCTCAATAAAAAATATATTTTCTGTCTGATGGCATAGGGCATGGCATGCATTAGATTTGCAGCAGAAGTTTATTAAGTAGGGTATAATAAACAGCTGGATGATGTAGTATGGTAGGGGGGAAAGGTAATTCCTTGGAGTCAAGAAAGCTTTGGTACAAATACAATAACTAATTTTCTGTTCATGTTATCTTTGACAAGTAACAGTTTGTCTGGACTTCAGATTCCTCAGCTGTATAATGGGTTTTATGGGGATTATACTATGTAAAAATAGCTGGCATAATACCTCTTATATAGTTAGAACTCAGTGAGCCTGGATGTTCTTAGTAGTTCCGATAATAAATTCCAATACTTAAGAAACCAACATGTATTAAATGGAAAAATAAATATAAATATGTATATCCTCTACTTTGCTCTTTAAATTCTGTTATTCCCTGTGCTGGTGAAAGAAAAAACTTAGCACAGGTCTGTTCTAAAATACTACCTCAGACTGGAATGTAGACCTTGGCTTAGAGTCTGAGATATCAAACAGAGGAATACAGTGAAAGATCAATTCATCAAGCATATCCAGATATCATAGAGTGCACTAGATGAAGTAGATGCAGAAATAAATAAATGAACGGACTTCCCTTTAAAAAGTTAGGAGTATTAGGAATATCCTATATTTTTTAATAGGCATTATAAATGGCAACCATAGCATCCTAGGAAACATTTAATAATAGTGTCATTATCAAAGAAAGAGTGTGGGATTATATCCGAATCTGTAGTCTGATTTTTTTATGTGAGATCCAAGATATTATTTTTAAGCAAATTACAATGAGCATAATTCTTGAAACTCTACACTAAATATCAATGATAAACAGATTCCAGAAATGTATGATTATAGCCCAGAATCAGGTAAATAATTTACTAAGTGCCTGCTATTTCCTAGGTACTGTCGTGTGAAGAATAGCAGAATACTCCAAGATGCCTCAAGTATCAGATTCTGCTTGGAGAAACAATATCCAAATTTCAATCCAGGCGAAATGAATTTTCCTCAGTTTCCCCAGAGAGGTGGTTTGCTACAATAGCCCTGTGGATTTTTTACATTGTATAGTACTTTATTGTTCATGTTCCTTTCTTACCTTAGGCTAGAGCTCCTTGAGGGTGGTAGTTATCTTACCCTTCTTTCTGTTTAGTTTAGCATCTGGTGGAATAACTGATACTTTGTCAAGATAAATCAATTGTTAAGGGAATGTTTTTGAGTGAATTTAAATAACAGTTCAAGAAAGAAGTGTTACTACTTTTTAAAAAATCCATGATTGATTGCCAAATGAAATATTGAAACAACAATTGTTAAAATAGTTTTATTCATTTTAGTTCAATAAGCTTTTCTTGTGCTTTTAATATATGAAGATGCAAAGCTAGGTTCTGGGAATGAGACATGGCTCCTGGCCTCAAGCTGCTTTCCATATATATTTAAATGACAGTCTCCTCTAATCTGAAAATATCTTGAGGCAAAGTATCGTATCTTACTATATAAGATATGGACAGCAATATGCACAGATTGATATGGAAATACAGAGAAAAACACTTGGAAGAGTAGTGGTGTTAGGAAAGTTTGAAGAGGAGAAAGAACATTTAGACTTGAGGGCCCTGGGAGAGCTGAAGGAAAAAAGCAGGCTCCCTCAGGTGGACAGAATTAGGAAACATAGAAAGAAATTTTTTAAAGTGGATAGAATACATTGCTCTAATGTTAGCACATATATATGGTCTTGGTGACTAGCAGTTGTTTAAAAAAAAACTGAAGGTCCTGGGAAAATATGGGGCATGATGTAAGGTAAGATATAACAGCAGGTCTCCCAGATCCACTTTTAGAAACCCCATTGAATAACTTGCTTCAGGAAAGATTAACATTCCCCCAGATGTGAAATGTCTTCCTTTACGTCTACTAAGGAAATTGTAGTAACTACCTGAATATTATAAAACAGCCACTACCATTTTCACTTGTCATTTATGTGGAATAATGAAGTGGTACAAAAGAAATATTTAACTGAGCTGTTTAGGAATGTGGTGATGTGTATATCTTCACACACACAAGGAATGGTGTCATTAGACTAGCAGTCCCTCTATGCTTTAGATAGCGCATGAAACATACCATATGAAGGAAGCAAGACATCTTGAGGTAGAAAGTACCAAATGCTGGCCAAGAGAGAATCTGCAGCAGTAGGCTGATGTCAGAATATCAGTGGGTTTTTGTGTCAAGGACTCCTGTAGGTTTTAACTAAGTTTTTGAAATGAAAATAAGTGCTTCATTCTTGTATGTTATGACACATTTAAAGCAAGCAGAAATTGACAATGAAGAAAAACTTTTTATTAACTACAAAAATAACCTACATGATTTTTTTTAAGGACCCTCATTCTTCCTTTATTTTAGCATAACCACAGTTTTCAGGTGGAATGAGTTTACTCTGCTATGCGTTTATTTGGTATGTGTTTTAGTGACACGCTTCGCTAAGCGTTCTTCTGTGGGTATTCTATGGCAAAGTGCCTTCATCCTTCCCTTTAACTGTGACTGTAGGTAAATCACTTAACTTTTTTGTGCCTGGGCTTCTTATCTGTGGGGTGGGGATGGTAATAAAGGTAAGAGGAATCGCTAACAGTTACTGATTGTATAGGCACTGTGCTAAAATATTTTACATAAATGATTTCTGAGTAAAATCTTTTGAGGTAAGTACTAGTCAGATCATAATTCTTGTAGTTGAGGAAACTGAGGCACAGAGAATGTAAGTAGCACTCCAAAGGCTGGTAAAAAGCTTTCTCAAACATCGATAAGCCGGCTTTTTCAAAGCTCTAATGAGAAAGCAGAAATGGTGGTACCAGAAGGAACATGTCTTCACTCCCTGGCTCATCCCAAATGCAGATCGAACCAATGCCGCCTATAGCTTGAGTTTCCACCGCAGCTGCCACAGTGTGAGATGCTTGACTTTGCCTTTGAGAAACTCATCCAGCTGCCAAAACCACTTAGATTTATCAACACCATTGTTTTCCTGTCTTCTAATTAATCTAGTTGTAATTTGTATCTTTCGTTGCATGCTTAATATAAGAAAGAAAAAAACCAATAATAATGAGAAGTGTAAAGAAGAAAATTCCCACACAATGCCATCCCACACAAATCATTATCATCAGTATTTTGCTGCAGTCTTCCACACCCTTCAACACATACGCATATTCATTGATTTGGATATTTTAGTTTAGTGTACACACCTATTCTGTGTTTTTTGATATTGTGAATTTAAAAGCTGACCTATATATATGGCATATTTTAAATATTCCAGAGACATTTTAAGACAAGTATTTTCTACTTTAGATTATGAATAGTTTGGCTTTAAACTACTGAGTCTATTTGAGTAACCCTCTCCTTTATTCATTCAGAATCAGATAAAATGTATGCATCCTCTTGCTAGAAAAGTGTTCATACATGTACTTTGCACATAATTTAGGGGGGTTCCTGGCCCTTCTGAAGTCCCCCACCTTGCCTCCTGCATCTCACCTCCTTGCACACTCCATTTCAGCCACACTGACACTGCTTTGAAGAGTCAGGAGAGTCCTTGACTAGCAGGGTGGCAGCAGGAGTGAAAGGAGGCCTTTGAGCTCCTTCAGAAGTCTCCTGACACTGATACTAAGACAGAGTGTTCCCTGTCCCCCCTCACATGGGGATGCGACAGGGGTGAGGCTTGTCTGTTTATCCACCATGTGCACTCAAAACCCTTATGGGAGGGGGAGCACCCAGACGGGCAGGAGCAGGAGGCAGGGGTGAGCACCTTGGGGCTCTGGCACCACAGTAGCATCTAGGGGTGAGTACCGGTGACTCCCAAAGGCCAAGTGGACATGATGTGTGTTACAGTGTGCTCTTTTAGCTTTGTCATCCACAGATGGCCTGAGTGTTAACCAGTTCAGTGACCTCTGGGTACCCAGGTCCTTGTTCAGTGCCCAAGAAGAATCAGGTCACACATGGACTTGAGGATGGGAAATGCGGGGGTTTTATTGAGTGGTAGAGGCAGCTTTCAGTGGGATGGATGGGAGCTGGGAAGGGGATGGAGTGGGAAGAAGATCTTCCCCTGGAATTTGATTGTTCAGCAGTCTACCTCCTCTCTGACTGTCCTCAGCCAAATTCTTCTTGATGTTCAGATACTCCTTCTTTCTCTTCTCTCTGCCATACCATTCTGCCATGTTTCTGCTCTTTTGTCTGTCTTCTCCTTGTCTGCTGCTGGAGTTTGGGGCCTGGGTTTACATGGGTACAGGATAGGGAGGTGTGACAGGCCAAAGGCAACTTTTGGGCACAAAAAACAGGAATGCCTGTTCTTATTTAGGGCCACAGGTTTCCAGGCTTGAGAGTGGGGCCTTTGCCAGGGAACCACCCTCTTCTACCCTGTATTTCCCTGTCTCCCATTCGTATGAGTGCCTCACTCACACTAGACACATAGGAAGCACAATAAACAGTAGCTCCAGGAGAGGCCATCAGTTCCCTTAGCAGGATGAAGCAGACTGAGAAGAAGGAAGTCTGGACTCAAACCCTCTGACTAGGGTGGAAGAGGCACTGACAGCACAGGTCCATCTGAAGCAGTGAAAGGAACTACACTCTGACAGGCAGATCATTCTGGCTAAGGGGCAGAGCCTCAGACTACATGTGGTGGAAGGTTAACCAACATAGAGTCC
Organism: Saguinus oedipus; assembly: GCA_031835075.1. Taxonomy (NCBI): domain Eukaryota; kingdom Metazoa; phylum Chordata; class Mammalia; order Primates; family Cebidae; genus Saguinus; species Saguinus oedipus. The sequence continues at coordinate 2,037,441 of JASSZA010000049.1, forward strand.
AGAGTTGCCAACAGGTGTGCTGTGAACAGGGACAGGAGCCAGGGGCAGCTGATGCTTGGAGAAGCATTGGCAGGCAGCATTAGAAAGAGCTTCCATCACCAGATTACATTTCAGGGCCAGGACTTGAGCATGTGGGAGGTCAAGGCAATTACCTAGTTCTGAAAGAACTAAGCTACTACAAGGTCTGTGGTAAAGTAGGATAAGTCTAGAATAAAGCTTGGACCCAGTTACCCAAGTACTGACTTCAGTGCACTGAGCTAATACATAAACCACCTCTTGCTAAGGTCAGATGTGTTCCAAAGAGAAGGTAGATGGGATTGAGGCAGAATGTGAAGTCAAATGACAAAAGCCATTGGGAAAGAAGGCCAGCGTTGAGAACTGGTCAGGCTGTGATCCACAATACCAAATTCAAAGGGTTGCTGTGGAAGTCCAAAGAGAACATGTGCAAAAGCTGCTTTGAAAGAAAACACCATTAAAAACAAGGATTTGGCTAGGCGTGGTGGCTCACACCGGTGATACCAGCACTTTGGCAGGCCAAGGTGGGCAGATTGCTTGAGGTCAGGAGTTCGAGACCAGCCCAGCCAATATGGTAAAACCCCCATCTCAACCAAAAATACAAAAATTAGCAGGGCATAATGGCATGTGCCTGTAGTCCCAGCTACTGGTGTGGGGTTGGGGCAGGTGCTGAGGTCCAAGAATCACCTGAACTCGGGAGGCTGAGGTGGTAGTGAGCAGCGCCACTGCACTCCAACCTGAGCAACAGTTAGACTCTGTTAAAAATAAGAAAAAAGAAAAAAAAGCAAGGTTTAATGCAATCCTCCTAGTCGTTAAAAAACATGTATACTTAAAAGTACTTGGTACTTATTGTATTGCATATTTCAGTACTAAAGGAAAAAAAGCTAGATACTGATGTATGTCTGTTCAGTTTAATATGTTGAGACATATTGACACCAAGTAAAGCGGGGAGGGTAATTTGGATCTAGAAAAGGAAGTTCACACAGGGCTGGGTTTCCCAACCCCCATCCTTCTCTCTGCCATTGGGATGCTCCTCCAGTGACACCACAGACCTGCTTTATTTCTGTGCAGCTGATGCCCTGTCCAAGCTGATATTTTTTCTAACTGACAGTGAGTGTTCTTGCCAAATGCCAGGGCCCATAGTCACATCTGTTTTTCTCTCCTCTGCAGCTTCTCCGAGGCTGCTTAGGAACACATTTTATCCAGGGGGTAGCTTTAACTAAGCCTAATTCTCTGAATAGCCTCTGTTCATAATTGCATACAAGGAAGAGAAAAGTTCCTATTGTCTTCTCTTTAATATTATTGCATTTGACACTGCCTGCTTCAGTCCTTGTCAGCCCATGTCAAAAGTCAAGTTTTCAGGCAAAGTGGTTCTCAGCAGGGTTTTTGCTTCTGTTTTTTTGGTTTGAGTTTATTGGGTTGTTGTTTGGTTTTGTTTCTACTTTTTTCCCTCTGGATAAGATGTCCAGCTTCCTGCCACCACCCGATTTAAAGGATATCTTGCAGCAAATGATGGGGATAAACCAAGAGAAGTCTGTTTAAAAAGCAGAATAAAGCAAAAAGACTTCTTTTTGAGTTCTGCTTTTCTAATGTTTAGTAGGAAAATGTTTCAGAAGTAATACACAGGAAACCATGCTTCAAATCCTGAGTGATGGATCTGTAATGAAACAGCATTATTTCTTTATCCTTTCCACTTCAGGACAGGTTGGTTTTGATTTGTCTCCCTTCTTTTCCTCCCCATGAGATTCCAGCTGAAACAAATATACTTGTCTAATTGACTGGTGTTTTTCTGACACATCTAACAAAAGGACCTTAATATTGTTCTTTAATAACTTTAGGTCTGTTCCTAGGATGTTGCATTGTCAAGCTCAAAACACCACAGAAAAAAAGAAAAGAAAAATTGCAACCATCACCTTGAGTAGTATTCCAAGTGTTCTGCTTTGCAAAGACAAATGACTCATTTAGACTGAAGGAACAAGGCTGCCTTTGAGATACTCATTGGTTTTAAATTAAAAAATAACTGCTATGGTTTACATTAAGAGTGACAACTAAATAATAGAGTAGATGTTATTTAGTGTCATTTGTAGCAACTCCACTGCACCTGTCTGAAGGAAGTGGGGGCATGGGGCAAGCCTAAATGGGGTAATCTTACTGATCAGTAATCCAAATCTCTCAATGCTCTATAGCAGATAGTCAATTCTTGATAGAATTACTGAAATATACAGCTAGCTGCTTTTCTTAGGGCTTGGATCTCCAGGTTCAATGCTGCTGAGTTTATTAACTTTATTCTCCTTGAACATTTTTCTCTTTTCCTTTATGTAGCTGTGTTGGGGGCGGGGGAAGGGAGTTGAATGAAATGTTATATTCCATTTGCTCTGTGAAGATAACTGAAATGTTTGGTCCAGCAGATGAAAAAAAAAAGGTTTAGAAGAGGGAGTTGGTTGTTCCTCAGGTTTTTCACTGTCTTTATAAATAGGCCTACCTAATACATTTTAAGAAGTATGAAAAGATAGTTATAAAGGCAATATTGACTTGGGACAGTTATTTTCAAGCAATTAGAATTCTCCAATTATATATAACTAATGCAAGAACAAAATAAGTAGAAATCAATGATATTAATAGTCACAGTGAGCATCTCATATCACACACTCATGTATTTCTTCTGATTATTTCTAAAAATGTGTTTCTTAAGAAATGTGCCCTGGCTAATTGTTTTAGCTTAGTTTGAGTTCAAATGTATCTGAGATCAATGAAGCCAGCCTTAGTTATTTTTAAGTTTTTATTGATATATAATATTTGTACATCCAGGAAGTTTCATTATGCAGTAACTTGCATCATTCTTTGGTTTTCAGTCCTGAGATGAGGAAGTGTGTGTCTGAACGATGGCAAACCTAGTTGGTCTCCTCTCTCTTCAGTCTCAGCCCTGTCCAACTCGAGCTTCCACCAGCACCCATGCATCTGGTCTACTTCCTCTCTTTTTATAAAACCTTTAACGGGTCCATATCAGTTGTTAAGCGCAAACATTTTCATGGGGCAAAGGTGGCATATATAGCCCCATGATCCAGCCTCTGTGCTCTTCTCCATTCATGTTATATGGTCCCTTCTGCAAATGCTGTTCTGCAGACATCCTCAACTACTCATAACTCTGAACAGAGCAAACTCTTTATCACTCAGGAATTCGTTCAGCAGCAAGTATAGAAAACCTGACCTGCAGTGGCTTAAACTGTAAGAATGTTTATTATGTTTTAACAGAGGATCCAAAGTAGCTAGTTCATAGGTTGGTTTTCACAGCTCAATTACAGAAGAACCACACTGCAGAATTCAGATTCCCACTTTATTCCATTTTCAGAATGGTACCTTCCCCTCCTCCTCAGCTATTTCTGATATCTGAGCCTGTCTTGTATATAGTCTGCAGAAGGTAAACTTTACTCCAGTCTTTTGCTAAGTAGAGATTTCAATAGGGATAAGAACTGTGAAAGAATACTTTTTTATGAAAAGGTAATATTATGACTCACATGGGGATATAAAATGGGTTATGTGTTAAAGATTTGATTTAACTCCTTAGCTCATGAGGGAACTGAGCAGATGTTACAACCAGTTGAAAGGAGAAGTCAAAGAAGCACAAAGGTATATGGGGCAAAGGAATATTAAAATGAATGTTCAAATGGACACAACACTAGCTTTTCCACAGACAGGAGGGGTGTCCTTCCACAGGACAGAATTTATGTGCACTTCTGTTGTCAAGAAGTATTTCCCATTGCTCTCAGTTAGCTACAACATAGAGTAGTAAAATAGCTTTCACAGAATTAGCATTTAGTGACTGGAAGAATATACTGCTGAAAGCATAGATTTTTCTATGGAAGCACACATTTTATTCCACCAAGGGAAAAAAATGTATATTTGATGCAGCATATTTAGGATTGTTGTAAGGACTAAGTAATACATTAGTTAATAAAGTTGGTTATGCCTGCCACCACTACCGCTGTCTAATTATTTTGTATACACATTTTTATGTTTTCTTTTTCCACTCAGACTTTAAATTCTTCCAATAATAAGAATTGGAAGTTCATTTCCTTTGTATCTTCCATCTCATCTTCCCCGCCTCCCCATTTTCACCACCACCAGAGTCTTAATGCTAATTCCATAGTAGATACTGATATATGTTTGCTTTTAAAATTTGTGCAAAAAGAATATGTCTTCTCTGTGACATCATTCTACTTTTTAAAAATGTGTATATAATCTTAAAAAGTAGACACAGTCATAACTACTCATTTTTCTTGTCATCATAAGCCAAGACCGTACCTCAAAATCCAATAAAACTGTTACAGTCTGTGTGTTCACAAACATTTTGAGAGCAAAGCAGAGCTAAGTTAGTCATTAACAGAATGAATTTTTGAAAGGTTTTTTGAAATATCTTCATCATTATAGTTATTTTATGGCAGAAACAGCATGCGCTCAATAAAAAGAGAAGAGAAAACCAGACAAAGGCCCACTTACTGTTAAGATATGTAAGGTTTTATGGTATATTTGTTTTAGCCACATGTGGCCCTCGGATTATTCAGATCATTAATTATGACTGTACTTTGTGCTTTATAAATAAAATCTATATTTGAAATAACTTTATTCTCCAGCACTAAGTTTTCATTATATTTAAATATATATCTTGAATTTTGAATTTTACCTGAATTAATTTTAGTTAATTTTTCCCTTTTTCTTTCTAATAATCTGTTTATTTTCAAGTTCGTTTCTGTAAAGCCTCAGAGTACTATCAGAGATCTCTCTGTATTACTAAAGGAACATGTGCTGTCATCAACATGCTTCATTTATTTCTGCTTCATGTTCCCCAGGCCCTATCCCAACCCTACATCAAGGACTATGATGCAGGAAATGAACAAAGAATCTTTCCATAGCTTGAAAACTTTGAAGACTTTAAACCCTTCCTTTTCTTTGTATTAGTCTTGATTTCTAATTGGTCCATTTCTTATTTTTTTATGTAGAATTTCACTTAGGAGACCAAGATTAGACAGAAGAATCTAATTGTATAATAGCTGCTTCCAAAAATAGCAGAAGGGTCCACTTCTCAGTTCTTATGTATCATGTTTTTACAAATATAATCCAGTATCATATTATACTGTGGAGTAGCAGTAGACGAGCATTAACACATTAAAATTATGTTTACTCACTCAGCTAATAAATAATTAACTGAGGAATTCTAATCATATGAATTATAAGGGAAGCATCATTATTTCTTTCTGTTTAAAATGTTTCAAGAGAATTCACTGCTGCATAATATCCTAAAAGAAATTGATTATACTTTTCCTGTAACAAATGTTGTTCTGACAGTAAAGCCTTAGTAACCAATTGATAACCTAGCAACAATATTGTGATCTCTTTAGATAATTAATCTTAGCTATTTTCCTGTCAGAAGCAACAGTGCTCGATTTTATGTTGAGCCAGAAAGATTGCCAGTTTTGAACATTAAACAGCATTCCTTTTTTATTATTCATTCCAGTGACAATTTATGATGGCGCATTTAGCTGCTGAATGCTTGTCAACAATGTAATTATGTTTTGATATAAACAAGATTGGTGATTTTACTATGCGCTCCATCTTTGTTGAGAATGTTTTGATTTAGGTTCAGATTATACAAGCTGTGTATTTATGTCTTTTTTTCTTCTTTGTTAATAGTTTTTTCTGATAATTACTCATAGGCAAACAAGCATGCATTTAGGATCCTTATGCATGGGAGATATCAAACGGAGAAGAAAAGCTGCACCTTTGCCTGGACCTACCACCACAGGTAAAACAAACGCAGGTTAGAGTGGAACACAGATGTGGACTTCATCAATCCTGAAGAATAAAATGTAGATACTTCTTAATCACTTACAGTGAAGAGGAACCACAGTTGCAAGAAACTATTAAAACAAATCATTGGCATCTGGTATCAGGATGTATTGCATGTTCCATGTGTAGATTTCCAGGTAACTGAACATTAAAGTATTTGTTACATTCCTGCCCAACTGCAAGGTTTTGTGTAAGGTATTAAAAGCACACAAAAATTTCAAAGGCTCTATCTTTGGTCTCTATAAATTTACATTCCTGTGGGGAAAATAAGGCATAAATAGGTGAAATGACAAATAACCATAGAAGAGATTAATAGTAATAAATTCAAAAAGCATAGCCGCAGCCCCAAAATACAAGATGCCATGTTGCAGGAGATGGAAACCTGACTTACCGAATGTGGCAGACTGGTTTCGAGTCCCAGCTCTGTAGCAGTCCTTTCCTTCTGTTTTCTTGTTGTTGCTGTTGTTGTTGTTCAGTCTCGCTCTGCCGCCCAGGCTGGAGTTTGGTGGTGTGATCTCGGCTCACTGCAACATCTGCCTCCCGGGTTCAGCATCAGCCTCAGCCTCCCAAGTAGCTGGAATTACAGGCACTCGCCACCACACCCTAATTTTTGTATATTTAGTAGAGATGGGGTTTCACTATGTTGCCAAAGCTGGTCTCAAACTCCTGACCTCAGGTGATCCACCCGCCTCAGCCTCCCAAAGTGCTGGGATTACAGGTGTGAGCCACCACACCTGGCCTCCTCTTTCCTTCTTTAGACATTAGTATTGGATTTAGAAAGCTCTTATTTCTACCTCAAAAAATCATGTCATTCTAACAATATGCCATGCTAATCTTGAGTGTGATGTTGAGAAAACCACAAGTGCTGAACAGAGGGACGTCACTATAAACCAGAGAGGACAGGAAGCCTTACTGAAAGGGCAAAGACTCACCCTGTAGTGAAGGTTGTGTATAAAATTAGTATGTATTGAAAATCTCATGCAAGAGTAGTGGTAAGGGAGGCACAGATAAAAGTCAGTGACAGGAGGAACCCAAGTGGGCATTAGAATGTAGACGCCCACATATGAATAAACAAAGTTAGCCATAATGGATTTGTGATGCAGCAAGCTCCATGAGAAAATGTTTTTCAATGTAGATACAAAGAATAATAGCCTTGGCCTATTGCCTGGCATCTTTAACCATTCAGATCTCGAGATTTTCTCTTAGCTTCATTTGGGCAGCCTTTATAGTAAAAGTGGTTTTAATATTACAGACTACGAAAATAAGATTTGTATCAACAGGAGAGTAAGCAGGAAAAAGAAAAATACATATAAATATATGCATGGTTTTTGGGGGGTGGGTTTGCATGGTGAGTTTAAAAAAAATATGTGAAGCTTACGTTCTGTATTTAGGGAACGTATTTGATAGTTAAGCACTGGAAAATTGAAGGATAACTTCAAATTGGAGCACTTCTACTGCAGTCTTTTCATCTAAGGGGCCACATTATAAAATTATGCATTTAGATGTATACCTCATCATCTTCTGGCTGTACTGAATTTCAAGATTTGGAAACACCTGTGTGTAGAGTGTATTTGTATTGGTGTAGAATAATATTTGCCACTTATTGGGTACCTACTGTGTAGCAGAAACTTTATTATTTTCTCTTATAACAATTGTGTGAGGGGTAAAGATCATAAAATTAAGATGCAAAGAAGTGTTACGTTAGCTACTAAGACAGAATTATTGAACAGAAGAGAAGGTTCAAGCCTAAGTCTACATAACTCCTAAATCCATGCTCGCTCCATAACAATGTACTGACAGCCTCTTTGTGAGAATATATATATTCTTTATATACGTATTACATAAATATATAAAGATTGTCCTATTGCATATGCTGATGTAAATGCACTACTATTTGCCTTAAATTTTGTAGAAGATTTATCTAGCTATTACTATGTAGAAATGCAGAATATTCATGAAATGCTTCTAATATATCTCTTCATGTAGGAACATGTAGCCACATTTTGGATGAAAAACGTGTCATCAGTCCTGCAATTCAGATCTTTCATAATGCAGATATAGGATTCTTTAACATTCCCATTCCAGTTGAATGGTCCCTGAATTTTCTTATCTTTCAGTGATTCAAGCATTAGTGGTAGAAGCAGTGCAAGAACAACCTTAGGAATGCTGCTAAAGCACCTTCGTGGCAGCAATAAGGAAAAGAAAATACTGGGGTCACGTCCCAACACTCTGAACATATGTGAAGTGAGAAGGAAAATGCATAATGGTTGAGGAGCAGATAATGTAATTATTTCTGCAAGGTGATTTTGACATTACAACTCAGTAACATCAGAGGAAATCATTTATATGGCGTATGGCCACAAACATTAAACTTTAGCCTAAAATGTGTTTTTTTTTTTTTCCATAAGCTTACACCACCCATTCCAGATTTTATATTTCAAAATTGTTGTGATTCTCCTAAGATTCAGGATTTGGGTACTACTACATTTTTACTTTGAAGATAAAATTCACAGAAATTTAATGCACCCTTTACTCAAAAAGTAGTGGAGCAGAATTAAATCGATCATTTTCAATGCATTTTTAAAATCTTTGCATAACTGTTTCTCTCAAAGAGGAAGAGATTGAGGTTATTTTAAAGTCCTCAGTTTTAAATAGAATATCTTTTAATACTAATGAATCAATTCTAAGGTGAAGATTATTATCCAAATTCAAGTAAGAAATGTTTTTGCATAAATACACTTTGATAATGAGGGTATGAATCCTAGATCATCTTGTCCCTGAAAATTACAGTTTTCAAATTCTGAAAAAGAGTCAGTCATATAATAAAGAGTCAGTTATATTTGTAAACTTCTGAATTTGAGCTCAGGACAATGTTCTTGCCCTTTTATAGGCCCTTTCAGAATTCCTGAAAAACACATTGAATTGAGATATATTTTCAGTTTCTTTTGCCTTTGGTCAGCATTAATTCTAAACAAGAAAAAATGCAGAAGATAACTCTGTTTTATTTGAAATAGGGAGTAAGAGTTAAAAGACTGACAGCTTGAATATTGTTTGATAACCCCTCTGATTTATATGTGAAATATCATGCAGTCAAACAGCAAGTTTGGAAAGGATTTACCAAAAAATTGTCAGAAAACTATCATTAGGCACTTTAAATCCAAAACTGGGTTTGTATAACAATTTATGACCAAAGATAAATTGTATTCATAATAAATAACACTTTTAATAAAAGATTTAAAGCTCCCTATGAAATTAATAACCTAGAATTGATTATGTTTACCAGCTAGTGTACTGAGAATTTTTCTCGCCCTCTTTTAGCAATAGCTTTGAAGCATAATTTCAGTCACTTTAGAAAGCTCTAGACTAAGAGCAGTGTTACCATTTGAGCATTTATTAATTGTGACAGGAACACCAAATTTATTTCAGTGCTTTAGCTTATTTACTGCTCTTTCACCTTTGTATTTTGTATTGACAAAATAAAATGAATATTGATAAAGTTAGATATTGATTTTTTTTTTAATGTATAGCTTGTTCTCTGCCTCATTCAAAGTCACATACTGAAAGATAGTGGATGTCTCAGTAGCAAAAGATGTAGATTTACTATTATAAAATTGAGAACTGTTGAAGCAAGAAGGTTTGCCAGCAGAATGCATTTTATAGTTTGAAAAATGTCATCTGCAAAGGTGAAGAAAAGCAGTGTACAAAATAAGAGGAATATTATTAACACTTTTTAAAATGGCAGTTAGCAATATTGGTTGTGGTCTGTGTTTTTGGTAGGCAGAAGTTATAGCTTATTGAGAATTTAATAGTAAAAAGATTTAAGTACATTTATTGAGATATTGTGGCTACTGTATTTAAAAAAGATTTTCTGCACTGTACAGTATGAAATTCAATGTTATCCACAGTTAATATTGCCTGTTACTATTTTGCTTTCTGTTGAAATAATATTATAGTGAAATATTTATCATAAGGAGTACGCCTTTTTTCATTTTAAGTTATGCAAATGAAATGCCTTTTGAAGTTCAATGTCTTGATATACATCTTGTTCCAGGGTTTTTTTTTTTTTTTTAATGAACATGTGAGTTCTTGGCAAGAGGTTGCATTACAGCTTTTTGTGACTATTCAACTTTTTCCTCCCCATCTTACTGATACGTCAGTAGGAAAATAATGTTCATGAATATTTAAGGCAATGAAGGCAGGTTGTAAATAATAATAATGGGTGAAGACTTTTTAAAGGCTTCTTTGTAATTTAAAGTCATACCAAACATAATAAAAAGGTATTAGATTTTAGTTGTCCAAATTTATCTTATCAATAATTATATTTTATTTCCTGCTACCCCTCGGTTCATATAGCTGCTGTAGATTATCATAGCTCTTTCAGGATTTTAAAAGAGGCAGACTTTTCCAAGGGGCTTGTTATTAATTTTGAAACCAGACTCTATCTGAATGAATAGTAAGCCTAGGATATAGGCAATCCTTCACCTCTTGACACATACACCACCAACCCACTCTTCAGTTATGTGTTTAGTAGAATCTTAATAAACAGTTTTCCATTATCATTCAGTACAGGATGGACAGAAGAAGCACACGTTAGATATAAAAGAATTGCTGTTTTCTGATAAAAGACCAAATAATGAGAAAACACTTAAACTACAGAGCACCTAAAAATGCGGAATCAAATTTGAAGTTATCTTTTTAGACAGCTAGCTGAGACTACAGGAAAGAGAGGGAAATGTTCAGGACCAAAATGGCCCTAAGCAGCTCCCACACTCACTCACACCATAGCCAAGCTCAAAAACCTAAGGCATGTTTGTTAGTTCCCCAGTGGACAGGGGGTCAAGCCTGGGAACCGAGCATACATCTCCTGATCAGATCAAAACCTTTAAAAGCTCCATCCTCAGAAATGGACAGGCTGGAAACAAAACCCATCCACAGGCACCGTAGAAGATAAAGAATCTTGTTTCTGCTTGGGCTCCAAATAGAAAATGCTCTGAAGATTTGTAACCAAGAAGCTACCCTCACATGAGTTTCTAGTTTAAAATTACACTAAGCCGCCCCCACGGGCTGCTCTGAAAAGCCATCTTTGCATTGTTCCTCGTCCGTGAGATCTCCTTTCTTTTTAATCCCCCGCATCGGATCACCGGAGTGCCCCACCATGTCAGACGCAGCGGTAGACACCAGCTTCGAAATCACCACCAAGGACTTGAAGGAGAAGAAGGAGGTTGTGGAAGAGGCGGAAAATGGAAGAGATGCCCCTGCTAACGGGAATGCGAATGAGGAAAATGGGGAGCAGGAGGCTGACAGTGAGGTAGATGAAGAAGAGGAAGAAGGTGGGGAGGAAGAGGAGGAGGAAGAAGGTGATGGTGAGGAGGAGGATGGTGATGAAGATGAGGAAGCTGAGTCTGCTACGGGCAAGTGGGCAGCTGAAGATGATGAGGATGATGATGTTGATACCAAGAAGCAGAAGACCGACGAGGATGATTAGCAAAAAAGGAAAAGTTAAACTAAAAAAACAAACAAAAAAAAGGCCGCCGTGACCTATTCACCCTCCACTTCCCGTCTCAGAATCTAAACGTTGTCACCTTTGAGTAGAGAGGCCGGCCCGCCAGCCCAACGCGGGCAGTGCCACCCGCAGAGGCAACGCGCTCTCCACTACCCAAACCAAACCATGAGAACTTGCAACAGGGGAGGAAAAAAGAACCAAAACTTCCAAGGCTCTACTTTTTTTCTTAAAAGTACTTTTAAAAGGAAATTTGTATTTTTTATTTACATTTTATATTTTTGTACATATTGTTAAGGTCAGCCATTTTTAATGATCTCGGATGACCAAACCAGCCTTCGGAGCGTTCTCTGTCCTACTTCTGACTTTACTTGTGGTGTGACCATGTTCATTATAATCTCAAAGGAGAAAAAAACTTGTAAAAAAAAAAAAAAAGCGAAAACGACAACAGAAAAACAATCGTATTCCGAGCATTCCAGTACCTTTGTTGTGTATGTACTTAGCTGTACTATAAGTAGTTGGTTTGTATGAGATGGTTAAAAGGCCAAAGATTAAAATGTTTCCTTTTTTTCCTTTTTTGTCTATGAAGTTGCTCTTAATTTTTTTTTTGGCCTGTTTGATGTATGTGTGAAACAATGTTGTCCAACAATAAACAGGAATTTTATTTTGCTGAGTTGTTCTAACAAAGCTGTCTCAAAAATGAATAAATAAACAAACAAATAAATAAATAAATAAAATTACACTAAGCCAAAAATTAACATAAAACTGGTTTTTGAAGCACATTCAAAGGCACTCTAAAGGTGTAGGCCTTCAACCCAAGCCTCAGAGAAGCACCACAAATAAAAGCCTACCAATGACGATCCCATAAACCAAAACAAAAAGTTAGTTAGAAAAACAAATTCAAAAAGGAAAGGAAATAACTGTAGACAAAGAAAAGACAAATGTGGTCAATAATCAAGTAGAAATTTTGGATTATTTTATTATGAAAATATCTCAAAAACTATGCAAATCACTGAATGGGTTAAATGACAGATACAGCTGAAAAGACACTGAACTTTAGGAGAGATCTGAAGAGTGGTCTCTACGCTACATAAAAACAGCACAGAGAGATAAAATGATGAAAATTATAAAAGAAGTGGAAGGACTTAAGGACAATGAAGCTCAGCCTATGTCTAATAGAATTTACAGAAGGAAGGGCAGG